>CM077084.1:157470388-158078545 GCA_039513925.1 Platanthera zijinensis | reverse complement strand
GCGAGCCCCCTTTTTGAAATGATAATGAAAAAATTTTATATCTTCTTTTTTACCTTCAGTGCTAGAACGCAAACACTCCGCTTACTCGCGAAGCCGACCTTTTTCGGAGAATAACGGTCGCCGCGGCGCCCGTAATTGCACCGAGAAATACTTTTTGCCGATCGACCTTTGCAGAACGGGTTTGCCTGGGAGGGCACTCCTCCTCAAACAGAGTTGGGATCCAAATGCACTACTGCTAACATGAAACCAAAAGGGGGACAGGGCTCCTCAAGCTCGCCCCTCTGACTGGTGGGTTTGCTCGTACATGCTTCCCATGTTGTCAACTTTTAGGTCCTCCCCTCGGGCCGTAACAACGTCCATCATGACCCCTACCCCTGCCAGCTTGGGGGGAGCTCGGCAGCGGGAGAATCGAGAAGTACCACCGGAGTGAGAAGACTTAGAACATTTGCCTCTCCCGGGTGCTACCACCGGTCCAGTCAGCTAGATGGGAGCCTGAGGGAGGGTGTCGAAAATCCTCCGAGCTCAGCCCCAGGGTCATAACGACGTCCATCGAGACCCCGGCCCTGCCAGCTTGGAGGGGAGCCTGACAGCAAGAGAATCGAGACCTAACCCCAATGCAAGAAGACTTAGAACATTTGCCTCTCCCGGGTGCTACCACTATGCCAGTCAGCTAATGGGAGCCTGAGGGCGGGTGTTTAACATCCTCTGGGCTAAGACCCAGAGTCATAACAACGTCCATCGAGACCCTGGCCCTGCCAGCTTAGAGGGAGCCTCGAAGCGAGAGAATCGAGACGTAAACCCCGGGCGAGAACACTCAGAACATTTGCCTCTCCGGGTGCTACCACCGGGCAAGTCAGCTAAATGGGAGCCTGAGGGTGGGTGTTGAACATCCTCCGGGCTTAGCCCCAGGGTCATAACGATGTCCATCGAGACCCCGGCCCTACCAGCTTGGAGGGAGCCTGTCAGCGAGAGAATCGAGACCTAACCCCAGTGCGATAAGACTTAGAACATTTGCCTCTCCGGGTACTATCACGGGCCAGTCAGCTAGATGGGAGCCTGAGGGCGGGTGTTGAACATCCTCCGGGCTCAGCCCCAGGGTCATAACGACGTCCATCGATACCCCGGCCCTGCCAGCTTGGAGGGAGCCTAGCAGCGAGAGAATCGAGACCTAACCCCAGGGCGAGAAGACATAGAACATTTGCCTCTCCCGGGTGCTACCACCGGGCCAGTCAGCTAGATGGGAGCCTGAGGGAGGGTGTTGAACATCCTCCGGGCTCAGCCCCAGGGTCATAACGATGTCCATCGAGATCCTGGCCCTGCTAGCTTAGAGGGAGCCTGGCAGCGAGACAATCGAGAACTAACCCCAAGGCGAGAAGACTTAGAACATTTGCCTCTCCGGGTGCTACCACTGGGCCAGTCAGCTAGATGGGAGCCTGAGGGCGGGTGTTGAACATCCTTCGGGCTCATCTCCAGGATCATAACGACAACCATCGAGACCCCGGCCCTGCCAGCTTGGAGGGGAGCCTGGCAGCGAGAGAATCGAGACCTAACCCCATGGCAAGAAGACTAGAACATTTTCCTCTCCCGGGTGCTACCACCGGGCCAGTCAGCTAGATGGGAGACTAAGGGCGGGTGTTGAACATCATCGGGCTCACCCCTAGGGTCATAACGACGTACATCGAGACCCGGCCCTGCCAGCTTGGAGGGAGCCTGGCAGCGAGAGAATCGAGACCTAACCCCAAGGCGAGAAGACTTAGAACATTTCTTGAGGGTTTATGACATTACGCTATGAAAGTTCCACAAAATCTCAAGCAATTGTTACGATTATCGTGTAAAAGGGCTCAATTGAATGAAACACATTGTTTAGAAAAAACTAAGGCATATAAAGATTCAGGGATAGAAGCGCTTCAGGTCGTCGCCGCTCCAGGTGTGGCTCAAGGTCTCGCCCTCCACATTTTGGAGGCGGTATCCCCCCGACCTTAGCGCCTCTTTTACGATGTAGGGCCCCTCCAAGTTTGGATGGAGCTTTCCTACAGAAGCCGATCTTCCCGCCGTATCTACCTTCTTCAGGACCAGGTCGCCTTCCACAAACTAGTTGACCCGGATATGTTTGTCAAAATACTTGGCCATTATCTGCTTGACTTCCTCCTGCCGAACTGCTGAGAGATCGCGCAGTTCTTCTTTCAGGTCTTAGGAGAGCCGCTACTCTCCCTCATTCTCAACTCTCCACTCCTCTCTTCCATCTTCCGCCTCAGTGACCCTGGGAGTACGAACCTCGAGTTCGATGGGGAGCACCGCCTCGCTTCCATGAGATAGTTTAAAAAGCGTCTCTCCCGTGGCAGTATTAGAGAGTAGTCCTCAGGGCCTAAAGAATGGAGGGGTGTTGCTCCACCCAACTCCCTTTCAAATTCTCAACCTTATTTTTCAGGAGGTTCACAATAACCTTTTTGGCCGCCTCCACCTGCCCGTTGCATCTTGGGTGATGGGCAGAGGCAAACCTAAGGTCAATCCCGAGCTCTCCACAAAATTTGATGAACTCGTTGTTGGCGAACTGCGGTCTATGTCGGTGTGATGATTTCCTGGGACATCCCATGCATGCAGATGATTTCCCCCATACAAAATTCTGGATGATCTGCGAGGTCACCTTCCTTGGCCAACGCCTTCACCTCCCATCCATTTGGAGAAATAATCAATCATTACCAACATGAATCTTCTTTGCCCACTTGCCTGGGAAAGGGCCCTACCAGATCCATTCCCTAAATTGCGAAAGGCCAGGGGGCTGTGATACTCCTGAGTCGCTGAGCCGATTGTAGTTTGAGGGGGGCGAACAGTTGGCACTATATGGCATTTTTTGACAAATTCTGAGGGCTCAGGCCCCAGGGTAGGCCAAAAGTAGCCCTGCATGATATTTCTCCCCTCCAGGGTCCGAACTCAAGAGTGACTCCCACATTTCACCGGAGTGGACCTCTTCCAAAATCCTCGACACCTCCCCCTCCGCCACACAACGAGCCAATAACCCCGAAAGGGTCTTGCGGTAGAGTTGCCCGTCGCGTAGGAGGTAATATGCTGACTTGTACTTGAGCTTCTTTCTATCCATCCTTTCTGGGTACTCTCCAGTGGACAAATAGGTGGTGAAGGGGTCCATCCATGTGGACCGCTGATCTATCTCCATCAACTCTCTTCCTCTAAGGATGGGTGGAAAAGGTCTGTGATAGTGCCCCCCACCAAGGGTCGTGCTTGGCAAGATGGTCGACCTGTTCATTTTCCATCCGTGGCACATGTTGAATGGAGAAGGTTTGGAAACCCAATGATTCCCTTGACCTAGGCCAGATACCGTAGCAGGGTAGGCTCCCTTGCTTCGAATTCCCCGTTGACCTGGGAAGCTGAAAGTGAGGGTAAGATCTATCTCAACTCTAGAGGGGGGGTGTGAATAGAGTATTTTAAAATAGTTTTTCACAGTTGAAAATAAACAGCACATATAAAATTCAATTTATAATATGGTAGAGTGCTAGTAAGAAGTTAAAAACCAAGAAGTAAAGAGCACAGCACACAGCAAACAAATCTCACAAACAAACCAGAAGACACAAGAAATATAGTGGTTCCCCAAAAAACCTGGGTACATCCACTCTTCTACCACCCTTGTAGGAATCCACTCATGGATGAGTTGATCAGGTGTCCTGACACCAATGAGCTTTTGATAAGGTGCTCAAAAACCAAAACTAGATTTTTTGTTGATAAGGTGTCTTGCCACCACTGAGTTTTGACAAGGCTCTCAGAACCAGACAAAACTTTTGAAGGAGTTCAAGAACCCTTTACAGCAGGAAAAAGAAAAAGGTAAAGAGGTGAGATTGTCTTCTTTGTTCTCAAATCAAATGAGAGAAGACTAGTGGATCTTTTGTTGTCAAAGCTCCCCTGATGAGATGTTGAATGAATCAGGAATGGAAGCTTTGCTCTAGGGTGATAGGTCTTCAGATCTTTAGATCTCCAGCAAAGAATTGTTTCAGCAAAGAGGCTGAAAGATGAGGTGTCTGGAGTTCTTTGAGATGAAGCTTTGATCACTTTTCTGTAAGCAAGTGGATGATGTTATCTTTCACAGCTTAATTCTTCTTGTTCTTCTGTACTAGTGTGTGTCTCTTGATTCTATTGTATATTGACTCTGAATTAATTCTCTCTAAGAGTAGTGAAGAGAAGACGATCTTATTTTCTGAATTAATTCTTCCAAGATAGCCGTTATCAGACATTAAATGCCTTCCATAAATGATTTTGTCTTCTAGAGGAAAGTCCAATGAAACATTCCTGAATAATTCCTTTGAAACTTGTTCCAGAATAAATGAAAACGGCTGGCAAATCTTCTTGAAATTAAATGCTGAGAGAATTTAAATAAAACATTCAAAGACTGGCAGCATTTGAATCCTTAAGATCGTCGATCTCTCAAAATAAACGTCGATCTGAGCTCCACGATCGTTGACCAGAGCTCAGAGAAGGAATATATCATTCTGACAGAAAGCGTCGATCTGAGCTCGAAGATCGTCGACCTGAGCTCAGAGATATTGAAGATAAGCAGAGACAGAAAACTTCGATCTGAGATCGACTATCTAAGTTCTTGGTCTGGCAGAAATAGTCGATCTGATTAAGACAAAAATCGTCGACCTAGACTTCAACCGAAAACGTCGACCTGAAGCAAACAAAGATCGTCGACCTAAGCTTTCCCAGAAATAGTCGACCCAAGCACAGCCAGAGATCGTCAACCAAAGCTCGACGATCGTCGGACTGAAGCTTGACGATAGTCGACCGAAGCCAGCAACAAGCAGAAGGCTGAGGTCATAAGTAGTCGACCAAAGCTCGACGATCGTCGACCTGAGCTCGACGATAGTCGACCGACGTTCGACTATTTTTATCTCTTTACTTAGCTTGAAATCCTGAGCTTGAATGGTCCTTGGGGCAGCTTCAAACCTAAGTTCTAAGCCCTAGACTCATTCTAATGTTGACCTTTACACTATACAACTAGGTTCAACCTGGCTTCCTAAGAACCATAGTGATCCTTGCCCAAATTAGTAATAGGTGTTCCAACAATCTCCCCCTATTTGGGTTAGGATTACTATTTACAGACAAAAATAGGAAATAAATAAGCATACATCAACACAAAAGCTAAATCAATACTGCAGAGAAGATATATAGCAGCAATGCCGATCACAGATAAAGAGACAGCAAATATCCAAGGGAGAATCATGTCAGCTTACACAGTTCACTTCTTTTCAGTTCCCTTTTTAAACAAAATTTCTCTGTTAGGATTCTGACTTTCTTTCTTTGACCTTCTGTCATCCTCTGCACCTAGAGAAGTTTGAGATTTGGGCCTTGGAACAACAGCCTTAGGGTGCAGCTTCATATAGTCTTCTGGATTAAAGAATTTCCTTGATGCTTATCTCTCTAGTTCTTTCTTTCTCTGTTCTGATAAAGTAGTTATATTTGAAGTATCCTTGCCTTGTTCTCTAGCCTTTTTCATTTGATCAAGGGCAGCCAATTCTTTCATTCTAGCTGTCCAGGACACAGGGTTGTTCTCAGGATCCTCAAAAGGAACAGGAGGTTCATATCTGTTGATGATTTTAGAATCAGTAGAAGGAGTCCTGGAGATAATTGTGTCTTTCAGCCTGTAAGGGAAAGGACCTGAAGAAGAGTCAGAGTGTCCTTGTCCTTCCCTTTGATAAGATCTTTGTCCTTTATGATTTCCTCTATATTGATCTCTTCTGGATTGATATCCCCTTTGATGCTGTCCCCTTTGATAGGATTTCTGATAGGACTGGGAAGAACTGTGTCTGGAAACTGGAGCTTGAGGGGCTGAGCCTGAGCCAGAATCTGGAGGAGGAGGAGGAGGAGGAGGCTGAAACTGAGAAGATCCTTTTTCATACTTGTCTAGCTTCCTCTTCTTCTTCATAGCTTTCTGTTGATTCTTGGAGTATTGCATCCAAGGCTCAGAAATGGGGCAACCATGCAGAATGTAGTAGGGAATATCATTGGAGTCCTTTGCTTGAGCTGGGGGAACATACATCATTGCTTTGCTTTTAGCTTTCCTTTTCTTGGCAATGGTGCTAGCAGAATCATCAGAATCTGTCCTGTACTGATCACTCTCAGAACTCTGAGGTTGATCATACAGATCATCAATTCTTCTGATATACTCTTCTTGATCTTTAAGCTTTGCAGAAACAGCAGGAGCAGGAGGAGAGGGAGCAGCAGCAGAGCAAACAGAATCAGCATAAGCATCAACAAGCATATCAGTGTCAACAGCAATATCAGCAGAAATATCTACAACAGTAGTAGCAACATTATTAACAAGAGGCACAATGGCCTTAGTAACAGCATCAGATATGGACAAAACAGCATCCACAGCCTTCCAAGAATTTATATATGCTTCAATATGGCTGGGATTACAGACAGAAATAGGCACAATGGCCTTAGACAGATCTTCAGAATGAGGAACTGGCAGGGATATGAAGTATCCAGCATTAAACTTGGAGAGCAGGCTCTGGAGGTTCATTGCAAAAACTACTTCATATGGCATCTCCCCCTGCCTTGGTTTAGAGATAAGTGAATCAAGGCACCCAAAAGATGAAGTTGCCTGAGAGGGAATGAGAGATGATAGCTTGGAAGACAGCTCCTTGACATGGGTCAGGAGTGGAGCCAGCGTGGTCTCCAGTAATGAGGTTAGCTTTGGAGCTAACAGCTCATATAACCTGTCAGCCAGGGCTGATAGATCTACATGCTCAAGAGGGGCTTGAGCAGAGGTAGGATGGAAGGTTGTTGGAAGGATGTTGGCTGGAGCTGGTGGCATGGGGAAAGAGGAGATAGGAGGTAAGGGAATGGATGGTTCTGATATAGGAAAGGAGGAGATAGAATGAGGTGAGGTAGAGATAGAAGGGGTAAGAGAAGGAGTGAAGATGGGTTGAGAGAAAATGTCTTCCATCATTTGTTGGAATGAGGAGGTAGAGGGAGGCTAAGGAGGAGAGGAAGGATGAGATCATCCATAAAGGATTCATCTAAAAGAGAATATGATGGAGTGGTAAAGGATGGGTAAGAGAGAGAGGAAGAATATACTCAGAGGTAGATGATGGAGGGGATGAAACTGGTGAAGAAATGGTAATTGGGGAAGATATGGCTATGGTAGAGGTTGGAGGTGAGGATGAAATGGCTGGGGTAGAGACAGCTGAAGGAGGAGGAGGAGCAGGCAACCCTTCTGCTGGTGCAGAGACCAGGGGTAGAGTGACTAAGACAGTCCTTGTGCCTGAAGCAGTAGTCGATGCAGCAGCTCTGGAGGGATTGATGATCTGCCTATCCCATTTGCCAAAGAGAGCACAAGAGAGCCTCTTGGATGCATTAATGAACATCCCAGAAGAGGTTAGTAACTCAGGGCATCTGAAATGCAGATAGATCCCTAGAATTCTCCCAAAGCTAACAGCAGTCTTATTCAGCTTTTTCTTAATCAGATTGAAGAAAATTGATCCCCAGTTCAGGTGTTTCTTATCCAGCACAGCTCCCATCAGACAAAATTGATATCTTGAAATTGTATCATGGGCAGAGTGCTTGGCCAGCAGCACTTTCCCAACTACATCAACCAAAAACTGAAATTCCAATGACAGATTCTTCTTCAGCAGTTTATTAGGATTCACAACATTGTGACCCATTCGATCAAGCATGGAAGCATATTCTTCTTCAGATAACTCGATGGAATCTTCTCCAGAACTGAGATGAAACACTTCAGTTAAGAGGGCCGGGGACAGTTGTACCTGGGTCCCTTTTATGAAGCCGATGACAGAATTCTCATTCTCATCTGTCGTAGAATAGCACCATTCTTTTATTTCATCTGAAGCAATTTTCATTCTGGTAGTCATTATTTCAAACAGATGCTGATCTCTGAACAAACTGAGAATGTCCTTGAAGCGTTGATCGCTTCCATCAAACGAGCTTATATCGATATCAAAACCGGTATCAAATTTCATCTTCGAAAGGGCAGCAACAATTGAGGCCATTTGTACCTGCAAAGATTGAACAAACGCGACCAAGTGTAGAAGGTTTGGAGGGAAAAATAATTTGCAGAGAGTATGAAGGCATAAACGACGAGCGGCGGCCAAGAAATGATTTTATATTAGGGTTCGACGCGAAAAAGGAAAATCGTGGAGCTTAGTTCGAAGAAGCGTCGAACTCAGCTCGACGATTTGGGCTGTAGAAGGAATTTGAAGAGACGCCAATAGCGTCGAACTCCGTTCGACGTTATTGAGACGTCGAGCTCCGCTCGACGACCAAGGAGCAGACAGAAGGAAAGCCTAGATCCAACGGCGGCGTTGAACTCAGATCGACGTCTCAAGAACCGTCGATCTCCGGTCGACGATTTTGTGGAAAATCGTCGATCTCCGTTCGACGTTTTCTGGAAAACGTTGAGCTCAGTTCAGGACAGAACTTATTATACAGACAAAAAGAATTGATTATTTAAGCCTAGTCTTGGTCTGTTTTAGCTTTACAAAATCTTGTAATTAATTTAGGCTTCCTCCATCTAACATGCCTAACTGATTGAGGAAGAAGGTGTGTTTCTTTTCATCAAAGGCTTGGTGAAAATATCTCCCTTTGCAAATCAGTTGGGATATATTGAAGTTCAATTTTATTCTTCTCAACATTATCCCTTAGAAAATGATGTTCTAATTTCTATGTGTTTGTCCTACTATGGAGGACTGGATTTGTGCTATAGAGATAAGCACTAGTATTATCACAGAAAATTTTGACTTCTCTAAGTTGTAACCATAGTCTAGAAGCTGATTTTGTATCCACAATATTTGTGAGCAACAACTGCCTGCAGCCATATACTCAGCTTCAGCAGTTGAAGTTGACACAGATGTTTGTTTCTTACAAAACCAGGAGACAAGTCTATCACCAAGGAACTGACAAGTTCCACTGGTGCTTTCCTGTCTATTCTGCATCCAGCATAATCAGCATCTGAAAATCCAGTTAAGTCAAATGCTGAATCTTTTGGATACCAGAGACCTAGATTTGGGACAACTTTCACATACCTAAGAATCCTCTTAACTAAGATTAAGTGTGACTCTCTAGGGCTAACTTGGAATCTAGCACAAATACATGTAGCAAACATTATATCAGGCCTACTAGCTGTAAGGTACAATAAAGAGCCAATTATTGCTCTATATGTTGTCTGATCAACAAGTTTCCCATGTTCATTCAGCATCTATTACAGCATTTGAGGCATGGGTGTTTTCATACATGATCATCAACAACCAAATTTTCTTACCAATTCTTTTGCATACTTGGTTTGAGAAATAAATATGCCTTCAGCATGTTGCTTGACTTGCAGTCCTAAGAAGAAGGACAGCTCATCCATGCTACTCATTTCAAATTTAGAATACATAAGCTTGGAAAACTTTTTGCACAATTTTGAATCAGTAGAACCAAAAATAATGTCATCTACATAATTTGTACTAGTAGGGTATGGGACTTATGGGTTCTAATAAAAAGAGTTTGGTCTACTCTCCCCCTAACAAAATCATTTTCCAGAAGAAAGCATGCTAGGGTCTCATACCATGCTCTAGGAGCTTGCTTGAGACCATATAATGCTTTATGCAATTTGTAAACATAATCAGGGTGAGTTAGAGAGACAAAACCTGGAGGTTGTCTAACATAGACTTCCTCTTTGATGTCCCATTGAGAAATGCACTCTTTACATCCATTTGGTACACTTTGAAACCTTGTGAGCAGCATAGGCTAGGAATATTTCTGATGGCTTCTAACCTTGCAACTGGTGCAAAGGTCTGATCATAGTCCTATTCCTTCTTGTTGAGAGTACCCTTGAGCAACTAGCCTTGCCTTGATTCTGACTATAACTCCTTGATCATCCAGCTTGTTCCTGAATACCCACTTTGTTCCAACAATGGGATGATCCTTTAACTTAGGCACTAGTTCCCAAACCTTGTTCCTTTCAAATTGATGCAACTCCTCTTGCATTGCAATGATCCAGTGTGGATCTTGCTCTGCATATTGAATGGATTGAGGCTCAATTTGAGATAGGAAGCAAGTGTGCATCAGGTTCTGGTTGACCAGATTTCTAGTTTGCACACCAGCTGAGATCTCTCCAATTACTTGGGTGTTGGATGATCTCTTTGTTGTTACTAAATCAACAGGGAGTGTTGATTGTTCACCAGCCTGTGTTGTTGTCTCCTCTAGTGGAGCAACAACTGGCTCTTCAGGATGATTTTCTTCAAGATGTTGAACTTCTTCTTCATCATCACTGCTCTCATCTTTTCAGCAACTTGCAATTTGTTCAAGTCTTCAGCTAGAGAATGTACCTGCAAAGGTTCTATATGGTAGAAGCATTCTCTCCTTGAAAGACATGTTAGCTTCATCAAAGATAATATGAACAGATTCTTCAATTTTACAGGAAGATTTGTTATAAACCCTATAGGCCTTGTTTATCATGGAGTATCCCAGAAACACTCCTTCATCAGCTTTAGCTTGGAATTTTGCTAGATATTTCTTGTCATTATTATGAATAAAACAAGTGCAACCAAAAACTTTAAAATAGCCTATTTTAGGTTTCTTCCCTTTGAGCAATTCATAGGGAGTCTTGCCCTTCAGTTTGTGTATCAGGCTTCTGTTCAACACATAGTTGGAGGTGTTCACTGCCTCATCCCAAAAGGATAGAGGTAGGTGAGCATCTGCCAATAATGTAGTTGCAAATTCAATGATTGTTCTATTTTTCCTTTCAGCTACCCCATTTTGTTGAGGAGTTCTAGGAGCTGAGAAGTGTGCCTGATCCCTTCACTTTGACAGAACTCTTGCATGAGAAGAGAATCAAACTCTGTCCCATGATCACTTCTGATCAGGGCAATGTGAGTGTTGAACTCAATCTGAATGCATTTGAGAAAATCTGTCAAACACTTGAAGTTATCAGACTTCTTCCTCAGAAAGAATTACCCAAGTGAATCTTGAGAAGTCATCTACAATCACTAAAGTATAGGATTTCCCTCCTAGGCTTTGTACAGATATGGGTCCAAAAAGATCCATGTGCAATAGGTACAAAATCCTAGGTGAATCACTCTTATTATTGATTTAAAAACTACTTTTAGTTGCTTGCCTAATTGACAAGCCTTGCAAGGTCCTTCCTTCTTGGGGACCAGAAGGTAGTCCTCTAACAAGGTTGTCTTTGGATAGCCTACAATGGTTCTAAGGTTAATATGCCCTAGTCTTTTATGCCATAAGATATTAGTTTTTGAAAATGGAATTGAATAAACAGATATCTACTTTAGAAGAAAGAAAATCTACAAAGTAAATGTTACCTGTCCTCTTACCTGTTAACACAGTTGTGTTATTTTCTGACTTGATCTTACACAGGATTTGTTGAAGGTCACCTTGTATCCTTCATCACATAGTTGACTGATACTTATCAGATTGTGTTTCAAGCCCTTCCACATATGCCACCTTCTTAAAAGTGACTGAGCCTATCTGAGCAGCACCATATCCTTTGGTTTGACCAAAATTTGAATCACCAAAATCACCTTGGGTCCAAGTTTGGTTATGAAGGATGATAGGTTCTCCTTGTCCCTAACATGTGCTTTGAGCACCACTATCCAGATACCATTGTTGGTTAGATACTGGATAGGTCTTCACCTGCACATAAACAGCTTATTTGTTTTTGACCCAGTTAACATTGGGCCTAGGTTGATATCCCTTGAATTCTGAAATAAAGGACATCCCAGGTTGATCCTTATAACCTTCAGGATGGTATCTCCTAGGAGGTACTATCCATTCAGTATAGGGATTAAAGCCTTGGGATGTGGGACTTCTAGAATTGAATCTAGATGTGCCATTGAAGGAATGTTCACAGTCCTGATTTCTGTTCGACGATCGTCGAACTGAGGTCGACGATCTTGGGTCAGATCGTCGATCTCTGTTCGATGATCGATTATGCTGAAGTTCAGAGTTTGGATATCGTCGAGCTGAGGTCGACGATCTGTAGTTAGATCGTCGAGCTCTGTTCGACGATCGTTGAGCTCTGCTCGACGCCATCTGTTGAACTGAATTTTTCTCTGACAGATCTGCATTCTTCCTGGGTACCTCTATTACTCCCTTTCCTTTGTCAGAGACAAACTTGATTGGAGTTGTCAATATTATAGGTTGGCTAGATGAGGCACCCAAGCCCAGTGTGCTATTAAATCTAGAGTTCACTGTGCTTGTGATGTCCATCAGTCTGATACTTCTCCCATTTAGGGATTCTTCAAACTTTTTGGCCTTTGATAGTTCACTTTTCAGTGAAGCTATCTCCTCCCTACATCATTCTAACTCCTCAGAGAGTTTGAGGTTCTTTGAGTTTAGGACATTATGCTCAGATAATTGATTCCTAAGAGAGACTATCTCCTTCTCAGATTTTAATAGATCTAGGCACAGTGTCTTAAATTCATCTTTGAAGTCCTCAGAATTAAAATCAAAAGAGTTGATTACCTGATCTTCATCTGGTTGAGTTTCTGAATCTGATTCTGATTCTTCATCAGAGTTTTGCTGTGAGGCATTGATAGCCATCATGCAAAATTCTTTTTCATCTGCATCATCCTCATCATCACTAGAACTGAATGAGGCTTCAGATTCCTCTTCAGTCTCACTCCATGTCTCAGCAACAAAGCCCTTCCTTGTATGTTTGTTCTTGCTGGAGGAGGCTTTGTCTGAGCTATTCTTCTCTTGTAATCCTTTTCTTTTCTTCTTTCTCTTTCTTTCCTTCTTGTCCTTCTATTCTTATTTTTCTGTACAGTCAGGCACAATGTGGCCTGGTTTCCTGCAACCAAAGCATATAATTTCTTTATTGCTGTTTGATTTATCATACCTTGGTTTATCATGACCCTTGTATGGTCTCTTTCTAAAGTCTTTTCTGGCCATCTTGTAGAATCTTTTGGCCAGTAGACTTATGAGCTCATCATTTCCTGTAGCTTTATCTTCAGGCTCCTCTTCTGCAGCTTTGAAGGCTATGGTCTTTTCTTTCCTTGTGGCTGGATAGGTAGCCTTTTGTTCTTCTTCTCTATTTTTAAATGAGCAGCTCATAGGATTTGAGCTTGCCCAGGAGAGCTTCAGTGGTAATCTCATTTAAACTTCTGGCATCCTTGATTGGCCAGATTCTTGAATCCCAAGTGCTGGGGAAGCACATCAGGATTTTGTCATTCAGCTCAGTCAGTGAGATTTCTTTGTCTAGAGTTTTTAACTCATTGACAATTAGACTTAGTCTATTGTTCATGTCAGCCACTGATTCAGCTTCTCCCTTTTTGAAGTTCTCATATTGGCTTATCAGATGAGATATTCTATCTTTCTTTTCATCAGCAGACCCTGAGACAATTTCAGAGAGCTTGTCCCAAATTCCTTTGGCTGAGTTGCAGTCAGCTACTTTCTGAAATATCTCATCAGACATTGTTTGGGCTAAGATGTTCATAGCCTTAGCATCTGCAATCTTCCACTTCTTTATATCTACATCTGTTCCAGAAGGAGGTGGAACAGCACTTTTACTTGAGCTTGCTGGTGGAGTTGGACACACTGTCAAGACAGAATTAAAAATATCCTCATCAATAGAATTCATGTATAATCTAATCCTTGCCTTCCAGAGTGCAAACTTGGAAAGGTTGCACACTGGTGGTCTGGTGCTTGCATAATCTTTGTTCTGTGCCATGTCTTTAAATAGATAGATAGATGTATAGAAAATAATCCTCTTAAGAGATTGATCTTATCAAGGATCTTTTGGTTCAGGTGTTAGCCTGTATGAGCAACCAACCTCCCTCTGATACCAATTGAAAGTGAGGGTAAGATCTATCTCAACTCTAGAGGGGGGGTGAATAGAGTATTTTAAAATAGTTTTTCACAATTGAAATAAACAGCACATATAAAATTCAATTTATAATATAGTGTAGAGTGCTAGTAAGAAGTTAAAAACCAAGAAGTAAAGAGCACAGCACACAGCAAACAAATCACACAAACAAACCAGAAGACACAAGGAAATATAGTGGTTCCCCAAAAACCTGGGTACATCCACTCTTCTACCACCCTTGGTAGGAATCCACTCAGGATGAGGTTATCAGGTGTCATGACACTAATGAGCTTTTGATAAGGTGCTCAAAAACCAAAAATAGATTTTTTGATAAGGTGTCTTGCCACCACTGAGTTTTGACAAGGCTCTCAGAACCAGACAAAACTTTTGAAGGGAGTTCAAGAACCCTTTACAGCAGGAAAATGAAAAAGGTAAAGAGGTGAGATTGTATTCTCTGTTCTCAAATCAAATGAGACAAGACTAGTGGATCTTTTGTTGTCAAAGCTCCCCCTGAGATGTTGAATGAATCAGGAATGGAAGCTTTGCTCTAGGGTGATAGGTCTTCAGATCTTTAGATCTCCAGCAAAGAATTGTTTCAGCAAAGAGGCTGAAAGATGAGGTGTCTGGAGTTCTTTGAGATGAAGCTTTGATCACTTTTCTGTAAGCAAGTGGATGGTTTATCTTTCACAGCTTAATTCTTCTTGTTCTTCTGTACCATGTGTGTCTCTTGATTCTATTGTATATTGACTCAGAATTAATTCTCTCTAAGAGTAGTGATAGAGAAGACGATCTTATTCTCTGAATATAATTCTTCCAAGATAGCCGTTATCAGACATTAAATGCCTTCCATAAATGATTTGTCTTCTAGAGGAAAGTCCAATGAAACATTCCTGAATAATTCCTTTGAAACTTGTTCCAGAATAAATGAAAATGGCTGGCAAATCTTCTTGAAATTAAATGCTGAGAGAATTTAAAAACATTCCAAAGACTGGCAGCATTTGAATCCTTAAGATCGTCGATCTCTCAAAATAAACGTCGATCTGAGCTCCACGATCGTCGACCAAGCTCAGAGAAGGAATAATCATTCTGACAGAAAGCGTCGATCTGAGCTCGAAGATCGTCGACCTGAGCTCAGAGATATTAAGAAAAGCAGAGACAGAAAACTTCGATCTTAGATCGACTATCTAAGTTCTTGGTCTGGCAGAAATAGTCGATCTGATTAAGACAGAAATCGTCGACCTAGACTTCAACCGAAAACGTCGACCTGAAGCAAACAAAGATCGTCGACCTAAGCTTTCCCAGAAATAGTCGACCCAAGCACAGCCAGAGATCGTCGACCAAAGCTCGACGATCGTCGGACTGAAGCTTGACGATAGTCGACCGAAGCCAGCAACAAGCAGAAGGCTGAGGTCATATAGTCGACCTAAGCTCGACGATCGTCGACCTGAGCTCGACGATAGTCGACCGATGTTCGACTATTTTTATCTCTTTACTTAGCTTGAAATCCTGAGCTTGAATGATTCTTGGGGGCAGCTTCAAACCTAAGTTCTAAGCCCTAGACTCATTCTAATGTTGACCTTTACACTATACAACTAGGTCAACCTGGCTTCCTAAGACAACCATAGTGATCCTTGCCCAAATTAGTAATAGGGTGTTCCAACAGAAGCTACTACCATGGAGTCAGTGAGGACCTTCACGTCATGAACTCCCAATTCCCGGGCCAGGCGCAACTGATGCGTGGAAAATACGGCAAGCGCACCGGTCGCACAAGTAATAAAGTTTGGGAATAAATCCCCGAGTGTCGGTCTCTTGAGGAACACAGTAAGGGATGAGTTAATGTCGAGGAGGACTTGAGATTGAAGTCCTTAGGTCGGCGGTAACGATGGGTGTTTTGATTGTTGCGGAAACAGGAAGTAAAATCTACAAGCTACTCCTATGCAACGCCGCTATGCGATGCTTCGCCAGGCGGGATGGAAACTACACGGGCTGCTATGCACCGAATCGCTTGGCGGATGGATGAGTAGGCTAGCGGATGAGGTGGTTAGAATGGCGGAATGAGGGTCGTGAGCACCTCTTCGCAACGCACACCACTAGAAATTGCTAGTGCGGCAAGGATGGATGGCGGTGGATGGAATAGGGCGCACCTCAAGCAAATATAACAAAATTACACTAACTCACATAGACATGAATAAGTGAAAGTTGTTTATCAAATGTAATAATACTTCATCAATACATGGAAATTAAACTAAACTAACAACAACAAATTAAGAGAAGTGTGCGAAATCGACCGGGTCCGAAGCCTTATTGAGGGGTCACGGTTGGAATCCCGGGTTGTCAATCCGAGTCCAAGCTCGGTCCTCAACTGCGTCCGGGGTAGAGGAGGCTGTCACTCACTCCTAGTGGCCCGTCTTCTTCGTATCACGCTGCGGAAGATGGAAGCACATGCTCCTCCTAGATTGATGGAGAAAGCTAGGTCAAATATCCCTTGAAGCTCGAGGATGAAGGAGGAGGTCGAGGGGATGCTCCGGCTTTGATTTGGCGTTGAAGGCTTGCCCGGAGCAACTCCCTATGGTGGAGGATGATGGAGGGAGGCGGAAACACTCCTTGGAGACGAAAATGGCGGAAAAACGGCGGACTTTGGCGATCTCCTGAAATTAGGGCGGAATCTGCGTATTTATAGAAAGCAGAATAAACAGCACGCACGATCACTGGCGCACGACCAGTGGTCGTGCGCGATATGGTCCGTGATCGTGCGATATAGAGGCAGAAAAGTGGAAAAAGATGTCATGTCTGCGCACGACCGACAGCGCACGAGCAGTGATCGAGCGCGGTATAGCTGGTGATCGTGCGATATGGCAGGGGCAGAACTTTCATAAAAGAGGGCAGACTGCGCACGACCAATGATCGTGCGCCAAAAGAGGTCGATGGTCGAGCGTGGGTAAAAATGCACGACCACTGGCTCCTTTATCAAAAAATGGTGAAAGCCCTAACCCGGACGCCCACACGATCCCAGAACCTGCAGGAAAACTGGACGGGATGTCGACATGGCAGTCACAGACATAAATATAATGCACAGCAAAAGGGAAATACACACACACAAAAATAGGCTAAAAAGGGTGCACAAGACATGGAAAACCGTAGCCAACCAAAAGGAGTGCTAATGGCGCTAAATGGTAGTGCAAAGACATGCAAATGAGCCTAGATGAGTCCGAAATTCGGTATGAAATAGGGACTCATCACACCCCTAGACTTAACCGTTTGCGCGTCCCGAGCAAACAAAACCTAAGCAGACGGGGAAAATGAACTAGCTAACAAAGAAATTGCAAAACGGAGTACCATGCGAAGTCGCATGCTTGCGTGCATAAAAATAAAGTAGAGGAAATTTTTAAGTATACAAAATATTTTATATTTTTCACAATGCGTATCAAAAATTTATTATTACTCAAAAGTGGAATCACGGTGATTCATCCGGTCCTACGCAGGGAGAAAGTAGACAGACCACTAAGGTGAGCATTGCCGAAGACCGGGGCTCAAGATTACCCCCAAAGGAATCCACCAATGTCGGAAACCATAAGCTTGCCCGTTCGCACTCTCTCCACGGCACTAGTCAACTCAAGTGCAAGTCCGTAGGACTTCGGGTAATAATGGGGCTTGGGTTACGGTGAGGAAAACAAGGATAAACATTAAGGGTATGCACCTAACCCAAATGAGCTAACGTACAAAACTAGTACCCGCTGCCCACAAAATAAACACGGGTGCACCACACCCCCAGACTTAACTTTTACTAAATGGGTGTGTGCACCGCCTACTCCAAATCCAAATCATCTCAAATAAAGATTTTCTATCAAACTTTTTCTTTTCACTTTTCATTTTCACCCCTTTTTTATCATTTTCTTTTCTTTTTCATCTTTTTATTTTCATAATTTCAGCAGTTATAACTTGAAAGCACTTCCACATTTTCACAAATAATAACACCACATCACAACCCAACATGAAAATATAAAACACTAAAGCTCGAATTGGGTGTGCAACTAGGATCGGCTATGAGGCTTTGGCGAATATAGTGGAGCTGAATCAAAAGGAAGGGTAGGCACAAAGGGGCTAGCAAGGGCGATGTTAGGAATGGGTACAAAGCTCAACCTGGCCAAAAGGTGGCCTACATCACTCTCACGCTAGACTAACCGTGTACCAATGCTTCAAGAATAGCTTGGGGCAAGTTCTTAGCAACCGAGAAAGATAATCCTTCCTCCCGACTCAAGCAATACGAGTCTAGTGGCGGCTACACACATTCCTATGCTACCGTTTGATTCATACCGGATTCACCAACTTTTGAGTAGAATAAGAAATATTTACGCAAATAGAAAAATATAGAACTATAAGCATACGAAAAAATTAAATCTACATAAATTTCTATACAAAACGAGAGCAGTTGACTAGAAACACAGCAAGGCCAACATTTTACTCTGTCGCATAATCCTAAACTAGCACAGAAATTTTCCAAATCCAACAAAGATACAAGTTCAACTCGTGGCACGCTAACAGCTAAGCTCGCGCTCATGTGGGTGCAGTGGTGTGCGATGCAATGAACATAAACAAAATAAAATATGAAAAGCTTATAGTATGCAAAAGAAATGTGCACGTGCAAAAGGTAAACATGCTCTCCCCCAGACTTAAACTACACGATACAACATAGCATATGATATTGAATTAAAATCAAAAGGAGAAAAGGGGAGAGGTTACCCAATGCTCGGCTAGTGAGCATACCAGAAGATGCGTGAAAACTAGAACAGCTCCACCATACGGAGAATCACGACCGCACTAACAAGAATGTCAAGTGAGCCTGCAGGGGTGAGCTCCGCAAAAACAATACAAAAGAAAAACAAAATACATATAAATTCTAAACTAAGCTAGACATAAAAAGTAAAATGTAGAAATTTAAGATAACTACTGGGGTTACTGTCATCCCAGCACGACTTATTCGAAGCAGAAAAGCCTTAGATAATGGGCCTATGAAATAAAAAATGAACAGGCAACTGTCCTAATATCTGTGTCTGTAACGGGTACAGATACGGTGATAGAACAGTTACCCCTCTACCTGAGTAATAATACCTGCGATGAACAGGTAGAGGAAATAGGAAGTAAGATGAGGAGGAGCACTGGTCCTCACTCATCTCACCACAAAACAAATCCTTGCCTAGCATGGTATCGTCCATCACAAGCTCGTTGGGGGCGAAGGTGAAGGTAGAGGCTTCAACTGCAAAAGGAGTAGGAAACTCCTCATGCAAGCTGAGGCACTTGCCAACAACCTGAGCGCAAGGCTCAATATCAACCTAACTCACCTGCAGGGAGTCAACCCGAACAGGCGCAGAAGGAGAAGGGGGGTCAAGGAATAAAGGAGAAGAAAAACTAAAAGAAGCGGAAATAGGGAGAGTGATCCCGGAATCACTCTCAGCAGGATCTAAACATAGATCACTGTCGGTGTCATGTGAGTCATGGCGAGGGGAATCTGAGACTATGAGTTCCTCGATGGTGATTTGGACCTCCTCAACCAATAAGGAAGTGGGAACTTCCTCATCAGCAAGGATCTCCTCATCAACACACCTCGGTGCGTCACTGTGTTCCAAGACATAATATTCTCCATTGACGAGAATAATGTCCTCATCACACCATGGCGCATCCTCATGTTCCCCATCTCCATAGGGCACAACATCATCAACCAACTCACTAAAAAGAGGAGTAGATGATTCTTGCAAAGAAAGCGGAGGAACAACAACATCAGAGAGAGTAGGTGCAGGTTCCTCCGGGGGTGAATCAAGAAGAGGGGAAGAAGGTATAGAGGGCGATGGTACCACAATGTCGTCACATCGATCAGTGGAAGGTCTGATGGGTGTATCCACAGCAGTCCCCCATAGACAAGGTGGTACTGCGGATACATCATCAGAATCAGAAGGAGTGGCCATTTGAGAGGTGGATGAGACGATCCGGATATCCGGTTCATCATCCGCCTCCATGACTGTGTTCCCCAGCAACGGCGCCAAAAACTTGATGTGTGGAAAATACGGCAAGCGCACCGGTCGCACAAGTAATAAAGTTTGGGAATAAATCCCCGAGTGTCGGTCTTTTGAGGAACACAGTAAGGGATGAGTTAATGTCGAGGAGGACTTGAGATTGAAGTCCTTAGGTCGGCGGTAACGATGGGGGTTTTGATTGTTGCGGAAACAGGTAGTAAAATCTACAAGCTACTCCTATGCAACGCCGCTATGCGATGCTTCACCAGGCGGGATGGAAACTACACGGGCCGCTATGCACCAAATCGCTTGGTGGATGGACGAGTAGGCTAGCGGATGAGGTGGTTAGAATGGCGGAATGAGGATCGTGAGCACCTCTTCGCAACGCACGCCACTAGCAATTTCTAGTGCGGCAAGGATGGATGGCGGTGGATGGAATAGCGCGCACCTCAAGCAAATATAACAAAATTACACTAACTCACATAGACATGAATAAGTGAAAGTTGTTTATCAAATGTAATAATACTTCATCAATACATGGAAATTAAACTAAACTAACAACAACAAATTAAGAGAAGTGTGCGAAATCGACCGGGTCCGAAGCCTTATTGAGGGGTCACGGTTGGAATCCCGGGTTGTCAATCCGAGTCCAAGCTCGGTCCTCAACTGCGTCCGGGGTAGAGGAGGCTGTCACTCACTCCTAGTGGCCCGTCTTCTTCGTATCACGCTTTGGAAGATGGAAGCACATGCTCCTCCTAGCTTGATGGAGAAAGCTAGGTCAAATATCCCATGAAGCTCAAGGATGAAGGAGGAGGCCGAGGGGATGCTCCGGCTTTGATTTGGCATTAAAGGCTTGCCCGGAGCAACTCCCTATGGTGGAGGATGATGGAGGGCGGCGGAAACCCTCCTTGGAGACGAAAATGGCGGAAAAACGGCGGACTTTGGGAATCTCCCGAAATTAGGGCGGAACCTGCGTATTTATAGAAAGCAGAATAAACAGCGCGCACAATCACTGGCGCACGACCAGTGGTCGTGCGCGATATGGTCCGTGATCGTGCGATATGGAGGCAGAAAAGTGGAAAAAGATGTCATGTCTGCGCACGACCGGCAGCGCACGAGCAGTGATCGTGCACGGTATAGCTGGTGATCGTGCGATATGGCAGGGGCAAAACTTTCATAAAAGAGGGCAGACTGCGCACGACCAATGATCGTGCGCCAAAAGAGGTTGATGGTCGTGCGTGGGTAAAAATGCACGACCACTGGCTCCTTTGTCAAAAAATGGTGAAAGCCCTAACCCGGACGCCCACACGATCCCAGAACCTGCAGGAAAACTGGACAGGATGTCGACATGGCAGTGACAGACATAAATATAATGCACAGCAAAAGGGAAATACACACACACACAAAAATAGGCTAAAAAGGGTGCACAAGACATGGAAAACCGTAGCGAACCAAAAGGAGTGCTAATGGCGCTAAATGGTAGTGCAAAGACATGCAAATGAGCCTAGATGAGTCCGAAATTCGGTATGAAATAGGGACTTATCAGCAACCCTGCGATCACCGCCTCGTACTCAGCCTGATTGTTGGCTATGGAAAAATGTATTACTACTGTATGCTCAATTCGGGTCCCTTGGGGGCTCTCCAAGACCACCCCAACCCCTAAGGAGTGTTTCCCTGAATCCCCATCCACCATCACCTTCTAAGGGATGGGGTAAGTGAGTTTGTCCTCCGCTACCTCAACCACATAGTCAGCCAGGAAGTCATCCATCGCTTGTGCCTTGATCGCGAGTCGAGAGACAAAGGAGATGTCGAACTCGCTCAAATCCACCGACCACTTGGCGAGTCTTCCTGAGTGCTCCACCCCCTCGAAGATGTTGTGGAGGGGGTGGTCGGTTACTACCTGGATGGAGTGTGCCTGGAAGTAGGGCCTGAGTCTCCGGGCCGAGATGATTAGAGCGAAGGCCAACTTCTCTAAGATGGGGTAGCGGAGTTCCGCCTTCCTCAGAACCCTACTCACGTAATAGATGGGCAGCTGCTTACTCCCCTCTTCCCAAACTAAGACAGAACTCACGATCTCCACCCCGACCCCTAAATATAAGAATAGGTCCTCCCCCTCCTTCGGACCCTGGAGCAAGGGGGCCTGAGTCAACTCCCCCTTCAAAGCCTGGAACGACTCCTCGTATTCCGAGGTCCATTCAAACTTCCGTCCTCCTCTCAAGGTCTTGAAGAAGGGGGAGCATTTTTCCCCGGCCCGGGAGAGGAACCTGCTCAGCCCTGTCAGCTTCCCCGTCAGTCGCTGTACCTCCTTTGCATCCCGAGGCGACCCCAGCTCCATAATCGCCCGGACCTTGTCGGGGTTGGGTTCGACTCCAGCGGGGGTGAGGAGGTGGCCCAGAAATTAACCCCTGCTCGCCCCGAAGATGCACTTCAAGGGATTCAGCCTTATCTTGTACTTGCGCAAGGTGGCGAAGGTCTCCTCCAGATCCCGGAGGTGGGAGCCGACCTCCTTACTTTTTATCATCATGGCATCCACGTATACTTCCAGTTTCCTCCCCTTCTGCCCCTGGAATACACGGTCCATCATCTTCTGGTATGTTGCCCATACATTCTTCAACCCAAAAGGCATCATCTTGTAGTAGTAGCATCCATCTCCTGTGATGAATGAGATATTCTTTATGTCAGGAGGGTGCATCCTAATCTGATGATAACCTGAAAAGACATCTAAAAAACTCATTACAAAAAAACCAACGGCTGAATATACCAGCGCGTCGATTCTAGGCAAGGGATAATAGTCTTTCGGGCATGATTTATTAAGAAGTGAAAAATCTACACACATCCTCCATCGGCCGTCCCCTTTTTTCACAATTACAACATTCGAGACCCAGCCGGGGTATTGAATTTCGGAAATGAAACCGGCCTTGAGGAGCTTGGCGACTTCCTCCATGATTGGTTTGGCCAGCTTTTCCGTGATGGACCTTCTTTTTTGCTGGATGGGGCGAGCCTCCGGGTCTAGGTTGAGACGGTGGCAGATGACGTCAGCATCGATCCCAGGCATCTCTGCCACGCTCCAAGCGAAGACATCCACATTCTTCTAGATGCACTCCAGCATCCTTCCTTGATCCTCCGGAGTCAGCCCTCCGCTGATGCGGACCTTCTCCACCCTGCCATCCTGGGTGAGAACCTCCATCTCTACCACTTCCTCGGCGGCCTCTAACCGGGACTACTCCTCCCACTCTGCAATATCCTCCCCCCTTGGAGTAAGGACCTCCCCTCCTTCTACGGTCATCGCCTCGATCGACTCCTTTGGGAGTACCTCCTCGCGGGCTTCCTCCTCCATCCTTCCTTCCTCCCTGCTTTCTTCTCCGGCCTCCAGCCCTTCCTCCCCTTCCATCCTTCTCCCCATCTCTTCGGCCTCCTCCTGCCAAGAAATGGAATTCACTGCCATTACATACCATTCCCGAGCTACCTTGGGGTCGTCTCGGACTCGGACCTGGATCCCCTCTGCGTTGAACTTAAGGCATTGATGGAAGGAGGAGGGGACGCAGCGGAAGGCGCTGATGAGGGGCTTTCCAAAAATGGTGTTATAGCTGTTGGGGGCCTCCACTATAACGAATTGACAGTTCCTGGATTGCCCCCATAAGCTGACATGTAGTACCACTCCTCCCTCTACTTCTTTCCTCTCCCCCGAAAAACCGAAGAGAGGCCCATCGGAGGCCAGCACCCTCTTGGCTTCTACCTGCATGGCATCGAAGGGCTTCTTGAAGATGATGTTGACGGAGCTCCCATTGTAAATGAGGATCCGGGAGACGGTGAAATTCTCGATGGCCGTCTGGATGACTAGCGCATTGCAGAAGGGGTCCTCATGACCCGGCATGTCCTCCTTTGAGAAGGTGATCCTCTCCTCTGGGGGCAGAGTCTGGGATGTAGAGCCGATGCTCCTTCGGTACATGGTGTGGAGGCTTGCTTTCTGGGAAGCTTCGACCCCCACCCCCCATGGATCACTCTGATCCCTCCTCGGGTCCCCACATTGGCCCGGTCTTCACAATGATCCCCCTCCGCCTGAGGCCGAACTTCCTTTATCCGCACTTCCTGGCGGTTTTTTTGTTGCAGCTGTTGTTCCCTATTTCCCTGTATCTCGAGGAACTCTGGGCACATGATCGTCGTGTACCCCTCCTCTTGATTGTAGTCATAGTAGGGCAGGTCTACCCTAACCTCCCTCCTCCTCCTTGGCTGTCCTCTTCTTCTTCCCCCTAGGGCGATAGCCATGGCCTCCTCCTAATCGGGAAGGGGGGTTCTCTTACCATGCCTGCCCCCCTGGGGGTAAAACTGGCCGCGCCCACCTTGGCGGTTATCTCCTCCCTGATAACCCCTTCGCGGCCCTTGATCGTGCCACTCCGGCCTCCAACCCAACTGGTTGTTTGGTTCCTGACGCCCCCATTTGGGATGCTGCTGCTGCTGCTCTTTCTACCGAGGCTCGACCCTTCTCTCTTCCTGGGCTCGGCCACCCCTTGGCTTCTCCTCCTCTACAGCCCACCTGGCCAGCCTCCGGGCAAACTCTGGGTGTGCGGCTTCAATGTCGGTGTTGGTACCCTAGTTTGATTTGAGTTTAGTCTTCTCCTTTTGTCCCTTGACCTAAGAAATATCTATGGTCAATGGTTAGTGGTCTAGCTGTAGAGTCCTCGCTTTTCTAGATGAAGAATTTGGTTAAGTAGTTTGTTCGTTCGACTATAGTCGAACGCCGCTCGACTATCGTCGACTAACTGTTCGACGATCGTCTATCAGTTGCTCGACGTTCTGTCTGCGAGGATAGTTCGACTATCGGTTGATAGTTCGACTATCTGTGTGCTTTGATAGTTCGACTATCTGCTTGGATAGTTCAACTATCTGATAGCTCGACTATCTGTTTTCCCTTGGTAGTTCGACTATTTTCCTTGATAGTTCAACTATCAGATAGCTCGACTATCTGTTGATAGTTCGACTATCTGTCATTCTCTGATAGCTCGACTATCTGTTGATAGTTCGACTATCTGTTCTGCGTTGATAGTTCGACTATCTGTTGATAGGTCGACTATCTGTTTTCGCTTGGTAGTTCGACTATCTGCTTTGATAGTTCAACTATCTGATAGTTCGACTATCTGTTGATAGTTCGACTATCTATTTGTCTTTGAAAGTTCGACTATCTGTTGATAGTTCGACTATCTGTTTCGCTTTGATAGTTCGACTATCTGTTGATAGGTCGACTATTTGATAGCTCGACTATCTTCTGATAGTTCGACTATCTGTTGTGATAGTTCGACTATCTCCTTTGATAGTTCGACTATCTGGATCGTTCGACTATCTGTCCGATAGTTCGACGATCTTCGTTCTTCGGTCGACGATCTCCGAGGGTCGTTCGACGTTTTCTGTCTGCCTTTATATTTTGTATTTATTTATTCTATTTAACAAATTAATATATTATCTGGCATGTTTTATTTCAGTTGTTTTGTGATAATATTTCCAGGCAATATCTGCTCCATCCCTTTTGCCTGAGTCAAATCTTTTTAGATAAAGTTGTTTGTCTTATTAGCTGACATTATATTTTACTTTATCTGCTGTCAGTCCTTTATAGCCGTTAGACTGCAAAGTTTTTCTTCTGCTATAAAGAGTTTGTGTCTGATGTGACTTTATTTAGTACTTTATTATCAGATTGCTTCCTGCAGCTTCTTCGAAAGAGGTTTATTCCTTTTATAGAATGTTTTTGCTGCAGAGATTGTTTGTCTTTTTTATATTTGCAGCCCAGGTCTCAAGTTTCAGAAGAAGACAAACAGTTCAAATTGAAGAGAGCCGTTGCTTGTTGCTGCTATAAAAGGAATCCTTTGGAGAAAGATTTCAGCTAGCTAACTAGTTATTCATTTAAGCATTCAAGCCTTCACCAAGACCAAGTTCACTGCTCTCAGCAATACTCATTCAACTGAGAAGTGTTAAGCTCTTCTGCTCTTCTTCAACCTGAGTTCTCCTGCTTCCAGGAAGTTCAAACTCAGAGTTCTTTTGAAGAAGAAGAAGAAGAAGACAGCTGCTAGAAGATTTCCATTTTATATTTTATTTATCTTCTTGTAGTTTTTCCTTCAGTTTTTACTGAAGAGTTTCTGCACTGAAGCAAGACTTCACCTGGACATTCTTTGAGCCAGGGGGAGCCTTGATTCCTTGAGCTTTCTAGCTCAGTGCAAGTCTTTGTGCTTCTCTAATCTATTGAAAAATATAGAAGACATCTTAACCTTCTTTCCCCCTCTTGTACAGGGTTATTACTCCCTTCAAAAGTATCCCTTGGTGGCAGGGCACCTGATCAAAAACCTGTGTTCGGTTTTTAGACACCTGATCAAAAGTCTAAAGGGTTTCTGGATCTACCTGAAGCAGATCTTGTTGGTGGCAGGGCACCTGATCAAAAACCTGAGTGGATTCCTACCTTGTTGGTAGAAGAGTGGACGTACCCAAGTTGTTTGGGGAACCACTATAAATTCCTTGTGTCGTCTGGATTGCCTTGTTTAATTCCTGCATTGTGGCTGTGAATAGATATAACTAGGTTTGCTAGTTGCTGATTAGGTTTTCCAAGCCTTAACTGTAATTACAGTTAGCTTGAGTTTGTGCACAACACTTGTGTTAGGCTTTAGGGTTATTTCTATATCTATAATCTTTTCATTCCGCATTTCACTCCAAGGGAGTTGGGTAGACTATTAAGTTTTGTCTAGTGCAAAATTTGATAACTCTATTCACCCCCCCCCTCTAGAGTAGTATCTATCCCTTCACTTTCAATTGGTATCAGAGGGAGGTTGACTGACTGAATAGGCTAACACCTAAGTCACAAGATCCTGATAGATACCAAAGTTTATAGATATTCACTATCACTATCATGGCCCAGTCCAAGGATTATTCTAGCACCCGACCTCCAGCATGCAACTTAGCTAAGTATGGCATCTGGAAGGCAAGGATAAAATTATATATGAATTCTATTGATGAAAGCATCTTTGCTTCTATTTTGTCAGGACCCCCAAGAGCACCTGCTACTGCTACTGCCTCATCATCTGATATGAGTGCAGTGCCTCCTCCAGATTACAATGATGAGTACAAGAAGGCAAAGATAGCAGATGCCAAGGCGATGAACATTCTGGCTCAGACAATGTCTGATGAGGTATTCCAGAAGGTAGCTGACTGCTCTTCAGCAAAAGCTATGTGGGATACACTGAACCAGATTGTAGCTGGTTCAGCTGATGAAAGGAAGGACAGAAGGTCCAACCTTATCTCACAATATGAGAACATCAAGAAAACTGATGCTGAATCAGTTGAAGCCATGTACACTAGGCTCAGCTCAATCATCAATGAGCTGAGGACCCTTGACAAGGACATATCATTGACAGAGGTCAATGATAAGATTCTTATGTGCTTCCCTAGCACATGGGATCTAAGGATCTGGCCCATCAAGGAAGCTAGAAGTACAAATGAGATTTCAACTGAAGCCCTTCTCGGCAAGCTCAAGTCTTTTGAGCAAGTGCTGAAGACAAGGGAAGCAGAAGCTGAAGCAAAGACCCCTACTCCAACAAGAAAAGAGCAATCTCTAGCTCTTAAGGCTGCTGATGCTTCTGAAGGCAGCCAATCCAATGAGGAGCTAATGGCATTATTTGCCAAGAGGTTTCTCAAGATGGGGAGAAAGGAATTCAGAAAGAAGTCTTCACGCTATGAAGACAAACCAAGGTATGACCGTTCACCTGCTAAAGAAATTATCTGTTATGGTTGCAGGAAGCCTGGACACATCTTACCAGAGTGTCCAGAGGAGAAGAACAAAGACAAGAGGAAAGAAAAGGAATAGCACAGGAAGCACTCCAAGCCATCCTCCTACAAGAACAAAAAAAAGGAGAGAGGTTTCATTGCTGAAACCTGGAGTGATTCTGATGAAGAATCCTTCTCCTCAAGCTCCAGTGAGGATGAGGAAGAGAAGAAGGCAAAAGATGTTTGCCTCATGGCAATAGATGCCTGCAGCAACCACTCTGCTGCAGAGAGTTCAGATTCAGATGAAGAGATACCTACAGAAGATGAGGTACTATCTTCTTATGATTTTACCTTAGCTGAATTTAAATTAGATTTTAAATCCTTATGCTTAGACTTAATTAGCTCAGAAAAGGAGATAAAAGAACTTAAAAATAAGTTAGCTGACTCAGAATTAATTGCTACAGAAAATATTAAGCTAAAGGAAGATCTCACTACTTGTAGTGAAGAAATTAAATTTCTTAAAATGGAGTTAGCTAAGTCTAAGAGGTTAGAAGAATCACTTAATGGTAGAAGCCTTAAGTTATTAGAAATTACCAGCATGACTAACACTAGGTCAGGTAATAACAAACTAGGCTTAGGAGCTTCTCCCAGTGAACCCCCAGTTATTCTTAAAAATAATCTTTCAACTCCAGTGAACTTCATTTCAGCTAGTGGAATGAAGAACACTGAGCAAGTAAACCAAGTTAACAAAACTTTAAATAAAGCTAAGAGAGAGAAAAGAAAGAAATTTTTTAAAGAAATGCAAAGAGCGTCGAACGCCGCTCGACGATTGGAAGCTCAATGGTCGAACGAAGCTCGACGATCTGAGCGCCCATCGTCGAACGTCGATCGACGTTTTCAATATGATTTTCAAAATCATAATCAAACCCGTAGAAACCTAAATGAAAATAGAAACCCTAGGTTTGTTGACACATCATCTGCATGGAGAATACCACCTAGGAGATCTTACCCATTAGGTTATCACCCTCAGCCTGCATTTTCATTTATTTCTAGCTTTTCTTATGTTAAAAATAAGGGACCCAAGGTTACCTGGGTCCACTATGTCTAAATAAATGTCTTGCAGGTGAAGACCTATCCTATCACTCAAAATAAGTGGTATTTGGATAGTGGATGCTCCAAGCATATGACAGGAAATAAAGATCTTCTGTCAAAGTTCAAAGCTAAGCTCGGCCCAAAGGTTATCTTTGGAGATTCAAGCTGTGGTCAGACAGAAGGCTATGGCAGGATCACAATTGGAGATGTTACTTTCAAGAGAGTTGCATATGTGACAGGACTGAAGCACAATTTGATCTCAGTCAGCCAGCTATGTGATGCTGGCTACCAGGTTTCATTTTCTAACTCTTCTTGTAATATTACTTTAAATAATAAAGTTGTTTTAGTAGGCATTAGAATAGGTAATATTTATTTAGTAGATTTCAATTCAACTCATTCTGAAATCTGTCTATTTAATGAAGTAACAATTAATAATAATTCTTTGTGGCATAAGAGGCTTAGTCATGTTAACCTTAAAAATATATCTAGGTTATCTAAACACAACCTTGTTAGAGGTTTACCTTCTTGCCCCTACAAGAAGGAGAGCCTATACAAGGCTTGTCAGCTAGGCAAGCAAACCAAGAATTCTTTTAAATCTGTAAATAAAAGTGATTCTCCTAGAATCCTGTATCTATTACATTTGGACCTATTTGGCCTAATAAATGTACAGAGTTTAGGAGGGAAGTATTACACCTTAGTAATTGTAGATGACTTCTCTAGGTTCAGTTGGGTTTTCTTTTTGAGAACTAAGGCTGATAACTTCAAAGCCCTTACAGACTTTCTATTATGTGTGCAAACTGAGTACTCTACTCATGTGGCCTTGATCAGAAGTGATCATGGTACTGAGTTTGACTCTCTTCTCATGCAAGAATTCTGTGAGAGAGAAGGTATCAAACATAGCTTCTCAGCTCCTAGAACTCCCCAACAAAATGGGGTAGTTGAAAGGAAGAACAGAACACTCATTGAAGCTGCTAGCATATTGTTGGCAGATGCTAATATGCCTCTCTCCTATTGGGCAGAGGCCGTTAGTATAGCCAATTATGTCTTGAATAGAAGTTTGATACACAAGCTTAAGTGTAAAACTCCTTATGAGTTGCTTAAAGGAAAGAAACCTAAAATTAATTATTTTAGAGTATTTGGTTGTGTAGTGTATATTCATAATAACAATAAAGAATATCTTAGAAAATTTGAAGCAAAAGCTTCAATGGGAATTATGCTTGGATATTCCCAAGTAAGCAAAGCTTATAGGGTTTATAACAAATCAACCTGTAAAATTGAAGAATCTATGCATGTATCTTTTGATGAGTCTCAGATGTCTTACAAGGAGAAGGAAAATTCTCCTTCCTCCAGTTCATTGCAGGTACCTGATGCTTCTCATGAAATTCTTCAATTATCAACTCTTCAGATCACTGAATCAGACAGTGATGAAGACATTGCAGAAGCTGTTGTTGTACCACCAACAGTAGATCAAATTCCTCCTGAGGAATTAATCCCAACTGTTGCTGAAGATCACATCCCACCTGCTGATATTGTCACACTTAGAGATCACCCCACATCTCAAGTGATTGGAGACATATCAGCTGGTGTGCAAACAAGACACCAGTTAAGACAGGATGTGATGCACGCTTGTTTCCTCTCATAGGTTGAGTCCCTCACCTTTAAAGATGCTGAGTTAGATCCCCACTGGATCATTGCTATGCAAGAGGAACTCAATCAGTTTGAGAGATGTAAAGTTTGGACTTTGGTTCCAAGACCTAAAGGCCAACTGATCATAGGCACCAAGTGGGTGTATAGAAACAAGTTGGATGCAAATGGAATTATTGTAAGGAATAAAGCAAGGCTTGTAGCTCAGGGCTACAGACAGAAGGAAGGTATAGATTATGACCAAACCTTTGCTCCTGTTGCAAGGCTAGAAGCTATAAGGATCTTCTTGGCCTATGCAGCCTATATGAAGTTTAAGGTGTTCCAGATGGATGTCAAAAGTGCATTCCTAAATGGTGAGCTTAAGGAAGAGGTGTTTGTTGAACAACCACCAAGGTTTGTTTCTTCAACTCAGCCCTCACATGTGTTTAAGTTGCAGAAAGCTCTTTATGGACTAAAGCAAGCACCCAGAGCCTGGTATGAGACTCTAGCTAGTTTCCTTTTAGAGCACAACTTTACTAGGGGAGTAGTTGATAGAACCCTTTTCGTCAAGCACCACAAGAACACAATCCTGTTAGTTCAAGTGTATGTGGATGATATTATATTTGGCTCCACTTATCCCAAACTTTGCAAAAGGTTCTCTGACCTGATGCACTCTAAGTTTGAGATGAGTAGTATGGGTGTGTTGTCTTACTTTCTTGGTCTCCAAGTTAAGCAAGATGCTGATGGTATCTTCATCTCCCAATTCAAATATGCCAAGGAATTGGTAAAGAAATTTGGGATGGCTGATGCTTCAGCAATGCCTACACCTATGGCTACTAATGTAGTTATTGATTCTGATGATCACGACAAGCCAGTTGATCAAAAGAATTATAGGGCCATTGTTGGTTCCCTATTATATTTAACTGCAAGTAGGCCTGATATAATGTTTGTTACATGCCTCTGTGCTAGATTCCAGGTCAACCCCATGGAATCTCATCTGATTCTTCTAAAGAGAATCCTGAGATACCTGAAGGGATGTCCAAATCTAGGACTTTGGTACCCAGCTGAGTCAGAATTTGAATTAATTGGATATTCTGATTCTGATTATGCTGATTGCAGAGTTGACAGGAAGAGAACCTCAGGAACTTGTCAGTTCCTGGGAGAGAGATTGGTCTCTTGGTTCTGTAAGAAGCAGGCTTCTGTCTCAACTTCAACTGCAGAGGCTGAATATATAGCAGCTGCTAGTTGTTGTTCACAGATCCTGTGGATTCAAAACCAGCTTGTGGATTATGGTTACTCACACAAGAACACCAAAATCATGTGTGACAGTACCAGTGCTATCTCCATTGCACAAAATACAGTGCACCACTCCAGAACGAAGCACATTGAGATTCAGCACCATTTCCTGAGAGATTGTGTGGAAAAGAACAAGATTTGTCTTGAGTTAATATCCACTGAGCTTCAGAGAGGTGATATATTCACCAAGCCCTTAGATGAACAGAAGCATCTGTTCTTTTTAGTTCAACTAGGCATGATCAATGGACGAGACTAAGTGTGACTATATCTGCCAATGTTGAAACCTGCTTGAAGATCGTCGAACGATGATCGAAGATCGTCGAACGGATCAAGCCTATCGTCGACCTATGGTTAATGATAGCTTATCTGTTTGAAGATCGTCGATCGGCGTTCGAAGATCGTCGAACAGGTCGAGCTTATCGTCGATCTCTGGATGACGACAGCTTGTTGTTTGAGAAGCCAGAAATAGTCGAACGATTGATCGACTACTCTGCTTCTGGACCGATCGTCGAACGGCCGTTCGACCATCGGGTCCAGTATCTTTTTAATAGATCGACTACCTCTGGTCTAATATAAAGCCGATAGTCGACCTAGGTTAAAAGATCTTTTGTTTTATCGTGGACGGAGCGTGAATTTACGCATTCTGTCTTCCCGCTTGAGATTTTCTGCCGCTTCGTCTCCCTCGTCATCTTTCGTTTTCTCCAGCTCCTTCAATGGTGATTTCTCCAGCAGTGCTAGCTGTTGTAAAGTTCGATGCAGGTTTCAGCGTCGATTTTGACGCATTCAGTTGCTGTGAAGCAGGGATTGTGGAAATTCTTCAGTTATGCCGAGATCAAGGTCTAGAAAGATTAATGTCTACAAGGATAAAGTTAAATATTCCCGAGATTAAGGAATGGGCATCTACTTCGTCCTCCACCGACGAATCGATGACTGGCTCTATTGGCGGAGAAGAGGTAATTTTAACTCCCGCCATTCTGACTGATGTTTTTGGATTGATTAATGGCGAAGAAGATTATGAGCAAGATGCTCAAGAGTTTGGAAGAATGCTTACTGAGCTGGGACATGCCGAAGGCATTCCCTCCAAGATGCTCAAGGTCAATTTCCCATTTAAGATTAAATTTCTTGCTGAGATAGTTGGAAAAGTGCTCCTTGGGAAGCACTCTGCTCATGACAACATTACAAGGCAACAATTTGCACTGATGTGTGCAATTGTTAATCAGAAAAGGATTAATTGGGCAGGAGTAATGTTCGATCTGATAAGGAAAAAGAACAGTAAGAAAGAGGTTACCCTAGGCAGGGTTATTGGAATTTTCCTGAAAGAGAAGTATCCCCAGCTGCTGATTTCAACTGCTACAATAATTAATGCAAGCAAGAAGATGGATCCGAATCTGTTCTCCAAGTGGAAGAGGACGTTTGTGAAGCCCGCTCTCACAGGGGTTGCTCCAGCGACATCGGAGAGCACAAGGACTGATTCAGTCACTCCTCACCCTCAAGTAGCTGGTTCAGCTCATCCTTCTCTTCCATCATCTTCTTCTGCATTACCATCAACTTCTACTGAAGTAGTTCCATCCTCTTCAGTTCCGTCTACCTCAGTTGAAGTTCCATCAACTTCAGCTGAAGTACGACTTCCTGCTTCTCCTATTCGAGATACAACCACGGTTGTTCTTCCCTCTCCTCCTGCATCTCCTATTCCTTCTCATCTGGCTAGGATATCTGCTCCTAGTTTTGATTTGATAGGATCTGAGAGGACTCCAACACCTCGTCAGTCCCCTATTCGTTCTCCAGTTCTTTCTCCACATCATTCTCCATCTCCTGTTCGTTCTCCAGTTCAACAGGAATACATTCCTCCTGCTGATCTTCCATCATCTACAGTTCCCCCACATTCCTTTGAAGTCACCCCAGCATTCATATCCAGCATTTTGGAGTTGATTAACCCTTCAATCAAAATCATGATTGAAGAGGAAATTGCTCCACTTGCCTCCTCTATTGCTACTTTGACTGCTACCATCCAATCCCTCTCTAAATCTGCTGAGCCCTCTTCTTCCAGGGGCCTGGTTTCAGTTTCCACTGAAATCAGGCAGGGGGAGATGTTCTATGAAGATGTCTCAGAGCTTCCAGCCTCAGAGCTTCCAGCCTCAGAGCTTCCAGCCTCCTCCCTTCCAACAGATCTTCCAGCGGTGACAGATGTAGTAATGACAGTTCAAGAAGAGACTGCTCCAGCTCAAGATGAATCAGTTTCAGTGCTATCTGACAAAGAAATATCTGATGCAGTTATGTTATCTGAATTTGCTGTAAAAGTTTGTTTAGAAGATCTCACCACTCCCTTGGTTGCCCGTTTCCTAGAAGGCATTATTACATCCTATCTAGATGAATCCTGGGAGTTGGTAAAGTATGAAGGTAATTCACTCATCCGTTTTATTGACGAGTCAATTGATTTGCTAGCTTGTGAATACCTAGAAGGAATGCTTTTAGCTTATTTAGCAGATTTGTGTTCATGAATCTACAGATTATATTAAAGAAGATATAGCTGCTCTAATAGTAGTAGTTGTTTCAGAAGTTGCTCCAGATGTTCCTGATGTTCAAGTAGATCCAGAACTGGATTCCTTTTTAGATGATATAGAAGATGTGTCTGAAAATCAAGATGAAATCAAAGATGACACACCTGTACTGAGTTTGGAAGAAGAAAAAGCTAGAGCTGCTTGGCAATTAAGAGTACAATCTATGTTGGAAGAAAAAGAAAAGGATTTACAAGTTGAAAAATCAACTGTTTGGGATGATTCCCCAGGACTTGACCTGGATTCCCTTCTGGCTCAGGATGCCATAGAAGAAGAAAAGGAGAAAGCTGCTTTAAAGGAAAAGGCTGTTTCTGAAGCCTATGACCCATATGACAATCCTCCATCATCTCACTCTGAAGATGAAGAGGATTCAGATTTATCTGAGAATTCAAAGAAAAAGAAAGCTGCACAGAAGAAAAGAAAAGCTGTTGCTCCTCCTCCTCTCAATCATGATAATGACACTCCATATTATATTCTGAAAGGAATTGACCCCAAGTCAAAAGAGTTTCAACATTGGATGTGGTTCTCCAAGAACCAGCAAAAAGAGAGAAAGAGATCTAAGAGATATGATAGTCCTACCCCCAGATGGAATCCCAGAGGTCCTCCTCCACCTCCCAGTACAGGAGCCTCTATCAACCTTTCTGCTAATCCTTCTGCTCCGTCAGCAAAATCTGCTCCCTCTCAGCACCTTTCAAGGAAAAGCTCTCAAAGCCACCAAGGGATATCTCATTCTGGTTCTCAAAGGCATGTTACTGAAGTTAAAGAACAAGTAAAGGAGGTTGTGTATCAGATGCCAACATTTTCACCTCCTCCTTCTCCTAAGAAAAAGATCTCTTCTGGTATTCCAGTTCATGTTGCTAAGGATGCTGCAAAAGGAAAAAGAACCATATTCTCTGAAAAATCTAGCAAAAAGTTTGCTGAGTTTGCTCCTCCATCGTCTCTGGTTATTCAAGAAGTAAAAGACATAGCTGAAAGTTTATTAGATTTATCAGTTAAGTTTAAAGCTGTTAAGTCTGTTGATACATCTTCAGAAAATGTGTATGAAAGCCAAGAACTAGATCCTGATTACAGGATGGCTAGATTTCTTGAGATTGTTGGCTCAGCTCAAATTCAGAAAGCTAAGGCTGAAGGAAAGGATTCTACAGGATTTTCTACAATGTCAAAGTTCAGAATGAAGGAACTAGATAAAATCCAGGTTAGCCCTGAGGTCTTTGACCCTTCAAAGTATATGCAAAAGCACCCAGAAGCAGTTGTTCCAAGGGCTGCAGAATTAAAGATTATTGGCGTGCAAGACTTGAAGACGTCTAAGAAAGAGGCCATTGATCCTTTGCAGAAAGTTTCCTTTGTTCCTAGCTCTTCTGACCCTAAGCCAGACTCTGTAGATCCTTAGTTTTGTTTGACTGTTGTTATTTATCTGATTGACTGTTAATTGTTTATCTATTTCCGGTATTAATTTTATTGCTCTATAGCTAGTTCTATGTTTTAGTTTTTGAGAGACTTAACTCAAATAGGGGGAGATTGTTGGTACCCTAGTTTGATTTGAGTTTAGTTTTCTCCTTTTGTCCCTTGACCCAAGAAATATCTATGGTCAATGGTTAGTGCTCTAGCTGTAGAGTCCTCGCTTTTCCAGATGAAGAATTTGGTTAAGTAGTTTGTTTGTTCGACTATAGTCGAACGCCGATCGACTATCGTCGACTAACTATTCGACGATCGTCTATCAGTTGCTCGACGTTCTGTCTGCGAGGATAGTTCGACTATCGGTTGATAGTTCGACTATCTGTGTGCTTTGATAGTTCAACTATCTGCTTGGATAGTTCAACTATCTGATAGCTCGACTATCTGTTTTCCCTTGGTAGTTCGACTATTTTCCTTGATAGTTCAACTATCTGATAGCTCGACTATCTGTTGATAGTTCGACTATCTGTCATTCTCTGATAGCTCGACTATCTGTTGATAGTTCGACTATCTGTTCTGCGTTGATAGTTCGACTATATGTTGATAGGTCGACTATCTGTTTTCGCTTGGTAGTTCGACTATCTGCTTTGATAGTTCAACTATCTGATAGTTCAACTATCTGTTGATAGTTTGACTATCTGTTTGTCTTTGATAGTTCGACTATCTGTTGATAGTTCGACTATCTATTTCGCTTTGATAGTTCGACTATCTGTTGATAGGTTGACTATCTGATAGCTCGACTATCTTCTGATAGTTCGACTATTTGTTGTGATAGTTCGACTATCTCCTTTGATAGTTCGACTATCTGGATCGTTCGACTATCTGTCCGATAGTTCGACGATCTTCGTTCTTCGGTCGACGATCTCTGAGGATCGTTCGATGTTTTCTGTCTGCCTTTATATTTTGTATTTATTTATTCTATTTAACAAATTAATATATTATCTGGCATGTTTTATTTCAGTTGTTTTGTGATAATATTTCCAGGCAATATCTGCTCCATCCCTTTTGCCTGAGTCAAATCTTTTCAGATAAAGTTGTTTGTCTTATTTGCTGACATTATATTTTACTTTATCTGCTATCAGTCCTTTATAGCCGTTAGACTGAAAAGTTTTTCTTCTGCTATAAAGAGTTTGTGTCTGATGTGACTTTATTTAGTACTTTATTATCAGATTGCTTCATGCAGCTTCTTCGAAAGAGGTTTATTCCTTTTATAGAATGTTTTTGCTGCAGAGATTATTTGTCTTTTTGATATTTGCAGCCCAGGTCTCAAGTTTCAGAAGAAGACAAACAGTTCAAATTGAAGAGAGCTGTTGCTTGTTGCTGCTATAAAAGGAATCCTTTGGAGAAGGATTTCTGCTAGCTAACCAGTTATTCATTTAAGCATTCAAGCCTTCACCAAGACCAAGTTCACTACTCTCAGCAATACTCATTCAACTGAGAAGTGTTAAGCTCTTCTGCTCTTCTTCAACCTGAGTTCTCCTGCTTCCAGGAAGTTCAAACTCAGAGTTCTTTTGAAGAAGAAGAAGAAGAAGACAGCTGCTAGAAGATTTCCATTTTATATTTTATTTATCTTCTTGTAGTTTTTCCTTCAGTTTTTACTGAAGAGTTTCTGCACTGAAGCAAGATTTCACCTGGACATTCTTTGAGCCAGGGGGAGCCTTGATTCCTTGAGCTTTCTAGCTCAGTGCAAGTCTTTGTGCTTCTCTAATCTATTGAAAAATATAGAAGACATCTTAACCTTCTTTTCTCCTCCTGTACAGGGTTATTACTCCCTTCAAAAGTATCCCTTGGTGGCAGGGCACCTGATCAAAAACCTGTGTTCGGTTTTTAGACACCTGATCAAAAGTCTAAAGGGTTTCTGGATCTACCTGAAGCAGATCCTGTTGGTGGTAGGGCACCTGATCAAAAACCTGAGTGGATTCCTACTTTGTTGGTAGAAGAGTGGACGTACCCAAGTTATTTGGGGAACCACTATAAATTCCTTGTGTCGTCTGGATTGCCTTGTTTAATTCCTGCATTGTGGCTGTGAATAAATATAACTAGGTTTGCTAGTTGCTGATTAGGTTTTCCAAGCCTTAACTGTAATTACAGTTAGCTTGAGTTTGTGCACAACACTTGCGTTAGGCTTTAGGGTTATTTCTATATCAATAATCTTTTCATTCCGCATTTCACTCCAAGGGAGTTGGGTAGACTATTAAGTTTTGTCTAGTGCAAAATTTGATAACTCTATTCACCCCCCCCCTCTAGAGTAGTATCTATCCCTTCACTTTCAGTCGGCATCCCTTGCCGCCCTCTTCAGGAGCGCCTCAAAAGACACGGGAGGTGTCCTCTTCAACTCCATGGCGAAGAACCCGGGCTGGAGACCCAAGGTGAAGGACACCATCATGGTATGCCCTGACATCTCTTGTACCTGGGACAGCTCCTCATGGAACCTATCTAGGTAACTTCCCAGGGTCTCCTCTACTTTCTGTTTGATACGGAACAAGGACTCGGCCTCCCTCTTCCATTTCTTTGAGGTGGTGAATCTCAACATGAACCCTCTGCGCAGGTCCTCGAAGTAGTAGATGGAGCCGGTCGGGAGCTGATGAAACCACTCTCTTGCTTTCTGCCTGAGGGTGATGGCGAAGAGCCTGCACTTGAAGCCATCTGACATCTATCGAATTGAGACCACGTCCTCAAACCACTGGACGTGTTGGACCGTATCTCCCTTTCCTGAATAGTAGGACATTTTCGGCTCTCGGAACCCCTCTGGAACTGGGTAGAAGAAACGAACTCACTGAAGGGGCTTCCTCCTTCAGCTGGGCGAGTTGGGAGCTCCCTCCCAACTGTCTCACTGAACTGGTACTCGCCTGCCAAGCCCGGGAAGAGGACTCGCCCCCTCAGCTCACGCTCCCCCTCGCTCGCGATTTCCTTCCCGGCTCGCCTGATGGATGCGTCGTTGCCTAGTGATGGATCGGCGACCACGGGAACCACCGGCGTCGTTCTCTTGGCTCGCATGTCGAGTGCGATCCTGACGAGTCCGAGAATTTCCTCTTTGAGCTCCGCGGACATCCCCGCCATCGCTGGAGGGGGAGGGGGTGGCGGGCTCGCCCTACCTGAACCTTGCCCTTCGTCTCTTGTCATCAGTCTTGCGGAAGATTTTCTGTGTTAACAACGCTCACCGCACCAAAATGTTGAAACCGAAAAATCGGTCTCTAAGGAGTTCGTCACTTGGGGAAGGGATGGTCGCACACTTACTTCTCTCCTCACGAGATCAAGTGGCAAAGGAAAAGGACCAGGGACAGACCCAATGCTCCAGCACAGAGGTCCCACCATACACCCGGAAGATCTTAGAGCGCTTCCCCTCCTTAGCCAAGTGCTGAAGCTAAGGTACCTCAAAAAGCGCTAGAAGACCGGGCACCCAAAAAGCGTGCCTTCTGAGGTACCCCTTGGGTCCTATTTATAGGAAAAGGTGGTCTGCAAATATCCGAACTTCACTATTTTCGAGGACTATAGACAGTCCAAAGGGGGTAACATGGTAAAAACACCCCACAACTAAAGGGCGAGTGGGCCCTGAAATAACGCCCTCTAGGCAAGTGCGAAGAGAAATGGAGCGAGAAAGATCTACCCCACGTCGAGGTGAAAAGCGGTGAGGGTGCTCGCCCTGCTCAATGCCACGGGAGAAGGCGTTAAGTGAGCTCGCCTCTCTCAGCGCCACGGGAGAAGGCATTGAGTGAGCTTGCCTTTCTCAATGCCACGGAAGAAGGCGTTGAGTGAGCTCGCCTCTCTCAGCGCAAGGGAGAAGGCGTTGAGTGAGCTCGCCTCTCTCAGCGTCGCCGGCCTGGCTCGCCTCGCCTCAGGCCCTGGAGAGTTGGCCCTAAAGCCCCTGCTCGCGGATGACGGGCATGCTGACACTCGCCCACCCCTTGGCTCTGGCGAGCTTGTCCTTGGCCGGATCTTCTCGGCTCCACGAACTCCGAGCTCAGCATGCACTGCTGAACTCGCCCAGGGCTCCGGGGCGGTCTGAGTCAGCCGGTTTGGCTCCTGTTAGCCCACTCGCTGGATATGGGGTTCTATAATAACGACTCAGCAAATTCAAATGGGGTAGATGATTAGTTGAAGTTATACACATACGTTGATAACTTTATAATCACCGTTAGGAGGATTCATGATTATGAGATATGGATCTTGACTATCAACGGTGTATACGGTGAAATTACATGAGAATTAATGAGTATTTAATAAGATTCTCTTTATGACAAAATCAATTTGTGACAAACCTACTATTTTGAAAAGATACGTTTATGCCTTATGAATTAGACTCCAAGTAAAAAGTGATTGGGAATCATTTTATTTTTATGAACACCCATATTAATAATGATTGCTTGATGTTCGATTGAAGGGTGAACACTCTATGAAATATATATTGTTGCTTATGTAGAGATATAATAAGTCATGAATTGGAAGAAACAAAAATGATGATGTTTTAAGCACATCATAATCTTGGAAGTCGATTAATTTATATACATAATAGAGTTGGTCTCATAAGTATGGCAATTTTGATGATTGTAAGTTCACATTGGTTGGTAGGTAATAATCAATATGGACAGGAATAAAAACGATTTTTACATGCATACATAAGTAGGATATTTGTCGTAAATAAAACTACGATAATTATATTTAAAGAATTGATATGGTATAAACTATAAGGCATGGTGCGATTTTGGAAGAAAAATTTAAGATTTGTGTGCACAATTCTACATACAAGATTATTAATTTTCATGTACTTGGTGATCGTTGATCGTAAGAGACTCCAAATCTAGTGTGTGATTGAGGTTTATCGTAATTCTAATATGTCGGAAGACTTGAAAATATGCCCACATAATTTTAGTTGTGAGTATCGTGGAGTATATGAAAATACACTTGGAAGAGACGGTTACCTTTGATAGAGTTTTCTTATAACAACAACCATCAGGGAAGCATTGGGATGGCACCATACGAGGCCTTATATGGGATGAAATGCCAGATGCCACTATCTTGGGTCCAAGATGAGGATTAAAGGGCACTCGGATCAGATTATATTGAGGACACAGATGTGCATATTTGGCTGATCAGAGACAGGATGATAGATGCTCAGAGTAGGATGGCTAAGTATTATGATGTGAGGCATCGGAAGGTAGAGTTCCAGGTGGGAGACAGAGTCTTTTTGAAGATACGTCTGGTACACGGGGTTTCGCGAGTGCGGGTGCACAAGAAGCTCATCCCTTAATTTATGGGGCCTTAAATGATCTAGAGCGGATCAGTCCTTTGGCATACTAGCTGGAGCTACCGCCAGAATTAGAGAACCTAACGACGTCTTTCATATTTCCTCACTTTGGAGAGCCTTGCTTCGACCGGAGCAGCACATCACAGCTACAATAGGCCCAGTAGCATTTGATCAGTCAGCTCGTTTGGAGCTAATCCGGATCGATGATACAGCAGTTCGAGTCCTACGAAAGAAGAACGTTCCCTTAGTCAAGGTATTGTGGTCCAATCATGGACATGAGGAGCACACATGGGAGCGGATTGGTCTCATACAGTAATAGTAACCGAGACTTTTTCCCTTAGGTACAACTTAAACATCCTTGAGAAGTTCCTTACTTACCTTATTCATAGAACCTCATAGACCCGAACATGAATTTCCCGGACGAAATTATTTTTTTTGATTATTGAGATTTGTAACATTCCATTTTCTTCTAGACACCTTAACAGAAATTAGGGTAGGACATGTGGTGAGTGTATGAGTCAGTCTAAGGTGTATAATTTTGGGTGGAGATAAGGAGATGACCCTAGGGATTCATGAACTAAGGAGAATTGCTAAGTGTACCCCAAATGTGTACAAGTCAACTTAGGTCAATTCTTGCCCATTTGAGCTCACCACCTCAATGTGGTCTCACTAATACATCTCTAACTCTTAAGGGGCAGAAATTGATCATTAGCCCTATGGGTTGGTCAACCAGATTGGCCAAATTGACTAGAGTCAACCTTTAGGCAAACATAGGTCAACTCAACTCTAATTGGCTCAATTATGCACCATATGGTTCAATTTTCCCCACCATTTTATTCTAAGACCTAATAGGAGTGCATTGGACTAAAAAGCCCCATCATGGGGTCATCAATTGGTCCAATTTGACCAATGTCAAACTTTCCTTAATTTTGGTCAAAATCATACCTATTGGCTAAATTTTCCCAAGTAGGGCATCATCATGGCCTAACTAATATTGGGTGGTGTCATAGGGCTCATGACCATCAAGTGGGGTCAGCCCACTCATCAATTTGACTAAGTCAACCCTAAAGTCAACCATGGTCAACATAAGGCCTAAAGAAGAAAATTTAAAGTCCAAATAAATTCCAAATGGGCCAAGGCTCAACCCAAGCCCATCCAGCAGCCCACGAGTTAAATGACATGTCATACCATCTAAATTAGGAGAGAGTGCATGCATGGGGGCAAAAGAGAAATTTCCCCAAAAAATCACATGAAGAGGAGAGGAAATGGAGGAGAGCTTGCGACTTCGCCCTCCTCTCCTCTACCCAAACATTCCTCTCAACTCCCCATGAAGTTTCCAGCCAATTTCCAGCAATAAAGGTGTCACTTGGAGCCAAGAAGGAGAATCCAAGGTTGTGGCCAAAATTCCCAATTATGGAAACTCAGTGAACAACCTTCCTCAATAAATTCTGACCCTCTCATTAGCTTCAGTGAGCCAAGAGGAGTTGAAATCGAGCTTTGGATCAAAGGTTTTGGTGGAGAATCATAAAATTGGGCAAGCTCGCCGGAGGTAAAGATTTTGATGGCCAACTACCGCCATCGCTGCTGTCGGGCCCCAATCAAGGTCTGTTTCTCCTCCTCTCCCTCTATGTTAGCTTCCTAGATCATTTAGGAGAGATTTTGAGCTCAATTGAGTTATTTCCATGCGAGGTGAGGAATAAAATCACAAGCTTTTGAGCTTGCTCAGGATTGCCAAAGAGGCGGTTTCCAGCCACCATTTTACCGCCAAATGATGACCAGTACATCAATGGAGGAGGTGGTGGTGGTAGCCGGCCGTGGAGGAAAAGGGGTGACTGGGAAATAAGTTTTGAAGAGGCTCCAGGTTGGGGCAATCTCAGCCCTTTGCGAGAGGAGGAAGATAAACGGATGCCATCCGTTATTGCTTTAAGAATAATGTTATATATATAAATATATATATTAAACTAAAGTAATCTATCACATTATATACAGACATTTCAAACTAAAAATTAGGCCCTTTGGGGGCAGATTCAGGAAAGGTTCCCAACAAGAAAAGTGTAGCCCTTTTGTCTTACCTTTAATTAAGCACCTGAATCAAGTCATTCGGAGCAATGTAGCTCTTTATAGGTCTATTTCCCCAGGATTGCTCCTAGCCTAGGACATAAATTATATTGAGTATATATGATTGAAGAAACTCAAAATATGATAAAATTTGGGCCATGCTTGTATATATACTAAACCTAGCTTGTGCACAAAATTCATATTTTAGGAGAACATTTCCCTATAGTTTATTTCATTATTTTATTTATCAAATTAATGTGATTTAGGGAGTTTTACAACTCAAAATAACCCCAAATTTGTGTGGCATGACTGTGAGGTCATTTTAGGACCATGACAAAAATTTAGGTTCATTTGGACCTCTGCATGTTAGAGGATCCAACTCACTAGATGAAGGTATAGGTATATTTGGCGTGCCTTTAGAAAAAATGTGGAAATGGGGAATTAAGTCCATTTGGCTCATTTCATGTCAATGAAACTCTAGATAGGAGTTTATGGAGATGAAATGCATCATCTGTGGTGAAGTTAGGATTTTTGGAATAAAAAATCTTAAGGTTACAATTTATTTTTAATATAACACATATTTATATCACAATAGGAAGTAGGGGTAATTTAACTTGGAAGATTTTAGCTATCTTTCACAAGGTCTAAAATGTTATTTTAATGCCCTGAAAAATTTAGTGCGGTTTTTGGAATTTATTTCATGTGAAGAATAGTACAAATTTCAATTATGCCCTTAGATGTTTTTGATTAAAAAGCTGACAAATATGATTTTGAAAATTATGAAATTTTTACTAGATCATTATTTCAGTATTATGGATCTCTATAAATTTCTTAATATTTTTGGATGGGTAGATATGATATTTTTATGAATAGTGGCATTTTTTTAAAAACCATAAATAATCAATATCTTAAGTCAAATCTCAGTGGATGTATATGAAAAGTTGTTTTGACCACTAACATGACAATATTATCATTTAGGAATTTTCTCTGAATTTTTGGTACTTCATTTGGAAAGGGGTAATATTGTATTATTATTCATAAATAGAAAACATGGCTCAAACCAATTGGGAAATTATGAAATTTTTTACACTGACATTTTATACCAAGATGGACACCAAATAAAAAAATTAGACCTAAAGGACCTCTGGTTTTGGTAGTTCATGTTCAATGTGACTTAGGTCACATAATTAAATAATTTTAATTATGGGCAAAAATAATTAGGAAAATTGTGATTTTCTAATTTTTCACTAATTCCCACTTGATGAACCTATGATAAAAATTTGGTGGCATTTGGCCAAGGGAATTAGGAGGTCGTCTCATACGGACTATGGATAGACCCTTGGGCTGCAATTTGTAAACTGACATATTGTGTTTAGATCATCCAAACTACATTAAAGTGTTACCCAGCCACCTAAAGTCTGAAATAAGATCATGGTGCATCATTAGAAGTGTTTTTGGTTCATTACGACTTACGAGGAGGTTTGCACCTCACTTAAGTGTTTACGAGTTCGCACTGTCTATGGAACAGATACATAAGGGTGGGTTGGGTATGACATTTAGGATAGTGGAATTTAATTGAATTATATACATGCTTTGTAACACCCAAGATTTCTGAAGAAGGAAAGTGGGTTGTTTAGAATTTATCGCCCGACGCTAGGGCTAACGTTGGCGGTAACTCCGAGATTGTTTGCTAGAGGCGTCGAGAGCATTGAGTGGACTCAACTGGCATTGAGTGCTATCGTGCGGCGATAGCGGGATATCGCATGGCGATAGAATACATTGAGAGAGTCAAGATCATCGAGTTAAGCTAACGCCTGACGGTAGTATTATCGTTGGCGGTAGTAGGGTCAATTTATTTGACAGAGCTCTTGGGTTGTTACCACGCAACAGTATCATATATTGTGCGCCGATAGTGTGGGTGGTCTTTTCATAACCGATGCTAGGTACCGCTTGGCAATAAGTGTCTATCGCGTGGCGTTAGCGATTTTATAATCGCGTAGCTACATGTCGGCCTGTGATTGGAGGTCCAGGTTGGTTACACCCTGAAATAAGGCATTGAATAATGGTACCGCGCCGCGGTAGCTCAGTTTATAATGCTAGTTCGGCCATTTAACTTAATTATTTTGGAGTTTGAGAACTTTTCTTAGTTTTATGAAGGAGGAGCAGCAATGCCGGAATGGGGAGTTTATGCCACCATTCAAGATTCGTAGTTTGGATTCGCAAAGAGAGTTCAGATCCACAGAGGCAAGGCCTGAGTTATTGATTTCAACCGTCTAAATTTCTCCCATGGTGCCAAAGAGGACTTTAAGGGTAACGATCCTCTTCCTTGGATATATGAATTCCTTTCTTTTGGCATTAGAGGGTAGATGCTCCACAAACACATGGAAGTGGTTCTCCTTATGGGTAGATCTGTGTATCCCCATTTATTTGCATTTAGATCCGGAATCAAAGTACGGAATAGGCATGTTGTGTGAAGCCCATCTGGACGGGTTGGTCTGGATTAGTGATGTTGTATGTTTTGTATGCCAGAGAAGACTCCGTGGTAATCACTTAGATTTTCGGTGTCACGGGGTGTGCAGATGACTGCGTTGAGAGAACTGTGGGTAGTCTCAAGGAAAAAAACCGAGTAAGGGGAAGAAGTGATAGTATTTCCCCTACCGAGCGATGGTAGTGTTATCGCTGACGTTAGCTCCCTGTGAGCAATGTTTTGTTGATAAGCCTATCTCGTGGAGACCTGAGGGCTATTGTCATGTAACCTATCTCCTGGAGACCTGGGGGCCATATTTTTAGAGCGTGAGCTTAATCTGCTCAGCTTGGGTGTCCATGAGTGCTAGCCTAGGATCATAACGGTGTTATGAATTGTACGGATAGGAAAGGGGATGCTGACCCGCATCATGGCTGGTTGCGCCCGACGATTTGGGCACCGGAAAATAGCTCAACTGCACCCAACACTATGCCGACCGACTTGGAGTTAGCCAAAGTGTGATCTTAAAGTCACCATGACTTTGTCGTAGCCATAAGGGGATTGTCTTTGGCTTTGGCCCTAAAACACTATAATGTTCAAACATTGCTAACTGTCATAGAGAATGGAGGTGTAACCCTTGAGGTCATGTGGCCCAAGAATGTGCCCTGAGAGTATGGGGCGTCGGGCATTTGTGCCAATGACTGTGGAGAATGGTTCTTAAGTTGCACGTTCCGATTGTCATATTGTGATTATGCTAATGCCAGCAGGGAAGGAGCACCTCCACCCCAGGTAAGGGGTGGGGTCATTATAATTTGGTCAGCTAATGCTAACCGTTTCATTTGTTTGTCGCCGTTGTAGTGGAATGTTGCTTGCAGGTGTAGCTGAACCAAGTGGGAAATAGGGGGCTGAAGCCCAGGATAGCTAAGATGGCCCTTGAAGGCCAAAGAGAATTTTTAGTTTTGTTTATTTATTTCTCATGTGTGGTCTTCCTGCGTGCCAATGCATGCAAGAAAGTTTAATTTGATTAAACCTTGTAAGGCTTTGAGGCCAAGACTTAAGTGTGTATTTATTTTAAATTCCTAGTTGTGGTAGTGGACATTCATGTTGTTGTTGGGTTCTATCTATAACATTTAAATTACTTCCGCTAGAATAGACTCTATGTTAGGATACAAATTTTGGATTATGGTTTCAATTTAGTAACTCCTTGGTCAGCCCGTAGTATATGTCGTCAGGCCCCGACCTGACGTTCTGTTATATGCTGTGTGAAGGATGGGGGTGTTACAAGTTGGTATCAGACTCTGGTGTCGGTCTTCCTTATTCAAATTCGTGGACGAATTATTTTAATGGGTGGTGAGCACTTGTATGTGCGTTGCCGTTATAACATAAAAGAACCCATGAATGTCCACATAGAAATGAAAATACACAGGTTTGAGGAACCTGTGTGTTCCTATGATTACTATTTGGCAATCGATTTAACGCTTAATTGAGTGTTTTATAACTATAGGTGACTAGGAGTGGGGCGGGGCAGTCGCAACAACAACACTCCGCGGAGAGTAGTGCATCGAATAACGCACCTGCAACCCCTCCTTCTGTAGAAACCATATGAATGGTAGCAAAAGCGGTGTTCGCTATGATAAATGCCCAACCGAGGAGGCAAGTGAAGCCTCCTACTCCTGGATCAGGTCAAGTGCCGCTTGGCGTAGCAGATCCTATAGTGGCGGATCATGAAGCGGCATAGCCCATGGTATAGAGAAGAGCTACCGAGAAGCAATTAAAGCACGTGATGAGCTTTAATCCACCATCATTTGCGGGGACTTGTGTAAGACCCCATTTTTTTTTAAAACACTGGGGTCTTAGGCCCAGAACCGCCGCTTTGAGGTGACACCATCACGCCCGGGAAGGTCGTCACTACAAAACGCCGATCCTGCCGGCCAAATCGATCGGAGAACAGTAGTATAAGTAAATATAAATCTAGTCCACCATAACCACATGTATATAAATAAATCTCCACGAAGGGAGAGTCCACAATAATAATAATCAGAGTACAAAAGGAGGGCTTGTGCCCAGTACATGTAATCCTCACTACAAGTCACTTGCGGAACAAAAACTAAAACTAAGCATCACCGTAACTGCCACTAATCCGGGAGCACCCAAGCTAGACTGGACCATCTCCACCGACTTCGTACTCTGCTGGTGCTGCATCTCTGGGTGCTTCTTCCTGTTCGGCCTGCAGTTGCTGCCTCGCAATCTACGTTTGTGTCTACGTCTTCGGCCTCCTGGCTGCTGAGCTGGTGGGATCCCACCCATCAAGGGGTATTTGACCCGTGTATGTCCCGGCTAGTGACAATAGTAACACGGTCGCGGGGTCAACTCTGTCAAAAGTTGCAAAACCCGTGACCCTACCATATGGTACACCTAAAATGTTGTGGTTCGAAAACCGTTAGTCAATAAGACTAAGCCCTATCATCCCCTACCCCTCCCCCCATTGCTCCTAGGTATCGAGCGGAGAGGAAGAAAGGGAAGGACATGAAGGTGGAGAATAAGTCAAAAGACAGTGACAGCGGACCTATGCTAGCAATTCCATAGTAAATATGACAGAAGCAGAAAGTATGAATTTTAACCTTAACTTATGTGCGGAAGCACATAAGCCAAGGGATCTTTTGCAGGACTCCCATCGTATAAAGTGTCCCATACCACTTATACGTTAGAGTGTCGGTTATCAAACAGTAAGGAGTAGCAAGTAAGTAAAAGCACAAGAAATATAACCACTGATTTATAGGGATTACCCCTATAGACCAAGGTGTCATTTTGCAGGGCCTAGCGTATAAAACATCCCATACCATTTTATACGATAGGTGGTAATGTTTATGTTATGACACGCAAATATGCTATGGAATGCACAAGCAAGTGCAACACACCCACACGACTCCATGCGAACAGACCTTTAGTTCCCCCTATTCGGGCACCTAGCTTCACCCCCAGGAACCTCCGTAGTGGTAAACGGAGACAGTTGGTCGGGCCCCCCACTCCTAGGCGGGTAACCACACTACCAGGCCTAGCCCTTCCGTACGCCCCTAGAAGAACACAACCTAGAGTATCCGCATACTAGTGCTGGCTATATCCACCAGGCTTTCTTTGGCTAAGTGTCCCACACCGCCGAGTCAACGTACCAATGTCGGTGTGATCGATCGTCCAGTACCAATGACCCACCACTTTTATGCACATGCAATCATGACAGTTATATTTGTAAAAGTTCTCATGTTACCGAGCCCCCAGCTCTCTAGGCTACCAAGCATATACCAAGTCCCATAATTTTTCTCTAATATTTGGGCTCCGAATTTATTTTAATGTAAAACACTAATTTTCCTAGCTTAGAGAAGGAGGTACTATTTTTAATTATCTAAAAATCCAGAGAAATTTACAGGATGACTATCATGGTCTGAAACACCCACTGACCAAATTTCATAAATTTCCAAATAATAAATGGGCATTATTTGTATTTTTGACTACATATCACAGTTGGTACGTTAAAGAAGCAAGTACCCAAAATAATCAGATAAAACTCCCAAGAAAAATATATAAGGTATAACATGCTATAAGACGCCCTAATACAAGATTTCATAACATTCCAGTTAATAGAAATTCCAAAATCATCAAAATAAATATCTAGGGCACAACTAAGGCTGTGAATGAAGTACTGTATAAATTAACCCAAAAGCCTCAACAAAATTATATTATGGCCATTTAGACCAGAAAATCACTCTACCCAAACTTTACTTGATTTGTAGTTCATTTGTCAGCATAATAGTTCAAATTAATGTCTGTGACCTAGACTAGGGTTAGGGTTTTAGGTAGGCTAAAGGTCTCCAAATAACCTAAAATTTTGACCATAGGACTTTAGTACCCTTATGGTCCTCTTCACCAAATTTCAGATCAATCCAAGGTCATTTGACCCCATGACCTTCACAACCCTAAAAATCCCCATTAAGGGACCTACCCTAGGGTTCTAGGTCTACCCTATCCCAAACCACCCCAAATTACAGTGGAGGGTGTGTCATGCCCCAAAAAGCCAGTGGACAGTGTTGAGGTTGTTTGACCACTCAAATCCCAAAAGGAAAGAATTGACCTAATTAACCCTATAAGGGCCAACAAGGGTCGAGTTAAAACTTAATCAAAACACTTCCAAATGAGGTGGAATTTTTACCATAGTTCTAACATTCCCCCTAAGACCTCCCACCCAAATTTGGGGGGATTTGAGGTGTTTAGGACACCTAATTAAATTATACATGAATTATTAAATTTTTACATAAACTATAGAAAAATATTCTCCAAAAATTCTCATTTTTGGATAGGCCTTAGGTATAGTTAGGATAGACGCCCTGCCCAAATTTCAGAACATTTGGGCAAAGGATGAAAGGTGGGCACACCTTTTGTATCTGCCTAGCTCTAGGTCTAGATCCCACCAAAAGAGGTGCCCTGGTCAAACCAGTTGACCAAATTGACCCAAATCAATTTTGAAATATAGTAGACCCATAGGGCTACAGATTTCATGTTGGTAACTTCTACATAAAGAGCCTCTAAGTACCTCATTAAATAAAAGAGAACTTGATAAATCACTATATTTTATATATAAATATAATAATTTAGTATTATAGGTTACTGTTCATCTTCTCAAAGAGCCCGAACCAGCAACCTAAAAATGCTTAAAACCTGTAGCTTTTCTAAAGCTATTTCCTGGCCACCCAGCCATCTCCCTGGCCGGCCACCACCACCACCGCCTCTGTTGAGGTGAGGGCTACCGTCGGGCGGCAGCACGGCCACCGGAGAGGCGGTTTTCAGCGACCCCGACCACCATTTATTTTTGAAAAACCATGGAAAAGCTCACTCAATCTTGCTCCTTTGAGCTCGACATCTCTCCTAAATAATTTCTAAGATCTACCCATAGAAGAGGGAGTAGAGGAGGACCTTATTCACGATTTGGAGTCGAGCCGATCGTCGGGATGCTATTTGTGCGGTGGTGGCGTCGCTGGAATTCTTCAACAGCAAGTTAATGAGCTCTAAATTCAACAGGCAAGGGTGAAACCTTCCTATCTAAGTCAAGGGAGTATTTTATAGGGGAACAAGGCTGCGGGAGGGGGTAGAAACGGTCCATCCATTAATGCCTCTTACATGCAAGCTTCGACCATGGTGGAGGTGAGCTGAAACGGCTCCAAAATAGCTAATAGAAGGCTGGAAACTCCTCCTCTCCCTGAGAGGAGTTGAATCCAGCCATTTCAAGGGGGAGAGGGTGGAGCCGAGCTTAAAAGCCATAAATGGCCAGGCAAACAGTCGCTCGGCCATGGCTGGAGGAGGATGAAACGGCTGCCACGTGGCACAGCCGGTCAAACTTCATAAAATAAGACTTAACTAAGTCTTAATAAGAGAAAAAGCCCAATAATGTATTCTGGCGCACTTCCTAGACCGGCCCAGTTCAGCTGAACCAGCACCCAGCCAAAACAGATCTGCCAGAAAAAACTAAGTAAAACTAGTGAGTAAAATGCTATGGCGTTGAGTGAGCTCAGCTCACTCAACGCTATCCCAGATACGGCGTTGAGTGAGCTCTGCTCACTCAATGCCATCAGAGTGGCCTCCCAGACTATGGCGTTGAGTGAGCTCAGCTCACTCAACGCCATCCGGCTCATGGCGTTGAGTGAGCTCTGCTCACTCAATGCCATCAAGAATAAGCCCCTTTTAAACGATGGTGTTGAGTGAGCTTAGCTCACAAAACGCCGTCCAAATTATGGCGTTGAGTGAGCTTAGCTCACTCAACACCATCAAGAATAAGCCCCTTTTCAACGATGGCGTTGAGTGAGCTTAGCTTACTCAACGATGTCCAGATTATGGCATTGAGTGAGCTTAGCTCACTCAACGCCGTCCAGATTATGGTGTTGAGTGAGCTTAGCTCACTCAACGTCATCCCGACTATGGAGTTGAGTGATCTCTGCTCACTCAACGCCCTCCAGTCAGCACCAAATGGCGTTGAGTGCAGTCAGTGCACTCAACGTCGTTCAACTTATGGCGTTGAGTGCACTCAACGCACTCAACGCCATCCCGTCTGACAGCTTACGGCATTGAGTGAGCTAAGCTCACTCAATGCCATCCAGTCAACGGCGTTGAGTGAGCTCAGCTCACTCAACGCCAACCTGACGACATAAGATGGCGTTGAGTGTAGTCAGTACACTCAACGCCATTCCACTTATGGCTTTGAGTGAGCTAGGCTCACTCAACGCCATCCAGACCACGACATTGAGTGAGCTTAGCTCACTCAACTCCATTCCAAGGTCACGGGCATGACAGATTGGTCACGGGCATGTCAGGCCCATGTTGACATTTCTGTGCTCGACGATCGTCTTCCTAAGGTCGACGATCATCGAAGGGGTCACACCCTAGGTCACGGGCGTGACGGGTCAGTCACGGGCGTGACAGGTCGGTCACGGGCATGACCACCCCTTGACTCGAAATCTTGGTCGATAAACTTCAATTCCTGGGCTTCCCAGGGTTCTATAAAGACAAAACCACTCCTAGGGGTCTAGTCGGAAATGGGATGTTACAACTTGAACCCAAGTCAAGCTGAGGACTGACTTTCTAGGGTAAAGAGAGTCATGACAACAACAGAGACTGAGGAGTGGCAGAAGGCTATAATGGGCACTTTCCTCCTAGAAGGTAACGCAAGGCTGTTGTGGGACGAGTTAGAGCTACAGAATCTGGCTAGGAGACAACTGTTGGGTCCATTGATCCCAATGACCTGGATTTGAAGAAGGCCTAGAAAACAATATATACACATATGGTGATCTATAATTTAACTTGTGCTCAAGTTTAGTGATTGTAGGATGTCCTAGTAACAATTATGGGACAGGTAGCCTAAGTGGCTAAGTCAGGTAAACTCTTACCAAAGATGTGGATAAACAGAAATCTGCCTAAGTCCACAGGCATTGAGTGAAGGTTACTCACTCAACGCCAGATGAGTTATAGCGCTGAGTTAAGCCTAAACAGTCAAAGCCAAAGAAGTGGCAAGCTGAGAAAGTGGTTAAGTCCACAAGCATTGAGTGAAGTCTACTAACTCAACGTCATACAATAAAAGGTTGTGATACAAGCTCAGTCAGTCAAAGCAACAAAAAATCTGTTCTGAAATTTGACTAAGTACACTGGGGTTGAGTGAGGCAAGCTCACTCAAAGCCATATGTTAAAGCATTGACTGTATCTCATTCAGTCAGGACCTGTGTTTTCAGACATAGAAATTTGGCTAATTCCAAATGCATTGAGTGGAGCTCACTCTCTCAACGCCAAGGTGGAAAAAATCTAGCTAAGGCAAAAAGCGTTGAGTGAGGCTTGGTCACTCAACGCTCTCAACGCCAAGATTTAGAAAATCTGGCTAAAAGAAAAAGGCGTTGAATGAGGCATGCTCACTCAACGTTCTAAATGCTTAAGATGTTGAAGAAGTAGGAAAATGAATAAGTCATTAGGCATTGAGTGAGGTGTGGTCGCTAACCGCTCTCAATGCCTAAATTACTGAAAGCATGGCTAAGGCATAAGGCGTTGAGTGAGGCATGCTCACTCAACGCTCTCAATGCCAAGAATGAAGAAAAGGCAAAAGAATGAGCCAAGGCAAAAGGCGTTGAGTGAGGCTTGTTCACTTAACGCTGTCAATGCCTGACGACAGAAAGATTGGCTAAGTGTTTTGGCGTTAAGTGAGGCATGCTCACTCAACGCAGTCAACGCCTAGATAAACAGAATTCTGTCTAAGTTTTTTTGCACTGAGTGAGGCTTGCACACTCAATGCCTATGTTGATGATGCTTGATTTTTGGCTAGGTCCACAGATGGTGACATCAGCAATTCAATAAGTCAACCTTATTAAAATTGTTAGCGGTTAAGCTACAGTAAATGACAAAAGGCATCGCAGAGCTATTGTACGATGGTTAACGTTGAAACAAGATTGAAGGTGTCCATTAATGGTGTGGGCGCCACTGCTAAAAGAGTCGTTGAGTTGCATTAAATTAAATGAGAAGCTTTTTACATAAAAGGGAGTTATTGATGTGCTTCTTATTCATCGTCATTATTGCTGTGACTGAAGCAGAAGATGCTGAAGTTAGCAAGATTAAGTGCAAAATGAGTTAGTTGTTTGTCTTCATCATCGACTACAGCAAGATCAGAGCAGATCTCTGAAGAGGAAAAAGAAAGTTAGCTGGTGCCATATTCCATCTTCTCTAGCAAGTTCTTCATAGATCCATCTATACAATACTGAAGAACATCTACTAGAGGCTGTTGAGAATAAGTGAGGGCTGAACATCTTCAGTCCAAGAGAGAAAGTAGAAGCAAAACAGTTACCCTACTGGTTTATTCCAGTACAAGCCTCTGTATCCTTGTTGCTGTGAAGTAGTTGAGTTATACATCTTACAACTCAGGTAGGAGTAAGATTTGCTGCAGTCACTTCACAGTTCCAGAAGGAAAATTCCCTGGTGTTGTGAAGAAGAAGTTAGGACTGAGTATATCTCAGTTCAAGTAAAGGTAGACTCTGTAAATATACTCTTGGATTCAGATTTGGGCTGATTCTATCTCAATCAAGGTAGATTGGCACAGAGAAATCTCTCTTGTGTCCAATCAGGACTCACCAACCTACTTCCATCTTGTAGGATCCTCTTGGATCTGAGTGGTAGGAGCAAGTTTGCTCTGAGGTAGGGTCCCTAGTGGATCTGAGGTAGGGCAGTCCTCCTAGCCTAAGTGTAGGTCCTTTGGCTAGAGGTAGGTGATCTATTGATCACTAAGTTATAGGCCCCTTGTGGCTGAGTTATAGGCCTTGGAGGAGATTGAGAGATCTTGCGGAATCTGAGGTGTAAGCTCTTTAGAGCAGAGTTTTGGAGAAGTGCCTAGTCCAAAAAGATATTTGGATAGGTGGGAGGGAAAGTGGATGTACCCTTATTAGGGGAACCACTATAAATCTTGTGTGTGCTATGTGTGTTTGTTGTGTTGTAGGTTACATCTCTTGAATGCAAAATCCAACAACCTAATAAAGCACCAAAAGAAAAGAAAACCAAAGATAAGTCACTAAGGAATAAAAAACCTATTCACCCCCCGATAGGTGATTTAGTTATCCTTGAAATAGAGATTTTCAAGTGATATCAGAAGGAGGTTACTCAAAAAGGACCTATCAGTCTGAGAAGACCTCAAAGGATAACTAAAATGGTTTAAACTTATGTATTCAAAAGTGGACCATAAGGTATTGAGATCATCGGAGCTCCAAATCTACAGAGAGAACAAGAACAGCTTTGGGCTGATGACAACACTTGTAGAAGACAAAGTCTATCCTGATATAAGAGCAAATATCAGGGCCCCTCTGTCACATTCAGATAGTGACTCAGAGGTGGATGAGTACTGCTGGGACTGGCAGCAAGATCAAGATCAAGAGCCCCGCCACCAACTGCTGGGGGGAATAGCCTCAAACTTGCCATCATGTCATCGCGCTAGGCCGAGGGTCTGAAGGGTCGGGAACTGGAAGGCTTGCGGTGTCTGCATGCAGGTCAGCCGTGGAAGGGCATCCAAAAGGCTGGTATGCTTGGAGAGGAAAGTAATAAAGTTGTCTCCATGAACTGCTCCTAACCTCACATTTTCAGCCTGGTGACGAAAGAAAATTGCGAGCAAATAACCAAGGTTTAGTGGGACCCGGTAAAATATAATATATAAATATAGTAAATCTGGCCGAGACACCATGCAATGGCTTTCGCCGCAACCGGTAAGAGTAAAGGTGAGGAGGTTGCGGAGAATGCACAAAGTGGGGTAAATGAGGTGGCTGCCTTTCGATTTCTTTGGGGTGTAGGGTGCGGTGTCATTACAGATTTTCGAACAAAAGGTGAGGAGGTTGAAATCGGAAGGAAAATTAGTATGAAGATCGAGATAGACGAGAGAATGGGAAAATTCCTCTGAGCAAAAGCCCGTGGAGACATTGAGTTGGCGGATGGTGAGCTGATGCATCATCCCACCCAGAAGAAATATGATGAAATCTTCATTCACTGCCCAACGGAACTCAAAGGAAGCCAAGAACTCAACAGTGATCTCAAGGTAAGCCGGCTCTAAAATAGAGAAGATGGGAGTCCATCCTGGGGTGGATAGAAATTCCCTAACCAACTCTGCCGCTCCAAAGGTTGCGAGGATCACCCAGTCCAAGATTCTGAAAACAACAAAGGGTTTGTCGCGTAATCGTTAACTCCGGTCCTACTGGGTGGAGTTATCAAAGAGGAGCATGGCTTCTGCTGAGGCGGGATCCATGGGGTGCTCGGAAGAAGAGGCCGTGGAATGAGGGTGGTGGCGAGGCATGGTGAGAAAAAAGGAGAGAATGTCAGCCAAAGGAGGGAGGGGAAGAGAAGGTGAAGGCTGGAAGGTGTGGAGAAAAGAGAAATGGAGAAGTCTTATTTATAGGATTTTTCGGGCCGGTCACGCCCCCCTGTCACGCCCGTGACAGGGGTGTGTCAAGCACGAGTTAATGCAGGATGGAATCTGAGGTGCGCCACCTCGGATTCGCGGGTCATGCCCTAGAGTCACGCCCGTGACTCTGGGGCGTGTAAGATGTATACTAAGGGGCCATGCGGGAATCCGAGGCGTGACCTGGTGAGCCCCTTGGATACCCGCGACACGGTCCAGAGTCACGCCCGTGACTCTGGTCCGTGACGACGAATTTTTTAAAAAAACAAGTTTCGTTTTTTTTGGGGGGGGGGGGCAGTCCGAGAAATCCCGAACATGACACACCCGTGACCATCGCGGTCACGCTCGTGTCACATCCGAAAGACAAACGGGAAAAGAATGTGTATGAAACTATCCGCGGGTTTCGCAAAATAGGCAAAACATGCTGCTGACACGCCCATGGTCCGTAAGTCACACCCGTGATAGGGGCGTGTACAAGAAAAAAGGTCAGAAAATTTTTTTATGTTTGTTTTGTTATATTTTTTTTTCTGTTTTTTTTGTTGTTTGCTTTTTTTTATTCATATAAACTAGAATAAAACAAACGTTACCGACTTTAAGAATTACGTCGACTTGACGTTCGAGCTCGAGCGATCGTCATGCATCGATGTCCTTCAAACCTGCAAAAACATAAAAATAAAATTAAACACTAATAAAATATAAGGTGAAAGATAACCATGGGGTGCCTCCCACAAGTGCTTTGTTTATGGTCATTGAGCTCGACCTTAGTGGAGTGCACTTATTATGGGTTTGACAACATTATGTTGTCCAATTGTTCGTTAATATTGTCACCGGTAAAAAATAATTTTAGTCGGTGCCCATTTACTTTAAATTCTCCTCTTTCCGGGTGCAAAATAACTACCGTCCCGTAGGGCCAAACCTCCTTTACGACAAAGGGGTCGGACCAACGGTACTTAAGTTTACCCGGAAATAAGCGTAAGCGCGAGTTATTTAGAAGGACTTGGTCACCCGTTTGGAAGTCCGTTGGGTGCTTAATTTTTTATCATGATAAAATTTGGTGTGCTCCTTATAGATTTTATTATTCTCATACTCAAGGGAGCGCCACTCATCGAGCTCGTTAATTTGGAATTTACGGAGCTTGGAGGACAAATTTTCATCAAGATTTAAAAATTTAAGTGCCCGAAAGGCACTATCTCAACCGGTAAATGATATCTTTCCCATAGACCAATCGATATGGAGTACAACCGATAGCGGTCTTATACGCGGTCCGATAAGCCCATAAAGCATCATCAAGCTTGACCGACCAATCCTTTCTACTAGTAGAAACCATTTTTTTCTATTATACATTTGATTTAATGGTTAACTACTTCTACCTGACCACTTGTTTGAGGGTGATAAGGGGTGGCTAACCTATGTGTAACGTCGTATTTAGACAAAACTTTAGCGAATTTTGCGTTACAAAAGTTGGTGCCTCTATCACTAACTATTCCCCGCGGTGCTCGAAATCGTGAAAATAGTTTTTTAAGAAATTGTGTCATGACTCGGGCGTCATTAGTGGGAAGGGCATGCGCTTCCTCCCACCGTGACATGTAGTCGACCGCTACCAAAATATATTTATTTCCATAGGACATTAATAGTGGTCCAACAAAGTCGATCCCCCATAAATAAAAAACTTCAATTTCTAAAAATGATTTTAATGGCATTTCATCACGATAGGAAATATTACCTGAACGTTGGCTTTGTTCACAATGACTTACATGGGCGTGAGAATCCTTGAAGATGCTTGGCCAATAGAAGCCTACTTCAAGTACTTTCTGAGCCGTCCAATTAGCTTTATAGTGCCCGCCGGCGGGTCCCTCGTGGAAATGTTTTAGAATTTGGGCGCCTTCCTCATGAGAAACACACCTCTACACTACTTTGTCCGTGCAAACACGAAAAAGAAAGGGATCCTCCCCAAAAAAAAATTTCAAATCAAAAATGAATTTCTTCTTTTCTTGAGAATAAAAACCATTCGGGAGGATTCTCGCAACAAGATAGTTTGCGAAATCGGCGAACCAAGGAGTGGGGAGAGTAATTACCTTATGAATAGCGAGAAGGCTCTCCTCAGGAAAAGTGTCGTCAATGTCCTCTGAAAGTGAGTGTATGATCAACCCTTCACTCTAGAGGGGGGTGAATAGAGTGTTTTAAAATAATTCTGCAAATTTAAAAATTACTTAGGAGTGGAAGACTTAATTTACTTAGTGTAGAGTGCTTAACAGTAATCAAAATAAAATAAATACAAGAAGCAAATCCACAGCACACAACAAACAAAATAACAAGCAACCAAAAGACACAAGGAACTATAGTGGTTCCCCAAAACCTGGGTACATCCACTCTTCTACCACCCTTGGTAGGAATCCACTGCAGGATGAGTTGATCAGGTGTCCTGGGCACCAATGAGCTTTTGATCAGGTGCTCAAAAACCAAACCAAATTTTTTGATCAGGTGTCTTGCCACCACTGAGTTTTGATCAGGTCTCAAAAACCAAAACAAAACTTTTGAAGGGAGTTTAAAGAACCCTTTTACAGGAAAGAAAAAGAAAAAGGTTAGGTTGTCTTCTCTGTCAACAATCAGAGAGAAGCACAAGTGGATGTTGATGTTGTCAAAGCTCCCCCTGACATTAGCAAGAGTTCAGGAATAGAAGCTTTGGAAGGGTGATAGGTCTTCAATGAAAAGAATGCTCCAGCAAAAGATGATTTCAGCCAGAATTGAAATGTGTGTTGTCTGGAGTATGAATGATGAAGACTTGAGAAACTTTGAATAAGAAGGAATCAGAAAGAATAGAAGCTTGTTCTCTTCTCCATGTTATTGATCTTCTTCTTTTTTTATATATAATTCTTCTTCTCTGAATCATAATATGAAATCCAATCTTCAAATCTTCTAGATAACCGTTAGCAAAATCATAAATGCTTTCCTTAAATGTCAACTGTCTCTGGAGGAAAAACCTAAATAACATTCCTTCTTGGTTTCCTTGAAACTTGCTCTAGATTTAATATAACGGCTAAAAATCTTCTTCAATAAATGATTTGACTTGAAGACATTTGAAATCCTTAACAAACTGACAGAATTCCAGAAATCGTCGATCTCAAAAGATAATTGTCGATCTGGGCTAAACTATCGTCGAACTGATCTCGACGCCTCGTCGACCTGAGCTCAGAGATAGTCGAACTGGGTTCGACACTTCGTCGATCTGAGCTCGACGACAAGTTGAACTCTTCATCTGGGCTTCTCATCTGAACTAGGAGGTCTTGGGGAAAGCTTCAAACCTAAGTTCTAAGCCTTAGACCTTAACAAGTTGACCTTTACTCTATACAACAATGTCAATGTAATAATCCTATAGACATAGTGATCCTGACCAAAATTTGTAATAGGGTGTTCCAACAATCTCCCCCTATTTGGGTTAGTATTACTATTTACATGAATTATAGGAAATAAAATCAACAAAAACAGAAATACATAAAACATTGCAGAACCATAGATATATAAATATATCACAGCAAATAGTTCAGTAGAGATGAGATTGTTCAGCATACATTAACTTTCCTTGTCAATACCTTTCTTAAACAGAATTTCCCTGTTAGGATTTTCAGAGTCTTTCTTTGATCTCATATCATCAACAGCACCAAGTGTCTTCTGGCTTCTGCCTCTAGGGACTACAGCTTCAGGATGTAGCTGCATATACTTCTCAGTATTGAATAATTTCTTGGAGCTGTACCTTTAAAGTTCTTGTCTTCTTTGATCTGACAGAGTAGAAATGTTGGAGGTATCTTGGCCCTTTTTCTCTGGCTTTCTTGATTTGATCTAATGCAGCCATCTCTTTTAGTCTTGTTGTCCAGGAGACTGGGTAATTCTCTGGATCTTCAAATTGAACTGATGGCTCATACTTATTGATGGTGTTAGTGGGAGGAGCTTTTTGATGAAACCCTTCTTTGAGCTTATAAGGAAAAGGATCAGAAGTGGTATCACTTGGGCTTTGTCCTTTCCTTTGATAAGGTTGATGTCTGGACTATCCTCTAGAATAAACCTGATAACCTCTTTGAGTGCCTCTATACTGACTGCCTCTTGACTGATTACTTCTTTGTTGATATCCTCTAGATTGAGATCTTCCTTGAAACTAGGATTGAGAGGATCTTTAAGAAGAGATATTGGAGGATTGAGGAGCTGAGTCTCCACTGGATCCTGTACCAGGAGAAGGAGGAGGAGGAGGAGGATCATAGTGAGAGGTTCTGTTACTACATTTCCTTTTCTTCCTCATGGCCTTCAACAGATTTTTAGAATATTGCATCCAGTGCTCAGTTATAGGGCAGTTGTGCAAAATATAATATGGAATATCATGATCAGAAGTAGTCTTTTCAATTGGGACTCTTTTCATAGCTTTACTTATAGCTTTCCTCTTCTTTGCAATAGTTGCAAAAGAGTCATCAGAGTCTGTTCTGAATTCATCATCATCGGATCTCTTAGTCTCATCATATAAAGCATCTATTTGCCTTAACACTTCTTTAGAAATGGAGACAGGAACAGAAGCTGAAGCAGGAGGTGCAGTTATAAAAATAAAAGGAGCAATAGCTTAAATAGCAGGAGCATCAACTGAAGTAGTAGGCTCATAAACTAAACAAACTGGCTCTATCACAGCCTTTGAGAAAACAACAACAGCAACAGCAGCATGAACCAAAGGAACACTTTCCACAGTCTTAAAAGAATTGATATACATCTATAGTAGATTGGGATCACGGCAGGAGAAGGGAACTATAGCCTTGGATAAATCTTCAGCAGGGAGAGGTGTTGGAAGATAACTACTATAAAATGAATCAAATAATGACAATAATGAATGGAGGTCTCCCGCAGGACAAATGGTTTGAGCTGGAACTGGAGCTGGAACTTGAACTTTCTCTGAAGCTGGTACTTCTGATACTTGAATTTCTGAAATCTCTTAGGGCAGCACTTCTTCATATGGCATCTCCCCCTACCTAGATTCAGTGAGAACTGAATCTAGGCACCCAAAAGAAGGGATGCCCTGAAGAATGAAGGAGGAAGAGATCCAAGCAGATAACTCATGTAAAGTCTTAACTAAAGGAGCCAAGGTGGCATCCAATAGAAGAGTTAGCCTTGGGGCCAATAACTCATATAGCTTGTCTTCTAGGGGAATAAGATCTACTTTCTCAAGATTAACTTGAGTAGAGGTAGAGGAAGTAGCTGCTGAGAGAGATGGAGTTGATGCAGATTGAAGTGGTATGGATGGTTGAGATATGATACCATATAGGATTTGTTGTAAGGATGTTGAGGTGGATGGAATGGCTTGAGGTGAAAATGGAGAAGCATCCATGAAGGAATCATATAGAAGGTTGAATGATTGAAGATGGGGGGATGATTCTAAATCTATGGATGGGAAGTAATGTAGTGGATGGAAATCTTCTTGATGGGTGGCTGGAGGAGGTGCAGAAGCTATTGGAGGTGAAGGTATGGATGATGTAATTGTATGTGGAGAAGGAGGAGAGGATATGGAAGGGGATGGCAAAACTTCTACTAGGGCAGTGGACTGAGGAGGAGTGATTGTTTCAGTCCTTGTGCCTGAAGAAGCTTTAGCTGCAGGAGCCCTGCTAGGTTTGACAATATGTCTCTCCCACTTGCCAAATAGGGCAGAAGAAAGCCTCTTTGATGCATTGATATGCATCCCATTGGACACCAACAACTGTGGGCACCTATTCTACAGGAATAGGCCAAAAATCCTTCCAAAGTTTACAAAATTCTTATTTATCTTTTTCTTAAGCAAATCAAAGAAAATTGCTCCCCAATCCAGGTGCTTCTTATCCACTATTGCAGCCATTAAACCAAATTTATACCTGGAAATTGTATCATGGGCTGAATGCTAGACCAAAATGACCTTTCCTACAACATCTGCTAGAAATCTATATTCCATGGATAGATTCTTCTTCAACAGCTTATTTGGGTTCTCAGAATTATGAACCATTCTATATAACATTGCAGAAAATTCTACTCCTAATAGTTCTATTCTATCATTACCAGCACTTAATCCAAAAACCTCTGTACGAATACCTGGGGTTAGGGATACCTGTGTCCCTGAGATGGTTCCAACAACTATATTTTGATCCAGATTATGGGCAGTATAGACACATTCTTTTATCTCATCTGCTGCTAACTTGATTCTGGTAGTCATAATATTTACAAGTTGTTATTCCTTGAAGAGTTCCAGAATGTCCTTACACATCTGATCAGTCCCCTTGAAAGATTCCATGTCAATATCAAAGCCGGCGTCGAACTTCATTGCGACTAGAATGGCGACTGAGACTGACATATTTCCTGTAAAAACAAACAAGATCAAGTGTAGAAGAGTTTGGAGGGAAATAAAATTCTGGCAGAAGGTATGAAAGCGCAAATGAGAACAACGCCTGAAAAATGATTATATATTAGGGTTCGACGCAGAAAAGGAAAGATCGTTGAACTCTGTTCGACAATCTATGGCTCTAGGCAAAACTGAAGGGTCTCAACATCGTTGATCTCCATTCGACGATATTTGAGATCGCTGACCGATAAGGATAGTCTAGCACTATCTGGAAACACCGAGCTCCGTTCGACGATCTTCATTAAAAATGTCGAGCGCAGTTCAAAGTTAAGAGAAAACCTACAAACACTAGGAAACTCAAAAATTTTAACCTAGTCTTTCTCAATTTTTAGGTTTGTAAGATCTTGGAACTTAATTAAGACTGCCTCCATCTAACATTCTTAACTGATTAAGGAAGAAAGTGTGTTTCTTTTCATCCAAGGGTTTTGTGAAAATATCTCCCCTTTGTAAATCAGTTGGGATGTATTCTAGTTCAATTTTACTTTTCTCTATATTATCCCTTAAGAAGTGATGCCAAATCTCTATGTGTTTGGTCCTACTATAGAGGATTGGATTTTGAGATATGGAAATAGCACTAGTATTATTACAAAATATTTTGCACTTCTCTAAGTTGTAGCCATTGTCCAGGAGCTGATTTTGAATCCACAATATCTGTGAGCAACAACTACCTGCTGCCATATAATAAGCTTCAGCAGTTGATATGGACACAGATGTTTGTTTCTTGCAAAACCAGGAGACAAGTCTGTCACCAAGAAACTGACAAGTTCCACTGATGCTTTTCCTGTCTACTCTACATCCAGTATAATCAGCATCTGAAAATCTAGTTAAATCAAATCCTGAATCAGCTGGATACCAGAGACCTAGATTTGGACCACTTTTCACATACCTAAGAATCCTCTTAACTAATGTGAGGTGTGACTCTCTAGGGCTGACTTGGAATCTAGCACATATGCATGTAGCAAACATTATATCAGGTCTACTAGCTGTAAGATACAATAAGGAGCCAATCATTGCTATATATATGGTCTGATCAACTGGTTTCCCATGTTTATCAGTATCTAATACAACATTAGTAGGCATGGGTGTTTTCATAGAGGATGCATCAGACATACCAAATTTCTTAACCAATTCTTTTGCATACTTGGTTTGAGAAATAAAGATGTCATCAGCATGTTGTTTGACTTCAATCCTAGAAAGAAGGATAGCTCACCCATGCTACTCATTTCAAACTTGGAATGCATTAAGTTGGAGAACCTTTTGCACAAATTTTAATTAGTAGAACCAATAATAATATCATCTACATAGATTTGTACTCGTAGGATATGGGACTTATGGGTTTTAATAAAAAGAGTTTGGTCTACTCTACCCCTTAAAAAATCATTTTCCAGAAGAAAGCATGCTAGTGTCTCATACCATGCTATAGGAGCTTGCTTTAGACCATATAATGCTTTATGTAGTTTGAAAACATAATCAAGATGAGTTAGAGAGATAAAACCTGGGGGTTGTCTGACATAGACTTATTCTTTGATATCACCATTGAGAAATGTACTTTTGACATCCAATTGATATACTTTGAACTTCTTGTGAGCTGCATATGCTAGGAAGATTCTTATGGCCTCTAACCTTGCAACTTGTGCAAAGGTTTGGTCATAGTCTATGCCTTCTTCTTGAGAATATCCTTGAGCAACCAGCCTTGCCTTGTTTCTTACAATAACTCCTTGATCATCTAACTTGTTTCTGAATACCTATTTTGTTCTAACAATGGGATGATTCTTTGGCTTTGGAACTAGCTCCCAAACTTTGTTTCTTTCAAATTGATTTAATTCCTCTTGCATTGCAATGATCCAGTTTGGATCTTGTTCTGCATCTTGTATGGATTGAGGCTCAATTTGAGAAAGAAAGCAAGTGTGCATCAGATGTTGATTGATCTGATTTCTAGTTTGCACACCTGCTGAGATGTCTCCAATCACTTGAGAGATTGGATGATCTTTTGTTGTTACTCAATCAATAATGGGTGTTGATTGTTCACCAACCTGTGTTGTTGTTTCCTCTTGTGGAACAACAACTGGCTCTTCATTTTGATTGTCACAATGGCTTGCTAAAATCTGACTGTCATCTTCATTTTCACTACTTTAAGCTTCTTATTGAGTGGATGGAGGCGATGGATCTATTTCAATGATATTCAGCCTGTCCAAATTATCTGATAGAGAATATACCTGCAAAGGGTCTATGGTAGAAGTGCTCTTCTCCTTATAAGACATATTTGTTTCATCAAAAGAGACATGCACTATTTCTTCAACTTTATGAGATGATTTATTATAAAACCTATAAGCCTTACTGATCATGGAGTATCCCAAAAACACTCCTTCATCAGCTTTGGCTTCAAATTTTGCTAAGTATTTCTTATCATTGTTATGAATGTAGCAAATACAACTAAAAATTCTAAGATAATCAACTTTAGGTTTCTTCCCTTTGAGTAATTCATAGGGAGTCTTGCTTTTTAGCTTATGTATCAAACTCCTATTCAGAACATAATTTGAAGTGTTCACAGCCTCTGCCCAAAAGGATAGAGGAAGATGAGCATCTGTCAAATATGTTGTGGCAGATTCAATAAGGGTTCTATTCTTCCTTTCAGCTACCCCATTCTGTTGAGAAGTTCTAGGAGCTGAAAAAGTGTGTCTGATCCCTTCCTTCTGACAGAACTCTTACATAAGAAGAGAATCAAACTCTGTCCCATGATCACTATTGATCAGGGCTATGTGAGTTTTGAACTCAATCTGAATATATTTGAGAAACTCTGTCAAACATTTGAAGTTATTAGACTTCTTCCTAGGAAAGAACACCCATGTAAATCTAGAGAAGTCATCTACAACTACTGAAGTATAAGATTTCCCTCCTAGGCTTTGTACAGTAATGGGTCCAAACAGATCCATATGTAACAAGTAAAAAAACCTAGGTGAATCACTCTTATTAAGTGACTTAAAGCTATTTTTAGTTTTCTTGCCTAATTGATAAGTGCAGAGTCCTTCCTTCTTGTAGGGAAAGAAGGTAGTCCACTAACAAGGTTATCCTTGATAGCCTAGCAATGGTTCTAAGGTTAATATGTCCTAATATCTTATGCCATAATTCATTAGGTTTTCTAAGGGAATTAAATAAACAGATATAGCTTGGTTGAATGAAAATTTACTAGATAGATGTTACCTCTTCTGCTACCTGTCAACATAGTTGTGTTTTCTTCTGATTTGATGAAGCATGAAGATTTGTTGAATGTGACTTTATAACCTTCATCACATAACTGACTGATACTAATATGGTTGTGCTTCAGTCCTTCCACATATGCTACCTTTTTGAATGTCACTAACCCAATTTTGACTACACCATATCCTTTGGTCTGTCCATAATTTGAATCTCCAAACATCACATTGGGTCCATGCTTAGCCTTGAAGGATACTAGGTTACCCTTGCTTCCAGTCATGTGCTTGGAGAACCCACTATCCAGATACCAGTGTTGGTCCATGGTTGGATAGGCCTTCACCTGCACAAATAACAGTTCATTTGTTTTTGACCCAGTTTACCTTGGGTCTAGCTTAACCTTTGAAATCAGAAATTTAAGACATACCAGTTTGATTCTTATAACCTTCAGGATGATATCTCCTAAGAGGAATTATCCTTTCAGTATAAGGGTTGAACCCTTGAGATGTAGGATATCTAGAATTAATTTTTGATGTACCCCTTGAGAACTGGTCATATCTCTGAGCTCCGTTCGACAATCATGGACCTGAGTTCGACGATCTTGGGTCAGATCATCGAGCTCCGTTCAGCAATCGATCTTGTCTGTGTTCAGAGATCAGAGATTGTCGACCTGAGTTTGACAAATTATCATGAAATCGCTGAGCTCCGTTCAGAGATCGTCGAGCTCTGTTCGACGATTTCTGTTGAAATTTGTTCTCTTTGGGTAGATCAAAATTTTTTCTTACTACCTCCACAACTCCTTTTCCTTTATCAGAGATAAATTTAATGGGAGTTGTTAACACAATAGTTTGGCTGGATGAAGCACCCAAGCCCAGTGTACTATTGAATCTTAAGTTCACTGTGATTGTGATGTCCATCAGTTTGATACTTCTCCCATTGAGGGATTCTTCAAACTTCTTCGCCTTAGATAGTTCACTTTTCAGTGAAGCAATCTGCTCCCTACAACATTCTAACTCATCTGAGAGTTTGAGGTTATTTGAACTTAAGGTACTATATTCACATAACTAATTTCTGAGAGAGATAATTTCTTTCTCAGACTTAAGTAAATCTAAACACAGTGCTTTAAATTCAGACTTGAAGTCCTCAGAATTAAAATCAAATGAATCAATTACCTGGTCTTCTTCTAGCTCTGGTTCAGATTCAAATTCAGATTCATGTTCTGAATCTGTGTTGTTCTGAGATGCATTGATTGCCATCATGCAGAAATCTTTTTCTTATGCATCATCCTCATCATCACTTGAACTTGATGATGCATCAGATTATTCTTCTGTTTCACTCCATGTTTTAGCAACAAATCCCTTCCTTGTGTGCTTGTTCTTGCTGGAAGAGGATCTGTCATAGTGATTTCCTCTGGAGTATTTATCGTTTCTCTTTTCTCTCTTGTCCTTCTTGTCCTTGTTTTGACTTTCTGGACAATCAAACAGTATGTGGCCTGGTTTCCTGCAACCATAACAAATAATCTCTTTATTATTTGATTTATCTTACCTTGGCTTTTCTTGGCCTCTGGATTACCTTTTTCTGAAGTCCTTCCTGGCCATTTTGTAGAACCTCTTGGCTAGGAGGCTCGTCAGTTCTTCATTTCCTGTGACTTTGTCTTCAGGCTGTTCTTATGTGTCCTTGAAAGAAATTGACTTGTCCTTCCTGACTGCTGGAGAAGTTGTCTTCTTCTCTTCTTCTCTATTCTTGATGAGCTGCTCATAAGATTTTAGCTTGCCCAATAGAGCTTCTGTAGTGATTTCATTTAGACTTCTGGCATTCTTGATGGGCCAGATCCTTGAATCCCAAGTGTTGGGGAAGCACATTAGGATTTTGTCATTTATCTCTGTGAGAGAGATCTCCTTGTCCAATGTCTTGAGTTCACTGAAAATCAGACTTAGTCTGTTGTACATGTCAGCTACTGATTCATTTTTCGCTTTCTTGAAATTCTCATACTGAGTGATGAGATGAGATCTCCTATCTTTTCTCTCATCAGCTGATCCTGACACAAGCTCAGATAGCTTGTCCCAAATCTCTTTAGCTTAGTTGCATTCAGCTACCTTCTGGAAGATGTCATCAGACATTGTCTGAGCTAGTATGTTCATAGCTTTAGCATCAGCAACCTTCCATTTCTTTATTTCAGCATCTGTTCCTGAAGGAGGTGGAACAACATTTGTGCTTTTGTCTGCAGGAGGCTTGGGGCAATCTGTCAAAACATAATTAAAAATATCTTCATCAATGGAATTCATGTATAATTTGATCCTTGCCTTCCAAAGTGCAAACTCGGAGAGATTGTACACTGGAGGTCTGGTGCTAGCATAATCTTTATTCAGTGCCATGAATTTAGATTAAAATAAATATAATAAAAATAACCCTCTATTGAGGATGGATCTTAAGAGAGATCTTTTGGTTCAGGTGTTAGCCCGTACGAACAACCAACCTCCCTCTGATACCAATTGAAAGTAAGTGTAAGATCAACCCTTCACTCTAGAGGGGGGTGAATAGAGTGTTTTAAATAATTCTGCAAATTTAAAAATTACTTAGGAGTGGAAGACTTAATTTACTTAGTGTAGAGTACTTAACAGTAATCAGAATAAAACAAATACAAGAAGCAAATCCACAGTACACAGCAAACAAAATAACAAGCAACCAAAAGACGCAAGAAACTATAGAAGTTTCCCAAAACCTGGGTACATCCACTCTTCTACCACCCTTGGTAGGAATCCACTAGAAGATGAGTTGATCAGGTATCCTGGGCACCAATGATCTTTTGATCAGGTGCTCAAAAACAAAACCAAATTTTTTGATCAGGTGTCTTGCCACCACTGAGTTTTGATCAGGTCTCAAAATCCAAAATAAAACTTTTGAAGGGAGTTTAAAGAACCCTTTTACAGGAAAGAAAAAGAAAAAGGTTAGGTTGTCTTCTCTGTCAACAATCAGAGAGAAGCACAAGTGGATGTTGATGTTGTCAAAGCTCTCCCTGAGATTAGCAAGAGTTCAGGAATAGAAGCTTTGCAAGGGTGATAGGTCTTCAAAGAAAAGAATGCTCCAGAAAAAAGATCATTTCAACAAGAACTGAAATGTGTGTTGTCTGGAGTATGAATGATGAAGACTTGAGAAACTTTGAATCAGAAGAAATCAGAAAGAATAGAAGCTTGTTCTCCTCTCTGTGTTATTGATCTTCTTCTTTTTATATATATAATTCTTCTTCTCTGAATCATAATATAAAATCCAGTCTTCAAATATTCTAGATACCCGTTAGCAAAATCATAAATGCTTTCCTTAAATGTCAACTATCTCTAGAGGAAAAACCTAAATAACATTCCTTCTTTGTTTCCTTGAAACTTGCTCCACATTTAATATAACGGCTAAAAATCTTCTTCAATAAATTCTCTGACTTGAAGACATTTGAAATCCTTAACAAACTGATAGAATTCTAGAAATCGTCGATCTCAAAAGATAATTGTCGATCTGAGCTCAACTATCGTCGAACTGAGTTCGACGCCTCGTCGACCTGAGCTAAGAGATAGTCGAACTGGGTTCGACGCTTCGTCAATCTGAGCTCGACGATAGGTTGAACTTTTCATCTGGGCTTCTCATCTGAACTAGGAGGTCTTGGGGAAAGCTTCAAACCTAAGTCCTAAGCCTTAGACCTTAACAAGTTGACCTTTACTCTATACAACAAGGTCAATGCAATAATCCTATAGACATAGTGATTCTGACCCAAATTAGTAATAGGGTGTTCCAATATCCTCCTTTATGAGCTCCTCTGAATTGGGATTCTCTAATCAAGAAAGATGATCAGCCATCAAGTTCTCCTCTCCTCTCTTGTCGCGAATCTCCAAGTCAAATTCTTGGAGGAGTAAGATCCACCTAATCAATTGCGGCTTTGCATATGTTTTTGTTAGTAAATATCTCAAAGCTGAATGATCGTTAAAAATAATAATCTTTGACAAGGTTTGATATGAGCGGAATTTATCAAATGCCAAAATTACGGCTAATAATTTTTTTTCGGTGGTCTTGTAATTTTCCTGTGTGGCGGTTTGAGTGTTTCTCGCATAATATGTAGGATGAAAATTTTTATTTATGCGTTGTCCTAAGACCGCACCTACGGCAAAACTACTAGCATCACACATGATCTCAAAAGGAAGTTCCCAATTGGGAGTGATCATGATAGGAGTGTTAATCAATTTTTCTTTAATAAGATAAAAAGCATGCAAACAATTTTCATCAAAAAGAAACGGAGCATCTTTTTCTAATAAGTGAGTAAGGGGCTTAGTTATTATAGAAAAACCTTTAATAAACCGGCGATAGAAACCGGCATGCCCCAAAAACTAAGAACGGCCTTGACATTTGAAGGGGGAGGTAGCTTTTCTATAATTTTAATTTTAGCTTTATCTACCTCTATGCCCTTACTTGAAATTTTATGACCTAAAACCAAACCTTCACGTACCAGAAAATGGCACTTCTCCCAGTTTAAAACTAGGTTCGTGTCCTCACATCTTTGGAGTACACGAGAAAGGTTTGCCAAACATAAATCAAACGAATCTCCAAAAATGGAGAAATTGTCCATGAAGACCTCCATGATATCCTCCAGTAGTTCGTCAAAGATCGCTAGCATACACCTTTGGAAGGTTGCCTGCGCATTGCATAAACCAAAAGGCATTCTTCGATAGGCAAAGGTGTCAAACGGACAAGTGAAGGTTGTTTCCTCTTGGTCCTCGGGTGCGATTGGGATTTGGAAATATACAGAAAGACCGTCAAGAAAACAATAAAATGAGTGCCTGAATAACCGTTCAAGGATTTGGTCAATGAACCGCAAAGGAAAATGATCCCCACGGGTTTCATCATTTAATTTACGGTAGTCGATGCACACACGCCATCCGGTAACGGTTCGAGTAGGGATTAATTAATTCTTATCGTTAGGCACTACCGTTAACCCTCCTTTCTTGGGCGCCACTTGGACCGGACTTACCCAAGTGCTATCCGAAATCAGATAGATTTTGCCCACATCTAATAATTTTGTTACCTCCACCTTAACTACCTCCTTCATGTTAGGATTTAGCCGACGTTGAGGTTGAATGGTTTTATGAGCATGTTCTTCTAATTAAATTTTGTGGGTGCAAAAGGAGGGATTAATCCCTCTCAAATCTGTGATATTCCATGCAATTGCGCGACGATGAAGTTTTAAAATATTAGATAATTTAATTTTTTTCTTCATCGGTCAAGTAGGCCGACATAATAACGGGAAGTTTTGAATCCTCCGCTAAAAAAATACACTAAATGATCGGGCAATTGTTTTAATTCTAGCGTGGGAGTTTCATCATAAGAAGTTTTAAAATGATCACTACAAACTTCCAAAATTTTGAAATAGGCGCTCGAGTGATTGAAACATTATCACTATTTTCATGAGCAATTAAATCTAAATTTTCAAATGTAAGACCCCCTTTTTTTTTCTTTTCTCGACACCGGGGTCTTAACCTAGAACTGCCGCTTTGCGGTGGCACCGTCTTACGGGAAGGCCGCCACTACAAAACGCCAATTCTGCCGGCCCTTTTCGATCACAAGAGAGAGAAGTAATTACACATATGTTGGTACCCTAGTTTGGATTTGAGTTTAGTCTGCGCCTTTAGTTTCTTGACCCAAGATTTATCTATGGTCAAAGGTTAGCTAATAGGTTAGATTCCCTTAGTTGTAGAATTGCTTATCCAGATGAAAATTTGGTTAAGTCATTTTTGGTTCGACTATAGTCGAACGCCGCTCGACCATCCTCTATCGACTGTTCGACGATCGTCTATCAGTTGGTCGACTATCGTCGGTCAGCAGATCGTCTATCTCTGAGTTAGTTCAACTCTTGTTAGCTCGACGTTCTGTGGTATCTGCCTCGTCGATCGTCGAACCCCGTTCGACTTCTTTTGACCAGACAGATCTCTTGATAGTTCAACTATCTGCTTGGATAGTTCAACTATCTGATAGCTCGACTATCTGTTTGATAGGTCGACTATCTGTTGTGTTTGATAGCTCGACTATCTGTTTGATAGGTCGACTATCTGCTCTTCTTGATAGTTCAACTATTTGCTTGGATAGTTCAACTATCTGATAGCTCGACAATCTGTTTGATAGGTCGACTATCTGTCTTCTTTGATAGCTCGACTATCTGTTTGTTAGCTCGACTATCTGCTTGTCTTTGATAGTTCGACTATCTGCTTGATAGGTCGACTATCTTTTTGCTTGATAGCTCGACTATCTATCTTGATATGTCGACTATCTGAGAGCTCGACTATCTGTTTGGTAGGTCGACTATCTGGTTTGGTAGTTCGACTATCTTCTTTGATAGGTCGACTATCCGTATCGTTCGACTATCTGTCTGATAGGTCGACGATCTCTGTGCTTCGGTCGACGATCTCCGAGGGTCGTTCGACGTCTTTTTGTCTGCCTTCAGTAAAGTTATATTTGGTATTTCTTATCTTCTTGGCATATTCTATTAAAGTATATTTCATTGATATTATGCTATTATTTCCAGGCAATCTTTGCTTTATTCTTTATGCATGAGTCAATCTTTATCTGACAAAGTGGTTTGTCTTATTAGTTGAAATATATTTTCTGCTTTATCTGCCAAGCTGTCCTTTATAGCGGTTAGACTCAGAAAGTCTTCTCCGGCCGTAAAGAGTTCTTTCTGATGTGACTTTTTCTTGCACCCTTTTATCAGATTGGATATGCAGCTTCTTAGAAAGCTTTATCCCCTTATTGCATGTCTGTCTGCAGGATATACTTTTGCTTTATGCTTTTTGCAGCCCAGATTGTAGATTCTAGATGAAGACAAAGTTCAAACTCAGATTAGAGCCGTTGCAAAGGCTCATATATAAAGAGCTTCTTTTGAAAGATATACATATACACACAGATAGAGAGATACAGATATAAAAATACAAGAAGTTTACTCTCAGCAGTATAGAGAACTTCAGCTCTCAGAAATTCACATTCAACTGAGAAGATCAAATCTCTTCAGCATTCTTCTTCATCCTGAGTTCAACCTGCTCACACGAAGACTTTCACTCAAAGGCTTTTATAAGAAGAAGAAGAAGAAAGGAAGCTGATTGAAGAAGAACACCTTTTCCAAATCAAGAGTCTTCTTCAAGCTTCTCCTTCAGAACTCCAAGACAGTTCTTTGTCTTTGTTCAGAAGAGTTCCTGCACCCTGAAGCAAGACTCCTTCCTGGATATTCTCTAAGTCAGGGGGAGCCTTGATTCTTTAGAGCTTTCTAGCTCTGTGCAATCCACTAGCTTCTCTAATCTGTTTTAACAATAGAGAAGAAACTTTAACTCTCTCAACCTCCTGTACAAAGGGTTATTACTCCCTTCAAAAGTGAACCTTGGTGGCAGGGCACCTGATCAAAAACCTATGTGGGATTTTGAGCTCCTGATCAAAAGCTCAAAGGGTCTACTTGATCTACCTGAAGCAGATCAGTTGGTGGCAGGGCACCTGAACAAAAACCTGTAGTGGATTCCTACCAGGGTGGTAGAAGAGTGGACATACCTATTTAGATGGAACCACTATAAAATTTCTTGTGTCGTCTGTGCTGCTTATTTAATTTATTGCACTGTGGCTGTGAGTAGAAATAACTAGGATTGCTAGTTGCTGTGTTAGGATCAAAGCTCAACTATAATTACAGTTGTCCTTCTCTAGTGCACTTCACTTTGTGTTAGGCTCTAGGGTTATCAATATCTATAAACTCATTCCGCAAATTAACTTTAAGGGAGTTGAGTAGGGTGTCATAATTTTTGAATACTCTATTCACCCCCCTCTAGAGTTGTATCTATCATCACATTCAATTGGTATCAGAGGGAGGTTGACTGACTGTACAGGCTAACACCTAAGTCACAAGATCCTGATAGATACCAAGCTTATAGATATTCATTTCATGGCCCAGTCCAAGGATTACTCTAGCACCAGACCTCCAGCATGCAACTTAGCTAAGTTTAGCATCTGGAAGGCAAGAATAAGATTATATATGAACTCTATTGATGAAGACATTTTCTCCTCTATTTTGACAGGACCTCCAGCACCTCCTGCTGCAACCACTGCTACAACATCTACAAATCTAAGTGCAGTGCCTCCTCCAGATTACAATGATGCCTACAAGAAGGCAAAGATAGCTGATGTCAAAGCTATGAATATTCTGGCTCAGACTATGTCTGATGAAATCTTCCAGAAAGTGGCTGGCTGCACCTCTGCAAAAGCCATGTGGGACTCACTGAACCAGATTATAGCTGTTCAGCTGATGAAAGGAAGGACAGAAGGTCCAACCTTATATCCCAGTATGAAAACTTCAAGAACACTGAAGTTGAATTAGTTGAAGCCATGTACACCAGACTCAGCTCAATCATCAATGAGCTGAGAACTCTTGATAAGGAAATTACATTGACAGAGGTCAATGATAAGATACTGATGTGCTTCCCCAGCACATGGGATCTTAGGATCTGTCCTATCAAGGAGGCTAGAAGTACAAATGAAATCTCAACAGAAGCTCTCCTTGGCAAGCTCAAGTCTTTTGAGCAAGTGCTGAAGACAAGGGAAGCTGAGGCTGAAGCAAAGACTCCAACTCCAGCAAGAAAAGAGCAAACTCTTGCTCTCAAAGCTGCTGATGCTTCTGAAGGAAGCCAATCTAATGAGGAGCTGATGGCACTCTTTGCCAAAAGGTTTCTCAAGATGGGAAGAAAAGACTTCAGAAAGAAATTTTCAAGATATGAAGATAAACCAAGGTATGATAGATCTCCTACTAAATAAATCATTTGTTATGGTTGCAGGAAACCTGGACACACTCTACCAGAGTGTCCAGAGGAAAAGAGCAAAGAAAAGAGAAAGGAAAAAGAACATCACAGGAAACACTCCAAGTCCTCCTCCTACAAAAACAAGAAAAAGGAGAAGGGATGTAAGACCCCCTTTTTTTCTTTTTCTTTTTAAACCACCGGGTTCTTAGCCCAGAATTGCCGCTTTGCGGTGGCACCGACTCACGAGAAGGCCGCCACTACAAAATGCCAATTCTGCCGGCCCTTTTCGATCACAAGAGAGAGAAGTAATTAAACATAAAATGTAAACAAGTCCACAGAAACATGTAAATAAAAGTGAAATCACATCCAGTCCATCAGTAGATAATAACAGGAAATAGATAAATGGGCTCGAGCCCGGTACATCAGAGTCCTCACTACATATCACTCATCGCGGAACCTATAAAAATACTAATCACTCACGGAGCTTGTCGCAGGTGCACTGGTGTTAGACTGACCCACCTCCATGCGCATCGTACTCCGCTGGTGATGGTCCCTGGACTGCTGGCCCCTGTCTCCCATCCGGAGCTCCTGTAATGTTGTGGTTCCAAAACCATTAGTCATAAAGACTAAGCCCTATCATCCCCTACCCCTTCCCCCCACGTCTCCTAAGCACCGAGCGGAGAGGAGGAAAGGGAAGCTTCAAAAGTGGAGAATAATCAAGCAGATGACAAGGGAGCTAATCTAACAATTATTTAGAATAAAGTAGGTCTAACAATCCTACGACAGTAAGTAATAAGAAGGACAATTAATAAGTAGCAATTATATAAAAGGCAGCTAGAGAACAGTAAGTAAACAAGCAAGTAAATAAGTAAGTAACCTTAACTTATATGAATGCCCATACAAACTTATAAGTTAAGGGGTCTTCTGCAAGGCTCCCATCGTATAAAAAGTCCCATACCGATTTATACGTTGGGGTGTCGGTTGTATGCAAATATGAGTGTAGTGATATGTTATGCCTTGATTCATGCAAGTGCAACACACGCACACGACTCTATACGCACAGACCTTTAGTTCCCCCTGTTCGGGCAGCTAGCTTCACTCCCAGGAACCTCCGTAGTGGCAAACAGAGACAGTGGGTCAGGCCCCCCACTCCTAGGCGGCTATCCACACTACCGGGCCTAGCCCTTCCATACACCCCTAAAAGAACACAACCTAGAGTATCCGCGTACTACTGCTGGTTGTACCCACCAGACTTTCTTTGGCTAAGTGTCCCACACCGCCGAGTCAACATACCGATGCCGGTGTGAACGACAATCAGATATCGAAGACCCACCACCTTTATTCTATACTCCAACCCTCGAGCCTTCGGCTCCCCGGACTGTCCCGTCCGTGCATCTACCTTCAGAGCTACCATCTGAATGGCAACTAAACCAATTATTCTACCTTCCTAGCTACCGAGGTGCGTGTATGTGCAACCCTAGTTATACTAGTTGCACTTTTAATTTATTATTCCTATGGTTTACGTTAGCCCTGGACTGCCCCCGGCATACCCCGTGAAGGGCTCTCAAAGGGCACTAGGAACCAAGACGGCGGCATTACGGCCAGAAGTTCCCTTTCGCAAGGCACTTATTGTTATTGGTTGATCTCCCTTAACCCGATCCCCTTTAAGTTACTTTAGATCTAGCCCTAGCGTATTAAGACTCTTCTACTCCTACTCGGGGCGGACAATCTTTCGTCGTTCCCGTACGCCACTTAACCTTAACCAGTCTCGCACTCTACCTATCCCGACCCCAATAATGGACTTAGTCTTAGCTTGCCCTAACCAACCAAAAACTACCAAAATTCCATTTCCCAAGTTCATTATTACTCTAGTTCAGTTTCCGTGGTTTTACTATATGCAGATCATCCAAAGGTACATGAGGAGTATAAGGGGAGGTACTCCAATTTGTCTTCCGAATCTCCTATAATATTTACTGGAGGTCTATCGTGACATAGTATAGCTAAGACTAAGATTCCCAAATTGTCCTATTTATCGGGCATTTAATTTATTTATTTTAAGATTCTGAATGCCCTAGTATGAACATGAAGTGCACTAATGAGTCAACAATAAATCATCATAAAATCAGTAAAAATCATATGAGACATTTAAACAGCAATTCCAAGTTTTGAGAAACTTCAGAGGTGTTTAGGCCTACATTTCCTAATTTATCATTTTAGGCCACTTTTACTAGATTATGAATGAAGTACTGTAAATATATATCCAAAAATTCCAAGAAAATTATAGAAGCTATATAGTGACCTAAAACCATCATAAACCAACTACCATAATTTTTCTCCAACATTCTAACTGTGAATTTATTTTAATGCAAGGTACTAATTTTCTTATCTTAATGAAGGAGGTACTGTTTTTATTCATCTAAAATTCCAGAGAATATTACAGGGTGACTATCATAATTTGAAACACCCACTGACCCAATGTCATAATTTTAAAAATAGTAATTGGACATTATTTGCATTTTTGACTCCATATCACGACTAGTACATTAAAGAAATATGTACCGAAATAATCGGTTAAAATTTCCAAGAAAAATACAGAAGGTATAACAGGCTATAAGATGCCTTAATCCAAGATTTCATAATATTCTAGTGAACAGAAATTCCATAATCATCAAAATAAATATCTAGGGCACAATTAGAGTTGTAAATGAAGTACCGTATAAATTAACCCAAAAATCTCAACAAAATTATATCGTGGCTATTTTGACCAGAAAATCCCTTTGCCCAAATTTCACCTGATTTGAAGTTCATTAGATAGCTTAACAATTCAAATTAAAGTTGGTGACCTGAACTAGAGTTAGGATTTTAGGTGGCCTAGCTGTCTCCAAATACCCTAAAATTTTGTTCAGAGAACTATACTGGCCCTATGGTCCTCTCCACCAAATTTTAAATCATTCCAAGGTCATTTGATCCCATGACCTTCACATCCCCCCCCAAACCACCATTAAGGGATTTTCCCTAGGGTTCTAGGGCTAGCCTACACCAAACCACTCCAAACTCCCTTGGAGGGTGTGTCATGCCCTAAAAAGTCAGTTACCAAAATATCAGCCCCTATTGAGGCGATATGGCCACTCAAATACCAAGGGGGTGTTTGATCCTAAATTATCCTATAAGGATCATCCTAGGGTTGAACACAACCCTATTCAAAACATCTCCAAATGAGATGAAATTTTTACCAGAACCTTATGATAAACCCAGGGACCACTCACAAAAATTTGGGAGGGTTTGGAAGTCATTTACCCATCTAATTAAATTATGCTTGGGTTATTGAATTTTCCTAAAAACTATAGAAAAATATTTTCCAAAAATCCTAATTTTTGGATAGCACCTAGGTATAGGTACGATTAGCCCACACCCCAAATTTCAAGTTATTTTGATGATGGATTGGAGTAGGGAAATTTTCTAAGGTCAAGACAGCCCTATGGATAGACCTCACCAAAAAGGGTGCTATGGTCTAACCAGGACTCCAAATCGAGTGAAACCAATTTTGAATTAAACTAGACTTCAAGGGCTACATTCTCTATGTTGACCACTTTTTATGTTTCAGCCCCTACAGGCAATAAATTTTAGTTTAAACCTAGTGCAAAGTAAAGGGAATTTATTAATATATAGTATAATAAAATGTTACTGTTCATCTTCTCCTTTAGCCCGAACCAGCAACCTAAAAAGGTCTTGAAACCTGTAGCTTTTCTAAAGCCATTTTCTGGCCACCCAGCCGTCTCCCTGGCCGGCCAACACCACCACCACCTCTGTTGAGGTGAGGGCTACCGTCTGGCGGCGGCACGGCCGCCGGAGAAGCTATTTCCGGCGAACCCGCCACCATGAAATTTTTGGGAAACCATGGAAACGCTCACCCGATCTGGCTCTTTTGAGCCCGATATCTCTCCTAATGATTTCTAAGATCTATCCGCAGAAGAAGAGGGAGGGGAGGACCTTGTTCACGGGCTGGAGGCGTGCAGACCGTCGGGAAGCCATTTGCGCAGTGGTGGCGTCGCCGGAAATTCTTCAACAGCAAGGGGAGGAATCTGAATCCGTTTGATCGAGCGTGTAATCTTCTCCTTTTGCTCTTAGTAGTCTTTTATAGATCAGCAAGTGGGGAGGGGAAAGGATGAAACATTCATGGCCATTAATATTTCTCTTAATAACGTTTCGGTTATGGTAGAGGCAGTTGAAATGCTGGAAACGAAGAGGTGTTTGCCAGGTGGCGATTTCCTATTGGACCAAGATTTCCTTATTTTATTAAATAATTAGAGTAGGAAACGGCCCATAAATACTCCTGGTGTAACTTTCCATAATCAGAATTGATTACGACGTCGGTTACCAAAATTTCCAATCCGGCTGATGTTTCGGCCTTGGTCACGGGCGTGACACATAGGTTACGGGCGTGATAGGCCCAGGTGGCCATTTCTCAGTTCGACGATCGTCGAACTGAGATCGACGATCGTCGAAGGGTGGTCACGCCCTAGGTCACGGGCGTGACAAATGGGTCACGGGCGTGACAGGGTCATCAGGCAAATTCCGCGCTCGGCGATCGTCTCGCTCAGATCGACGATCGCCGAAGGGGGTCACGCCCTTGGTCACGGGCATGACACCTGGTTCACGGGCGTGACAGGGCCATGACGCAAATTCTGCGCTTTGACGATCGTCCCGCTGAGATCGACGATCGTCAAAGGTGTCACGCCCTAGGTCACGGGCGTGACACATAGGTCACGGGCGTGACAGGCCCGGGTTGAAAAATTCTGCGCCCGACGATCGTCTCCCTGAGATCGACGATCGTCGAAGGAGTCACGCCCTAGGTCACGGGCGTGACGGGTCGGTCACAGGCGTGACCAACCCGTGACCCGAAATCTCGGTCGATGTATTTCAATTTTTGGGCTTCTTGGGTTCTGTCACTACCAACCGACTCCTAGGGGTCTAGCCGGAAATAGGATGTTACAAGGGATTTGTTGCTGAGACCTGGAGTGATTCAGATGAGGAAACTTCCTCGTCAAGCTCCAGTGTGGATGAGGAAGAAAAGAAGGCAAAGGAAATCTGCCTTATGGCAATTGATGCCTACAGCAATCACTCAGCTGCAGAGAGTTTTGATGATGATGAAGAAATGCTTACAGAAGATCAGGTATTATCTTCATATGATTTTTCTTCTTCTGAATTTAAATCCCTTTGCTTAGATCTAATTAGTTCAGAAAAGGAAATTAAGGAACTTAGAAATAGGTTAGCTGAATCAGAATCTATCTCCATTGAAAATGCTAGGTTAGAAGCAGAACTCACTAAATCTATTGATGAAATAAAGTTTCTTAAAAATGAACTAGCAAAGTCCAAGAGATTGGAAGAATCATTAAATGCTAGAAGCCTTAAGTTGCTAGAAATCACCAGCATGACAAACACTAGGTCAGGCAATAATAAGCTAGGCTTAGGAGCTTCATCATGTGAACCCCCAATTATTCTTAAAAATTATCTTTCAACTCCAGTGAACTTTATTTCAGCTGATGGGATAAAGAACACTGAGCAAGTAAGACAAGTTAATCAAGCCTTAAATAAAGCTAAGAGAGAAAAGAGAAAACAAAAGTTTAAGGAAATACAAAAAGCGTCGAACGCTGCTCGACGATCGCAGGCTCAGTGGTCGAACGAAGCTCGACGATCTGAGCATCCATCGTCGAACGCTGATCGTGTTTTCAATATGAATTTCAAAATTACCACTGAACCTTAGAAACCTTAATATGAATAGAAACCCTAGGTTTGTGGACCCATTAACAACATGGAGCATCCCACCTAGGAGATCTTATCCTTTAGGATATAAACCCCAACCTGCTTATTCTTTTATTTCTAGTTTTCATTATGTGAAGAATAATGGACCCAAGGTTACCTGGGTCCACAATGTTTAACTTAACTCACTGCAGGTGAAGACCTATCCTATCACTCAGGACAAGTGGTATTTGGATAGTGGTTGCTCCAAACATATGACAGGGAACAAAGAAAATCTATCAAAGTTCAAGGACAAGCTTGGACCAAAGGTGATCTTTGGGGATTCTAGCTGTGGTCAAACTGAAGGATATGGTAGGATTACCATTGGAGCAGTAACTTTCAAAAGGGTTGCATATGTAACTGGACTAAAGCATAACCTTATCTCAGTAAGTCAGTTATGTGATGCAGGATATCAGGTATCGTTCACTAACACTCTTTGTAATATTACTTTAAATAGTAATTTTTTGTTAGTAGGTATTAGACAAGGTAATATTTATTTAGTAGATTTTAATTCAACCCATTCTGAAATATGCTTATTTAATGAAGTAACAAATAATAACAACACCTTATGGCATAGAAGGCTTAGCCATGTTAACCTCAAGAACATATCTAGGTTATCTAAATACAACCTTGTTAGAGGTTTACCTTCTTGCCCCACAAGAAGGAGAGCCTATGCAAGGCTTGTCAACTAGGCAAGCAAACCAAAAACTCCTTTAAATCTGTAAATAAAAGTGATTCACCTAGAATCCTGTACTTATTACATTTGGACCTTTTTGGCCCAATAAATGTACAGAGTCTAGGAGGGAAGTATTACACTTTAGTAATTGTAAACGACTTCTCTAGGTTCACTTGGGTGTTCTTCTTGAGAACTAAGGCTGATAACTTCAAAGTTCTTACAGATTTTCTACTCTGTGTGCAGACTGAGTATTCTACTCATGTTGCCTTGATCAGAAGTGATCATGGTACTGAGTTTGAGTCTCTTCTCATGCAAGAATTCTGTGAGAAAGAAGGTATCAAACCTAGCTTATCTTCTCCTAGAACTCCCCAACAAAATGGGGTAGTGGAAAGGAAAAGTAGAACCCTGATTGAAGCTGCAAGAACACTATTGGCAGATGCTAATATGCCTCTCTCCTATTAGGCAGAAGCTGTTAGCACAGCTAATTATGTTCTGAACAGAAGTCTTATACACAAGCTTAAGTGTAAAACTCCTTATGAGTTGCTTAAAGGAAAGAAACCAAAAATAAATTATTTTAGAGTATTTGGTTGTGTAGTATACATTCAAAACAATAACAAAGAATACCTTAAAAGTTTGAAGCAAAAGCTTCAATGGGAATCTTTCTTGGATATTCCCAAGTAAGCAAAGCTTATAGGGTTTTTAATAAATCAACTTCTAAAATTGAGGAATCTGTGCATGTGTCTTTTGATGAATCTCAGATGTTTTACAAGGAGAAGGAAACTTCTCCTTCCTCAAGTTCATTGCAGGTACCAGAAGTCAATAAAGATGTCACTCAAGAGATTCTCCATCTATCAACTCTTCACATCACTAATTCAGACAGTGATGAAGACTTTGCAGAAGCTGTTGCTGTACCACCAACAGTTGATCCAATTCCTCCTGAGGAATTAATCCCAACTGTTGCTGAAGATCACAACCCACCTGCTGATGTTGTCACACTTAGAGATCATCCTACATCTCAAGTGATTGGATACATATCAGCTGGTGTACAAACAAGACATTAATTAAGACAGGATGTGATGCATGCTTGTTTCCTTTCACAGATTGAGCCCCTCACCATAAAAGATGCTGAGCTAGATCCCCACTGGATCATTGCTATGCAAGAGGAACTCAATCAATTTGAAAGATGTAAAGTATGGACTTTGGTTCCAAGACCTAAAGTCCAACTGTTCATAGGCACCAAGTGGGTGTTTAGAAATAAGTTGGATGCAAATGGAATTATTGTAAGGAACAAAGCTAGGCATGTAGCTCAGGGCTACAGACAGGAGGAAGGTATAGATTATGACCAAACCATTGCTCCTGTTGCAAGGCTAGAGGCAATAAGGATCTTTCTAGCCTATGCAGCCTATATGAAGTTTAAAGTCTTTCAGATGGATGTCAAAAGTGCATTTCTAAATGGTGAGCTAAAGGAAGAGGTATTTGTTGAACAACCTCCTGGGTTTGTCTCTTCAACTCAGCTCCCAGAGCCTGGTATGAGACTCTAGCTAGTTTCCTATTAGAGCACAACTTTGTTAGGGGAGTAGTTGACAGAACCCTTTTCATTAAGCACCACAAGGACACAATCCTGTTAGTTCAAGTGTATGTAGATGATATTATTTTTCGTTCCACTGATCCCAAACTGTGCAAAAAGTTCTCTGACTTGATGCATTCTAAGTTTGAGATGAGTAGTATGGGTGAGCTGTCCTACTTTCTTGGTCTCCAAGTAAAGCAAGATGTTGATGGCATCTTCATCACCCAATCCAAATATGCCAAGGAATTGGTAAAGAAGTTTGGGATGGCTGATGCTTCAGCAATGCATACACCTATGACTACTAATGTAGTTATAGATTCTGATGATCAGGGCAAGCTAGTTGATCAGAAGAATTATAGGGCCATTGTTGGTTCCCTATTATATTTAACTACAAGTAGACCGGATATAATGTTTGCTACATGCCTATGTGCTAGATTCCATGTCAAACCCAAGGAATCTCATTTGATTCTTCTCAAGAGAATTTTGAGATACCTGAAGGGATGTCCAAATATAGGACTATGGTACCCAGCAGAATCAGAATTTGAGTTAATTGGATACTCTGATTCTGACTATGCTGGTTGTAGAGTTGACAGGAAAAGTACCTCAGGAACTTGTCAGTTCTTGGGAGAGAGATTGGTCTCTTGGTTCTGTAAGAAGCAGGCTTCTGTCTCAACTTCAACTACAGAGGCTGAATATATAGAAGCTGCTAGTTGTTGTTCACAAATCCTGTGGATTCAAAACCAGCTTTTGGATTATGGGACACATACAAGAACACAAAAATCATGTGTGACAGTACCAGTGCTATCTCCATTGCACAAAATCCTGTACACCACTCTAGAACCAAGCACATTGAGATTAGACACCATTTCCTGAGAGATTGTGCGGAAAAGAACAAGGTCAGCCTTGAGTTCATATCCACTGACCGTCAGAGAGGTGATATTTTCACCAAGCCTTTAGATTAACAGAAGCATCTGTTCTTTTTGGTTCAACTAAGCATGATTAATGGAAAAGACTAAGTGTGACGTCTGCCTTTGTTGAAACCTGTTTGAAGATTGTCGAACGACGTTCGAAGATAGTCGATCGGATCATGCCTATCGTCGACCTATGGTTGATGATGGCTTTTCTGCTTGAAGATCGTCGACCAATGTTCGAAGAATGTCGAACAGGTCGAGCCTATCGTCGACCAATGGGTGACGATAGCTCGTTTTGTTTGGAAGACAGAAATAGTCGATCGATTGATCGACTACTCTGCTTCAGGAAACAATCGTCGAATGACCATTCGACCATCGTCTCCAATATCTTTTAAAATAGACCGACGATTGCGGTTCATATTTAAAACCGATGGTCGACCTAGGTTAAGAGATCGTTCTTTTTATCGTCGACGGAGATCGTCTTTTCGCATTCCGTCTTTCTGCTTGCTCCCTGTCTCGCGTTTTCTGCCGCTTCGCCTTCGCCGTCTCTCCTCGCCTTCTCCAACCCCATCGCTGGCGATTGATCCAGCCCTCCTGTCCGTGGTGAAGTTCGATGCTAGTTTCAGCGTAGACTTTGATTCTTTCATCTCCTGTGAGTCTGCGATAGTGGAAATCCTCAAACTTTGCAAGGATCAAGGATTGGAAAAGTTCATGTCCACAAGAATAAAGATAAACGTCCAAGAGATTAAAGAGTGGGCTTTCACTTCGTCCTCCAATGACGAATCTATGACTGGAACGATAGGCGGAGAAGAGGTAATTCTGACTCCCGCCGTTTTGACTGATATTTTTGGATTATTGAATGGGGAAGAGGATAATGAGCAAAATACCCCAGAATTTGGGAGAATGTTGACTGAATTAGGACATGCCGACGGCATTCCTTCTAAGCTGCTTAAGGTTAACTTTCCGTTGAAGATAAAGTTTCTGACTAAACTAGTCGGAAAAGTGCTTCTGGGCAAGCACTCTGCCCATGATAATATAACCAGGCAATAGTTTGCCCTGATGTGTGCCACTGTGAATAAGAAACAGATTAACTAGGAAGGAGTTTTGTTTGATTTGATAAGAAAAAAGAATAGCAAGAAGGAAGTCACCCTGGGTAGGGTGCTTGGGATATTTCTAAAAGAGAAATATCCCCATCTGTTGGTTTTAGTTTCTACATCCATCAATGCCAGCAAAAAGATGGACCCAACCCTTTTTGTCAAATGGAAAAGGAGCTTTCTGAAGCCCGCTCAAGCAGGGGTTGCTCCAGTTGCATCTGAGAGCACAAGGACTGCCTCAGTCACTCCCCTCCTTCAAGAAGCAGGCTCAGCCATTTTCTCCTTTCCATCCACTTCTTCTGCATTACCATCCACTTCTACTAAAATGCCACCATCTACTTCAGTTCCATCTACTTCAGTTGAAGTACCATCTTCTGCTTCTCTTCTTCTTGAGTCCTCCACAACTCTCCATACTTCATCTCCAGCTTCTCCCATTCATACACATCTATCTGGGACGTCTATTCCCAGTTTTGATTTGTTAGGATCTAAGAGAATTCCGACCCCTCCTCAGTCACCTCTTACTCCTCCAGATCTCACTGACTTTCCCTCATCCACTCCTCAAACTCCAGTCCACTCTCCATCTCATCAGGAGAACACCATCCCTACTGATCATCCATCTACTGTGATTCCCCCATCTTCATTTGAAATTACCCCAGCCTTCATTTCAAGCATCCTGGAGTTAATTACTCCTTCAATCAAAACCATGATTGAAGAAGCAATTGCTCCCCTTGTATCCTCCATTTCTTACCTGACTACCTCCATCCAAGCCCTCTCCAAATCTGCTAAGCCCTCTTCATCTAGGGGCCTGGTTTCAGTTTCCACTGAAATCAGGCAGGGGGAGATGTTCTATGAAGATGCCTTTGAACTGCCCCTGGCCTCTCTTCCAACAGATCCTCCAGCAGACACTCAAACAGAAAAAGATATAGTAGCTCAAGAAGAAACAGTACCTCCACTATCTGAAAAAGAGATTTCTGATGCTATAATGGAAACAGAATTTATTGTCAAAGTCTGCTTAGAAGAATCCTCCACTCCCTTAGTTGCCCTTTTCCTAGAAGGAGTCATTACCTCCTTTCTAGATGAATTATGGGAGTTAGGACATTCTGAGGAAATTCCTGAAGGTAATTCATTTACTCATTTTCTTGACATGTTAACTGACATGCTAGTCTATGAATACCTTGAAGGGATGTTTCAATCTTATTTAGCAAATCTGTGTTCATGATACTACAGATATAGTGGAAGAAGTTTTAACTGTCTAAGAACTTGTTCAACAACCTGCTCCAGAAGTTCTAGCTGATCCAGAACCTGTTGTTCAAGATCCTGAGTCTGCTCAACCAGCTCAGATAGTTGTGCAAGAAGAACTGGTCTCCATGACAGTTACAGTTGAACAAGAGAATGTTTCAGATATTCAGGAAGAAAAATCTATAGTCTGGGATGACACCTCAGGACTGGATCTAGACACTCTTCTGGCACAGGATGCCTTGGAAGAAGAGAAAGAAAAAGCTGCTTTAAAAGATAAACAAAAAGCTGTGCAAGAATCTTTTGATCCTTATGATCATCCTCCATCATCAAACTCTGAGGATGAGGATGACTCTGATGACTTAGAAGAATCTAAGAGAAAGAAATCTGCTAAAAGGAAAAGAAAAGCTGTTGCTCCTCCTCTACATAACCCTGACCATGATATTCCTTATTACATCTTGAAAGGAATAGATCCCAAATCAAAATAATATAAGCATTGGATGGGATTCTCCAAGAATTAGTAAAAGCTAAGAAAAAAATCTAAAAGGTATGACAGTCCAGCTCCAAAATGGACCCTTAGAGGTCCTCCTCCTCCACCTCCCAGTGCAGGAGCTTCTGGAAATTTGTCTACAAATCCTTCTGCCCCGTCTGCTAGATTTACTCCTTCTCAATCTCATCAAAGGAAAATCAATCAAGGATATCAAGGTAGATCCCAATCTGGATACCAAAGGCAAGATGCTGATGCAAGAGAACAAGTAAAGGAGGTAGTTTATCAAAAACCAACCTTTTCTCCTCCTCCTTCTCCCAAGAGAAGAGCTTCTCCTTCAAAAGAAACCAAGAGCATATCTTCCTCAAAGCCAGATCATGCAAAGAAAACTGATTCAAAAGGTAAAAGAGTTATTTTCTCTGAAAAATCGAGTAAGAAATATGCTGAGTTTGCTCCTCCTTTTTCTCTAGTTATTCAGGAAAATAAAGAGCCAGCTGCAAGCATGTTAGATCTCTCTATTAAATTTAAAGCTGTGAAACCTTTAGATCCAACTTGTGAAAATGTGTATGAAAGTCAAGAGCTTGATCCTGATTTCAGGATGGCTAGATTTCTTGAACTAGTTGGATCAGCCTAGATTAGAAAAGCCAAAGCAGAAGGAAAAGATACTACAGGATTAATGACAATGTCTAAATTCAGAAAGAAGGAGCTTGATAAATTCCAGGTTCGACCTGAGGTCTTTGGCCCTTCAAAATATATGGAAAAGTATCCTGAAGTAGTTGTTCCAAGGACAACAGAATCTAGAATTATTTGAGAACAAGATCTAAAGTTGTCGAAGAAAGAAGCTTTAGACCCCTTCAGAAAAATTTCTTTTCTTCCTAGTTCCTCTGTATCTAAACCAGATTCTGAAGCTTCTTAAATTTCATTGATTGACAGTTATGTATTTGTCTGTTTGATTGATGCTATCTGCTGCTTAGATATTTTCTTTCCTGTATTTTATTTATCTCCTGTAGTTTGTTTGTTGTGTTTTGTTTTGAACGACTTAACTCAAATAGGGGGAGATTGTTGGTACCCTAGTTTGGATTTGAGTTTAGTCTGCGCCTTTAGTTTCTTGACCCAAGATTTATCTATGGTCAAAGGTTAGCTTATAGGTTAGATTCCCTTAAATGTAGAATTGCTTATCCAGATGAAAATTTGGTTAAGTCATTTTTGGTTCGACTATAGTCGAACGCTGCTCGACCATCGTCTATCAACTGTTCGACGATCGTCTATCAGTTGGTCGACTATCGTCGGTCAGCAGATCGTCTATCTCTGAGTTAGTTCAACTCTTGTTAGCTCGACGTTCTGTGGTATCTGCCTCGTCGATCATCGAACCCCGCTCAACTTCTTTTGACCAGATAGATCTCTTGATAGTTCAACTATCTGATAGCTCGACTATCTGATTGATAGGTCGACTATCTGTTGTGTTTGAGAGCTCGATTATCTGTTTGATAGGTCGACTATCTGCTCTTCTTGATAGTTCAACTATCTGCTTGGATAGTTCAACTATTTGATAGCTCGACTATCTGTTTGATAGGTCGACTATCTGTCTTCTTTGATAGCTCGACTATCCATTTGATAGCTCGACTATCTGTTTGATAGCTCGACTATCTGTTTGTCTTTGATAGTTCGACTATCTGTTTGATAGGTCGACTATCTGTTTTACTTGATAGCTCGACTATCTATCTTGATAGGTCGACTATCTGATAGCTCGACTATCTGTTTGGTAGGTCGACTATCTGCTGTGGTAGTTCGACTATCTTCTTTGATAGGTCGACTATCTGCGTCATTCGACTATCTGTCTGATAGGTCGACGATCTCTGTGCTTCGGTCAACGATCTCCGAGGGTCGTTCGACGTCTTTTTGTCTTCCTTTAGTAAAGTTATATTTTGTATTTCTTATCTGCTTGGCATATTCTATTAAAGTATATTTCATTGATAATATGCTATTATTTCCAGGATATCTTTGCTTTATTCTTTATGCATGAGTCAATCTTTATCTGACAAAGTGGTTTGTCTTATTAGTTGAAATATATTTTCTGCTTTATCTGCCAGGCTGTCCTTTATAGCCGTTAGACTCAGAAAGTCTTCTCTGGCCGTAAAGAGTTTGAAAGTGCAGGATAAGATCACTCCTAACTCTAGAGGGGGGGTGAATAGAGTTATTTAAAATAATTTTCCAAATAAAAACTTGCAGAGAAAATTTTACTTTACTTAGTGTAAGGTGCTATAGCAAATAATCAGAGTAAAAATAAATTCACAGCACAAAGCAAAACACAAAAAGAGACAAGCAATCCAGATGACACAAGGAGCTATAGTGGTTCCCCAAATCTGGGTACATCCACTCTTCTATCACCCTTGATAGGAATCCACTTCAAGATGAGTTGATCAGGTGTCTTGAGCACCAGAGAGTTTTTGATCAGGTTCTCACAAACCAACAGAAGCTGATTTTGACCAGGTTTCAGCAAAACCAAAAGTAACTTTTGAAGGGAGTTAAAACCCTGTACAGAAAGAAAAAGAAAAAGAAATGTTGTTGTCTTCTCTATTCAACAAGCAAAGAGAAGCAGAAGTGGATCTGAAGTTGTTGTCAAAGCTCCCCCTGAGATCAAGATGAGGTTCAGGAAGGAGAGCTCTGCACAAGGGTGACAGGTCTTCAAAGATCTGATTTGCTCCAGCAAAGGATGATCCAAGAGAGTTGGATGGAGGTGTCTGAAGCAATCAGATTTTCTGTGAGAGAGTCTTTTAAAAACAATTTTTCCACAGAGAAAAAAAAGATGAGAAGTCTTGTATTGTTGTTCTCTTCTTGTTCTGTATATTCTCTGTATCTTCTTCTTCTTGGAATGAAGGAAAAAGAATTATATATATGAGTCTTCTTCTTCCTTTTTCTTTGATAGCCGTTGGAAGTCAGCATTAATTGCTTTCCTTAACTGTCCATGCCTCAACGGAAATGACAGGCAGACATTCCTTAGAAAATTCCTTGAGCCATGCACCAGATATGCTGTAACGGCCAATAATTCTTCATCATTAATTGTCTGTCAGAAGGAATTTGAATTCCTATCCAAAATCGACGGAAGACTGGAAGGCGTCGAGCTCACAGAAAAACGTCGATCTGAGCACGACACACGTTGACCAGAGAGTGTTTTCTGTAAGCAGAACTGGGATCGACGGAACGTCGAGCTGAGGTCGACTCCACGTCGAGCTGAGGTCGACTCTGCGTCGAGCTGAGATCGACTCTGCGTCGAGCAGAGGTCGACTCTGCGTCGAGCTGAGATCGACTCTGCGTCGAGCTGAAGTCGACTATGCGTCGAGCTGAAGACTACTCTAACTAGCCTATGTGACCTTTATAACAACATGGAGGTCACAGCATACAATCCCTAGAGAAATATAGTCATCCTGGTCCAAATAGTAATAGGGTGTTCCAACAATCTCCCCCTATTTGGATTAGGATTACTATTTACATGAATTTTAGGGAATCAAAGAAAAGAAATAAAGCAGATACAACACAAAATAATACAACCAGACATGACAGAATAATATGCAGCATATATAAAACACTATATAGCAGCAGAATTGTTTAAATGTCCTGAGTCCAGAATATAGAAAGTGTCAGAATACCTTACTTTACTTGTCCTTTGATGCTTTGTCTTGATCACTCTTTTTGAAGATGATTTCTCTGTTTGGATTGGAAGCTTCCTTTTTAGATCTGAAGTCATCAGCTGCACCTAAAGATTTTTGATCTCTAGCACTGGGTGGTACAGCTGCAGGGTGGAGTTCCATGTATCTGTCTGAATCAAAAAATTTCTTTGAGCCATACTTTTCCAATTCCTCTCTTCTTTGTTCTGACATAGTACTGATATGAGATGTGTCCAGTCCTCTTTCTCTGGCTTTGTTGATCTCATTTAAGGCAGCCATTTCTGCCATCCTTGCTTTCCAGTAAGCAGGAGTCTTGGTAGGATCTTCAAAGGGAATAGCTGGTTCAAATTTGTTAGATGATGATTCTTGAGAAGTTCTTGGGGTGAGGTCAACTCTAGGCCTATAGGGATAGGGGCCAGAGGTTGGATCAAAGGTTCTTCCCCTGGACTGCCTGCCTCTATAATTTCCTCTTTGTTGACCTCCCCTTTGCTGGCTACCTTCTTGATGTCTTCTGGCTTGATAGGTTTTTCCATGAAGAGCTGAAGGGGCTGGTTTTGAAGAAAGACTAGCACCTGCACCTGCATCAGGAGGAGGTGGAGGTGGAGGCTGATGAACTGGTTTAGATGGACCTTCATTGAATTTTCTGTTCCTCTTCATTGCTTTTCTCTGATTCTGAGAGTACTGCATCCAAGGCTCTGTGATTTCACAATTATATTTGATGTAATAGGGAATGTCATGATCTGTAGCTCTGGCAGGAGGTACTCTTTTCATGGCTTTTGATCTGGCTTTCCTCTTCCTTGCAATAGTTGCAGAGGAGTCATCAGAATCTGTGGCAAACTCATCTTCAGAACTTTGTGATTCTTCATATGGATCTATATATTTTCTTTTGGAGAGGGGAAAGCTGATGGAGGCTGGAGCTGCTGAGGAGGAGACTAAAGGAAGCTCTGCTGTCAGTGGGGAGGAGGAAGCAACCACTACAGGAGAGGGCACAGCCTCAGGAGCCATAGAGGCTGAAGAGGCTGGTTCCTGAAGGGCTTGGGAGATATGGGCCTCTGCAGCATCAGGTGTCTCAGTCACTTCACCTGAAGTCTCAACAGAAACTACCAAATCAAATCCAACACTAGCAGGAGCCACTGCTACCACTGCTATATCAGAAGTCAAGACCTTCTGAAAGGGGACAATAGCCCTGGACATATCTTCTTGAAGCTGTTCTTCTGCTATATCAAGGTCTTCTTGTATTGAAGCTGGAGGAGAGAAGCTCTGAAGAGAAGCTGCCAAAGACTGAATGTCTAAGGCACTGCTGATTTGCTGCTCTGAAACTGGAGGAGAGGCCTCAGATACCATTTGATCTTCTGCAGCAGACACTGTCTCTGAACAAGCAACTGATACTGTCTCTGAAGGAGTCTGAGCAATCTGAACTGAAGAAGGAGGCCGCTCTTCTTCTGCTGACATCTCCCCCTGCCTAGAATCAGTGGTAGCTGACTCTAGGCCCCCAGAAGAAGGGCATGCCAACCGAGAGGAAAGGGAGGAGACAGAGGCAGAAAGAGCTCTCAAAGAAAGAAGGAGAGGAGCCAGCTTGGCATCCAAAAGGGAGGAGAGCCTAGGAGACAGAAGATCAAAAAGTTGATTGGCTAAGGGCAGGAGGGCTACTTGCTCAAGGGGAACTTGAGTAGAGGTAGAGGGAGTAGCAGAAGCTGAGAATGTAGAGGATGATGAGAGAGGAACAGACAGAGGAGGTGTAACTTGTTCCTGAATGGAGGAGAAGAGTAAGTCTGAGAAAGTAGATGGATGGAGGAAGTCATGAGGAGAGGAGGTAGAAGCATCCATGAATGAGTCTTCATGCATGTCAAATGAAAAGAGATCCTCATAAGGGGTGGAATCCAAGTTTATTGGAAGGAAAGTAGTTTGAGGAGGAAGGGAGGAGGCAATGGTAGATATGGAGGAGGGGAGAGTTTGAGAGGATGAGATAAGTGTGGTTGAGGGGATGAAGGTGGATGGAAGGGTGAGGGAGAGAGATGGCATAATCCCTTCTTCTGGACCAGTGGACTGAGGGGAAGTGACCTCTATAGTCCTGGTGTCTGCAGAGGATTTCATGGCTGCTGCTGCCCTGGGATTCACAATTCTCCTGTCCCATTTGCCAATTAAAGCACATGTGAGCCTCTTGGAAGCATTTATGTGCTTCTTTGAGGACACCAGCAGTTGGGGGCAGCAGTGGTTGAGAATCAACCCAAGAACTCTTCCAAAATGGACAGAGTTTTTATCCAACTTTTTCTTAAGCATATCAAACACAATTAATCCCCAGTTGGGATGTTTCTTATCCATTAGAGCAGCCATGAGGCAAAACTGATGCCTTGTTATTGCATCATGTGCAGTTCTCTTTGCACAGATCACCTTTCCAGTTATATCTGCTAATAACCTGTACTCAATTGCTAGGTTAATTTTAAGGAGTTTGGAGGGGTTACCAGCAGTATGCCCCATCCTATCCAGCATCAAGGTATATTCTTCCACTGATAGTTCTATGTCATCATCTCCAGCAGCAAAGTTGAAGGCTTCTGTAATAACCTGAGGTGAGATGGCTACCTCATTTCCTGAAATCTTCCCAGTCAAGATGTTGTTATCTGAAACGATTGCTGTAAGACACCATTCTTTAATTTCTGATTCGGGAAGGGGTATCCTGGTAGACATAAAGTGGACTAGTTGCTGCTCCTTGAAAAGAATCAGTATATCCAGAAGATGTTGTGGAGATCCATCAAAAGAATCGAAATCAATGTCGAAACCGGAGTCGAACTTCATAGCCGCCAGAGCTCCTGCTGTAATTGTCATTGTCCTGCAAAAGAAAGAATACCTTCCAAGATCAAAAGTATAGTATTTGGAGGGAGAAAGCTTGAGCAGAGAAATATGAAAGCGCAACTGCGAACGACGGAGAAAAAATGATTTTATACTTAGGGTTCGACGCAGAAAAGGAAAGAACGTCGAGCTCAGTTCGATGCTCTTGGGCTCTAGAGGAACTGAAACGACTCAACAGCGTCCAGCTTAGGTCGACGTTCGACGCTTTGGCTGAAGCTATACGTCGAGCTCAGGTCGACGTTGAACGAAGACGTCGACCGGGGAGAGAGAAACTCAAGAAGCCAGGGAGCTGTGAACTCAGTTCGACGCTAGAAGCTGAGTTCGACGTTCGACGCTTTTGAGGGCGACGGACAGTCGATCTCCGTTCGACGCAGCGTCGAGCTTAGTTCAGAGCTCAGAACAACCACTCAGACAGAGGAATTTTAAAACGAAATTTTTCCTATTTCTGTTAAGTATGGGTTTCAAAATCTTGGAGTTTTAATTTATGCTGTCTCCATCTAGCATTCCCAACTGATTGAGGAAAAAGAGGTGCTTCTTTTCATCCAAGGGTTTGGTGAAGATATCTCCTCTCTGTAGTTCAGTGGAAATGTATTCTAGTGCAATTTTCTTCTTTTCTACATTATCCCTTAAGAAGTGATGTCTGATTTCTATGTGCTTAGTCCTACTATGGAGAACTGGATTTTGAGCAATAGATATTGCACTGGTATTATCACAAAAGATTTTAGACATCTCTAAGTTGTACCCATAGTCTAGGAGCTGGTTTTGAATCCACAAAATCTGTGAGCAACAACTACCTGCAGCCATGTATTCAGCTTCAGCAGTTGATGTGGACACAGAGGTTTGTTTCTTACAAAACCAGGAGACAAGTCTATCACCAAGAAATTGACAAGTTCCACTGGTGCTTTTCCTGTCTACTCTACATCCAGCATAATCAGAATCTGAAAATCCAGTTAGATCAAATCCTGAGTCATGTGGATACCAGAGACCTAGATTAGGACAACTTTTTACATACCTAAGAATCCTCTTAACTAATGTGAGGTGGGACTCTCTAGGGCTTACTTGAAATCTAGCACAAATGCATGTGGCAAACATTATATCTGGTCTAGTAGCTGTTAGATAAAGTAATGAGCCAATGATTGCTCTATAGTTTGTCTGATCAACTGGTTTTCCAGATTCATCAGCATCTAAAACAGCATTTGTAGGCATAGGTGTTTTCATGGAGGATGCTTCAGACATTCCAAATTTCTTAACCAGTTCTCTTGCATACTTGGTTTGAGAAATGAAAATGCCATCCACATGTTGTTTAACTTGCAATCCAAGAAAGAAAGCAAGCTCACCCATGCTACTCATTTCAAACTTTGAGTGCATAAGTTGTGAGAACTTTTTGCATAAGTTTGAATCAGTAGATCCAAATATGATGTCGTCTACATAAACTTGTACTAGTAGGGTATGGGACCTATGGGTTCTAACAAAAAGAGTTTGGTCTACACTACCCCTTTTAAAATCATTTTCCAACAAAAAACAAGCTAAGGTCTCATACCATGCTCTAGGAGCTTGCTTGAGACCATATAAAGCTTTATGCAGTTTAAATACATGATCAGGAAAAGTTGGAGAGATAAAACCTGGAGGTTGCTTTACATAGACTTCTTCCTTGATGTCTCCATTGAGGAATGCACTCTTGACATCCATCTAATATACCTTGAATCTCTTGTGAGCTGCATATGCAAGGAAGATTCTTATGGCCTCCAACCTTGCAACTGGTGCAAAGGTTTGGTCATAATCAATTCCTTCTTCTTGGCAATACCCTTGTGCAACAAGTCTTGCCTTGTTTCTCACAATTATTCCTTGATCATCCAATTTGTTCCTGAATACCCATTTAGTTCCAACAATTTGCTGGTTCCTTGGTCTTGGTACTAATTCCCAAACTTTATTTCTCTCAAATTGATTCAACTCTTCTTGCATTGCAATGATCCAGTTTGGATCTTGCTCTGCATCTTGTATGGTTTGAGGCTCAATTTGAGAAAGGAAGCAGGTGTGCATAATATTTTGATTGACTTGATTCCTTGTTTGCACACCCACTGAGATATCTCCAATTACTTGTGAGATTGGGTGATCTCTTGTTGTGGCTAGATCAACAAGGGTTGTTGATGAAGCACCAACCTGTGTTGTTGTTTCCTCTTATGGAACAACAACTGGTTCTTCACTCTGTTGGCCCTTTGAACTTTCCAGAACTTGAAATTCCTCTTCATTGTCACTAAGTTCAGTGACTTGTTGAATTGGTGAAGGTGATGACCCTTTGTCTGTGATGGTAAGCTGCTTCAGATTTTCTGAAATTGAATGTTCCTGCAAATTGCTTATGGTAGAAGTCTCCTTCTCCTTATAAAACATGTTAGTTTCATCAAATGTAACATGCATGGATTCTTCAATTTTATTTGTGCACTTGTTAAAAACCCTATAAGCCTTGCTAGTCATGGAGTATCCCAGAAACACTCCTTCATCAGCTTTGGCTTCAAATTTAGCTAGGTATTTCTTGTCATTATTATGAATGAAACAAATGCAACCAAAAATTTTGAAATAATTTACTTTAGGTTTCTTCCCTTTGAGTAACTCATAGGGAGTCTTACCCTTTAGCTTATGTATCAGGCTTCTATTCAGAACATAGTTGGAGGTGTTCACAGCCTCTGCCCAAAAGGTTAGAGGAAGGTGAGCATCTGTCAACAATGTTGTGGCAGATTCAATAAGGGTTCTGTTTTTCCTTTCAACTACCCCATTTTGTTGAGGAGTTCTAGGAGCTGAGAAAGTATGCCTGATACCTTCATTCTGGCAGAACTCTAGCATAAGAAGAGAATCAAACTCTGTCCATGATCACTTCTGATCAGGGCAATGTGAGTATTGAACTCAATCTGTATGCCTTTGAGAAAATCTGTCAAAATCTTGAAGTTATCAGACTTCTTCCTCAGAAAGAACACCCAAGTGAATCTTGAGAAGTCATCTACAATTACTAAAGCATAAGATTTCCCTCCTAGGCTTTGTACATTAATTGGTCCAAAAAGGTCCATGTGTAATAAGTACAAGATTCTAGGTGAGTCACTCTTATTAAGTGACTTGAAACTGTTTTTAGTTTGCTTGCCTAATTGACAGGCCTTGCAAAGTCCTTCCTTCTTGTAGGGACCAGAAGGTAGTCCTCTAACAAGGTTGTCTTGGGATAACTTAGCAATGGTTCTAAGGTTCACATGTCCTAATCTTTTATGCCACAAGATGTTTGGTTTTGAAAAGGAGTTAAACAGGCAAATATCTACTACAGGTGAATGAAAATCCACTAAGTAAATGTTACCTCTTCTGTTACCTGTCAACACATTTGTGTTGTCCACTGACTGGACTTTGCATATGGCTTTGTTAAAGGTTACTTGGTATCCTTCATCACACAATTGACTGATACTTATCAGGTTGTGTTTGAGTCCTTCAACATATGCCACCTTTTTGAAAGTGACTAAGCCAATTTGGACTGTCCCATATCCTTTTGTAGTTCCAAAGCTTGAGTCTCCAAAAATTACTTTGGGTCCAAGCTTGGTTTTGAAGGAAGTGAGGTTGTCCTTGTCTCCTGTCATGTGCTTTGAGCACCCACTATCCAGATACCATTGATGGTTCTCACTTGGATAGGTCTTTACCTGCACAAAAACAGCTTATTTGTTTTTGACCCAGTTAACCTTGGGCCTAGGTTGATATCCCTTAAATTCTGAAATGAAGGACATCTCAGGTTGACTCTTATAGCCTACAGGATGATATCTCCTAGGAGGTATGATCCATTCAGCATAAGGGTTAAAGTAATGAGATGTGGAGCTAGAATTGAAATTTGAATTAACCCTTGAGAACTGGGTTTTGCTCTGAACTCGGCTCGATGCACGTCGAGCTTCGGTCGACGGACTCAAGTGAGTGCGTCGAGCTCCGTTCGACGGCAAGGTCTTGCTTTGTTCAGAGGGTAGAGGGCGTTGACCTGAGTTCGACGTTTTCTTGCGATTACGTCGAGCTCTGGTCGACGTCCGTCGAGCTTCGTTCGACGTTTTTTGTCCAGTTTCCTGGGTTAAGTCAGCATTCTTCCTGGCCACTATCAAGACTCCTTTACCTTTCTCACTGGTAAATTTGATTGGAGTTGTCAGCACTGTGGGTTGGCTGGATGAAGCACCCAAGCCCAGTGAACCATTCAATCTTGAGTTCACTGTACTTGTGATGTCCATCAATTTGATACTTCTCCCATTAAGGGTTTCTTCAAATTGTTTGGCCTTAGATAGCTCACTTTTCAGTGAAGCTATCTCCTCCCCACACTGCTTCAACTCTTCTAAGAGTCTAAGATTATCTGAGTTAATGGATTTGCATTCAATTAATTGTTCATTTAGAGTTTTAATCAGCTTTTGAGACTCAATTAAGTCAATGCACATAGATTTAAACTCAGATTTGAAATCATCAGAAGTAAAGTCAAATGAATCTATTACCTGATCCTCAGTAAGTTCCTGATCAGATGGGTAGTCAGCATCAGGCTCTGAATCAGTGTTCTTTTGAGATGCACTGATGGCCATCATACAGAATCCCTTTTCTTCTGCATCATCCTCATCATCACTAGAACTGGATGATGAATCAGACTCATCAGAGTCACTCCAGGATTCAGCCACAAATCCTTTTCTGGTGTGCTTGCTGTTGCTGGAGGAAGGCTTGTCATGGTATTTCCTTGACTCCTTATCCTTCCTTTTATCCTTTCTTTCCTTCTTGTCCCTTCTGTCCTTGTCTTGATTTTCTGGACAGTTTGGGAAGATGTGTCCTGGTTTCCTGCAACCAAAGCAGATAATATCTTTATTATTGGATCTGTCATACCTTGGCTTGTCTTTGTCTTTGGATGACCATCTTCTGAAGTTCCTTTTATTTAGCTTATTGAACCTTTTGACCAGTAGGCTCATAAGCTCTTCATTTCCCAACACCTTTTCTTTAGGTTCTTCTTCCTGTGCTTTGAAGGCAATGGTTTTCTCAGCCTTCTCTGTTGGTGTGGATGTCTTCTGCTCTTCTTCTCTCTTCTTAATAAATTGCTCATAGCTCTTGAGCTTTCCTAGAAGAGCTTCTGTGGATAACTCACAGACGTTTCTTCCATCTTTAATTGACCATATTCTTGAGTCCCAAGAGCTAGGGAAACAAGTCAGTATCTTGTCATTTATCTCAGTAAGAGATATGTCCTTCTCTAGTGATCTAAGTTCACTTATGATTAGGCTCAGTATGTTGTACATGTCAGCAACTAACTCAGACTCTGCCTTTTTGAAGTTCTCATACTGTGTGATGAGGTAGGATCTCCTATCCTTTCTTTCATCTGCAGAACCTGATACAATTTCTGAGAGTTTTTCCCAGATCTCCTTGGCAGTATTGCAATCTGCTACCTTCTGGAAAATGTCATCTGACATGGTTTGAGCCAAGATGTTCATGGCTTTAGCATCTGCTGCCTTCCACTTCTTTATGTCAGCATCAGTCCCTGAAGGAGGAGGAACAGCTGATGTACTTGTTCCTATGGGAGGTCTTGGACAATCTGTCAATACAGAATTAAAGATGTCTTCATCAAAAGAGTTCATATAAAGTCTAATCCTTGCCTTCCATAGTGCAAACTTAGATAGATTGCACATAGGAGGTCTGGTGCTAGCAAAGTCCTTGTTTTGTGCCATGAGTTTTAAAAGATAAGTAAAACTAAGAAAAATAACCCTTTGAGAGAAATGATCTTATCAGAGATCTTTTGATCCAGGTGTTAGCCTGTATGAATAATCAACCTCCCTCTGATACCAATTGAAAGTGCAGGATAAGATCACTCCTAACTCTAGAGGGGGGGTGAATAGAGTTATTTAAAATAATTTTCCAAATAAAAACTTGCAGAGAAAATTTTACTTTACTTAGTGTAAGGTGCTATAGCAAATAATCAGAGTAAAAATAAATTCACAGCACAAAGCAAAACACAAAAAGAGACAAGCAATCCAGATGACACAAGGAGCTATAGTGGTTCCCCAAATCTGGGTACATCCACTCTTCTATCACCCTTGATAGGAATCCACTTCAAGATGAGTTGATCAGGTGTCTTGAGCACCAGAGAGTTTTTGATCAGGTTCTCACAAACCAACAGAAGCTGATTTTGACCAGGTTTCAGCAAAACCAAAAGTAACTTTTGAAGGGAGTTAAAACCCTGTACAGAAAGAAAAAGAAAAAGAAATGTTGTTGTCTTCTCTATTCAACAAGCAAAGAGAAGCAGAAGTGGATCTGAAGTTGTTGTCAAAGCTCCCCCTGAGATCAAGATGAGGTTCAGGAAGGAGAGCTCTGCACAAGGGTGACAGGTCTTCAAAGATCTGATTTGCTCCAGCAAAGGATGATCCAAGAGAGTTGGATGGAGGTGTCTGAAGCAATCAGATTTTCTGTGAGAGAGTCTTTTAAAAACAATTTTTCCACAGAGAAAAAAAGATGAGAAGTCTTGTATTGTTGTTCTCTTCTTGTTCTGTATATTCTCTGTATCTTCTTCTTCTTGGAATGAAGGAAAAAGAATTATATATATGAGTCTTCTTCTTCCTTTTTCTTTGATAGCCGTTGGAAGTCAGCATTAATTGCTTTCCTTAACTGTCCATGCCTCAACGGAAATGACAGGCAGACATTCCTTAGAAAATTCCTTGAGCCATGCACCAGATATGCTGTAACGGCCAATAATTCTTCATCATTAATTGTCTGTCAGAAGGAATTTGAATTCCTATCCAAAATCGACGGAAGACTGGAAGGCGTCGAGCTCACAGAAAAACATCGATCTGAGCACGACACACGTCGACCAGAGAGTGTTTTCTGTAAGCAGAACTGGGATCGACGGAACGTCGAGCTGAGGTCGACTCCACGTCGAGCTGAGGTCGACTCTGCGTCGAGCTGAGATCGACTCTGCGTCGAGCAGAGGTCGACTCTGCGTCGAGCTGAGATCGACTCTGCGTCGAGCTGAAGTCGACTATGCGTCGAGCTGAAGACTACTCTAACTAGCCTATGTGACCTTTATAACAACATGGAGGTCACAACATACAATCCCTAGAGAAATATAGTCATCCTGGTCCAAATAGTAATAGGGTGTTCCAACAGAGTTCTTTCTGATGTGAATTTTTCTTGCACCCATTTATCAGATTGGATATGCAGCTTCTTAGAAAGCTTTATCCCCTTATAGTATGTCTGCCTGCAGGATATACTTTTGCTTTATGCTTTTTGCAGCCCAGATTATAGATTCCAAATGAAGACAAAGTTCAAACTCAGATTAGAGCCGTTGCAAAGGCTCATATATAAAGAGCTTTTTTTGAAAGATATACATATACACACAGATAGAGAGATACAGATATAAAAATACAAGAAGTTTACTCTCAGAAATATAGAGAACTTCACCTCTCAGAAATTCACATTCAACTGAGAAGATCAAATCCCTTCAGCATTCTTCTTCATCCTGAGTTCATCCTGCTCACAGGAAGACTTTCACTCAAAGGCTTTTAGAAGAAGAAGAAGAAAGGAAGCTGATTGAAGAAGAACACCTTTTCCAAATCAAGAGTCTTCTTCAAGCTTCTCCTTCAGAACTCCAAGATAGTTCTTTGTCTTTCTTCAGAAGAGTTCCTGTACCCTGAAGCAAGACTCCTTCCTGGATATTCTCTAAGCCAGGGGGAGCCTTGATTCTTTAGAGCTTTCTAGCTCTATGCAATCCACTAGCTTCTCTAATCTGTTTTAACAATAGAGAAGAAACTTTAACTCTCTCAACCACCTGTACAAAGGGTTATTACTCCCTTCAAAAGTGAACCTTGGTGGCAGGGCACCTGATCAAAAACCTTTGTTGGATTTTGAGCTCCTGATCAAAAGCTCAAAGGGTCTACTTGATCTACCTGAAGCAGATCAGTTAGTGGCAGGGCACCTGAACAAAAACCTGTAGTGGATTCCTACCAGGGTGGTGGAAGAGTGGACGTACCTATTTTGAGGTAACCACTATAAATTTTCTTGTGTTGTCTGTGCTGCTTATTTAATTTATTGCACTGTGGCTGTGAGTAAAAATAACTAGGATTGCTAGTTGATATGTTAGGATCAAAGCTCAACTGTAATTACAGTTGTCCTTCTCTAGTGCACTTCACTTTGTGTTAGGCTCTAGGGTTATCAATATCTATAAACTCATTCCGCAAATTAACTCTAAGGGAGTTGAGTAGGGTGTCATAATTTTTGAATACTCTATTCACCCCCCTCTAGAGTTATATCTATCATCACTTTCAACATAAATGTAAACAAGTCCACAGAAACATGTAAATAAAAGTGAAATCACATCCAGTCCATCAGTAGATAATAACAAGAAGTAGATAACAGAAGTACTGCAAGATACAGTTCAGATGAAATATAGATAAACGGGCTCGAGCCCGGTACATCAGAGTCCTCACTACAAATCACTCATCGTAGAAACTATAAAAGTACTAATCACTCACGGAGCTGGTTGCAGGTGCACCGGTGCTAGACTGACCCACCTCCATGCGCACCGTACTCCGCTTGTGCTGGTCCCTGAACTGCTGGTCCCTATCTCCCATCCGGAGCTCCTGTAATATTGTGGTTCAAAAACCATTAGTCATAAAGACTAAGCCCTATCATCCCATACCCCTACCCCTACGGCTCCTAAGCACTGAGCGGAGAGGAGGAAAGGGAAGCTATAAAGGTGGAGAATAATCAAGCAGGTGACAGGGGAGTTATTCTAACAACTATCTAGAATAAAGTACAACTAGCAATCCTATGGTAGTAAGTAGTAAAGAAGAGAAGTAGTAAGTAGCAATTGTATAAAAAGGCAGCTAGAGAACAGTAAGTAAACAAGCAATAAATAAGCAACTAACCTTAACTTATATGAATGCCCATACAAACTTATAAGTTAAGGGGTCTTCTGCAAGGCTCCAAACGTATAAAAAGTCTCATACCGATTTATACGTTGGGGTGTCGGTTGTATGCAAATATGAGTGTAGTGATATGTTATTCCATGATTCATGAAAGTGCAACACACGCACACGACTCTATGCGCACAGACCTTTAGTTCCCCCTGTTCGAGCAGCTAGCTTTACTCCCAGGAACCTCCGTAGTGGCAAACGGAGACAGTGGGTCGGGCCCCCCACTCCTAGGCGGGTATCCACACTACCGGGCCTAGCCCTTCCGTACGCCCCTAGAAGAACACAACCTAGAGTATCCGCGTACTACTGCTGGCTATACCCACCAGACTTTCTTTTGCTAAGTGTCCCACACCGCCGAGTCAACGTACCGATTCCGGTGTGAACGACAATTAGATATCGAAGACCAACCACCTTTATTCTGTACTCTAACCCTCGAGCCCTCGGCTCCCCGAACTGTCCCGTCCGTGCATCTACCTTCAGAGCTACCGTCCGAATGGCAACCAAACCAATTATTCTACCTTCCTAGCTATCGGGGTGTATGTGTGTGCAAACCTAATTATACTAGTTGCTCTTTAGATTATTAATTCTACAGTTTACATTAGCCCAGGACTGCCCCCGGTATTCCCCGTGAAGGGCTCTCAAAGGGCACTATGAACTATGATGGTAGCTGAAGCCCACCGTTCCCTTTTGCAAGGCACTTATTGTTATTGGTTGATACCCATTACCCGATCCCTTTTTAAGTTACTTTAGATCTGTCCCTAGCGTATTAAGACTCTTACACTACTACTCGGGGTGGACGATCTTTCGTCGTTCCCGTACGCCACTTAACCCTAACTAATCTCACACTCTACTTATCCTGACCTCCAATAATGAACTTAACTTAGCTTGCCCTAACCAACCAGAAACTTCCAAAAATTCCATCTCTCAAAGTTCATTATCCGCTCTAGTTCAGTTTCCGTGGTTTTACTATATGCAGACCATCCTAAGATACGTGAGGAGTATGAGGGGAGGTACTCCAATTTGTCTTCTGAATCTCCTATAGTATTTACTGGAGGTCTATCTTGACATATTATAGCTAAGACCAAGATTTTCAAATTTTCATATTTATCGGGCATTTCATTTATTTAATCTAAGCTTTCAAACGCCCTTGTATGAACATGAAGTGCACCAATGAGCCACAATAAATCATCATAAAATCAGAAAAAATCCTATGAGACATTTAAAAAAGTAATTCCAAGTTTTGAGAAATTCCAGAGGTGGTTAGGCCTATATTTCCTAATTTACCATCTTAGGCCATTTCTACTATGTTATGAAGGAAGTACTGTAAATATGTATCCAAAAACCCCAAGAAAATCATAGAAGCTTTATGGTGACCTAAAACTATCAGAATCCAAGTACCATAATTTTTATCAAACATTTGGGCTCTAAAACTATTTTAATGTAAAATACCGACTTTCCTAGCTTAGAGAAGGAGATGCTATTTTTTATCATCTAAAATTCCATAGAAAATTCCAGGGTGACTAGTATAACTTTAAACACCCACTGGCCAAATTTCATAATTTTTCAGACAGTAATTGGACATTATTTGTATTTTTGACTCCATGTCACAACTAGTACGTTAAAGAAATATGTACCCAAAATAATCAGTTAAAATTTCCAAGAAAAATACAAAAGGTATAACATGCTATAAGATGCCCTAATCAAAGATTTCATAACATTCCAGTGAACAGAAATTCCAGAATCATCAAAATAAATATCTAGGGCACAATTAGAGTTGTAAATGAAGTACTGTATAAATTAACCCAAAAATCTCAACAAAATTATAACATGGCTATTTAGATTAGAAAATCACGCTACTCCAATTTTACTCTATTTAAAGTTCATTTGACAGCTTAATAATTCAAATTAAGGTTGGTGACCTAAACTAGGGTTAGGATTTTAGGTGGCCTAGCTGTCTCCAAATACCCTAAACTTTTGTCTAGAGAACTATACTGGCCCTATAGTTCTCTCCACCAAATTTTAAGTCAGTCCAAGGTCATTTGACTCCATGACCTTCACAACCCAAAAAACCACCATTAAGGGATTTTCCCCAGGGTTCTAGGGCTACCCTACACCAAACCACCCCAAACTCCCTTGGAGGGTGTGTCATGCCCTAAACAGCCACTAGACATAACATCAGCCTCTGTTGAGGTGATATGACCAACCAAATACCAAGGGGGTGTTTGATCCTAAATTATCTTATAAGGATCAACCTAGGGTTGGACTCAAACCTAATCAAAACATCTCCAAATGAGATGAAATTTTTACCAGAACCTTATGATAAACCCAGGGACCACATACCAAAATTTGGGAGGGTTTGGAAGTCTAATTAAATTATGCTAGGATTATTGAATTTTTCTAAAAACTATAGAAAAACATTTTCCAAAAATCCTAATTTATTGATAGCACATAGATATAGGTAAGATTAGGCCACACCCCAAATTTCAAGTCATTTTGATGAAGGATTGGAGTGGGGAATTTTTCTAAGATCAAGACAGCCCTATGGATAGACCTCACCAAAAAGTGTGCTGTGGTCTAACCAGAACTCCAAATCGAGTGAAATCAATTTTAAATTAAACTAGACTTCAATGGCTACATTTTCTATGTTGACCACTTTTTATGTTTCAGCCCCTATGGGTAAAAATTTTCAGTTTAAACCTAGTGCACAGTAAAAGGAATTAATTCCTAATTATACAATATATAATATAATAAAATGCTACTGTTCATCTTCTTCTTTAGCCTGAACCAGCAACCAAAAAAAAATTGAAACCTGTAGCTTTTCTAAAGCCATTTCCTGGCCACCCAGCCATCTCCCTGGCCGGCCACAACAACCACCTCCTCTGTTGAGGTGAGGGCTACCGTCGGGCGGCGGCACGGCTGTCGGAGAGGCGGTTTCCGGCGAACCTGCCACCATGAAATTTTTTAAAAACATGGAAAAGCTCACTCAATCTTGCTCCTTTGAGCTCGACATCTCTCCTAAGTAATTTCTAAGATCTACCCATAGAAGAAGGAGTAGAGGAGGACCTTGTTCGCGGTTTGAAGGCGAGATGAACGTCAGATTTTCATGGCGCGGTGGTGGCTTTCCCGAACTTCTTCAACAGCAAGAGCAGCAATCTGAATCTGTTTGATCGAGCGTGTAACCTTCTCCTCTTGCTCTAAGGAGGCTGTTATAGATATCCAAGTGGGGAGGGGAAAGGATGAAACATTCATGGCCATGAATGTTTCTCTTAATAACGTTTCGGTTATGATGTAGGGAAGAGGAAAAGGTGGAAGATGAAATGGCTGATCCAGGTGGCGATTTTCTATTGAACCTCACTCTCTCTTTCTATTAAATAATTAGAGAAGGAAACAGCCCATAAATATTCTTGTTGTACATTCCCATAATCAGAATTGATTATGACGTCGGTTACCGAAATTTCCAGTCTGGCTGACATTTCGGCCTTGGTCACGGGCGTGACACATAGGTCACAGGCGTGACAGGCCCGGGTGGCCAATTCTGAGTTCGACGATCGTCGAACTGAGATCGATGATCGTCGAAGGGTGGTCACGCCCTAGGTCACGGGCGTGACACATGGGTCACGGGCGTGACAGGGTAATGAGGAAAATTCCGCGCTCGGCGATCGTCTCGCTGAGATCGACGATCGTCGAAGGGGGTCACACCCTTGGTCACGGGCGTGACTCCTGGGTCACGGGCATGACAGGGCCATGAAGCAAATTCGGCGCTTCGACGATCGTCTTGCTGAGATCGACGATCGTCGAAGGTGTCACGCCCTAGGTCACGGGCGTGACACATAAGTCACGTACGTGACAGCCCCGGGTTTAAAATTCTGCGCCCGACGATCATCTCCCTGAGATCGAAGATCGTCGAAGGAGTCACGCCCTAGGTCACGGGGGTGACGGGTCGATCACGGGCATGACCAACCCGTGACCCGACATCTCGGTCGATGTATTTCAATTTTTGGGCTTCCTAGGGTTCTGTCACGACCAGCCGACTCCTAGGGGTCTAGCCGGAAATGGGATGTTACAAATCCCAATACACAAAACAAAGATTTCGACCCCGAAATCAAGGCTAAGCCTACAGGACTCTAATTGGGAAAAAGAAGCTTGTAACATCCCATGAGAATTGAAAGATTACCTCTCTACGTTATGTTTGCTTTGTGCGGTTTTAAATCTAAGATTAATTCGCCCAATTAAACAGATATATACACCCCAATAAATAAAACATTAGCCCCTATTCTTGAAATTTCAGTCTTATTGGTTTAAAGCAGGAAAGCAAATTGATTGTCCAGAGGGGTTGTGAGGTATACCTGACGAAAAATTTCCGGGTATTTTTGCCGCATCAAGTCCTGTGGCTCCCATGTATGCTCCTCCTGCCCATGATTGTTCCATAGAACCTTGACTAACGGAACCTTCTTCCGTCGGAAGACTCGCACTGCTGTGTCGTCAATCCTGATAGGCTCCAAGTTGACTGACCGATCCGAGGCCACCGGGCCATCTGCCGAGGAAATCAGCTTCTCAGGGCATAGCAGAGCCCTCCGAATTGAGGAGACGTGGAAGACGTCATGCAATCCCGCTAACTCTGGTGGTAGCTCTAGTCTATAGGCTAAGAGGCCGATCCGCTCCAGGATCCTATAAGGCCCCATATATCTCGGGCTGAGCTTCTTCCGCCCGTAAACCTGTGAGACTCCGTGAATCGGTCGTACCTTAAATAAAACCTGGTCTCCCACCTGGAACTCCACTTGACGGTGCCTCGCATCGAAGTATTTGGCCTGTCTGCTCTGGGCTTCCAACATCCTGTCCCGGATCAATCTAATCTGAGCATCTGTGTCTCCCACAAACTCCGAGCCTAGTGCCTGCGGATCCTCATCTTGAACCCATGATAGTGGGGTCCTGCACCTCCTTCCGTATAACGCCTCGTATGGAGCCATGCCTATGCTGGACTGATGGGCATTGTTGTACGAAAACTCGACCAGTGGCAGCAACCTCTCCCAAAGCTCGTCATGGTCCAAAATACACAGTCGCAACAGATCTTCCAGTGTATGGTTGGTGCGCTCTGTCTGCCCGTCGGTCTGAGGGTGAAAAGTTGTGCTGAATGTCAACCGAGAACCCAGATGGGCCTGGACTGACCTTCATTCCCTGGATGTAAACCGCCCATCCCGATCCGAAATGATAGTCTTGGGCACCCCATGATAACGCACAAACTTCTCAATGAACCTCCGTACTAGTACACTAACCGGTGCGTCCTTCACCACTGGAATGAATCTGGCCACCTTTGTTAGTCTGTCCACTATCACCCAGATCGAGTCATTCTCCGCACGGGACCGAGGTAGCCCATGTATGAAGTCCATGGCTATATCCTCAAATTTCCACTCCGGCACCGGAAGCGGCTGCAACAAGCCTGCCGGGTTCCTACACTCCGCCTTCACGAGCTGGAAGGCCTCGCAATGCGTCACAAAGTACGTAATATCTTTCTTCATACCCGGCCAGTACATTGTCCTCTTCAAATCCTTTACCATCTTGGTGATCCCCGGGTATACCGAATACCGGCTGCAGTGAGCTTCCGTCAAAATGTCCTCCCGGATCCGTCCTCCTGTTGGTATGTAGACTCTGCCTCAGAAACACAGGAGACCATCCCACAAAGAGTAATCTCCTGTCGTGCCTTCCTCCAAGGCTCGGAATATCGACTCAGCTCTCTCATCCAGCATCTGCCCATCTCTGATGCGGTCTCGAATATCATCAGTAGTAACCATCGACCCCAGGTACTCCATGTATAGCTCTGGGTCATCCTGAGACACTAGTGAAATCTGTATCTCCTCGAATGATCTAACCAACTCCAAGGCCATCAGCTGCGAGCCTACTCCTGTCGTACTCGCTCTCTAGCTCAGAGCATCTGCGACCACGTTCGCCTTCCCCGGATGGTAGTGCATGGTGTACTGGTAGTCGGACAGAAATTCCACCCAGCGTCTCTACCTGATGTTTAACTCCTTCTGGGTGCCGACGTACTTCAGATTCTTATGGTCGGAGAAGATATTGCAATGTACACCGTAGAGATAGTATCGCCAGATCTTAAGAGAAAAAATAACTGCCCCCATCTCCAAATCGTGCACGGGGTAGTTCTGCTCGTGCTGCTTCAACTGACGGGACGCATAGGCTATTACGTGCCCGTTCTGCATCAGAACGGCACCCATCCCCTGATAGGAAGCATCTGTATACACCTGGAATCCCTCCTTCCCTGATGGAAGAGCAAGGATGGGAGCCGAGGTGAGACGATCCTTTAGCTCCTGGAAGGCAGATTCGCATCAAGGCGTCCAGATAAAAGGGGACTCCTTCTTCGTCAGAGACGTAAGAGGGAGGGCAATCTGAGAGAACCCCTTTACGAACTTCTGGTAGTAACCGGCAAGTCCCAAGAAACTTCGAACATCCGAGGCCGACTTTAGTGGTGGCCAATCCCGTACTGCCTGGACCTTCGCTGGATCCACTACCACACCTGCTCCACTGATGACATGGCCCAGAAAGGCCACCTCCTTTAGCCAGAACTGGCACTTGCTGTACTTGGCAAACATCTCATTCTCCCACAGCTTCCCCAAGGTCAAGGCCAGATGTCTCGCGTGCTCCTCCTCCGTCCTTGAATAGATAAGGATGTCGTCGATTAATACGATGACGAAGACGTCCAGATACTCCTCGAACACCCGATTCATCAAGGCCATGAATGCAGGGGGTGCATTCGTGAGCCCGAACGGCATCACGATAAACTCGTACAACCCATATCTGCTGCTGAAGGCCGTCTTCGGGATGTCCTCCTCCCGAATGCAAAGCTGGTAGTACCCCGAACTCAGATCCAGCTTTGAGAACCAATGGGCTCCCTCCAGCTTGTCAAATAGCTCGTCTATCCTTGGTAAGGGATAAGTATTCCGTACCGTCAACCTATTCAGGGCCCGGTAATCTATGCACAGTCGAAGGGTCCCGTTATTCTTCTTAACGAACAGCCGGAGCTCCCCATGGTGAAGAGCTAGGCCGAACGAACCCGGCCTCCACTAACTCCTGAAGATGTCTTTGGAATTCCACCAACTCCTTTGGTGCCATTCGATAGGGAGCTCTGGATACCGGCTTATCCCTCGGTACGAGCTGAATCTAAAAGTCCTTCTCTCGGTGCGGGGGTAGCCCTGGTAGCTTCTCCTGAAACACGTCGGTGAAGTCCCGCACTACTGGAATATCGGAAATGGAGTCCTTGGCCACGACCGCCTCAAAAGGACCTAATAAACTTCTCCCCTGCAGGTGGGCCTTAACGGCCAGCATAGATGATAATAAGGTACGGGGTGCTGGTATAATACGTTCTATGACAATGAAGGAGTCGTCGTGCCTCACGGTGATCCTCTTCGCCACGCAGTCGATCTGGGCATGGTTCCAGTAAAGCCAAGTCATGCCCAGGATCAGATCGTAATCTGGCATCTTCAGAATCGTCGTTGGTGCCTCAAATGCCTTCCCGCCGATCCTCGCTTCCATATTGCAATGAGCAGAGGTCATTATCTCTGATCCATCGGGTAGGCGCACCCTCATCATCTTTCTGGTGAATAGCTCCAAACCTTCCAGTCCTTTCACGAAATCCTCCGACACGAACGAGTGCGAAGCACCAGTGTCGAAGAGAGTGTGAGCGGGCTTGCCGCTAACGAAGACTATGCCTTGGGTAAATAAGTGTCTTAGTATTTTTTTTATAGTTGTCTTCTCTTAATTTCTAACTAGGTTATGTCTAGAATACTAGTTTATATGAAGAAAATTTAAAAGTACTGCCATACCTGCGATAACCCGCTCCGGGTTTCGGGGCTGTGTCAGGTCTAGAGCATACACCTGCTCCCTCTCTGGCCTGCGGCCTCGATCCTGAAATCCTCGTCCTCGGTCCTGTCCTCGTCCGACAAACTGCCGGGGAGGTGGAGTACCTTGATGTGCTGGTGGGGGTGCTCACCTCATAGGGCAGTTCCTCTTGATATGCCCCGGCTGGTTGCACTGATAGCATACCGGTGGCTGCTCAGCTGTCCTTGGCATTTCCAGCATCTGTATAGGCTGCGGAGCCAGTACCCCCTGACTCCTCTGCTCCTGCCCAAACTCCTGACGAGGCTGATCCCCGTTCCTTCTCTCCCCAATAACCTGGCCCCGAGGACGGTCTCTACGACCTCCAATCACTGTATCATCAGCCGGTCTCTTCCGGCTCTTCACTGTAAGCTGATCCGCCTCTCTCTTCTTAGCCATCTCTAGAATCCTGGCCAGACTCCCCTCCGAGATGAAAAGGAGGGCCTTTCTCATGTCGTCTTGCAGCCCCTTATAAAACCTCCGGGCATAGCCAGCATCGTCTAACTGATAAGCGTCCGCATAACGGGCCAGGTGAGTGAACTACTGATAGTACTCCACCACAGTCCTGTTCCCCTGCCTCAATCGCAGGAACCTATCCTCCAGGTCATCCCTCGCCGGCTGAGGTACAAAATGTCCCAGAAGCGCTGCTCTGAACTCCTCCCAAGTAATATCAGCGCAATCCATCCCCACAAAGGTGGTGTCAAGCTGAGACTTCCACCACCTCTTTCTGTGTGACTCTAGGAAGGAGACCGCCAAAGCAACTGCCTCCTCAGTGGGGCATCGAATCCCTGCCATCATCTCGTAAATGGTGTCCAACCATTCCTCCGTACGTACTGTAGACTCCATCCCCTGGTAAGCTGGAGGGGAAAGTCCCCGGAAGACAGTCATCCAATTGGCCCCGGGGTTCTGTTGTGGAGCCAGGGCTTGCTGAGCTCTGAAGGCCTCCAGAATGGCCGTCAGTGTTTGCCCCATCTCCGTCTGCTGGAACGGAGCTGGAGCCGGCAGAGGCGGGACCACAATCGGAGCCTGGGGTGTCCCCTGCTGTGATGTAGTGTTCGTCGTAGACTACAAGTAAAAATTCCGTTTGTTAGAGAGCGAATGAATGGAATTTTAAGAGGGGTTAGGATGGACTTTCACGTGTGATTTCCCTTATGGGCACACCACCTCTTCCGTTGCTAGTTTGTCCGCAAACTAAGCTCGCACGGGGGTGGCCCAAGATTTTGTGGACTACTTCTCTTTCGATCGAGGTCTCCTCTGATACCACTTGTAAGACCCCCTTTTTTTTCTTTTCTCGACACCGGGGTCTTAGCCCAGAACTGCCGCTTTGCGGTGGCACCGACTCACGGGAAGGCCGCCACTACAAAACGCCAATTCTGCTGGCCCTTTTCGATCACAAGAGAGAGAAGTAATTATGTAACACCCCTATCCGTCACATAGCATATAGCAGTAGGTCCGGCCGGGGCCCGACGCCATAAATTACGGACAGACCGGTTGGTTACGCGTTGAAACCATACAACCAATCAGAGCGTCCTACACAGCACCTAGCGGAAGCAATTTAATTAAGTTGCAAAAAGATAAGAACCCTGCCACAGAGCATGAATGTCCACTACAACCCAGGAATGAGTACATACACAAAAGAGAACTAGCCTTAAGGCCTTACATTGTTCACTTAACAAAATAGTGTTTTCAGACATCGGCTCACAGGCCGGCCATACATGAATGAACGGGGAAAACATAACAAATTAGGCCTTTGAGGGCCAGCACAACAACAAGGGCTTTAGCCCGCTATTTCCCGCTCGGCTCCGCAGCACCTGCAAGCAACAAACCACCGCCCGGTGGCAAACAATAACAACGGTCAGCAAAGCTTACCAAATTATAACGATCCCGCCCCCACAATCGGGGCGGGGATGCTCTTTCCGTACACTTTATTAGTATAGGCATTTATAAAAGGGTAATTGCACATCACCACAGGCGTAGGCTCGCACGGCCACACACCCCGTGCACTCAAGGCACATTCTCGGCGGACCGGCCAACGTCACGTCAATTCAAGCCATAGACGTTCCCGATCCACCACCGCCTCTAGGACGGTCATCCATATGAGCAATTCGTCTCCTTAGCCTTGGTCACGACAATTTAAGCCATAGACCGCCGAAGACCCTCGTCCATGCCAATGGTCCTACCGAACGACATAGACCGGGTACGGTTCCGCTTGACCCGTGCTCATACCGCAACGACAATTTAAGCCATATGCGCAGGTCAAGACTCGCCGAGTCCCGTTTCCACTACAAAATCACATAACCCAGTTATGCTCACATTGGCTCCCCGGCCTCAGTGTTGGCAAAACCCGCTTTTGCCCAGTTTTCCGGGTGCACCTTAGAGTTAATCTCTAAGATTCCCTGATGCAATCTACAACGTAGAAAACCCCGAAAACACCCAAACATCCGGAGTCTTGCCCGGTTCAAATGCAATGCAACATCACCGATTCGGACCAACACGTCCGAATAGGCTTCACACACAATGCCTATGTCCGTTTACGCATACGGACTCTACACAAGGGGGACTTCACATATCTACCCCAAGGAGCGCTCCAACTCTTCGCTCACTCGCGAGAGCGGGCTTCCTATGCAAGGAAAAGAGGGCTTCACATGCCCAAGATAAAGAATCGTTACCCTTGCGTTTTTCCGCGGCGCCATCGCAAACTATGCGGCTAGAAAGCTTCGCAACGCCGTCACCTCCGCGGATCTGGGCTCGGATCGCGATTTGGAGCTTCGAACCTCCTCCGGCAGCCGGATTTTGGCCTCACACCACCAATGGAGCTCTCCCCTCTCTCTAGGATGTAGAAAGAGAACCCAAGATGAAAATGAGGGTTTCTCCCCCCATTTCCCGGCTAATAACCCCCCAGGAGCAGCCCCCACCATCAGATCCAGATCCAAGGGAATGAACGGCCGAGATTAGATCCAAAATAACAAAATCTGGGCCGAACACGGGTTGACACACGGCCGTGTGCCTGGCCGTGTAGCTCATTCGCCGATCGACACGGGTCCAGACACGGCCGTGTGCCACGGGCTGTGTTACCTGGAGCTTCAGAACGATCGTCGGGCTTCTAGAACACGGCTTCGAACACGGCCGTGTTCGAGGCCGTGTGCCCCACACACGGCTTGAGACACGGCCGTGTGTCTCAGGCCGTGTACTTCTCTGACTCGAGACTGCACAAAACCACTGAACACGGGTAGGCACACGGCCGTGTGCCTGGCCATGTTCCCCTGTTCAGCCCTCCAAAAGCGCTGATTGATCGCCCCGCGATCAACTCCGAGGTTGGGGTCTTACAACTCCCTCCCCCTTAAGAGAATTTCGTCCCGAAATTAAGAACAGAGACTACACAAAAACATAAACATAACGAGTACCTGAGGGGAACAACTCGGGGTACTCCTCGCGCATTGTCTGCTCTCGCTCCCAAGAGAGCTCCTCGCGCCCGCAGTTATCCCAACAGACCTTCACCATTCTGATTTCCTTGTTCCGAAGCCGCTTGACTTCGAAATCCTCAATAGATATGGGCTTGACTTTCGTTGTCAACCCTTCCTCAACCAGTACTTGATCAGCCGCGATCACCTGCGAAGGCTCTTGCACCGCCTTCCGCAACACAGAAATGTGGAACACATCATGAAATCCACTCAACTCCACTGATAGCTTCAAACGGTATGCAGCTTCGCCGACTCGCTCCAGGACCTCAAAAGGTCCGAGGTATCTTGGGCTCAGCTTCTTCAAGCGTCTCACCCGCGAAACCCCCTTGAACGGCTTTACTTTCAGGTATACCCAATCGCCTACCGCGAACTCCACGTTCTGGTGCTTGGCATTGTAATACTTCGCCTGCCGGTCCTGAGCGATCAACAAGCGCTCCCGAATGATCCGCACTAACGAGGTAGCACTCTCCACCTCCTGCTTCTTGTATAACCTTGCCTCACCCGCTTCAAGCCACGATAACGGCGTGCGACACTTCCTACCATACAGGGCCTCGAAGGGCGCCATTTGTATACTCGCTTGGTAGCTGTTGTTGTACGCGAACTCCACCAAATAAAGGTGGTCTTACCAATGCTTCCCGAAGTCTAGAACACACATACGGAGCATGTCCTCCATCGTTCTATTGACCCTCTCGGTCTGCCCATCCGTCTGCGGATGGAAAGCTGTGCTGAACTTTAACTTTGTTCCCAACATCTGCTGCACCAACCTCTAATCATTTGATGTGAACCGCCCATCGCGATCACTCACAATGCTACGGGGCACACCATGCAGCCTAACAATATTGTCGACATACAATTTTGCCAATCTCTCCACAGGATCATCCTTCCTATGCGGAATGAAATGCGACACTTTGGTTAGTCGATCTACGATCACCCCGATGGCGTCGTTCCCCTTCTGCGACCTTGGCAACCCGTGCACAAAGTCCATAGATATATCATCGAATTTCCACTCTGGTATAGGCAAGGATTTAAGAAATCCTCCTGGCTTTTGGCACTTCGCCTTCACCAAGGCGCACGTTTGGCATTTAGCCACGTACAACGCCACATCTTTCTTAAGCCCCGGCCACCAAAACAGCTTCTTGAGGTCACGATACATCTTCGTGCTCCCTGGGTGGATTGAGTACTTGGTATGATGAGCCTCGTACATCAACTCTGCCCGGAGGTTACCCCCACTCAGGACGCACAACCGATGATCCTTTCTTAACAAACCATCATCCACCGAGAACTGGGAATTTGACCCATCCAGAGCGGCCTCCATAAGCTCTTTCATGGAGTCATCTAACTCCAATGCCTGCCGAACCCGGTCAGCCAGGTCATACTGCACCTCTGTCCAGTTTAACATTGCTTTGGCGCTCGTCTGCTTGTCAACGCAACAGATCTCAAGCTCCTCCAACTCCCGCACTAGCCGCTCATCATGCACCGACAACCAGTTGGCTCGGGCGGGAGCCCTGCGGCTCAGCGCATCCGCAACTGCATTGCCCTTCCCGGGTACATAATGTATCTTGAAGGTGTAGTCCCCCAGGAACTCCATCCACCTCCTCTGCCTCATATTAAGGTCCTTTTGATCCAACAAGTATTTTAGGCTCTTGTGATCGGTGTATATATCGACTCTTACGCCGTATAGGTAGTGCCTCCATAACTTGAGTGCAAAAATCACGGCCGCCAACTCCAAGTCGTGCACAGGATAATTTCTTTCATGCACTTTCAGCTGACGCGATCCATACACGATCACACTTCCATGCTGCAACAACACGCAACCCAAGCCACTACCCGAAGCGTCGCTATACACCTCAAAGCCCTCGGTCCCACTCGGCGAACTAAGCACTGGCGCCGTGGTCAACCGCCTCTTCAGCTCCTCAAAAGCTTGCACGCACTTTTGCGTCCACAAGAATTTCTGATCCTTCCTTGTCAACTTCGTGAGAGGTAACGCTACCCGCGAGAAGTTCTCTACGAAGCGCCTGTAATATCCGGCAAGCCCAAGAAAACTACGGACTTCCGCGACAGAAGATAACGCAGGCCACTCCCGTATCGCAACAATCTTCGCCGGATCCACCGCTATACCTTCCCCACTCACTATATCACCAAGGAACGCTACCGAGGGTAGCCAGAACTCGCACTTGGAGAACTTTGCGTAAAGCTCATTCCTCCTCAAAGTCTCCAACACCAAATGCAAATGCTTGAAGTGGTCTTCTTCGCACTGCGAGTATACCAAAATATCGTCAATAAAGACGATCACAAAGCGATCCAGGAAATCTCTGAACGTCCTGTTCATCAGATCCATAAACACCGATGGCGCATTTGTCAGTCCAAACGGCATGACCGTGAACTCGAAATGCCCGTACCTCGTACTGAACGCCGTCTTTGGGATATCACATTCCCTGATCCTCAGCTGATAGTACCCCGACTTCAAGTCCAACTTGGAGTATACAGACGATCCGACTAACTGATCAAAGAGATCATCAATCCTCGGGATCGGGTACTTGTTCTTCTCCGTCAACTTGTTCAATTCTCTGTAGTCGATGCACAGCCGCATACTACCGTCCTTCTTTTTAACGAAGAGGACCGGTGCGCTCCAAGGCGACGAACTTGGACGCACATAACCTTGCTCCATCAGTTCCTCCAACTGAACCTTCAACTCCGCCATCTCCTTTGGCGCCAACCTATAAGGAGCACGTGACACGGGTTTGGCACCCGGCACGAGCTCGATCGTAAAATCAATCTCTCGCTGCGGTGGGGCTCCGGGAAGGCTATCCGGGAACACATCGGGGTATTCGCAAACCACGGGGATGCTATCCAACGGGGACTTTGGCTCCACAGCCCCCACTATCGCAAAGAACAGCTCTGCACCAGCACGAACTGCCTTCACCACCTGAAGAGCAGACATCAGTGTCTTGCTCGACCCCTTAAGCCCCTCGAAAGTAGTCTCCCGCCCTACACCCAGGTTGACCTCCTTACGGTCGCAATCGATCCAAGCCTTCTGCTCTGACAGCCAATCCATTCCAAAGATAACATCGAACTCTACTAACGGCAATAATGATGTTAGCAAGTCGAACTCTTGGCTCCCTAAGTGAACCTTCACGGCGCACACTCTGTCCGCACGCATCGAGCACCCATTCGGTAGCAACACATCTAACTTGTCCTTCGCCATCGAAGAAGGGACTCCGATGCGCGATATAAACTGTTCGGACAAGAAAGAATGCGAAGCACCAGTGTCGAACAGTGCCCGTGCCGGACTATCGCTAATCACCACAAAGCCTAAGCAAAAGACATTAGCTTAACAAGCAATAGGTAATAGTATTCTCAAGTCAACTTGCATAAATTAACTCATACCTGTCACCACATCCGCTTGCTTGATGGCCTCCTGCTGGCCCAAGTTGTAGACTCTAGGCTGAGTCGGAGCATAGTGGGACGCGGTCGACTCCACCGCTTTGCCCTTTTCCTCATAGGTAGCTCCTTGTTTCCTTACGGACATTGAGCGTCCACTCCAGCAGTCACGGGCAAAGTGCCCCGGCTTTCCACACGTGAAACAAGCGCCCGGGGTTCGATTGGTAGTTGTCCCCGAGGCACCTGCAGAAGGAGCTGGACCCGAAGTCTTAGCTTTCTTGAAGAATCTACGGTAGCCCGACTTCGATGTAGTCGGCGGCTTGAACTCTGATTTCTTGCCACCGGATTCCCTTTCTTTCTTCGCTTGCACGTTTCTCATATCCTTCTCCAAGGACCGGGCCGAACTGACCAGGGTCATGAAACCCTGCGCCTTGGGCCCCGATAGCAGCAACCTCAAATCATCCCTTAGTCCTTCATAAAAGCGGCTCGTCTTGCGCTCCTCGTCTGCGAAGGTAGCGCCGACATATCTCCCCAACCGGGTAAACTCGTGGAGGTATTCATCAACGGTGCTATCACCCTGCACCAACTTCTGGAATTCGCTCTCTAGCGCGATCCTCTGCGCCGAGGGGAGGTATCGAGCCATAAATAGTCTCGCAAACTCCTCCATCGGGACTTCGGCCAATGGCCTTCCCCTCAATTGATGCAGCTCTAGGCCCTCCCACCACAGTCTTGCGTCCCCATCCAAAAGGAACGTCGCTATAGTGGTCTTCTGCCACTCTTCAGTTTCCGTCGCAGTCATCACCCTGTTGACCCTTGAGAGCCAATCCTCTGCTTGGGTCGGGGTTTCTACCCCCGTGAACACCGGTGGATGAAAGCCCATGACATGCTTCAGTTGTTTTTCAGTTGCTCTCCGAGGAAACTCTGGCTCCACCACCACCCGCTCAACCCTCCTTTGCTCTGCCGTCTGAAGCGGTACTTGCTCTACAGCAGGAGCAGGCTGCTGCACCTGCCTTGCAGGATGCGCATTAATCATTGTCATGACCGCTTCTGCCACCAACCAAATGGTCTCGGCAGACAAAGGTGTTGCAGGCGTATCGCTTGGCGCACTGCTCGCCTCAGAACCTGGCCGTTCAGACGGCCCAGCACCACTTCTGGTCACCTATAATCGTGCAAAAACACCGATAAGCGACCAAACACTACTGCAAACAGCAATTATAGGAACACGCAGGTTCCTCAAACATGTGTATTTTCATTCCTAAGTGGACATTCATGGGTTCTTTTCATGTTATAACGATGACGCACACAATGTGCTCACCACCCCTTAAAGTGAATTCGTCCACGAATTCATTTAAGCGTGACCGAAACCAGAAGTCTGATACCAATTTGTAACACCCCTATCCGTCACATAGCATATAGCAGTAGGTCCGGCCGGGGCCCGACGCCATATACTACGGACAGACCGGTTGGTTACGCGTTGAAACCATACAACCAATCAGAGCGTCCTACACAGCACCTAGCGGAAGCAATTTAATTAAGTTGCAAAAAGATAAGAACCCTGCCACAGAGCATGAATGTCCACTACAACCCAGGAATAAGTACATACACAAAAGAGAACTGGCCTTAAGGCCTTACATTGTTCACTTAATAAAATAGTGTTTTCAGACATCGGCTCGCAGGACGGCCATACATGAATGAACGGGGAAAACATAACAAATTAGGCCTTCGAGGGCCGGCACAGCAACAAGGGCTTTAGCCCGCTATTTCCCGCTCGGCTCCGCAGCACCTGCAAGCAACAAACCACCGCCCGGTGGCAAACAATAGCAACGGTCAGCAAAGCTGACCAAATTATAACGATCCCGCCCCCACAATCGGGGAGGGGATGCTCTTTCCCTGCACTTTATTAGTATAGGCATTTATAAAAGGGTAATTGCACATCACCACAGGCGTAGGCTCGCACGGCCACAGACCCCGTGCACTCAGGGCACATTCTCGGCGGACCGGCCAACGTCACGTCAATTCAAGCCATAGACGTTCCCGATCCACCACCGCCTCTAGGACGGTCATCCATATGAGCAATTCGTCTCCTTAGCCTTGGTCACGACAATTTAAGCCATAGACCGCCGAAGACCCTCGTCCATGCCAACGGTCCTACCGAACGACATAGACCGGGTACGGTTCCGCTTGACCCGTGCTCATACCGCAACGACAATTTAAGCCATATGCGCAGGTCAAGACTCGCCGAGTCCCGTTTCCGCTACAAAATCACATAACCCAGTTATGCTCACGTTGGCTCCCCTGCCTCAGTGTTGGCAAAACCCGCTTTTGCCCAGTTTTCCAGGTGCACCTTAGAGTTAATCTCTAAGATTCCCTGATGCAATCTACCACGTAGAAAACCCCAAAAACACCCAAACATCCGGAGTCTTGCCCGGTTCAAATGCAATGCAACATCACCGATTCGGACCAACACGTCCGAATAGGCTTCACACACAATGCCTATGTCCGTTTACGCATACGGACTCTACACAAGGGGGACTTCACATATCTACCCCAAGGAGCGCTCCAACTCTTCGCTCACTCGCGAGAGCGGGCTTCCTATGCAAGGAAAGGAGGGCTTCACATGCCCAAGATAAAGAATCATTACCCTTGCGTTTTTCCGCGACGCCATCGCAAACTACGCGGCTAGAAAGCTTCGCAACGCCGTCACCTCCGCGGATCTGGGCTCAGATCGCGATTTGGAGCTTCGAACCTCCTCCGGCGGCTGGATTTTGGCCTCACACCACCAATGGAGCTCTCCCCTCTCTCTAGGATGTAGAAAGAGAACCCAAGATGAAAATGAGGGTTTCTCCCCCCATTTCCCGGCTAATAACCCCCCAGGAGCAGCCCCCACCGTCAGATCCAGATCCAAGGGAATGAACGGCCGATATTAGATCCAAAATAACAAAATCTGGGCCGAACACGGGTTGACACACAGCCGTGTGCCTGGCCGTGTAGCTCATTCGCAAATCGACATGGGTCCAGACACGGCCGTGTGCCACGGGCCGTGTTACCTGGAGCTTCAGAACGATCGTCGGGCTTCCAGAACACGGCTTCGAACACGGCCGTGTTCGAGGCCGTGTGCCCCACACACGGCTTGAGACACGGCCGTGTGTCTCAGGCCGTGTACTTCTCTGACTCGAGACTGCACAAAACCACTGAACACGGGTAGGCACACGGCCGTGTGCATGGCCGTGTGCCCCTGTTCAGCCCTCCAAAAGCGCTGATTGATCGCCCCGCGATCAACTCCGAGGTTGGGGTCTTACAAATTACACATAAATGTAAACAAGTCCACAGAAACATGTAAATAAAAGTGAAATCACATCCAGTCCATCAGTAGATAATAACAGGAAGTAGATAACAGAAGTACTGCAAGATATAGTTCAGATGAAATATAGATAAACGGGCTCGAGCCCGGTACATCAGAGTCCTCACTACAAATCACTCATCGTATAAACTATAAAAGTACTAATCACTCACGGAGCTGGTCGCAGGTGCACCGGTGCTAGACTGACCCACCTCCATGCGCACCGTACTCCGCTGGTGCTGGTCCCTGGACTGCTGGTCCCTGTCTCCTATCCGGAGCTCCTGTAATGTTGTGGTTCGAAAACCATTAGTCATAAAGACTAAGCCCTATCATCCCCTACCCCTCCCCCTACGGCTCTTAAGCACCGAGCGGAGAGGAGGAAAGGGAAGCTACAAAGGTGGAGTGTTGGTACCCTAGTTTGGAGTTGAGTTCAGTCCTCTCTTTTAGTCTCTTGACCCAAGATTTATCTATGGTCAAAGGTTAGTTGTTTAGTTAGTTTGCTCTCGATTTAGAGTTGTCACTTTTCCAGATGAAAATCTGGTTAAGTTGCTTTTGGTTCGACTATGGTCAAACGCCGCTCGACTATCGTCTATCGACTGGTCGACGATCGTCTATCCGTTGGTCGACGTTTATCTGTCAGCAAATCATCTACCTCTGAGTTAGTTCAACTCTTAGTAGTTCGACGTTCTGTGGAATCTACCTCGCCGATCGTCGAACCCCGCTCGACCTTTTTTGACCAGACAGATTTCTTGATAGTTCAACTATCTGCTTAGATAGTTCAACTATCTGATAGTTCGACTATCTGTTTGATAGGTCGACTATCTGTGTTGTTTGATAGTTCGACTATCTGTCTTGATAGGTCGACTATCTGCTGTGTTTGATAGTTTGACTATCTGCTTGGATAGTTCAACTATCGGATAGTTCGACTATCTATTGATAGGTCGACTATCTGTTTTCTTTGATAGTTCGACTATCTGTTTGATAGATCGACTATCTGTTTTCTTTGATAATTCGACTATCTGTTTGATAGATCGACTATCTGTTTTCTTTGAAAGTTCGACTATCTGCTTGGATAGTTCAACTATCGGATAGTTCGACTATCTGTTGATAGGTCGACTATCTGTTTTCTTTGATAGTTCAACTATCTGTTTGATAGGTCGACTATCTGTTTTCTCTGATAGTTCGATTATCTGTTTGATAGGTCGACTATCTGTTTTGCTTTGGTAGTTCGACTATCTGTCTTGATAGATCGACTATCTGTTCTGATAGTTCGACTATCTGCTGTGGTAGTTCGACTATCTGCTTGGGTAGTTCGACTATCTATATCATTCGACTATCTGTCTGATAGGTCGACGATCTTTGTGCTTCGTTCGACGATCTCCGAGGGTCGTTCGATGTTTTGCTGTATGTCTTTAATAATTTTGTCCTCTTCTATTCTATGATTTATTTCATATTTATTTGGAATATTATTTCTGTAAATTTGTGATATTATTTTCATGCAATCTCTGCTCCATTCCGTATGCATGAGCTAATCGTTATCTGACAAAGTATTTTGTCTTATTAGTTGAAAATGCAATGTCTGCTTTATCTGCCAGGCTGTCCTTTATAGTCGTTAGACTCAGAAAGTCTTCTCTGGCTGTAAAGAGTTCTTTCTGATGTGACCTTTTTCCTGCACCCTTCTTATCTGATTGGTTATGCAGCTTCTTAGAAAGCTTTATCCTCTTATAGTATGTCTTTCTGCAGGATTTGTTTTTACTTTATGATTTTTGCAGCCCAGATTGCTGATGCCAGAAGAAGACAAAGATTCAAACTCAAATTAAAGCCGTTGCAAAGGCTCATATAAAAAGAGCTTCTTTTGAAAGAAGAAAATACGAAGATACACAAGAAGTTTACTCTCAGCACCATAGAAAAAGAGAAAAAGCAAGAAAGTTCTACAGCTCTCAGAGTTTCATATTCAACTGAGAAGTTCAAAGCTCATCTTCATTCATCTTCATCCTGAGTTCATCCTGCTTACTGGAAGACTTTCACTCAGAGGCCTTTAGAAGAAGAAGAAGAAGAAGAAAGGAAGCTGTTTGAAGAAGAACACCTGTTCCCAATCAAGAATCTTCTTGAAGCTTCTCCTTCAGAACCTCAAGACAATTCTTTGTCTTAGTTTAGAAGAGTTCCTTCACCCTGAAGCAAGACTCTTTCCTGGATATTCTCTAAGCCAGGGGGAGCCTTGATTCTTTTGAGCTATCTAGCTCTGTGCAATCCACTAGCTTCTCTAATCTGTTTAACAATAGAGAAGAAGCCTTAACTCTCTCAACCTCCTGTACAAAGGGTTATTACTCCCTTCAAAAGTGAACCATTGGTGGCAGGGCACCTGATCAAAAACCTGTGTTGGATATTGAGCTCCTGATCAAAAGCTCAAAGGGTCTACTTGATCTACCAGAAGCAGATCAGTTGGTGGCAGGGCACCTAAACAAAAACCTGTAGTGGATTCCTACCAGGGTGGTAGAATAGTGGACGTGCCTATTTAGAGGGAACCACTATAAATTCCTTGTGTCGTCTGTGTTGCTCATTTAATTTATCGCACTGTGGTTGTGAATAGAAATAACTAGGATTGCTAGTTGCTATGTTAGGATCCAAGCTTAACTGTAATTACAGTTAGCTCTCTCTTGTGCACTACACTTTGTGTTAGGCTCTAGGGTTTCAATATCTATAAACTTATTCCGCAATTAACTCTAAGGGAGTTGTTGCGCGCTAGGGTTCGAAGAAAATAAACGCAACCGAACTAGCAACCCGATGAGGCAAGTATACCTATCGAATTGTAGCAAGGGGACACAAGTGTCGTATTGAAATCCGGGAACTGTTGGCTAAGCTTACTCACACGAACACTATTATCTTATCGACGAAAAAACTAGGGTTTTAGAAAATCTAAGCGCAATGTAGAAATTAAAGCAAACTAGAAAGAGAACTACCGCAATTAAGTTACGCTATTAAGAAAAGAACTATGCTAGAAAGGAAACTACTGCAGTTAATTAAAGAGCACAAGATAGGAGTTTACTACTAAAGGAAGAAAATATGAAATGGAAATGCACCCGATCGAGATTCACCTCGGCTAAAGACGATTAAGAAAATGCGATAAAAATCTAAACTTAATAGGATAAGGGTCCTTGACCGTGGAGGTTCCTAAAGCTTGAACACGCTTCTCTCGAAGTCGTGCCCAACTGAGTTTAGGAAGGTCCGACCGACTCTCGTCTAAATCGGAGGCCTAAAACTCGCTTTACGCGGTGAACCCCACTATTGGATTTTACTCCAATCCGGGAGATTTGGACGTCTGCCTCTCTCGAGGGGTGCGTACAACTCCCTTTACTCTTGAATGCTCACTTCATTCTTTCGGCCTCTCGGCTAGCCCAGAATGAAAGCAAAGGCGGGGAGTATATATCGAAAATATACCCCCAACCCGTGATTAATCAAGAGTAATTCAAGGCCCTAACCTAAAAAGAAAAGATTGATTAAAACATCATAACATAATCGCTCTAACCTCGGATCATCAAGATCGAGTACAAGGAGGATTAGTTAATCATAATGGAGTGGAGGGGGGGGAGATGAGTAGAAAAACATAAGAAGAACACAAGCTAAGGGAAGAACAATTTTATTAAAGAAGAAGGGCAAGTTACACTAATGAAAATAAAATTACAAGTGCATGAAAATTAAACCCTATTCTAGCCCTACATTAAGCACTAAGCAAGAAGAAAATTACATTAAAAGCTAGCACAAACTAAGATTAAACTAGGGTTAACCAAAAAGTACAAAGAGAGGGGGAGAGAGAGAGAGAAAGAATGAAAAAGGATCAAGAAACAAAGGGGCAGCACCTCCCCCACTCAACCAAAGCTTGCTGAAATGGGGAGGAGGGGGGCTCAATTTATAGATTTTTTCTCGGGTTGGTCACGCCCTCCGACACGCCCTAGGGGGGGCGTGTCAGGGGGCGTGACAGGTACGGATTTGACCTCGGGCTCTGGATTCTGGCGGGAGGGATGATTGCTTCGGTACGTCGGTGGTCACGCCCTAGGTCACGCCCGTGACAGGGGGGCGTGACAGGCATGTCATGTCCAAATCATTGGTCGGAAATCCGTCAGTCGCCGAAAAAGGAAGGTGTCACGCCCATGTCACGGGCGTGACATGGGGCGTGACAGTACTATTTGCGTGCTGAGGCAGAAGGGCATTTAATGCGGTGGCAGCTTTGCGGCAAAGGGCGACACGCCCCTGGTCACGCCTAGTGACACGCCCAGGGAGGGCGTGATAGGGGGGCGTGACAGCGGTTTTGACCGTTTTCTGTCCCTTCCATCAGGTGTCCTCGGGATCGGGTGACACGCCCTAGGTCACGCCCAGGGAGGGCGTGACATGGGGGCGTGACAGGCCATTTTGGCAATTTTTCTGAAAACCTGCAAAAAGACAGGAAAAAGTTAGTGGCAATAAAATTTACATAAAAAGGATAAAAATAAACTAATAATAGACATAATTTGTACAATATAAAATATAAAATACGATAATAGTTTAGGCTACAAAACGTATTATCAAATTCCCCCAAGCTTAAGCTTTGCTTGTCCCCAAGCAAAAATATAAAAACTAGAAATTTATAAAAAGGACTAATCAAAAAGTTCTAATTATGCCTACACAAGTACTATACGAAATTCTTAGTAGGGAAAAGGTGAAATGTAAGTCTAAAACAATTATTTAGGTATGGTAAAACTTTTAAAAACTTTACTTAATAAAAACAAATCATCCAAAATTTTAGCGAGATTTTTTAAATGGACTTAAGTAAAGCAACGAAAATGAAAAACACGCATTGAGTTGTTACTAGATCCAAGCAACACATTATAATTATATCAATTTAATTATCAAAAATCTAGGTTTAAATCTAAAACTAAAACTGATTTACTGTTTTTCTTTTCTTAGTTGTTAAATAAAAAATCAAAAAGCGTGAATCAAAAGGATTAAATAGGACAAAAACGTTTGGTTTAGGAAAATAATTAGGAGTGGAATTCAAAGATAAACGTGAAGGTTTTAAAATCACACTAAACCAAAGCAAAGAGTTTCAAAAATTTTCATAAAAATATATACACATTTTTTTCTTTGTTTTTCATTTTTTTCTTTTCCATTTTTTTTCTTTTTTCAAAACAAAGGCCATAAATATTTTTATTTTCCTTTTTGAGTTGGCCAAACAAAAAATAAACATCACTTTTGAACATACTTCTTTTTTTTTTCGAAAACCTTTCTCCACAAAAATCACAAAATACCCTATCAAAATTGTCAAAATAATTTATGAAACTCAAAAATGCTAGTGTGATTCGATAGGTTGGAAATTTTGGCTTTGGTGAAACTGAAATGAAAGGAGGAGCTATCAAATGAAATCAGAAAAAGGCTCAAAAACGGCTAACTAGTGGTAAAAGTTTTTTTAGGTTGGCAGGAAAGCTCAAACGAAAACAAAAATGGCCTAAATCATTTTCACGCTTTTGAATTTATTTAAAACAAAGGTTTGAAAATTTTTCAAAAAGCGAGTCCTAGATAATAAAAGAAGATTGATGAAATTAACTTGAAAATAGAAATAATAGGTGACTTGGATCGTTCACATCTACTACGTTATTCAAAAGTTGACTTTACAAAAATTATTCAAAAACGAAAAAGAAAATAGTGGATGATGAATTTTTAAGAAAGTAAAGGAAATAAACAACAAAAAACCATAATAGAAATGCGAGTTTTAGAAAAATATTTCACCTTAACATGCTACAGTGAATTAGAAACACAGCATGACCAACATTTTACTTGTGAAACATAATTAAAAAGGACGATTAGAAATATTATAATTAACTAAGTTGTTTATAGGAGATTTTGAGTAAAACAAAACTAAAAACTAGGGGTACTATTGAAATACCAAAATGTCTAAACTATTCAAAAACACATATATATATATATTTTTTTTTTGAGAAATATTCTCTTTTTTTGGAATTTTAAGATATTCAATTTTTTTTTTTTTTGGAAATATTTACAATATATACAAAATGAAGATTATTTACACTACGCAAAAATGAAGGAGGAAATCCTCCCCCAAGCTTAAAACAGACATTGTCCTCAATGGCTAAAGAAGGGGATTGGAGAAGGAGAGAAAAATAAAGTACAGAATTGAAAGACAGAATTGAAATACAGGTACTTCCCCGGATTTATTTGCTGCGAAAACTGAGTGATGCCGCTCCCCGAATGTCTTCTTTGGACTTTGTGATGGATTCAGCAATGTTGTAGCAGGCGATCGCAGAAGCTTCAGCTTGTCGGAGCCGTCCGAGGCAAAAATTGTAAAATAAAGAAAACAGAAAAAGATAACTTGGGTTGCCTCCCAAGAGCGCCCTTTGGTTAAAGCGTCGTTGAGCTCGACGCATAAAAAAAAATAATATTGTCCAAAAATATTGTTGTCCCGAAATAAAATTGTTTTTAGCAAAAAAAATAAAAAGTTCAAAGTTAGAGTTCGTGAAGCAGAAACTTAATAGTGTTTGGACTGACATCATCATCACCAGAGAAATACAGTTTAAGACGCTGACCATTCACTTTGAAATTACCCTTATCAGGGTGAGAAATTAAAACAGTTCCATAAGGAAATACTTCTAAAACAGAAAACGGGCCAAACCAGCGAGATTTTAATTTGCCCGGAAATAAACGTAAACGAGAATTATATAACAGGACTTGGTCGCCCGGCTTAAAGTTTTTAGGGTGCCTTAAGTGTTTATCGTGTAAACGCTTCGTCCGCTCTTTATAAAGTTTATTATTTTCATAAGCATAAGAGCGCCACTCGTCGAGTTCATTTAGTTGAAATTTTCGAAGGTCACCGACTGAGTGGGGATCGAAGTTTAAAAATTTTAAGGCCCAAAAGGTGCGGTGTTCTAACTCTACGGGCAGATGGCACGATTTTCCATAGACCAGCCGATACGGCGTACATCCGAGGGCGGTTTTGTACGCTGTTCGGTAGGCCCATAGAGCATCGTTAAGTTTGGCTGACCAGTCTTTTCTAGAAGTTGAAACAGTCTTTTCTAATATTCTTTTTATTTCTCTATTTACTACTTCGACTTGACCGTTAGTTTGGGGGTGGTAGGCAGTGGATAGTTTATGCGTAACGCCGTATTTAGTAAGGATTTTTGAAAATTGCGCGTTACAGAAATGGGAACCCCTATCGCTAACGATTGCGCGTGGTGTACCGAATCTAGAAAATAATTTTTTTAAAAACGTGACTACAACTCGGGAGTCGTTCGTAGGAAGAGCTTGGGCCTCAGCCCATCGTGAAACATAATCAACAGCAACTAAAATATATTTGTTTCCGAAGCTAGAAGGAAGGGGGCCAACAAAATCAATTCCCCAGAGGTCGAAAATTTCGCACTCTAAGAAATAATTTTGCGGCATTTCATTTTTATTAGAAATATTGCCCGACCGTTGGCAACTATCACACCTGCTCACAAAGGCTTGCGCGTCTTTAAACAGGCTAGGCCAGTAAAAACCCGCGCAAAGCACCTTATGAGCGGTGCGAGCAGCTTGATAGTGCCCACCTGTCGGACCTTCATGCAAATGTTTTAGAATATCAATTCCTTCATCAAAAGAAACACATCTCCTTATCACTTGATCCGCACAAATTTTGAAAAGATGCGGGTCTTCCCAAAAGTAGTTCTTCAGCTCAGAAAAGAATTTCTTCTTCTGCTGAGAGGAGAACTCTTTTGGGAGCACCCGGGCCACTAGATAGTTGGCGATGTGCGCGAACCAAGGAGAAGTAGATGTATTAACTAAAAGCAGCTTCTCATCAGGAAAATAGTCATTAAAAGATTTTTCATTTAATTTTTCTATAAAGGGGTTATCTAATCTTGATAAATGGTCGGCGGCCAAGTTCTCGGCTCCTCGCTTATCACGGATCTCTAAGTCAAACTCCTGGAGGAGTAAGACCCAGCGAATCAAGCGAGGCTTGGCATCCGTTTTGGCAAGAAGGTACTTGAGGGCCGAGTGGTCCGTAAAAACAATGATTTTTGAAAGTGTAATGTAAGGGCGAAATTTATCAAACGCAAATACTACAGCTAAGAGCTCTTTTTCGGTTGTGGTGTAATTTTCTTGTGCAGATGTGAGGGTTTTACTAGCATAATAGATGGGGTGGAAGTTCTTAGATATGCGTTGACCTAATACGGCTCCCACCGCAAAACTACTCGCATCGCACATAATCTCGAAAGGAAGGTCCCACACCGGAGCTATCATAATCGGCGCGTTAATTAACTTTTCTTTAATTAATTCAAAGGCAGAAATACAAGAGTCATCAAAAATGAATGGAGCGTCTTTTTCTAAGAGATGGGTGAGGGGCTTAGTGATCTTGGAGAAGTCCTTTATAAAACGACGATAAAAACCAGCGTGGCCTAGGAAACTTCTTATAGCTTTTATGTTTGTAGGTGGCGGCAACTTCTCAATAACTTCTATCTTGGCAACGTCTACCTCAATACCTTTAGCAGAAATTTTATGACCCAAAACTAACCCTTCCCTCACCATAAAATGGCATTTTTACCAATTTAGGGCAAGGTTAGTTTCTTCGCATCGTTCTAAGACTTTTTCGAGGTTTTCTAAACATCTATCGAAGGAGTCGCCGAACACGGAGAAATCGTCCATGAATACCTCCATAATGCTTTCTACGTACTTGTCAAATATTGCTAGCATACATCGTTGGAATGTAGCCGGCGCATTGCATAATCCAAACGGCATTCTTCGGTACGCGAAGGTGCCGAAGGGACAAGTAAACGTAGTTTTCTCTTGGTCCTCGGGAGAGATGGGTATTTGAAAGTACCCCGAGAGGCCATCGAGAAAACAATAAAAGCTATGGCCGGAGAGACGTTCTAAAATCTGGTCGATAAACGGTAGAGGAAAGTGGTCCTTACGGGTGGCGTCATTTAACTTACGGTAATCTATGCACATACGCCAACCCGTCACCGTCCGTGTCGGGATTAATTCATTATTCTCATTACTAACTACGGTTATCCCTCCCTTTTTTGGAACTACCTGAACGGGGCTAACCCACTTACTGTCCGATATAGGGTAGATAATTCCTGCGTCTAATAGTTTCATAACCTCGCCCTTAACTACTTCTTTCATATTCGGGTTTATACGGCGCTGAGGTTGAATAGAGTTACGCGAATTATCTTCCATTAGGATTTTATGTGTACAGAAAGATGGGCTTATGCCCTTGATATCAGAAATTTGCCAAGCAATAGCCCGGCGATGCTTACGTAGAACTAGAAGAAGTTTATCGTTCTGCGTATCCGTGAGGTAGGCCGAAACGATAACTGGTAACTTGGAGTCTTTTTCTAAGAAAGCATACTTAAGGTGTTCGGGAAGTTCTTTAAGTTCTAGGGTAGGGGGTTCTTCATAAGAGGATTTTGAGATTCTTTCTTTTTCAAAAATAATATCTTCATAAACTTTTTTATAAGGAACGTAATAAGGGGTGGGGCTAGCAGCCAAGACGGCTTCTTGGACAGATTCAGTGGTAAGGAAAGAGGAAGAACAAAAATCAGAAAACTCTTTTTCAAACTCAGAAAGACAATAAGAAGATTCATCACTTCCTTGCAGTGATTCTGTTGTAAGAGAAGAGGAGCAAAAAGTAGAAAATTCTTTTTCAAAGTCGGAGAGGCAGTAGGAAGAATCATCACTCACGGCGTCTATGAAAAAACATGAGTCATCGTTCGCTAAGGTGTTCTTCATCGAAGGGGTGATCGGAAATGTGACTTCGTCGTCGCCTACTCGAAGAAAGAGCTTACCATTGCTTACGTCAATGATGGCTCGGGAGGTGGCAAGGAAGGGTCGGCCAAGGATCAGGGGAACCTCGACGTCTTCTTCGATGTCCAAAATGACAAAGTCCACCGGGAAGATGAACTTGTCGACTTTCACCAGAACGTCCTCCACTATTCCTAACGGGTACTTGACGGATCTATCGGCTAGCTGGATACTCATACGCGTGGGGTTAAGGCTACCAATCCCTAACTTTTTGAACAACGAAAAGGGCATCAGGTTTATACTTGCGCCTAAGTCAGCTAACGCGTGTTTAACAAAGAGATCACCGAAGACACACGTGATAGAGAAACTACCCGGGTCACTGATTTTCTTCGGCAAACCGTTTGTTAAAACGGCGGAGCACTCGGCGTTAAGCGTGACGTGCGAAAGATTCTCTAACTTCTTCTTGTTTGTGAGGAGGTCTTTAAGATATTTGGCGTATTTCGGCATTTGCGAAATAGCCTCGTGGAAGGGAAGATTAATGTGGATTTGTTTGAAGATTTCTAAGAAGCGGGAGTACTGATCATCTTGACGTTGTCTATTAAGTTCAGAGGGGTATGGAGGAGTTGAATTATTTTTGAAGATGGGTGGTGGAGTGAGATTATTTTCTAAAGTGGGGGTGATTACTTCTTCAGCAGAGGGTGGAAGCGGAGCAGAGGTTTGATTTTTAAAAGTGGAAGCGGAGCTTTGATTTTTAAAAGCGGAGGCGGAGCTTGCCTCGGGCTCTTCACTTACCATACCGGAGACTTGCTTCCCACTCCGAAGAGTTATAGCTTTCGCTTGCTCTCTCGGGTTGGGTTCGGTATTGGAAGGAAGAGACCCTGCGGGTCGCTCAGAAATTATTTTCGCGAGCTGTCCTACCTGATTTTCTAAACTTTTTACGCTTCCGGTTAAAGTTCTTATGGTAGCGTCATTTGTGGTGATATATTTAGAAAGTAATTCCTCCAAGCTCGGAGGTTTTGGGTAATTTTGAAGAAGTGGTGGTGGTGGTGGTTGTGCAGAAAAATCATTTTGCGGAGGTGGGCGCATCGCATTCGATGGATTACTCCATGAAAAGTTCGGGTGATTTCTTAAAGCGGGGTTATAACTATTCGGAAAATTAAAACCAGGCGGATGAAAATTCGCAGCAGAAAAATTATTAAAAGCAGTTCTAGGCAAATTATTAACATAATCTAAATGTTCTGGAGTAGGGGTTGCAGATTCCCATACCTGAGGGGCGGAGGCAGCAGTCATCTTCGTGATTTTTTGCTTAGGATTTCTACTTGCAGAGCGAGCTGGGAGACGTTGTCCACTTCATAGATACCTGCAGGCTTGTTCGGGCGGGACCTAGGCATATTCCACTGATAAGTGTTCATGGCCATATCCTCAAAAAGCTCAAGAGCGGCTTCCGGGGTCTTATGATTTAAAGTACCGCCAGAAGCTGCGTCTATCATTTGCTTCGTGCTTTGATTTAGCCCGTTATAAAACGTCTGCACTTGTAACCATACAGGCAGCGCGTGATGTGGGCATCGTCTTAATAATTCTTTAAATCTCTCCCAGGTTTCGTAAAGGGTTTCAGAGTCTATTTGTCCGAAGGCAGAGATGTCGTTCCTAAGTTTTGCAGTTTTAGCGGGCGGAAAATACTTCGCCAAAAATTTTTCAGTTAATTCATTCCAAGTGGTTATGCTATTTTTCGGAAGTGTGTTAAGCCACTGCTTAGCTTTAGTTCTTAGAGAGAAGGGGAAGAGTCTTAGCCTGATCGCATCATTTGTGACACCATTTATCTTGAAGGTGTCGCAAATTTCAAGAAAGCTAGCTATATGTGCGTTCGGATCTTCATCTTGAAGTCCGTCAAATTGCACATATTGCTGCACCATTTGAATTATGCTAGGCTTTAGTTCAAAGTTATTATTTGCTATAGTAGGGCGGACTATACTCGATTCTGTTCCCTCGAGGTTCGGTCGTGCATAATAGGACATAGTCCTTTGCACGGCCTCATCTACGTTGGGTTCTTCCATTCTTAAAGTATTAAATGACTCGGAGTCCTCAACCGGCACTTGGATGGTAGGACCTTGAAATCGCGATCTTCTCCGAAAAGTACGCTCAATTTCGTGGTCCAAGTCCAAAATAACCGACGGACTCCCGCGGGTCATGCACTAAAAGAACAGAAAAGAAGAAGAGAAAGAGAAAAAGGATAAACTAGAAAGAAAAACTAGATTTAGAAAATTAAATTAAATTTTTTTTTTTCTTTTTGAAATAGATTTTTTTTATATAAATTAACTCCCGAACTTCCCAAGGACTACCCCGTGAAGGGTTCGCAAGGTACTAGACAAGACAGTGGCGCTTAAAGCCCTTTGCCCTTTTCGAGAGAATTAGGTGGCGTAGAAAAATTGTGAGGTTGGTTTCTATTAAGAGCGGTGATAAGTTTTTTTGATTTTTTTTTTTAAAACTTTAAAGAAAAGGGGATGAGAAAGAGAAGAGATAAAATTAATAGGTTCGTGTTTTAAAAATATCAACGGAAGTTGGGTCCCCGGCAACGGCGCCAAAAACTTGTTGCGCGCTAGGGTTCAAAGAAAATAAACGCAACCGAACTAGCAACCCGATGAGGCAAGTATACCTATCGAATTGTAGCAAGGGGACACAAGTGTCGTATTGAAATCCGGGAACTGTTGGCTAAGCTTACTCACATGAACGCTATTATCTTATCGACGGAAAAACTAGGGTTTTAGAAAATCTAAGCGCAATGGAGAAATTAAAGCAAACTAGAAAGAGAACTACCGCAATTAAGTTACGCTATTAAGAAAAGAACTATGCTAGAAAGGAAACTACTGCAGTTAATTAAAGAGCACAAGATAGGAGTTTACTACTAAAGGAAGAAAATATGAAATGGAAATGCACCCGATCGAGATTCACCTCGGCTAAAGACGATTAAGAAAATGCGATAAAAATCTAAACTTAATAGGATAAGGGTCCTTGACCGTGGAGGTTCCTAAAGCTTGAACACGCTTCTCTCGAAGTCGTGCCCAACTGAGTTTAGGAAGGTCCGACCGACTCTCGTCTAAATCGGAGGCCTAAAACTCGCTTTACGCGGTGAACCCCACTATTGGATTTTACTCCAATCCGGGAGATTTGGACGTCTGCCTCTCTCGAGGGGTGCGTACAACTCCCTTTACTCTTGAATGCTCACTTCATTCTTTCGGCCTCTCGGCTAGCCCAGAATGAAAGCAAAGGCGGGGAGTATATATCGAAAATATACCCCCAACCCGTGATTAATCAAGAGTAATTCAAGGCCCTAACCTAAAAAGAAAAGATTGATTAAAACATCATAACATAATCGCTCTAACCTCGGATCATCAAGATCGAGTACAAGGAGGATTAGTTAATCATAATGGAGTGGAGGGGGGGGAGATGAGTAGAAAAACATAAGAAGAACACAAGCTAAGGGAAGAACAATTTTATTAAAGAAGAAGGGCAAGTTACACTAATGAAAATAAAATTACAAGTGCATGAAAATTATACCCTATTCTAGCCCTACATTAAGCACTAAGCAAGAAGAAAATTACATTAAAAGCTAGCACAAACTAAGATTAAACTAGGGTTAACCAAAAAGTACAAAGAGAGGGGGAGAGAGAGAGAGAGAGAGCATGAAAAAGGATCAAGAAACAAAGGGGCAGCACCTCCCCCACTCAACCAAAGCTTGCTGAAATGGGGAGGAGGGGGGCTCAATTTATAGATTTTTTCTCGGGTTGGTCACGCCCTCCGACACGCCCTAGGGGGGGCGTGTCAGGGGGCGTGACAGGTACGGATTTGACCTCGGGCTCTGGATTCTGGCGGGAGGGATGATTGCTTCGGTACGTCGGTGGTCACGCCCTAGGTCACGCCCGTGACAGGGGGGCGTGACAGGCATGTCATGTCCAAATCATTGGTCGGAAATCCGTCAGTCGCCGAAAAAGGAAGGTGTCACGCCCATGTCACGGGCGTGACATGGGGCGTGACAGTACTATTTGCGTGCTGAGGCGGAAGGGCATTTAATGCGGCGGCAGCTTTGCGGCAGAGGGCGACACGCCCCTGGTCACGCCTAGTGACACGCCCAGGGAGGGCGTGACAGGGGGGCGTGACAGCGGTTTTGACCGTTTTCTGTCCCTTCCATCAGGTGTCCTCGGGATCGGGTGACACGCCCTAGGTCACGCCCAGGGAGGGCGTGACATGGGGGCGTGACAGGCCATTTTGGCAATTTTTCTGAAAACCTGCAAAAAGAAAGGAAAAAGTTAGTGGCAATAAAATTTACATAAAAAGGATAAAAATAAACTAATAATAGACATAATTTGTACAATATAAAATATAAAATACGATAATAGTTTAGGCTACAAAATGTATTATCAGGAGTTGAGTAGGGTATCATAATTTTTGAATACTCTATTCACCCCCCCTCTAGAGTTGTATCTACCCTCACTTTCAATTGGTATCAGAGGGAGGTTGACTGACTGTACAGGCTAACACCTGAGTCACAAGATCCTGATAGATACCAAGCTTATAGATATTCACTTCATGGCCCAGTCCAAGGATTACTCTAGCACCAGACCTCCAGCATGCAACTTAGTTAAGTTTAACATCTGGAAGGCAAGGATTAAGTTATATATGAACTCTATTGATGAGAGTATTTTTGCTTCTATTTTGACAGGACCACCAAGAGCACCTGCTGCAGCTACTGCTTCATCATCAACTAATATGAGTACAGTGCCTCCTCCAGATTACAACGATGAATACAAAAAGGCAAAGATAGCAGATGCCAAAGCAATGAATATTCTGGCTCAGACAATATCTGATGAAGTATTCCAGAAAGTTGCTGACTGTCCCTCAGCAAAAGCAATGTGGGATACACTGAACCAGATTGTGGCTGGTTCAGCTGATGAAAGGAAGGATAGAAGGTCCAACCTTATCTCCCAGTATGAAAACTTCAAGAAAACTGATGCTGAATCAGTTGAAGCAATGTACACCCGGCTCAGCTCAATCATCAATGAGCTGAGGACTCTTGACAAGGATTTATCATTGACAGAGGTCAATGATAAGATTATTATGTGCTTCCCTAGCACATGGGATCTGAGGATCTGGCCTATCAAGGAGGCCAGAAGCACAACAAAAATCTCAACAGAAGCCCTTCTCGGCAAGCTCAGGTCTTTTTAGCAAGTGCTGAAGTCCAGGGAAGCTAAGGCTGAAGCAAAGACTCCAACTCCAACAAGAAAAGAGCAATCTCTTGCTCTCAAAGCTGCTGAAGCTTCTGAAGGAAGCCAATCCAATGAGGAACTAACGACATTATTTGCCAAGAGGTTTCTCAAGATGGGAAGAAAAGACTTCAGAAAGAAATCTTCATGATATGAAGATAAACCAAGGTATGATCGTTCTCCTGCTAAAGAAATAATTTGCTATGGTTGCAGGAAGCCTGGACACATTCTACCAGAGTGTCCAGAGGAAAAGAATAAAGAGAAAAGGAAGGAAAAAGAACAGCACAGGAAGCATTCCAAGCCCTCCTCCTACAAGAACAAAAAGAAGGAGAGAGGTTTCGTTGCTGAAACCTGGAGCGATTCTGATGAGGAATCTTCCTCCTCAAGCTCCAGTGAGGATGAGGAAGAAAAGAAGGCAAAGGAAGTTTGCCTGATGGCAATTGATGCCTGCAGCAATCACTCAACTGCAGAGAGTTCAGATTCTGATTAAGAAATGCCAACAGAAGATGAGGTATTGTCTTCTTACGATTTTACATCTGCTGAATTTAAATCAGATTTTAAATCTTTGTGTTTAGATTTAATTAGTTCTGAAAAGGAATTAAGGATCTTAGAAATAAACTTGCTGAATCTGAATTTATCTCTAATGAAAACATTAGGTTAACAGCAGAACTCACTAATTCTAGTGAAGAAATAAAATTCCTTAAGAATGAATTAGCTAAGTCAAAAAGGTTAGAAGAGTCTCTGAATGGTAGAAGCCGTAAGTTGCTTGAAATAACCAGCATGTCTAACACTAGGTCAGGCAATAACAAATTAGGCTTAGGAGCTTCATCCTGTGAACCCCCAATCATTCTTAAAAATCATCTTTCAACTCCAGTGAACTTTATCTCAGCTGATGGGATAAAGAACACTGAGCAAGTAAGACAAGTTAATCAAGCCTGAAACAAAGCTAAGAGAGAAAAGAGAAAACAAAAATTTAAGGAAATACAAAAAGCGTCGAACGCTGCTCGACGATCGCATGCTCAGTGGTCGAACGAAGCTCGACGATCTGTGCATCCATCGTCGAATGCCGATCGACGTTTTCAACATGAATTTCAAAACTTCAACCAGAACTTTAGAAACCCGAATGTTAATAGAAACCCTAGGTTCATTGACCCATCATCTGCATGGAGTATCACACCTAGGAGATCTTACCCATTAGGTTATCATCCTCAACCTGCTTTTTCATTTATTTCTAGTTTTTCTTATGTGAAAAACAAGGGACCCAAGGTTACCTAGGTGCACAATGATTAATTGATTTATTTGCAGGTGAAGACCTATCATATCACTCAAAATAGGTGGTATTTGGATAGTGGCTGCTCCAAGCACATGACATGAAATAAGGAAAATCAGTCAAGGTTCAAGGCCAAGCTTGGACCAAAGGTGATCTTTGGAGATTCAAGCTGTGGTCAAACCGAAGGCTATGGCAGGATTATAATTGGAGCTGTAACATTCAAGAGAGGTTCTTATGTAACTGGACTGAAGCATAATCTCATTTCAGTAAGTCAGTTATGTGATGCTGGATACCAGGTATCGTTTTCTAACTCTCTTTGTAATATTACTTTAAATAATAATGTTGTGTTAGCAGGTATTAGACAAGGCAATATTTATTTAGTAGATTTTAACTCAACTCACTCTGAAATCTGCTTATTTAATGAAGTAACAAATAATAACACCTAATGGCATAAAAGGCTTAGCCATATTAATCTCAAGAACATATCTAGGTTATCTAAACACAACCTTGTTAGAGGTTTACCTTCTTGCCCCTACAAGAAGGAGAGCCTATGCAAGGCTTGTCAATTAGGCAAGCAAACCAAGAATTCATTTAAATCTGTAAATAAAAGTGATTCACCTAGAATCCTGTATCTATTACATTTGGACCTCTTTGGCCCAATAAATGTACAGAGTTTAGGAGGGAAGTATTACACTTTAGTAATTGTAGATGACTTCTCTAGGTTCACTTGGGTGTTCTTCATGAGAACTAAGGCTGATAACTTCAAAGCCCTTATAGATTTTCTATTATGTGTGCAGACTGAGTACTCTACTCATGTGGCCTTGATCAGAAGTGATCATGGTACTGAGTTTGACTCTCTTCTCATGCAAGAATTCTGTGAGAGAGAAGGTATCAAACATAGCTTCTCAGCTCCTAGAACTCCCCAACAAAATGGGGTAGTTGAAAGGAAGAATAGAACCCTGATTGAAGCTGCAGGAACATTATTGGCAGATGCTAATATGCCTCTCTCCTATTGGGCAGAAGCTGTTAGCACAGCTAATTATGTGCTGAACAGAAGTCTTATACACAAGCTTAAGTGTAAAACTCCTTATGAGTTGCTTAAAGGAAAGAAACCTAAAATAAATTATTTTAGAGTATTTGGTTGTGTAGTTTATATTCATAATAATAATAAAGATTACCTTAGAAAATTTGAAGCAAAAGCTTCAATGGGAATTTTTCTTGGATATTCCCAAGTAAGCAAAGCTTATAGGGTATTTAATAAATCATCTTCTAAAATTGAAGAGTCTGTTCATGTTTCTTTTGATGAATCTCAGATGTTTTACAAGAAGAAGGAAAATTATCCTTCCTCAAGTTCATTGTAGGTACCAGATGTCACTCAAGAGATTCTCCATCTATCAACTCTTCATATCACTGAATCAGACAGTGATGAAGACTTTGTAGAAGCTGTTGCTGTACCACCAATAGTAGATCAAATTCCTCCTGAGGAATTAATCCCAACTATTGCTGAAGATCACATCCCACCTGCTGATGTTGTCACACTTAGAGATCATCCTACATCTCAAGTGATAGGAGACATATCAGCTGGTGTTCAAACAAGACATCAATTAAGACAGGATGTGATGTATGCTTGTTTACTTTCACAGATTGAGCCCCTCACCATTAAAGATGCTGAGCTAGATCCCCACTGGATCATTGCTATGCAAGAGGAACTCAATCAGTTTGAAAGATGTAAAGTATGGACTTTGGTTCCAAGACCTAAAGGCCAACTGATCATAGGCACCAAGTGGGTGTTTAGAAACAAGTTGGATGCAAATGGAATCATTGTAAGGAACAAAGCTAGGCTTGTAGCTCAGGGCTACAGACAGGAGGAAGGTATAGATTATGACCAAACCTTTGCTCCTGTTGCAAGTCTATAGGCAATAAGGATCTTTCTAGCCTATGCAGCCTATATGAAGTTTAAGGTCTTTCAGATGGATGTCAAAAGTGCCTTTCTAAATGGTGAGCTAAAGGAACAGGTATTTATTGAACAACCACCTGGGTTTGTTTCTTCAACTCAGCCCTCACATGTTTTCAAGTTGCAAAAAGCTCTTTATGGACTCAAACAAGCACCCAGAGCCTGGTATGAGACTCTAGCTAGTTTCCTGTTAGAGCACAACTTTGTTAGGGGAGTAGTTGATAGAACCCTCTTCGTCAAGCACCACAAGGACACAATCCTGTTAGTTCAAGTGTATGTGGATGACATTATTTTTGGTTCCACTGATCCCAAACTGTGCAAAAAGTTCTCTGACTTGATGTATTCTAAGTTTGAGATGAGTAGTATGGGTGAGCAGTCTTACTTTCTTGGTCTCCAAGTAAAGCAAGATGCTGATGGCATCTTCATCTCCCAATCCAAATATGCCAAGGAATTGGTAAAGAAGTTTGGGATGGCTGATGCTTTAGCAATGCATACACCTATGGCTACTAATGTAGTTATAGATTCTGATGATCAGGGAAAGCCTGTTGATCAAAAGAATTATAGGGCCATTGTTGGTTCCCTATTATATTTAACTGCAAGTAGGCCAGATATAATGTTTGCTACATGCATGCGTGCTAGGTTCCAGGTCAACCCCAAGGAATCTCATCTGATTCTTCTCAAGAGAATCTTGAGATACCTGAAGGGATGTCCAAATCTAGGACTATGGTACACAGCTGAATCAGAATTTGAATTAATTGGATACTCTGATTCTGATTATACTGGTTGTAGAGTTGACAGGAAAAGTACCTCAGGAACTTGTCAATTCCTGGGAGAGAGATTGGTCTCTTAGTTCTGTAAGAAGCAGGCTTTTGTCTCAACTTCAACTACAGAGGCTGAATATAAAGCAGCTGCTAGTTATTGTTCACAGATCCTGTGGATTCAAAACCAGCTTTTGGATTATGGGTACACACACAAGAACACAAAAATCATGTGTGACAGTACCAGTGCTATGTCCATTGCACAAAATCCTGTGCACCACTCTAGAACCAAGCACATTGAGATTAGACACCATTTCCTGAGAGATTGTGTGGAAAAGAACAAGATCAGCCTTGAGTTCATATCCACTGACCTTCAGAGAGGTGATATTTTCACAAGCCCTTAGATGAACAGAAGCATCTGTTCTTTTTGGTTCAACTAGGCATGATTAATGGAAGAGACTAAGTGTGACGTCTGCCTTGTTGAAACTTGTTTGAAGATCGTCGAACGACGTTCGAAGATAGTCGATCAAATCAAGCCTATCGTCGACCTATGGTTGATGATAGCTTATTTGCTTAAAGATTATCGACCGACGTTCGAAGATTGTCGAACAGGTCGAGCCTATCGTCGATCTATGGTTGACGACAGCTTGTTGTTTGTGAAGACAGAAATAGTCGAACGATGGATCGACTACTCTGCTTCAGGAACGATCGTCGAACGGCCGTTCGACCATCGTCTCCAGTATCTTTTAAAATAGATCGACTATTGTTGGTTTAATATAAAACCGATGGTCGACCTAGGTTAAGAGATCTTTCTTTTTATCGTCGACGGAGAGCGTATTCTCGCATTCCGTCTTTCTGCTTGCTCCCTGTCTTGCGATTTCTGCCGTTTCGTCTTCGCCGTCTCTCTCTCATCTTCTCCAACCTCTTCGATGGCGATTGCTCCAGCCCTCTTGTCCGTAGTGAAGTTCGATGCTGGCTTCAGTGTGGATTTCGATTCTTTTAGTTGTTGTGACTCTGCTATTGTGGAAATTCTCAACTTATGCAAAGATCAAGGTTTGGAAAAGCTCATGTCAACAAGAATAAAGATAAACATTCCCGAGATTAAAGAATGGGCATTTACTTCATCTTCCAATGATGATTCTATGACCGGAACAATAGGCGGAGAAGAAGTAATTTTGACTCCCACCATTTTAACTGAAATTTTTGGATTGTTAAATGGGGAAGAGGATTATGAGCAAGATACCCCTGAGTTTGGGAGGATGTTGACTGAACTGGGACATGCCGAAGGCATTCCCTCTAAGCTGCTTAAGGTGAATTTTCTGTTTAAGATTAAGTTCCTTGCTGAACTCGTCAGAAAAGTGCTACTGGGAAAGCACTCTGCCCATGACAATATTACCAGGCAGCAGTTTGCACTGATGTGTGCAATTGTGAATAAGAAGCAAATTAACTGGGCAGGAGTTCTGTTTGATTTGATCAGGAAAAAGAATAGCAAGAAGGAAGTCACCCTGGGTAGGGTGGTTGGGATTTTTCTAAAGGATAAATATCCCCATCTGTTGGTTTCTGTCTCTACTTCAATAAATGCCAGCAAAAAGATGGACCCAACCCTGTTCGTCAAGTGGAAGAGAAGTTTTCTGAAGCCCGCTCCTGCAGGGGCTGCTCCAGCTGCATCTGAGAGAACCAGGACTGCTTCAGTCGCTCCCCTCCTTCAAGAAGCAGGCTCAGCCATTCTCTCCGCTCCATCTTCTTCATCTGCATTACCGTCTACTTCAGTTGAAGTTCCATCAACTTCAATTGAAGTACGACCTTCTGCCTCTCATCTTCCTGATTCATCTACAATTCTCCATGCATCACCTTCAGCATCTCCTCTCCCTTCTCATCTTGCTAGGATATCTCATCCTAGTTTTGATTTATTGGTTTTTGAGATATCCTCTCCTCCTCAGTCACCAATTCCTCCTTCAGATCATATTGATCATCCTGCTTCCGCCCATCACTCTCCAGTTCACTCTCCATCTCATCAAGAATACACCATCCCTGCTGATCATCCATCTTCTGTGATTCGCCCTCCATCATTTGAAATCACTCCAACTTTCATCTCTAGCATCCTGGAGTTAATTACCCCTTCAATCAAAATCATTTTTGAAGAGGCAAATTGCTCCCCTTGCATCCTCCATCTCTTCTTTGACTACTGCCATCCAATCCCTCTCAAAATCTGCTGAGCCCTCTTCATCTAGGGGCCTGGTTTCAGTTTCTACTGAAATCAGGCAGGGGGAGATGCTTTATGAAGATGCCTCTGAGCTGCCCTTGGCCTCCCTTTTAGCTGATCCTCAAGCAGATACAGAGAAAGAGATAGAAGAATTAGCTCCTCCTCCATTGTCTGAAACAGATATTTCTGATGCCATAATGAAATCTGAGTTTATTGTCAAAGTATGCCTAAAAGAATGCTCCACTCCCCTGGTTGCCCTCTACCTAGAACGAGTCATTACTTCCTTCCTAGATGAATTATGGGAGTTAGGGCATTCAAAGGAAAATTTTGAAGGTATCCCTTTTACTCATTTTTTAGACTTGATAACTGACAAGCTAGTATGGGAATACCTAGAAGGAATGATACAATGTCATTTAGCAAATTTTTGTTCATAATACTACAGATATAATGGAAGAAGTATTAGATGTCCAAGAGCTTGATCACCAACCAGCTCCAGAAGTTCAAACTGAACCAGAACCAATTGTTCAAGATTCTGAGCTATCAGTGTAAGAAGAACTGGTCCCCATGACAGTTGCTGATGAACAAGAAAAGGCTTCAGAAATTCAAATTGAAAAGTCTACTGTATGGGATGACACTCCTGGAATTTAGATACTCTTCTGGCACAGGATGTCATGGAAGAAGAGTTAGAAAGAGCTGCCTTAAAAGAGAAGGAAAGAGCTGTGCAAGAGGAAATTGATCCGTATGATCTTCCTCCTTCTTCAAATTCTGAGGATGAGATTGATTCTGATGAATCTGATGAGTCCAAGAAAAAGAGATCTGCTAAGAAGAAAAGGAAAGCTGTGGCTCCTCATCCTCCAAATCCTGATAATGATGTCCCCTACTATATCTTGAAAAGCATTGATCCTAAATCTAAATAATTTCAGCACTGGATGGAATTTTCTAAGAATCAGCAGAAATTAAGGAAGAAGTCTAAGAGATATGACAGTCCTGCCCCAAGATGGACTCCTAGAGGTCCTCCTCCTCCACCTCCCGGTGCAGGAGCCTCTGGAAACCTATCTGCAAATCCTTCTGCTCAGTCTGATAGGTTCAACCCATCTCAGTCCTCTCAAAGGAAAAGTTCTCAAGGATATCAAGGCAGAACGTAATCTGGTTATCAATGACTTGATGCTGATGTAAAGGAACAAGTGAATGATGTGGTTTATCAAAGACCAACTCTTTCTCCTCCTCCTTCCAAAGAACTCAAGAGCACATCCTCTCCAAAGCCATATCATGCAGTGAAAGCTATTTCAAAAGGTTAAAGAATTATTTTCTCTGAAAAATCTAGCAAGAAATTTGCTGAGTTTGCTCCTCCTTTTTCTCTAGTTATTCAGGATAAAGAGCCAGCTGAAAGTCTGCTAGATATGTCTATTAAATTTAAAGCTGTGAAACCTGTTGATACAACCTCTGAAAATGTGTATGAAAGCCCAGAGCTTGATCCTGATTTTAGGATGGCTTGATTTCTTGATCTTGTTGGTTCAGCCCAAATTAAGAAAGCTAAAGCTGAAGGTAAAGACACTGCAGGATTAACCACTATGTCCAAATTCAAAATGAAGGAGCTTGATAAATTCCAGGTTAGACCTGAGGTATTTGACCCTTCAAAATACATGGAAAAGCATCCTGAAGCAGTTATCCCAAGGGCATCAGAAACTAAAATCATTGGAGAGCAAGATCTAAAATTTTCAAAGAAAGAAGCTCTAGATCCTTCTAGGAAGATTACTTTTATTCCTAGTTCTTTTGAACCTAAACCTAATTCTGAAGCTCCTTAAAAATTTCATTGATTGACTGTTATTTACTTATCTGTTTGATTGATGTTATCTGCTTAAATATTTCCCTTCATGTATTTTATTTATTTTCAGTAGTTAGTTTTGTGTTTATTTGTTGTTGGGAGACTTAACTCAAATAGGGGGAGATGTTGGTACCCTAGTTTAGATTTGAGTTAAGTCCTCTCTTTTAGTCTCTTGACCCAAGATTTATATATGGTCAAAGGTTAGTTGTTTAGTTAGTTTGCTCTAGATTTAGAGTTGTCACTTTTCCAGATGAAAATTTGGTTAAGTTGTTTTTTGTTCGACTATGGTCGAACGCCGCTCGACTATCGTCTATCGACTGGTCGACGATCGTCTATCTGTTGGTCGACGTTTGTCTGTCAGCAGGTCGTCTACCTCTGAGTTAGTTCAACTCTTGGTAGTTCGACGTTCTGTGGAATCTGCCTCGCCGATCGTCGAACCCTGCTCGACCTTTTCTGACCAGACAGATTTCTTGATAGTTCAACTATCTTCTTAGATAGTTCAACTATCTGATAGTTCGACTATCTGTTTGATAGGTCGACTATCTGTGTTGTTTGATAGTTTGACTATCTGTCTTGATAGGTCGACTATCTGCTGTGTTTGATAGTTTGACTATCTGCTTGGATAGTTCAACTATCGGATAGTTCGACTATCTGTTGATAGGTCGACTATCTGTTTTCTTTGATAGTTCGACTATCTGTTTGATACGACTATCTGCTGTGGTTGTTCGACTATCTGCTTGGGTAGTTCGACTATCTGTATCGTTAGACTATCTGTCTGATAGGTCGCCGATCTCTGTGCTTCGTTCGACGATCTCCGAGGGTCGTTCAACGTTTTGTTGTATGTCTTTAATAATTTTGTCCTCTTCTATTCTATGATTTATTTCATATTTATTTGGCATATTATTTCTGTAAATTTGTGATATTATTTTCATGCAATCTCTGCTCCATTCCTTATGCATGAGCCAATCGTTATCTGACAAAGTGTTTTGTCTTATTAGTTGAAAATGCAATGTCTGCTTTATCTGCCAGGCTGTCCTTTATAGCCGTTAGACTCAGAAAGTCTTCTCTGGCTGTAAAGAGTTCTTTCTGATATGACCTTTTTCCTGCACCCTTCTTATCTGATTGGTTATGCAGCTTCTTAGAAAGCTTTATCCTCTTATAGTATGTCTGTCTGCAGGATTTGTTTTTGCTTTATGATTTTTGCAGCCCAGATTGCTGATGCCAGAAGAAGACAAAGATTCAAACTCAAATTAAAGCCGTTGCAAAGGCTCATATAAAAAGAGCTTCTTTTGAAAGAAGAAAATACGAAGATACACAAGAAGTTTACTCTCAGCAGCATAGAAAAAGAGAAAAAGCAAGAAAGTTCTACAGCTCTCAGAATTTCATATTCAACTGAGAAGTTCAAAGCTCTTCTGCATTCTTCTTCATCCTGAGTTCATCCTGCTTACAGGAAGACTTTCACTCAGAGGCCTTTAGAAGAAGAAGAAGAAAGGAAGCTGGTTGAAGAAGAACACCTGTTCCCAATCAAGAATCTTCTTCAAGCTTCTCCTTCAGAACCTCAAGACAATTCTTTGTCTTAGTTCAGATGAATTCCTGCACCCTGAAGCAAGACTCTTTCCTGGATATTCTCTAAGCCAAGGGGAGCCTTGATTCTTTTGAGCTATCTAGCTCTGTGCAATCCACTAGCTTCTCTAATCTGTTTAACAATAGAGAAGAAGCCTTAACTCTCTTAACCTCCTGTACAAAGGGTTATTACTCCCTTCAAAAGTGAACCATTGGTGGCAGGGCACCTGATCAAAAACCTGTGTTGGATATTGAGCTCCTGATCAAAAGCTCAAAGGGTCTACTTGATCTACTTGAAGCAGATCAGTTGGTGGCAGGGCACCTGAACAAAAACCTATAGTGGATTCCTACCAGGGTGGTAGAAGAGTGGACGTACATATTTAGAGGGAACTACTATAAATTCCATGTGTCGTCTGTGTTGCTCATTTAATTTATTGCACTGTGGCTGTGAATAGAAATAACTAGGATTGTTAGTTGCTGTATTAGGATCCAAGCTTAACTGTAATTACAGTTAGCTCTCTCTTGTGCACTACACTTTGTGTTAGGCTCTAGGGTTTCAATATCTATAAACTTATTCCGTAATTAACTCTAAGGGAGTTGAGTAGGGTATCATAATTTTTGAATACTCTATTCACCCCCCCCCCCCTCTAGAGTTGTATCTACCCTCACTTTCATGGAGAATAATCAAGCAGTTGACAGGGGAGTTATTCTAACAACTATCTAGAACAAAGTATAACTAGCAATCCTATGGTAGTAAGTGGTAAAGAAGAGAAGTAGTAAATAGCAATTGTATAAAAAGGCAGCTAGAGAACAGTAAGTAAACAAGCAAGTAAAAAAGTAAGTAACCTTAACTTATATGAATGCCCATACAAACTTATAAGTTAAGGGGTCTTCTGCAAGGCTCCTATCGTATAAAAAGTCCCATACCAATTTATACGTTGGGGTGTCGGTTGGATGCAAATATGAGTGTAGTGATATGCTATGCAATGATTCATGCAAGTGCAACACACGCACACGACTCTATTCGCATAGACCTTTAGTTCCCCCTGTTCGGGCAGCTAGCTTCACTCCCAGGAACCTCTGTAGTGGCAAACGGATACAGTGGGTCAGGCCCCCCACTCCTAGGCGGGTATCCACACTACCGGGCCTAGCCCTTCTGTACGCCCCTAGAGGAACACAACCTAGAGTATCCGCGTACTACTGCTGGCTATACCCACCAGACTTTCTTTGGCTAAGTGTCCCATACCACCGAGTCAACGTACCGATGCCGGTGTGAACGACAATCAGATATTAAAGACCCACCACCTTTATTCTGTACTCCAACCCTCGAGCCCTCGGCACCCCGGACTGTCCCATCTGTGCATCTACCTTCAGAGCTACCATCTGAATCGCAACCAAACCAATTATTCTACCTTCCTAGCTATCGGGGTGTATGTGTGTGCAACCCTAATTATACTAGTTGCTCTTTAGATTATTAATTCTACAGTTTACATTAGCCCAGGACTGCCCCCGGTATTCCCCGTGAAGGGCTCTCAAAGGGCACTAGTAACTATGATGGTAGCTGAAGCCCACCGTTCCCTTTCGCAAGGCACTTAACCCTAACTAATCTCACACTCTACTTATCTTGACCTCCAATAATGAACTTAACTTAGCTTGCCCTAACCAACCAGCAACTACCAAAAATTCCATCTCTCAAAGTTCGTTATCCGCTCTAGTTCAGTTTCCGTGGTTTTACTATGTGCAGACCATCCTAAGATACGTGAGGAGTATGAGGGGAGGTACTCCAATTTGTCTTCCGAATCTCCTATAGTATTTACTGGAGGTCTATCTTGACATATTTTAGCTAAGACCAAGATTTCCAAATTTTCCTATTTATCGGGCATTTCATTTATTTATTCTAAGCTTCCAAATGCCCTAGTATGAACATGAAGTGCACTAATGAGCCAACAATAAATCATCATAAAATCAGTAAAAATCCTATGAGACATTTAAAAAAGCTATTCCAAGTTTTGAGAAATTCCAGAGGTGTTTAGGCCTATATTTCCTAATTTACCATCTTAGGCCATTTCTACTATATTATGAAGGAAGTACTATAAATATGTATCCAAAAACCCCAAGAAAATCATAGAAGCTTTATGGTGACCTAAAACCATCAGAATCCAAGTACCATAATTTTTATCAAACATTTGGGCTCTGAAACTATTTTAATGTAAAATACCGACTTTCCTAGCTTAGGGAAGGAGATGCTATTTTTAATCATCTAAAATTACATATAAAAATACAGGGTGACTAACATAACTTTAAACACCCACTGACCAAATTTCATAATTTTTCAGACAGTAATTGGACATTATATGTATTTTTGACTCCATGTCACAAGTAGTACGTTAAAGAAATATGTACCCAAAATAATCAGTTAAAATTTCCAAGAAAAATACAAAAGGTATAACATGTTATAAGATGTCCTAATCCAAGATTTCATAACATTCCAGTGAACAGAATTCCAGAATTATCAAAATAAATATCTAGGGAATAATTAGAGTTGTAAATGAAGTACTGTATAAATTAACCCAAAAATCTCAACAAAATTATAACATGGCTATTTAGATTAGAAAATCACCCTACTCCAATTTTACTCTATTTAAAGTTCATTTGACAGCTTAATAGATCAAATTAAGGTTGGTGACCTAAACTAGGGTTAGGATTTTAGGTGGCCTAGCTGTCTCCAAATACCCTAAACTTTTGTCCAGAGAACTATACTGGCCCTATAGTTCTCTCCACCAAATTTTAAGTCAGTCCAAGGTCATTTGACCCCATGACCTTCACAACCCCAAAAACCACCATTAAGGGATTTTCCCTATGGTTCTAGGGATACCCTACACCAAACCACCCCAAACTCCCTTGGAGGGTGTGTCATTCCCTAAACAGCCACTGGACATCACATCAGCCTCTGTTGAGGCTATATGACCACCCAAATACCAAGGGGGTGTTTGATCCTAAATTATCCTATAAGGATCAACCTAGGGTTGGACTCAAACCTAATCAAAACATCTCCAAATGAGATATAATTTTTAACAGAACCTTATGATATATCCAGGGACCACTCACCAAAATTTGGGAGGGTTTGGAAGTCATTTAGCCGTCTAATTAAATTATGCTAGGATTATTGAATTTTTCTAAAAACAATAGAAAAGCATTTTCCAAAAATCCTAATTTTTGTATAGAACCTAGATATAGGTAAGATTAGGCAACATCCCAAATTTCAAGTCATTTTGATGACTGGATTGGAGTGGGGAATTTTTCTAAGGTCAAGACAGCCCTATGGATAGACCTCACCAAAAAGTGTGTTGTGGTCTAACCAAAACTTCAAATCGAGTGAAATCAATTTTAAATTAAACTAGACTTCAAGGACTACATTTTCTATGTTGATCATTTTTTATGTTTCAGCACCTACATGTAATAATTTTAAGTTTAAACCTAGTGCACAGTAAAGGGAATTAATTCCTAATTATACAATATATAATATAATAAAATGCTACTGTTCATCTTCTTCTTTAGCCCGAACCAGCAACAAAAAAAACTTGAAACCTGTAGCTTTTCTAAAGCCATTTCCTAGCCACCCAGCTATCTCCCTGGTCGGCCACCACCACCACCTCCTCTGTTGAGGTGAGGGCTACCGTCGGGCGGCACACGGCCGCTGGAGAGGCGGTTTCCGGCGAACCCGCCACCATGAAATTTTTGAAAAACATGGAAAAGCTCACTCAATCTTGCTCCTTTGAGCTCGACATCTCTCCTAAGTAATTTCTAAGATCTACCCATAGAAGAAGGAGTAGAGGAGGACCTTCTTCGCGGTTTGAAGGCGAGATGAACGTCGGATTGTCATGGCGCGGTGGTGGCGTTCCCGAACTTCTTCAACAGCAAGAGCAGCAATCTGAATCCATTTGATCGAGCGTGTAACCATCTCCTCTTGCTCTAAGGAGGCTGTTATAGATCTCCAAGTGGGGAGGGGAAAGGATGAAACATTCATGGCCATGAATGTTTCTCTTAATAACGTTTTAGTTATGATGTAAGGAAGAGGAAAAGGTGGAAGATGAAATGGCTGATCCAGGTGGCGATTTTCTATTGGACCTCACTCTCTCTTTCTATTAAATAATTAGAGACGAAAACGGCCCATAAATATTCCTGCTGTACATTCCCATAATTTGATTTTATTATGACGTCGGTTACCAAAATTTCCAGTCTGGCTAACGTTTCGGCCTTGGTCACGGGCGTGACAGGCCCGGGTGGCCAATTCTGAGTTCGACGATCGTCGAACTTAGATCGATGATCGTCGAAGGGTGGTCACGCCCTAGGTCACGGGCGTGACACATGGGTCACGGGCGTGATAGGGTCATGAGGCAAATTCCGCGCTCGGCGATCGTCTCGCTAAGATCAACGATCGCCGAAGGGGGTCACGCCCTTGGTCATGGGCGTGACACCTGGGTCACGGGCGTGACAGGGCCATGATGCAAATTCTGTGCCTCGACGATCATCCCGCTGAGATCGACGATCGTCGAAGGGGTCACGCCCTAGGTCACGAGCGTGACACATAGGTCACAGGCGTGACACATATGTCACGGGCGTGACAGCCCCGGGATGAAAATTCTATGCCTGACGATCGTCTCCCTGAGATTGACGATCGTCGAAGGAGTCACGCCCTAGGTCACGGGCGTGACGGGTCGGTCACGGGCGTGACCAACCCGTGACCCGAAATCTCGGTCGATGTATTTCAATTTTTGGGCTTCCTAGGGTTCTATCACGACCAACCGACTCCTAGGGGTCTAGCCGGAAATGGGATGTTACATCAAATCGTCATCATGATCAATAGATGATAAAGAATGCTCAGAAAAAGGAAAGAAGTTTTCTTCAGGAGAAGTCTACAAATAGTAACATAAGTCGTCATTTGAAAGCGAATTTTTCATAGACGAGTCAATAGTAAAGGTAACTTCTTCATCTCCGACTCTAAGGAGAAGTTTACCGTTACAAACGTCTATAACTGCGCGCGAGGTGGAAATAAATGGGAGACCGAGAATGAGTGGTACCTCGGTGTCCTCTTCGATGTCAAAGATGATGAAATCTACTAGAAAGATAAATTTGTCAACTTTGACAAGCACATCCTCAATAATCCCCATAGGGAGTTTGACAGACCGATCTGCCAATTGAATGCACATTCTTGCGGGTTTAGGCTCTCCTAATCCCAATTTCTACACTAAATAATAAGGCATTAAATTAATTGAGGCGCTTAGATCGGTAAACGCACATTTTACTAATAAATCGCCAAATAAACAAGGAATAGAGAAACTATCCGGATCGGGTAGTTTTTAGGTAATTTATTAAGTAAAATTGCCGAACACTCCGTGTTCAACTGAACTGTGGAGATATCCTCAAGTTTCTTTTTATTGGATAAAAGATCCTTGAGGTACTTGGCATACTTTGACATTTGTGCTATAACTTCGCAAAACGGTAAATTTATTTGAATTTGTTTAAATATATCTAAAAATTTACCGTGATGCTCATCCACCCGGTCTTTTTGCATTCTAGACGGATATGGAAGAGGTGGTTGATAAGCATTTGATTTATTAGAATTAGAAGTCTTAACCAGAGGAGAAGATGAAGAAATTTTTACCTCCGTGTTAAAGTTTGGAGTGTTTGGGCGGCCGATCTCTAACTACAGCGGTCTATTTGTTCCAGCAATTTTACGGTCTGGCGAAGAGAAGTTGCAGCGGTCTACTTGAAGCCGTAGCAGTCTAGCAAAGTGTAGAGGTCTGCTTGAAGCCGCAGCGGTCTGACCGTCGTTGTTGTCCGACAATTTGCAGCAGTGGTCAGGCGGTCAGTTCGAGAGGCTGACTCTGGGAGATTGCGGCTTTGTAGTTAGTTATTTAATTTCTTGTATAGTTAGTGGTTTGGTCATGTCAAACCGCATAAGCTGCATGGCTTGTATTTAGTCCCACATCGTTTGTTGTAAATCTCTCTCTCCTCCCCCAGTTTCTATAAATAAGGGGGAATACCTTTGCAATCTTTATCTTTTTTGAGCAATAAAGTTTGTGGTTTATTTACCTCTTTTGTCCATTTTCCACATGGTATCAGAAGAAACCGACCCTTTGCTTCAAGAAGATCGCGGTTTGTTGCTCTAATCGCGCGACCTCTTCCACCGGTTTGTCAGGCTTCTTTCTTTTACCTTCCCTCCCTTGCTTCCTCTCAGGCCTTTTTGTTCGCCCGACTTCCCTTGCAAACTGCGTGTTTTCTCTTCCCACATTTTCTCTTCTCTGTTGCGAGTTCTGCCTTTGGTCGCGGTTTCTTCCTTACCGCTGGTGCGTTTTCGCCTTGACCGGGTGGCCTCGTGCTCTTTTCTCTTCTTTCTACCTATTTGCTAGTCACTAGTCTCTTATTTGGTGTGAGTCCGCATTTTGGTTGCGGCTTGTTCTTTGCCACTGGTGTGTTGACACCGTGACCGTGTAGTCTCCGTCTCCTTCTGTAACTTGTTTTTGATCATTTTGTCTTTTTTACACCGTGCGGCTTCTTTCTTTCTATTAGCGTGGTTTGCACTGTGTTCGCGCGGTCTCTTTCTCTTCTTTCTTCTTGCACGGCTTTTCTGCGTTTCGGTCGCAACTTTTTTGTTGCTGCTGTATTGGCACTGAGTCCGGGGGGCTTGTTATTCCTTGTCTGCGTTCTTCTCCTCTTCTCATTTCTCGCTGACGTTTGTTTACCCGCTGCAGTTTCCGTCCCTTGGTCCGGTTTCTTCTGGTTTCTTCCTCTCTTCCCACCCTTCTAGTCGTGGCTTCTTCTAGCCACTGGATTGTGTATCTTTGACCAGGAAGTCTCCTTGGTCTCTCTTTCTTCTTCATGGTTTTTGTCGTCTTTTTTCTCCATGTGCAGTTTTTTTACATGCTTTCCGGCTTCTTCTTTCCAATGACTTCCCTTCTCTCTTCTACTACTCATGCTCTTGCAGTCTCCTCTGATAAGTGGCTTATTGACTCTAGTTCCACTTGTCACATGATGGGCAACTCTTATTTGTTTTCCTCTTTGCTTGAGATAAATAGGTTATCTCCTGTTATTATTGCTGATGGGACCTCTGCGCCTGTGCATGGTATTGGCAATGTGCATCTCTCTTCATCTTTGCTGTTAGAGGACATTCTTTATGTCCCTACTTTCCCATGAAATTTACTATCTGTTCATGCTCTTTGCACCCAGTTAAGTTGCACAGTTACTTTTACTGGTACCACTTGTTCTTTCTCTGATTTTGTTTCTAAGACTACGATTTCTACTGGTACTGCTCGTGGTGGCCTGTTTTATCTTGACAATGTTGTTGCTCTTTTTGTTTCTTCCTCCATTCAGTTGTGGCATCCTCGTCTTGTTCATCCTCCTTCTCGCCTCATTCATCAACTTTTTCCAGACCTTCCTTTAGATGATTTTTCTTTGAACTGTGAAGCATGTGAGTTGGGCAAACATCATCGCTCTACTTTCCCAGCTCGAACTGGTCGTTGTTCTTTGCGTCCTTTTGAGCTTGTTCACTCTGACATCAAGGGTCCTTCTCCGGTTGCTTCTGTTGGTCGCGGAAGCATGTACTTTGTCACATTTATTGATGATTTCTCCAGTTGTATTTGGCTGTATCTCTTGAAGGATCGTTCTGAACTGTTCTCTGTATTCACTGCTTTTTATCATGAGATCTTCACACAGTTTAGTGTGCCCATTCTGATTCTTCGTACTGATAATGCCAAAGAATATATCAGCCATCAGTTCTCTTTGTTTTGTGTGGACAAGGGTTTGACTCATCAGACAAGTTGTCCATATACCTCTCAATAGAATGGCATTGTTGAACGCAAGAATCGTCATCTTCTGGATGTTTCTCACAGTCTTTCTTTGCAAATGAATGTCCCTCGGTCTTATTGGGGTCATGCGGTTCTTCTTGCTTGCTATCTCATTAATCGTATTCCCTCGTCTGTTATTCAGGGAAAGACTCCTTTTTCAGGCTTATATCCGGAGGCCGAGCCATTTCCTTTGCCCCTTTAAACCTTTGGCTGTACTGCCTTTGTTCACGTCCCTTCTCCTGGACAAGATAAACTTTCTCCCTGATCATTTAAATGCCTATTCTTTGGCTATTGTCCTACTCAAAAAGGGTATCGATTTATTGATCCTCTCCTGTGCAAACAGTATGTTTCCGCATATGTTACCTTCTTTGAAGATGCTCCATATTTCTCATCTCCTTCTTCTCTCATACCTGCTGATACTTCTCCTTCCCTGCCTATTCTCTTGGCACCTCCGCCAGAGCTGGTTCTTTCAGCATCTCCTCCTATTACTCCATCACTTTCTCGAGACCCTGATGGGTTACCCTTGGAACCCTATGTGCCTGTTCCGGAGCCTCTTCTTTCTTCTGCCAGTACATTGCCTTCAATAAGTAGTGACCTCGATCTTCCAATTGCCCTGCGAAAGGGCGTTCGCTAATGTACTCAGCATCTGATTGGTGCGGTGGTCACCTATGCTCAGCTTTCCCCAACTGCCAAGCGCTTTTCTCTTGCTATTTCTTCTACTTCCATTCTGAAAATGTATCAAGAAGCTCTTTCTCTTCCTCAGTGGAAGGCTACTATAGATGTAGAAATGAGCATGTTAACTGAGAGAGGGACTTGGACTCTTGTTCCACCACCTCTAGGAGTTGATGTGGTTGGATGTCTGTGGGTCTTTGTGGTTAAATATTTTCTAGATGGCTCTGTTGAACGGTATAAGGCACGACTTGTTGCCAAAGGGTTTACTCAGACATATGGGGTGGATTTCTTTGATACTTTTTCTCCTGTTGCTCACATCAGCACTATCCGTATTCTCTTCTCTGTGGCTGTTAATAGAGACTGGGAAATGTCTCAGTTGGATGTTAAGAATTCCTTCCTTTATGGGGATTTGCAAGAGGTGGTATATATGGAGCAACCTCCTAGGTATGTTGCTCAGGGGGAGTCTCAGTTGTGCAAGCTTCAGAAGGCGATTTATGGTTTAAAGCAGAGTCCACGAGCCTGGTTTGAAAAGTTTAGTGAAGTTGTTTCTCTTATTGGGTTCAGTCAAAGCTCTGCTGATCATTCTTTGTTTATACGCAAGACTACTAAAGGACTTGTAGTTCTTGCTGTCTATGTTGATGATATTCTTCATGACTGGTGATGATAAGGAGGGCGTTGACTAGCCAAACAACATCTTCGACAACACTTTGTCACTAAGGATATGGGATCGCCCAAGTAGTTCCTGGGAATTGAGATTTCACGAAAGAGGACCTCGGTGGTTCTTTTACAGCGGAAATATGCGCTAGACCACCTAAAGGAGACAGGTCTTCTTGGCATGAAACCTGCTCGTTGCCTGATGGCTGTTGGTGATGATAAAGGCTGGACTAATTCTCCTCTTCTCTAAGATTTCACTGTATATAGGCGACTTATCGACAAACTTATATATCTGACGGTTACTCAACCAGATATCTGTTATACAGTTGGGAAGGTTAGTCAATTTATGCAAAGTCCTAGAGAATGTTATCTACGCTATGCCATGGAAATTTTGGAGTATGTGAAAGGATCTCTAGGAAGGGGCTTATTGTTTCAAAAGAATAGTCATATGAAGATTGAAGCATATTCTGATGCCAACTATGTTGATAACAAGGATGATAGAATTTCTACATCAGGTTTTTGCACTTTTGTAGGAGGAAACCTGTTTAGCTTGAAAAGCAAGAAGCAGGCAGTGGTTTCAAGATCATGTGCTGAAGCAGAATATAGGAGCATGGCCTCAACTACCTACGAGTAAAAATGGCTACGGGCGCTTATGCTTGACTTGGGAGAAGTTTATGACCATCCTCTTCCTATGTTTTGTGATAACAAAGCCGTCATTTATATTTCAAGGAATCCTGTATTTTATGAGAGAACAAAGCATATTGAGGTTGATTGCAATATCATTAGAGAGGTGATTTTGAAGAATCATGTTTGCACTCATTTTGTTACATCAGAAAGAGAACTAGCTGACTTCTTCACCAAACCGATTACTCCATCTGAGGAGGTCTGTAGCAAGCTGGGCATGGTCGATATATATGCTCCCGCTTGAGGAGGAGTGTTAAAGTTTGGAGTGTTCGGGCGGTCTGGTCTCTAACAGCAGCGGTCTATTTGTTCCAGCAGTCTGGCGGTCTGGCGAAGAGAAGCCGCAATGGTCTGTTTGAAGCCACAGTAGTCTGCTTGAAGTGGCAGTGGTCTGGCAAAGTGTAGCGGTCTGCTTGAAGCCGCAGCGATCTGACCGTGGTTATAGTCTGACAACTTGCAGCAGGAGGTCAGGCGGTCAGTTCGAGAGGCTGACTCTAGGAGATTGCGGCTTTGTAGTTAGTTGTTTTATTTCTTGTATAGTTGGTGGTTTGGTCCTGTCAAACCGCATAAGCTGCACGACATATATTTAGTCCAGTTGGGGTGATTCCTTATACTAAGGTGATAAGTATAACCATAATTATTACCCGAATTAAAAGGTGGCCGATTCGGATTACCCATGTAATCCACATGTTCGACAATAGAGGAAGGTTCCTGTTGAAACCGAAAGATTGGTCTCTGTGGAGTTCACCCTTGGGGAAGGGGTGGTCGCACACCTACTTCGTTCCTGCAAGAAAAGCAACCGAAGAGAAGGAAAGAACAGAGGACTGGACCAAGGGCCCGGCGCGGAGGTCCCACCAAAAACCCGGAAGATCTCAGAGCGCTTCCCCTCCTTAGCCAAAAAGGCCAGGCTAAGGTATCTCAGAGAACACTGAAAGACTGGGAGACAAGTCCATGTCCTCTGAGGTACCCCTTGGGTCCTATTTATAGTTTTTAGAAGATGGCCTGCCAATAACTAACCTCTGATGGCTTGAAATTACTGAAAGACCCTTGGGGATGGTCTGCCAACAGCATAATCCCGCTGTCCTGACCAGCTATGCGCAGTCCGTCCCGACCTGATAACCGAGAAACGCGGGTCGGGGCTGGCCCGCCAAAAGGAGCGGGTCGGGGCTGGCCCACCTAAAGGAGCGGGTCGAGGTTGGTCCGCCTAAAGGAGCGGGTTGAGGCTGGCCCACCTAAAGGAGCGGGTCGGGGCTGGCCCGCTTAAAGGAGCGGGTCGGGGCTGGCCCGCCTAAAGGAGCGGGTCGAGGCTGGCCCGCCTAAAGGAGTGGGTTGAGGCTGGCCCGCCTAAAGGAGCAGGTAGAGGGGTCTAAGATCCTCCGGCAAACACGAGGTTGTACACAATCCACGCTCTTTACGGGCTTCGCAGAAGCTCGGAAAGAAACATCCAACCCTACGTGTCCGGCGGAAGTACTGTTGAGCTGGAGGGAATCTTTGATGAAGGGTCACACCCTGGCATTATAAATAAGTTGTCGGGCTTTTGGAAGACCACCTCTTTTTCCTAGCATTTTCCCGTTGCTCATAGCTGAGAGATGCCTACGTCTGAGGAGATGTGGGCCCGATTGGCGGCTGCGAGGGAGGGCGCCCGGGATGCTGCCGTAGAAGCCGCCCTGTGGCTAGCGTGGGGAGTGGCAGGTCCTCTTTTCAAGCCGGTGAAAGGAAAGATCGTTCGGCGCCCCCGACCGGATGATGATCCTGCCTCTGGCTCGGCCGGCGACGCCGAGGTTGTTCCTTCGATAGGAGATCACTTTGTCCGATCCGCCGTTCCTCCTGACTTTCTCTTTTTGGCAGGAGACGCTTCAAGACGTCGGAGTGGATGAAGGGGGGTCAGGGAAATCTCCCCTGAAGGCGATGAGTCGGGCCGTCAGTCCATCCCTTCCGGCGCATCTTCCTCCTGCATCTTCCTCGTCGCCATGGCCCCTGGGTCTGGGGAAACCGTGCGTCGCCCCGGGAGGACCTGCATTCCAGGGTCGGCCGGGCTCTTCTCGACCCGCTAATGATGCGGGTGTCGTGCCGACGCCTGGTTACTCTTTTGCTTCTAGGCCATTTATCAATCGCCGTCTCCCTCTAACTTTAACCTTGTAGGTTACAACACAGTCTCTTCTGATGTGTAAATGAGCGAGGGGTACTCGCCTCCCCCCGAGCTGGACGACATCGCAGGCTACCTGGGCGACCCGCTTGATGCCGCGAAGATGAAGACGCAAGTGATGCGATTATTTCAGAAACACACGCTGCTGCTGAATGAAATCTTCGACAGAGTAGAGAAAGATAAAGCTGAGATGGAGGGGCGACTCACAGCTCTAGAGGGAGCTGGGCGAACTGCTGGCGAGGATGGGGCAACATCGCTGGACGTGCATATTACGCGAGCCGAGGAGCGACTTAGGCAGATTTCAGAGGAGGTCGACCTTACCCAGTGAGAGCTGACGGCGGTTCGCGAGTATCACTATCTTCGCATTCCGCCCTAATCCGGCAAGCGAGGGTGGGGTAGGTGGAAATGGATTCAATATTGAGCCGCCTTCCTCGCTCTCGTCAGTGCTTGCCACCGCTTGCTGGGTCCGGGTCGCCTCGGATGCCGGTCGAAGCTATTAGGTCTGCAAGACATTTGTTTTGAGAACAATGGTTTCTGTAATAATTCAGGATCTGTCCTGCCCGATCATGGGCATGTGCTTACTGTGTTCTTCTGTTTTATATTCTAGCACTCCTCGCGGTCGTCAGTAGTCGATTCGCTCCGATCTGCGATCGACGATAGTCGATCCGTGGCCGACGATAGTCGATCCGTGGTCGACGATATTCGTCGACCCGCGGCTCACTGTTCTGGCCAACCCTTTCAAGGTAATAATAGTCCATGACCCTATTCAGGAGATGCGGGCGATGTGAGCTGCCCCCGCCAGCTCGTCTTCTTACTCGCGTGATGCCGAGGAGCTGACCTGCCTAGACCTTAACACAATTTATGCTGCCGAAAGCGGGCCAATTTCCCGCGGGCCCCCCTCTTATAGGCTCGCGCGTCGTTCTAGGAGGGGCCCGCGTCGCCATTCATTCTCCCACGCGAGAGCGGGCGAGGGAGGTTTACGGTCGAGAACCTCTCGTGGGCGTCCTGCGAGCCGACGAGGATCCCGATCGGGTTCAGAAGTCGAAGCATCGGGGTTAATCTTGCTATCCGCACTTTTCCCGCCACCAAGGTTTTTTCCCGCCTTTCTCAACTCTATAAGTAGACTCAGCCGATCCACTTTTCACCTACCATATTAAAAGATGATTCTTCCTTCTTCTCGCGAGAACCTTTCCTCGTTTCGCCTAGTGAACCTTTTCGCAAGATGGTTGGCGACGGTGGCAGCGGCAATGCGGACGGGAGGGGGAAGTGTGCTTGGGCCTTTTCTGAGCACGATTTCCCTCCCGCCGTCATTACCGAGGTGGAATTCCTTGAAGTCCTTGGTCGATTCGTCCCGCCGGGCTTTGAGGCGAGGCGGCTTGAGGCGAGCGAGCGCATAAATGATCTGTCAGGGGACGAGCTTGCGCTTCCTACTGCCCACTTCGAGGCGGGTCTCCGGCTTCCCCTGTGGCCGGAAATCCGTCAAATCTTCAAGTACTTCGGGGTTGTCCCCGGGCAGATGACCCCTAACTCCGTCGCGGTGGCGGTTGGGTTTGCTTGCTACCTTCGGGAGGAGAGGATTGAGTTCAGCCTCGCGGTCTTCCGCAAGCTATTTTCCTTCTGTACGAATAAGGACGGGACCGCCTGCTTCGCCAGCAGCCAGGCGAAGGTGCGAGAGACAGTGAACAAGAGCCACAACTGGCTAAAGAAGTTTGTCTTCGTCAAGGGGGACTTTGGAAATGTCCCCTTCTCGCCGGTTCAGCTCAGCGAGGCGAGCTATCGCCCCCCGTCTTTGGGGGGTCACGAGGCGGCACTGTACGGGTTCTTCGCCGGGAAGAGCTTTGAGGTGGCATACCTCCGCAGGAACCTGGACGATCTCGCCCCCATCCCGCCTGGTGAAGGTAAGCGACTCGACTACTTCCGTTTTCCAAAACCATTCTTCGAGTAACCTTAAGTTCTTCACTTTTACAGGCGAGCGCGATACTCCCCTCCGTCCTCCCTATGAGAGTGCGCGACTCGCGTCCGGCGAGCTCGCCCGGGCTGAGGCGGCGGCCACTGTACACCGCGAGTTATCAGCCCCCGCTACCTCAAAGCGACCCAGTCATGAGCGGACCCAGGATCTGCCGCCGCCCAAGAAGTCCAAAAAGGCGAGTGGCGCACCTCTCCTGACTCCCGACAAGGGCAAGGCTCCTGTCGGTCAACAGTCTATTGCTCCTCCTCCGCCTTGTCCCTCGGCCGCACCGGCCATCGGCTCAGCCGGTGCGGGGGCGGGCACATCGCAATCACTAGAAGGGGGTCAGCCCACGAAGAAGTTGGTCCCCCGGGGACACTGCAACTTCGGATTCGGGGAGGGGCCCTTGGACGAGCTCGAAGTCCCGCTACTTCAGTGGGATAGAGAGATCAACCGTGTCTCCATATCCTCGGCGCTGCTGAGTTGGGTGGAGCAGGAAACCAGCCGCGGAGATGCGTATAACCTCTCCTTCGGCGTTTACGGGCGGGAGGACGCCGCCATCTATGGCGAGGAGGGGACGCGGGTGCTGGTCTACGAAAGCGCGCGGGCCCAGCTTCGCAGCCTTGAGCTGGCCCACATGGTCAGCCGGCGATGCCTTCGGATGGAGAAGAACATCCCGTCCCTCGAAAAAATTATTGACGAGAAGGAGGCGGCTCGCAAGCTTGCTCAAGAGGAGGCGGACGAGCTACGAAAGCGGGCCGAGACATCTGATGCCGCCCTCACGCAATACTTGGGGGGAGTGGTAAGCGAGCTAACTCGCGTCGGCCTTTCCTCGCCCAGAGCGATCTGATTCAATACTCTTCCTTTTCGCAGGACGCGGCGACGGCTAGCCGGATGGGCACTGAAATCGTCACCCTTCAGCAGGAGAATCAGGCATTACGGGCGCGGGTGGATGCACTGGAGGCTGCTGTGGCTGCGCCACCGTCATCCACAAGCGGCTGTCAACTTACTCATTACAGCGACTACGATATAGAAGTGATGATGCAGAAGAACGCAGCCAGCGCGGCGAAATACACCTTCCAGACGTTGCAGCGGGCCAATCTCCTTAGGAGTAGTTGTGCCAAGCTTTCGGCTGACGAGGTGGTACCGGAGCTGTTCCTCCCGATACAGAAGCCGGGTGGGTCTCCCTTTCACCCCATATGAGGGGGCTCGCAGCTTAGGGTTCGCCTCGCCGAGGGCATGCACACTTGATTTTCCTTTTCTTTTTGTCGCAGTGTCGAGGGCCCATGTCTGGGGTTTTTGTAATATTTTCTTTTTGACAAACCTAAGTGCAATGATAAATCTTTCATTCTTTCGCTGTAATGTGAATGCTTTCTTTGCTCATTCTTCGTTATTCGCTTCTCGCGTTCACCTCTTGTATTTTGACTTGAGTCGCTCACTTTGCGTCTTTGCTGTCGCGCGTGAGTGAAGTTGTAGAGTCGCTCTTGAGTGAGATTTTTGACTTGGGAGTGCGAGGAATGCCAGGCAGTCGCGACGCGGATGGGCGACTCGCATCGCCTGTCCGGGTTCGCTGTCATACTCTTTGCCGCGAAGCGGGCGAGTAGGCCGGGCTATTGCGCTAAAGCTCGCGCGGGTCGGCCAATGATCTCCTCCTGGAAAGGCGCAAGAGCATCGAACGACTTCAAACAAATCCGAGCTCGGCGTTCTTTCCCCGGAAAAGCGTCGAGCGGACAGCGGAATTAAGACAAACTGAAGCTCGACTATCTCTATTCGGAGCTCAACGATAGTTGAACGGCGCTTCGACGAAAGTAGAGATCGACGATAGTCGAACGGCGCCTTGGCCGAGAGGGAGATCGACGATAGTCGAACACCGCCCGCAGTCTCGTACTGGCTGGGGCCTAAACTGGTTCCCCCGAGTGACATTCGGCTCCGTCAGCCTGATGGGGGCCTGACAGAGAGATCCGCTCGGGGTCCGGGGTAAATTCCTCCGAGTGACATCCAGCCCTGCCAGCTTGATGGGTGCCTGACAGCGGGATCTACTCGGGGTCCGGGGCAAACTCCTCCGAGTGACATCCAGCCATGCCAGCTGGATGGGAGCCTGGCAGCGGGAACTGCTCGAGGTCTGGGGCAAACTCCTCCGAGTGACATCCAGCCCTGCCAGCTGGATGGGAGCCTGACAGCGGGATCTGCTCGGGGTCCGGGGTAAATTCCTCCGAGTGACATAGCCCTGCCAGCTTGATGGGAGCCTGGCAGCGGGATCTGCTCGGGGTCCGGGGCAAACTCCTCCGAGTGACATCCAGTCCTGCCAGCTTGATGGGAGCCAGACAGCGGGATCTGCTCGGGGTCCGAGGCAAACTTCTCCGATTGACATCCAGCCCTGCCAGCTTGATGGGAGCCTGACAGCGGGATCTGCTCGGGGTCCGGGGCAAACTTCTCCGAGTGACATCCAGCCCTGCCAGCTTGATGGGAGCCTGACAGCAGGATCTGCTCGGGGTCCGGGGCAAACTCCTCCGAGTGACATCCAGCCCTGCCAGCTTGATGGGAGCCTGACAGCGGGATCTGCTCGGGGTCCGGGGCAAACTTCTCTGAGTGACATCCAGCCCTGCCAGCTTGATGGGAGCCTGACAGCGGGATCTGCTCGGGGTCCGAGGCTAACTTCTCCGAGTGACATCAAGCCCTGCCAGCTTGATGGGAGCCTGACAGCGGGATCTGCTCGGGGTCCGGGGCAAACTCCTCCGAGTGACATCCAGCCCTGCTAGCTTGATGGGAGCCTGACAGCGGGATCTGCTCGGGGTCCGGGGCAAACTTCTTCGAGTGACATCCAGCCCTGCCAGCTTGATGGGAGCCTGACAGCGGGATCTGCTCGGGGTCCGGGGCAAACTTCTCAAAGTGACATCCAGCCCTGCCAGCTTGATGGGAGCCTGACAGCGGGATCTGCTCGGGGTCCGGGGCAAACTCCTCCGAGTGACATCCAGCCCTACCAGCTTGATGGGAGCCTGACAGCGGGATCTGCTCGCGGTCCGGGGCAAACTTCTCCGAGTGACATCCAGCCCTGCCAGCTTGATGGGAGCCTGACAGCGGGATCTGCTCGGGGTTCGGGGCAAACTTCTCCGAGTGAGATCCAGCCCTACCAGCTTGATGGGAGCCTGACAGCGGGATCTGCTCGGGGTCCGGGGCAAACTCCTCCGAGTGACATCCAGCCCTGCCAGCTTTATGGGAGCCTGACAGCGGGATCTGCTCGGGGTCCGGGGCAAATTTCTCCGAGTGACATCTAGCCCTGCCAGCTTGATGGGAGCCTGACAGCGGGATCTGCTCGGGGTCCGGGGCAAACTTCTCCGAGTGACATCCAGACCTGCCAGCTTGATGGGAGCTTGACAGCGGGATCTGCTCGGGGTCCGGGGCAAACTCCTCCGAGTGACATCCAGCCCTGCCAGCTTGATGGGAGCCTGACAGCGGGATCTGCTCGGCGTATGGGGCAAACTCCTCCGAGTGACATCCAGCCCTGCCAGCTTGATGGGAGCCTGACAGCGGTATCTGCTCGGGGTCCGGGGCAAACTTCTCCAAGTGACATCCAGCCCTGCCAGCTTGATGGGAGCCTGACAGCGGGATCTGCTCGGGGTCCGGGGCAAACTCCTCCGAATGACATCCAGCCCTGCCAGCTTGATGGGAGCCTGACAGCGGGATCTCCTCGGGGTCCGGGGCAAACTTCTCCGAGTGACATCCAGCCCTGCCAGCTTGATGGGAGCCTGATAGCGGGATCTGCTCGGGGTCCGGGGCAAACTCCTCCGAGTGACATCCATCCCTGCCAGCTTGATGGGAGCCTGACAGCGGGATCTGCTCGGGGTCCGGGGCAAACTTCTCCGAGTGACATCCAGCCCTGCCAGCTTGATGGGAGCCTGACAGCGGGATCTGCTCGGGGTCCGGGGCAAACTTCTCCGAGCGACATCCAGCCCTGCCAGCTTGATGGGAGCCAGACAGCGGGATCTGCTCGGGGTCCGGGGTAAATTCCTCTGACTAATACGAAAACATGTAAACCTCAGCATTTCAAAAAAAAACTTATTATTTCATAGAGCAAAAGTTACATGACTCAGGGATAGAAACGCTTCAGGTCGTCTCCATTCCAGGTGAGACCCATGGTTGCACCTTCCGTATTTCGAAGGCGATAACCACCTGACTTTATGACTTCTTGCACTATGTATGGCCCTTCCCAATTGGGGTTAAGTTTCCCCACTGCGGCTGATCTTCCTGCTGCTTCCACCTTTCTCAATACTAAGTCCCCTTCAGCGAATTGTTTGATCCTAACGTGCTTGTCAAAGTATTTGGCCATCCTCCTCTTCACCTCCTCCTGCCTGATGGCAGAGAGGTCCCACAGCTCTTCTACCAAGTCATGGGAGAGTCGCAGCTCCTCCTCATTCCCGGCTCTCCACTCTTCCCTGCCTTCTCCTGCCTCAGCCACCCGGGGTGTTTGGACTTCAAGTTCTATCGGGAGCACCGCCTCGCATCCGTGGGAGAGCTTGAACGGGGTCTCTCCTGTGGCCGCGTTGGGCGTGGTCCTGAGAGCCCAGAGGACCGAGGGGAGCTGCTCCACCCAACTACCCTTCAAGTTTTCCACTTTCTTTTTGAGGAGGTTGACGATGATCTTGTTTCGCTTCCACCTGCCCATTACTCCTCGGGTGATGGATCGAGGCGAACCTAAGATCAATCCCGAGCTGCTCGCAAAAGCTGAAGAATTCGGCGCTCGCGAACTGAGGTCCGTTGTCTGTGACGATGGCTTGGGGGAGCCCGTGATGGCAGATGATTTCCCCCCATACGAAGTTCCTCACGACTTGGGAGGTCACCTTGGCCAACGCCTTCACTTCCAGCCACTTGGAGAAATAATCGATCATCACGAGCAGGAATCTTCTCTGTCCGCTGGCTTGGGGGAAGGGCCCAACCAAGTCCATTCCCCAAATCGCAAAGGGCCAAGGGGCTGAGATGCTCCTGAGACGTTGGGCCGGCTGCAGCTGGAGTGGAGCGAAGAGCTGGCACTTGTGACACTCCTTGGTGAATTTTGCCGCGTCGCATCATAAGGTTGGCCAGAAGTACCCCTGTCTGACGATCCTCCCTTCCAATGTCTGACTCCCAGAATAGCTCCCGCACTCTCCGGAGTGAACCTCCTCCAAGATTCTCTGGACCTCTCCCTCGGCCACGCAACGAGCCAACATGCCTGAGAGGGTCTTCCTGTACAGCTGACCGTCTCGCATAAGGTAATAGGATGACTTATACTTGAGCTTCTTCCGTTCCATCCCCTCGGGATATTCCCCTGTGGATAGGAAAGTCGTGAAAGGGTCCATCCATGAGGGGTGTTGCTCCACCTCCATAAATTCTCCTTCCTCGATGGAGGGCCAAAATAAGTCGGTGATAGTTCCCCCCGCCCGGGGACCATGCTTTGCCAGTTGGTCTACCTGCTCGTTCTCCACTCTGGGCACGTGTCAGATGGAGAAAGTCTGGAACGAGCCGATGATCCCCTTCGCCTTAGTTAAGTATAGCTGCAGAGTAGGCTCTCTGACCTCAAACTCCCCGTTGATCTGGGAGGCCACCACCATGGAATCAGTGAGGACCTCCACATCCTGCACCCCCAGTTCCCGAGCCAGGCGCAGCCCTGTGATCACTGCTTCATACTCCGCCTGGTTGTTGGTGATGGGGAAGTGTATTACCACTGTCTGCTCTATTCTTGTCCCATGGGGGCTTTCCAGGATGATCCCGACTCCCAGGGAATTTTTTCCCGAAGCACCATCCACCATAATCTTCGAAGGAACCGGGCGAGTGAGTTCATCCTCCGCCACCTCGATCACGTATTCAGCCAGAAAATCTGCCATAACTTGTACTTTGATCGAGAGACGGGGGACGAAGGAGACGTCGAACTCGCTCAATTCCACCGACCACTTTGCCAATCTGCCCGAATGCTCCACCCCCCCAAAGATGTTACGGAGGGGGTGGTCAGTCACTACCCGGATTGAATGAGCCTGGAAGTAAGGCCGGAGCCTCCGGGCGGAGATGATCAGAGCAAATGCCAACTTCTCCAGAATAGGGTAGCGGAGCTCGGCCTTCCTCAACACCCTACTGACATAGTAAATCGGGAGTTGCTTCTTCCCCTCTTCCCGAACTAACATAGAGCTCAGGGCCTCTGTCCCAACGCCCAAGTACAGGAATAAGTCCTCCCCTTCCTTTGGTCCCTGGAGCAGGGGAGCCCGAGTCAACTGTCTCTTCAGGGCCTGGAATGCTTCCTCGCACTCCGGGGTCCATTCGAACTTCCGACCTCCTCTCAGGGTTTTGAAGAAGGGAGAGCACTTCTCTCCGGCCCGAGAAAGGAACCTGCTCAGCCCTGCTAACTTCCCCGTCAGCCGCTGCACTTCTCTTGCATTCCGTGGTGACCCTAACTCCAGAATTGCCCTCACCTTGTCGGGATTGGGCTCTACTCCAACAGGGGTGAGGAGATGCCCCAGAAATTTCACCCTGCTTGCCCCGAAGATGCACTTCGAGGGGTTCAATCTCATTTTATGCTTCCGAAGGGTAGTGAAAGTCTCCTCCAGGTCCAGGAGGTGAGAGTCGATGCTGAGGCTCTTGACCATGAGATCGTCTACGTACACCTCCAGGTTCCTGCCCTTCTGCTCTCGGAAGATCCTGTCCATCATTTTCTGGTAGGTCGCACCTGCATTTTTTAGCCCGAAGGGCATCATTTTGTAGCAATAACACCCATCCTCTGTGATTAAAGAGACATCTTTGACGTCGGGAGGGTGCATCCTAATCTGGTGGTAACCTGAAAAAGCATCTAGGAAACTCATTATAGAAAAACAAACGGCTGAATCTACCAGCGCGTCGATCCGAGGCAAGGGATAACAATCCTTAGGGCATGCTTTATTAAGTAAAGAAAAATCGACGCACATCCTCCACCGGCCGTCTCCTTTTTTAACCATTACAACATTGGAGACCCAGCCGGGGTATTGGATTTCGGAAATGAAACCGGCCTTGAGGAGCTTGGTCATATCCTCCCGAATCGGCTCGGCCAGCCTGTCTGCTGTGGCCCTCTTCTTCTGCTGGATTGGGCGAGCCTACGGGTTCAGGTTAAGGCGGTGGCAGGCCACGTCGGCGTCGATCCCCGACATCTCCGCAGCACTCCAGGAGAAGATATCCACGTTCTTCTGGATGCACTCCAGCATCCTGCCTTGAGCCTCTGGAGTCAGACCTCCGCTGACGCGGACCTTCTCGACCCTTCCACTGAAGGTGAGGACCTCCACCTCCACCACCTCTTCTGCTGCCTGCAGACGGGACTGCTCCCCCTATTCTTCAGTAACTCCTCCGGGGGCGGAGACTTCTTCCTCGACTTCCTCCACGGCCATTGCTTCGGCCGGCCCCTGGACTTCCTCCACCACTTCTTCCTGGGCGCGGCTCTCCTCCACTTCCATATCTTCTCTGCCAGCCTCCTGCTCCGTCTCCTCCATCATCCATCCCATCTCCTCGGCTCCTTCTAACCAAGAGATAGAGTTCACTGCCGTGACGTAACATTCTCTCGCCACTTTGGGATCTCCGCGGACCCGGACCTGGACCCCCTCGACGTTAAACTTGAGGCATTCGTGGAAGGACGAGGGGACGCAGCGGAAGGCGCTGATAAGGGGCCTACCGAAGATGGCGCTGTAGCTGCTGGTGGCGTCCACGATGACGAACTTGCAGTTGCGAGACTGCCCCCCCCCCCCAGGATAACATTGAGTCCCACTCCTCCTTCAACTTCCTTCCTCTCCCCTGAGAAGCCGAACAGGGGCCCATCTGAGGCCAACACCCTCCTGGCCTCCACCTTCATCGCGTCGAACGCCATCTTAAAGATGACGTTGACCGAACTCCCGTTGTCGATGAGGATCCAGGAGACGGTGAAATCTTCGATGGCTGTCTGAATGACCAGCGCATCGCAAAAGGGATCTTCGTGACCTGGCATGTCCTGGATGGAGAATGTGATTCTCTCTTCTGGGGGCAGGGTCTGGGATGTGGAGTCAACGCTCCTGCGGTACATGGTGTAGAGGCTCGCCTTGCGGGAGGCCTCAACCCCCGCCCCACCGTGGATCGCTCTGATCCCTCCCCGGGACCCCACATCAGCCCGATCTTCGCATCTGTCCTCCTCCCTCCGAGGCAGGACTTCTTCGATCCGCACTCCCTGGTGATCTTGCTGGCACTGCTGCTCCCTGTTTCCTCTCATCTCGAGGAACTCCTGGCACGTGACGGTGGAGTGCCCTTCTTCCTGGTGGAAATCACAGTACGACATCTCCACCCTGACTTCTCTTCTCCTCCTTCTCGACGGCCTTCTTCTCTCCCCCATGGCTATGGCCATAGCCTCTTCTTGGTCGGGAAGAGGTGGCTTTCGGCCTTGCCTTCCTCCGGGAGGGTAGAACTGACCTTGGCCTCCCTGTCGACGGTCCCCTCCGTAGAACCCTCTCCTCGCCCTCTTCTCCTGCCACTCTGGCCTCCATCCTAGCCGGTGATTCAGCTCTTGGCGCCCCCACCTGGGCTGCTGCTGTTGCTGCTGATGTTGCCTATCCCTCTGCCGGGGCTCGGCTCTCCTCTCCTCCTGGCCTCTACCTCCCTTTGGCCTCTCCTCTTCCGTAGCCCATCTGGCTAGCTTCTGGGCAAACTCTGGATTCGACGCCTCTCCGTCGACTTCTCTCGCCGCCCTTTCCATTAACTCTTCATAGGAGTGGGGGGAACCCTTTTCAACTCCATGCGAAAGAAACCCTGCTGCAGTCCCAGTGTGAAGGCCATCATCAGGGTATGGCCCAGCATCTCTTGAACCTGGGTAACCTCCTCCTGGAAGCGGTCAACATAGCTTCCCAGGGTCTCGTTCGCCTCTTGTTTGATACGGAACAGAGATTCTGACTCCCTCTTCCTCCTCTTAGAGGTAGTGAATCTCAGCACGAACCCCCAGCGGAGGTCCTCGAAGCAGTGGATGGAGTTGGACGGTAGCTGATGGAACCACTCCCTCGCCTTCTCTCTGTGAGTGATAGCGAAGAGTCGGCACTTGAACCCGTCCGACATTTGCCGGATGGAGACCACGTCCTCGAACCACTGGACGTGTTGGACCGGATCTCCCCTTCCGGTGTAATAGGACACCTCGGGCTCCCTGAACCCATCCGGGACTGGCGCGGAAGAGACCAATTCGCTGAAAGGACTGCCTCCACCCGCCGGGCGGGTTGGAGGGTCTCGCGCCCCTAGCTCGCCGAATCGACCGCCGCTCCCCGAGCCTGGGAAGAGCACTCGCCCTGGGAGCTCGGCACCTCGGCCCTCATCGACCACTTCCTTCACGGCTCGCCGGGCGGGAGCCGCCTCGCCGAGCACCGGGTCCGCGAGAACCGGGATTACTGGGGTCGTACTTTCAGCCCGCATGCCGAGTGCGAGCCTGACCATGCCGAGCATTTCCTGTCTAAATTCCTCAAACATCCCCGCGATGGCGGGAGGGGGTGGGGGTGGCGAGTCGGTCCTGTCCGAGCCCTGCCCTTCTCCTCCAATCATTGATCCTGCGGAAGGTTTTCTGAGTTGACCACTTTCCACGCTCACCGCACCAAAATATTGAAACCGAAAGATCGGTCTCTATGGAGTTTACCCTTGGGGAAGGGGTGGTCGCACACCTACTTCATTCCTGCAAGAAAAGCAACCGAAGAGAAGGAAAGAACAGAGGACTAGACCAAGGGCCCGGCGCAGAGGTCCCACTACAAACCCGGAAGATCTCAGAGCGCTTCCCCTCCTTAGCCAAAAAGGCCGGGCTAAGGTATCTCAAAGAACACTGAAAGACTGGGAGATAAGTTTGTGTCCTCTAAGGTACCCCTTGGGTCCTAATTATAGTTTTTAGAAGATGGCCTGCCAATAACTAACCTCTGATGGCTTGAAATTACTGAAAGACCCCTGGGGATGGTCTGCCAACAGCCTAATCCCGCTGTCCTGACCAGCTATGCGCAGTCCGTCCCGACCTGATAACCGAGAAATGCGGGTCGGGGCTGGCCCGCCTAAAGGAGCGGGTCGGGGCTGGCCCGCCTAAAGGAGCGGGTCGAGGCTGGTCCGCCTAAAGGAGCGGGTCGAGGCTGGCCCGCCTAAAGGAGCGGGTCGGGGCTGGCCCGCCTAAAGGAGCGGGTCGGGGCTGGCCCGCCTAAAGGAGCGGGTCGAGGCTGGCCCGCCTAAAGGAGCGGGTCGAGGCTGGCCCGCCTAAAGGAGCGGGTAGAGGGGTCTAAGATCCTCTGGCGGACACGGGGTTGTACAGTTCCCAATATTGGGGTTCACTGGTAGGTGTAGACGAGGAAGCAGACATCTCGTTCATTTGTTTTTGTAGTTTCTCAACCTGGAGAGATAAACTAGAAACCGTACCTATTTTATACATCCCGGCCAGTTTAGGTGGACGAGACCGGGGTGTACTCTACTGATACGTATTCATGGCAATACCTTCTATAAGTTCTTGTGAGGCCGTCGGTGTCTTGTTGTTTAACATTCCACCGGCGGCGACATCAATATGTTGCCTCGTTTATTTATTGAGGCCATTATAGAAGGTTTGCACGTGCAACCAATCGGGGATTGCATGATGCGAACAACGGAGAAGTAATTCCTTAAATCACTCCCAAGTATCATATAACGTTTTCGTATCAACTTGGGAGAAATAGGAAATATCATTGTGCAACTTGGCCGTCTTAGCGGGCGAAAAATATTTCGTGAGAAATTTTTCTGTCATCTTGGCCCAAGTAGTGATGGAGCCTCTTGGTAGAGAACCCAACCACTGCTTAACCTTAGTGCGCAAAGAAAAAGGAAAAAGTCTTAGTCGAATGGCATCATCGGAAACCCCGTTAATTTTAAAAGTGTCACATATTTCTAAAAAGTTAGAAATATGCGCATTTGGGTCCTCATCTTGAAGCCCATCAAATTGTACTGATTGTTGTACCATTTGAATGATGTTTGGCTTAAATTCAAAGTTATTATTAGCAATAGAGGGTCGAACAATACTTGATTGCGCCTCATCCAAATTTGGCTGGGCATAATAAGACATAGTCCGTTCTTCGGCCATATTTGGTGTTTGGCTTCCCAAAATAGAAGAAAATTGAGATTGGGAAGTAGAAGAAGAAGAAGAAGGGGAAGGAGAAATGTCACCTACGGATTCCTCAACCAAATCTAGAGAATTGAGATCGCGGAGTCTTAGACATCGCTGTAAGCTTTGCTCGATCTCCGGATCTAAATCAAGTAGATTTGACGGATTCCCTTGGGTCATACACCAAAATAAAATAAAAGGTCAAAGTTTTAAGATTAAAAATATTTAAAATAAAATTTCCCGGACTTCCCAAGGGCTACCCAATGACGGGTTCGCAAGGCACTAGGCGGTATTGCGGGATGAAAACCCGGCACGTCCCTTTCGCAAGAAACTTTAATTATAAAAAATTAAAGTTAAAACTTTTAAAGAAAACAAACAAAATTTAAAAAATGATAAAATTAATAGATTCTTTCTTTTAAAATATCAACAAAGAAGTTCCTGGGCAACGACGCCAAAAACTTGATGATTATTTTCTCCATGCTACCGCGTGTTTCCAATCGATGAGGCAAGTATACATATCGTTCAGAGTATAGAATCAAGTGTCATATTTCGACTTGGGGATTGTCGAGTACTTGTACTCACAAGAAAAAGCTATTATTTTATCGGACGAAAAGTTGGTTTTTTTATAACTGAAATGGAAGCATTACACTAAGAAAGAGAAATTCGATGTTGGGAAGCTAGCACTTGATCTAGAATCCCCTTGGATTAAAATAAACCTTCTTGAAAATTAAATAAATGCGAGTTCTTAAATTTACTCACTCGACTGTGGAGGTTCCTGAAGTACAAAAGCGTCTCTCTCGAGCTCATGATTTTGACTAACCTTAGGTCGTTGGATTAAGACCTCTCGGCTAGTCGAAACCCCTAAGCTTTAGGCGGTGAACTCTACTATTGGATTTGACTCCAATCCGGAAGATTTATGTCATCCACTCTCGAGGAGTGCATGCAACTCCTTTTATCCTTGAATGATCTCCTCATATTCGCAACCTCTCGGTCATTTAGGATACGGATCTTAGATCGAAGAACATATCTATGAAATACGAAGTCAACAAAATAAAATTCAAATATAAATTATTAGGGAGCAAGATTAAGAACAAGACATTTTTGATAAAAATTGAAAAGTTTATTTTATTCCAAGTTCATCATGATCCAGTGCTAAATGAAACTTAGCTACTCATAATGATTAGCGAATTACAAAATAAGGTAGGGAAAGACATACTTGAAATAAAAATAACTTGAATTAAAGCTTACACAATATTAATCTAGAATAGGAAATAGAAAATACAGCAAATAAAGTAGCAAAATACAAGACTACAACTCCCAAAATTCGACTCCTGAGCAACTGAAGCTGTCTGGAATTAATAGAAAAAGTGTTAGTTAGACACGCCCCTAGGCCACGCCCGTGACCTAGGGCGTGTAAGGCTCGGAACCGTCATCTTGAAACCCCAGGAACGTTGGAGGAGAAACCGCCAAAATCTATTAAATTGCGGGTCACGCCCCTAGGTCACACCCTTGACCTAGGGCGTGTCGGGTCTGTTACTGAAAATGGCGGGAAGCTGAAAATGGCTGGAGTTATTTTGCAGTTGATGGAGGGGTCGCGCCCCTAGTCACGCCCATGACCAGGGCTTGTCTGGCTGGAACGGAAATCTGGCGGCAAACGGTAGGAACGACAGAATGGTTGGCTGGAAACGCTCCCTATCACGCCCTGGGTCATGCCTGTTACGTAGCGTGTCATTTTAATTCGACGTGGAAGGCCCTCCCATTGGGTACAGCTAGCTGACACGGGTTGTCACAAGGGTCACACCGTGGTGTCACGCCCGTATCAGGATAGACACCGGCGTGTCTGGGCCGAGAAGGTTGGAAATTCCTTTCTTTGCTCCAAAAATTCTATAGATCAGCCCTGCAAGATTGAAAATATTAATGTTAGCCCAAATAAATATAAAATACAAAAAGAAGTTAATTATTAGCTTATATTATAATATAGATATATAATAGTTGATTATTAAATAGAAATTAATAAATGAAATAAAAAAATAATTAGAGTTATCAAACCCACTAGAGAATAATGGCTCTACTTTCTTCCTCTGTCAGAAATCTTTCTGATTGTGTTGTACCAGGTGAAGAAGCAACAGCTTAGTGAACTTTTTGTGTTCCTGGAGGAAGACCTCAAGCTCTATCTCAAAAGTACTGGTGAGAGAGATGAAGTCCAGCTGCAACCCTTTTTTTAAATTGATAAAGCCCTAAAAGTTCTTCTTCGTCTTGGCCCATCTCTTCCTTTTGTAGTTCGCCGATCAACGGCTCTTAGAGATTAGTGAGTGTTGGGTATTGTATTCACAATAACCTAGATTTGTATGAAATAACCCTTGAACTAAGATGAATTAAGTTGTATTTGATGTGTTGTTTGAGTTATGTGTTTGCAGGACTTAATTGCAAAGTGTAGACCAATGTCAGTCAACAGTGGGTCACCAAACACAAGACCATACAATGTAATCCCTCATTGTGTGATCCATGGTGTTGACTTATGTGTAGCCTATCTATTGGGATACACTTCATTTTCAAGCACTATACTTGTTGGAGAAATACATGTTGTTGATTCCTTAAAGAAAGAAAATTCTCAAAGTGCAGAATTTTTCTAAGTGTTTCACTCGAGTAATAACTTAAGTACTCGAGTAGAAGTTTAGAAATTTCTCGAGTAAGCTAAGTGTAGCACTCGAGTAACTGAAGTTGTTCTCTAGAAGAGTTCTTGTTCGTTCTCGAGAAGCCAAGTAGAACTCGAGTAGATCTCTTCTTGTTCTCGAGTTATCAGAAAAGTCTAGTCCAGAAATTTTTTAAGTAAGTACTCGAGTAGTTATATTGATTAATCGAGAAGTACAATACTTTGTCTCGAGTAACAGAAGTCAAGCACTTGAGTTATATTTCTAGTTCTCGAGCAGTGAAGTCAATGTACTCGAGAAGTCCAACTACTTCTCGAGAAGTCAATTCTATTACTCAAGTAGCCAGTAATTATTTCTAGATTTTTCTCTAACGACTATTCTCGAGAACTTCACTCTCTCTTCTCGAGAAGTCAAAGTGATTACTTGAGTAGTCTTATTTCACTCGAGTAATGTAGAAAATTTTCTCTGAAAGTTTCTTAAGTCTTACGGGACCAGATTTCAAATTAACCTCCATGATTATTGGTCCACGTGTTATGTCTTTATGATTATGACTGTTAGTCTATTCCTATAAAAAGTCAAATCATTTTTACTAGCCCTAAGGAGAATATTAGAATAAAAATCTGAGAAATCCATGTTTTCGGAATCATCAAATATTCTAAATCGGGAAGTCGTCTCCGTTCTTCATCGCCGATCTCGCCGCCGCACTTCTCCGATTTCTGTGATTATGAGCAAGATTAGATAAACAGATCAAGGCTTTCGTATTCTCACAGATCTTCATCTTGACCGTACTGATCAAGGTTTTCAGATCCAGAAAAGTTCGGCTTGTCTTCTTTTATCATTTTTGAGAAAGCTTCAAAGTTCAAGGAAGAAGAAAGTCGGAAGATTCCAAGATCTGAGATATTGTGTTTATATATTTTCTATTTACAAATTAATTCTAATGTTGTAGGAGATTATTCTCTGAGTGTAGGAGCTTTGTTCTCTGAGTTCTTATAGGAATTTTTTTTATCTTACGAGTGTAGATCCGTTTTGTGGATCGAGTTGTTGGAACGTTGTTCTGAGTGGTAGGATTGTTTTAAATCCGAGAATAGTGGAGTAGTCGAGTCTAGTGCATTACTAGATCAGTGAGTAGAAAGTGGACGTACCCAAGGTTGGGGAACCACTATAATTCTTGGTGTTGTCTGTGATTGCTTGGTTAATTTTCTATGCATAGATCGCTAAATTTTTTTTATTCTGAAAAATAGGCGCACAACTCACCTATTCACCACCCCCCCGGTCGGGCCTCACTTCAGTCCAACTGAATCGGACTGAAGTTTGGCTCTTCCGGAAATACCCTCCCGCTTATCGCTATTTTCCCGATGCCCTCCTGCTTCCCGCTATTTGCCCGATACCCTACATTCCCCGCTCGCCAGTTTCTCCCTCTCGCCATTCACACTTCAGACAGGCGAAATCGTTGTGAGTGTCTAGTACATTTTCCTCTTGTATTTCCTTCAATAAGTTTAGAGATTGATGCTGCTTCAAACTCCTCACCCATTTTCACGACATTATCTAGGGCATCGCCCACCATTTCTTAAACCATCGAAGAGGTCACAACTTCTGAAAGATGCCTCTTATGCACACTTGATAAATACAATGTTAGAGAGAAATACACCTTGATCCATCTTGACATTAATTTTACTTCCAAACTTAACATCTTTACAAAATATTGGTTTCTATATCAACTTGTTTAGTTTTTGTTATATTTACAAAAGCTTGGTTTCTGTATTACTTATTTAAAGTTTTTGAACTATGGTCACTGATTCAAGAAAAGAATAGTTCAGGAATGGTGCATCTCAGAACAATCATCATTGATTCATTGTGCCAAATATTGTGCAGTGTTTTTAACTCCCAATTTACTCTTTGCTTTGGTAAAAGAGGGCGTCAATTGCTTTTATTGTTTTAACCATCTTTTTTTGCACACATATTTCATATTAACGGTCTCTTTCATTATAAGAAATATTAGAACAAAGCTTATAGTGTATGTTTAGCTTCTTTTAACAATTTATCGACAATTTGCCATTTTTCTAAACCAAGATGTCCATGCCACAAGGGATATTTCTGACCACGATAACTAACATCAAATTTATGATGCTTAAGCGGAAGTGGCGCATAAGTCATAAGTATTTTAGGCAAATCCGTGGTCGGGTGGCTCAAGATCAAGGCCGTCATGCGATGGGGCATCTTCATTAGGAAGAAGGCAGCGGAGCGGAGAGCTCAAATTATCGAGCTCGAAGACGAATAGCCCGCAGCGCAAAAGATGGTTGAAACTGATTATGTATAATAGTGACGTGCTGATTGTGCTATCCTTCATGTTTTTATTATTGAATTTTGTTCAGTTTAAAAGAATTAAGATCTCAAAGATAGACTCCTTGTGTTATTTTCCTCACCAGTGCCTGAAAGGGCACAACTTGATTGTACTATCCTTCATGTTTTTGTTGTTGCTCCGGGTTCTTCATACTGCATATAATCGAATGAGTAGCTTGTATGTTTAGTTGTCTATCAGTTTCTTACAACCACCACTTTTCTGAAGTTGTGTCATGTTATTTTTTGAAATGATAATCTATGTAGTCACATAAGAAATATGGAAGACCTTATCTATGGAAGGGTAAATATGGCAAAGGTAGCATGGAACTCCTAATAAATATGGAAGACTGTGTTATAGTACATACTAAATACACAGGGAAGTGGAAGGATTATCAAATGGAGGATTGGGTAATAAAGAGATGGATGTGAAACTTAAAGGTATAGTTGCTAAGTACTTATATTTCTTTTTTTTTTCTAATGTCTTTAGAGATATGTCTATGTGGTCCATTTAAGTATCAGCTATCCTCATTATTTTTGTCTGGTCCATCTGTTTCATGTTATCAGCACTAATATTAGCTAGCTAGTTTACTTCCTACTTGTGCATGTTTAAGGAATAATGATTAGAATCCATGCTAAGATTATGCGTTATCCTCTCTGTTAGGATTTATTGGTCATAGTATTAACAATGCCGCTAGTAGTCCAAAATTAGTAGGTTCATTGTTAAGAAATCTCTCATTTGTACAATCACGGTACTTCTGCGGCGCACGAGTCGGCCCTCAATTCCGTCGGTAATGACATGGACAATTTTGATGACTCCATATGGTACGGTACTATTGAAATCGTTTTCGAGGGTAAGGGCAAAGAAGGGTAAGCTATTTTTCTTATATTATTGTTTTTAATAGTCCCTTCCAAATTTATATTTGGCATCTCGTAGCATGACTAGTTTTTACGCTTCCTTCATTCCATTTGTTGAACTGCATACATGAACAATCAATTCAGGTTTTATTGTTTCTTAATTTATCAATAAACATAATTTTTACTTATGGCATAAAGCTTACAAGTGATTGAATTTTTGGTAGGTCTTGAAATGCCAGTAAATGTCGTGGGCTTCAATTCATTTACCGCTGCGCTCCCGACGCTGCGCTCCCGACGCTGCGCTCCCGACGCTGCGCTCCCGACGCTGCGCTCCCGACGCTGCGCTCCCGACGCTGCGCTCCCGACGCTGCGCTCCCGACGCTGCGCTCCCGACGCTGCGCTCCCGACGCTGCGCTCCCGACGCTGCGCTCCCGACGCTGCGCTCCCGACGCTGCGCTCCCGACGCTGCGCTCCCGACGCTGCGCTCCCGACGCTGCGCTCCCGACGCTGCGCTCCCGACGCTGCGCTCCCGACGCTGCGCTCCCGACGCTGCGCTCCCGACGCTGCGCTCCCGACGCTGCGCTCCCGACGCTGCGCTCCCGACGCTGCGCTCCCGACGCTGCGCTCCCGACGCTGCGCTCCCGACGCTGCGCTCCCGACGCTGCGCTCCCGACGCTGCGCTCCCGACGCTGCGCTCCCGACGCTGCGCTCCCGACGCTGCGCTCCCGACGCTGCGCTCCCGACGCTGCGCTCCCGACGCTGCGCTCCCGACGCTGCGCTCCCGACGCTGCGCTCCTGACACTATTTATTGCGCTTATGCATGAGTTGGTGTTAGTATTGCTTGTGAAATTCATTTCTTATGATGTATTTTTATTATCATTGAATTCATATAATTGTCCATCTTAGTGATATATATCACCCTTACAAGTCTCTAGATTCATGAATTCAGTTCAAATTCAAGTAATTTTCTAAATTTTTCTTGGCTTTAATCATAATATATCCATATTTGGAACTTGCTATTTTTCGTTGTCGTCGTTTCCTAGTGGATATGCGCGAGGATGCTGGAAGTGGGAAGAGATGCCAATGAACTAGTCCCCTCTCAACCAAGAAGACACGAGCTTCCAGATTGTCAAATTAGCACCATTAGTGTGAGGTTTAGATGTGCAGAACATCTTTTTTTAGCCCCCTCTCATCGGCATGGAAGCTGCAAGAATCATGAGACTACATATAACGAAGATTCAAATCTGGCACGTTCGACATGATCTGACCATGGATGTGAGCAACCCACAGAGGGCATCCTTCGGTAAGAGCATTCCCATAACCTCATACGTTCTGTTTGTGTTTTTGTCATATGGAGCAGGTTCAATTGAAGAAGGCATTTTTTGGGAGAAAGTAGCAGGTTCAATTGAATAAGGAATTTTTTGGGTTTAATTGAACTAGCCATTTCTATTTCAGAGTAGCTCATATATATTGACTTATTCTAAGTTAATTATAACTGCTGAATTGATTTCTTAATTTGATTGTAATGTGGTAGTTCATCATTAATTTTCGATTACATAGAAAATGAGGAATTCAAAGACTGTGAGGATACAAAATCAATGAGGGCCCTGTTGCTACTAGACTCAAGAAGTTGATAGTAATTGTAAAGAGAGGCATTGATTTCTCAAAGGCCACTAGATGGGCCTTTAACTAGACTTCTCTAACAGTAATGAATCCATTGTTCCTTGGCAAACAGCAGTTCCCCAAAATTAAAATGTCCAGAGTGAAGGCACTGATTTCTCAAAGGTGAAATTCTTGTTTGAATGATATTTTCTTTTTATCTTGTTTACTGATGATGGATTGACTGATTTGTTTTTGAACAGTTCTAAGATATGTAAGTAAACAAATTCTTAGAATACCATGCCAGAAGCAGATGGTACAACCAATTTTCTTAACTATGTGGGGGCGTTACCTACTGTTGCAGCCCTGAATATGACACCCACACATGGAGGTTTGATAAGATCCAATTTATGCAGGAAATTTCCAAATGAAATACACGATTCAATCTCCAATCGATTACAATACAATCCTCAATTACAGAAAAAGAACAATTAATCCACCTAAGAGAATAGCCTCTGAACGGTGGGACTGAAGCAAGAACCGGAAGAAGATCCAATTCGCTACAAAATCACTCGATCTTAAGGCTTTGTTCATTTTGATGGAATTGGGGATTTGAAATTAGAAGTGGAGATCTATTTTCATTGGAATTGGACCTTAATTTCAATTTTGAATTCCTAATTTTGTTCAACCAACCGGACCGTAAAAGCTTGTCATTTATTGTTATCTAAGTCTTTTTTGTTGGCATTTCGAAGGAAATAACGATCTTGGCTAAGTCAATATTTATAGTGATCTTGTGGTAGGTTATTGAGTGATTATTTTATAATTTGATGCTCAAGTAGGTAGATATAATTGTAGTTTCCTTCTTATATAATTTCTTGTCAAGAAAACTTCAAGTTTGAAAAGGTCAACATTTGTGTGAACAATAATTTTTTCAAAACCTTTTTACCAAAATTCTTTATTATACTAAGATTCTAGAACACGAGATGAATTACTATGGTGCACCGTGCACACCATCGGTCTCGTGGCGGCAACGTTAGCATGTCAAAGGTGGCGGTATCGTTCACTCATATAATTAAGAGCGGGGAGCCGACTTTCAAGGTGAAATGTAAGTATGTTAGCAACAACGACGATTTTATAATGTTTTTTAAACCGTTGTGGAATCAATAACGAAGTTTTAAAAATGCCGCCAAAGGCTTTAAAAAATTTGGCGGTCAACCTCCTTTCTGATCTACATAATTTGTTTAGGAATTCATAGGCATGCATACCTGCTTTTTTATAACATATGCATGGAAGTTTGTTCTCTTGATGAAGAAGTCACGGAGAGAAACATCACAACTACAAGGGAGACTCTCCGAGAATGGAAGAAACCTCTAGTTAACTAGATGCATTAATTCTGCAATTTCCCTCTCATAGACTTGGGAAGAAGACGTCTATATATGGCTTCTCTAATTCTAAGAGCTCGCCCTGCCCCGTCCCTTCTCGAATTGTTGGAATGTAATTTCAACAATTGTCACTTCATTTAATTTATGAAACCAAACAAATTCTGAGGAAAATCTTATATAAATGATAAACAGTCTTACTGGAACCCCCTCCAACTTCACATAATAACAGGGGCATCTCCTCTACCTTCCAAAATTATCAAAACCACTCCTTTAAATTTGCATTGCTAACAAACATGCACTTTTGTACACAAAAAAAAAACTTAATTCCTAATAAGGTACAACCTTTAATTTTATAGAACTCCAAAAAAATTCCAAGTTATATGACATAATGCTTGATAAAGAATATCAAATACCTAAAAAATTAGTCGTGGATCACTACCGACACTTCCTTCCATGGCAATGTTTAGTTAAGGGTCATCGATGGAATGGTGACTGAGTCTGGCCAATGCTACTTATGTGTTTGAAAGTGAGCCCCTACAGTAACCTTATAACTGCAACCATCCATAGCTCGCAACACTCTCCTTCTTTCTTCATTATTGATGACTTTCCTTGTGCCCTTTACTAAATTTAATTGCTCCAAAAAGTCATCATCCACCATACCTGAAAAATTCACCTACAAAGTCTTCTAGACTTCAGGAAATTGAGGAAATAATGCATAGAATAATATTCACAAAATTTGAACAATGAAATACCATGAGAAACACAATACATATATCAAGCCTTATTCTTGAAAATGAAATGTGCTTTAGTAGAGAAGCAAGAACCATAAAAGTAACCAAAAAATGATACTTTATTTGGTTCCCAAATTCTGATGATATATAATTAAAGAAAATACATCATTATGTGAATATAAAAACAGTAAAGCAAATCCAATATGGGAAAAGACTGCCATTGCAGGTAATAAGAATTTAGTCTCACATAACAAAACTCATGTCATTGTGCACTTAATATAGATCTTGGGCTCCTCCGCCTATAATCAATTGGTTTAAGATTGGATACACTCATACACATATTTTAATATAATATCAAAATGGGCTAAGCTAAACAATACACACAGACGTCACATAAATTATTTTACAAAATTCACGTTTTAGAAACCAATGACCCTTCACATAAGGGATATAAAATTGCCAATATGGGTGTTGAAAGTGGGCCCACCCACCATATAAAGGTCGACCTTGGCCCACGGCCCGACTGCAGCCGGTGCACCCAAACCCGCACTCCGCCTCACCCCTTTTCTTCATTTCCCTCTTCTCTATTTCCCCCCCCCCCTTTTTACTCCTCACCCTCTTTTTCTCTCTTCCCGCCCCCTCCCCCCTTTTTCCCCTCATACTAGAGTGGAACCCGCCCCCCCCCCTCAAGGTGATTTAGGTAGACAACTTAAACACACTTTTCAATTGGTATCAGAGGGAGGTTGATCATTAAAAGGTTAACACCTTGATCAGATTTGCCCCAAGTTGTCTTTTGAGTTATCCAAGCATGGACAAGGCAAAGGATTTGGCCAAGCTTCCTTTGTGTACAAAGACACCCTTTCCCATGTGGAAAGAAAGGATTATGTTTTTAATGTAAGATGTGGATCCAAGGATCTTCATGATTGTTGAAGAAGGTCCTCATATTCCCATGACCGTCTCCACTATATATCCTACAAAGTTAGTTCCTAAGAAGTTGATGGATCTTGACAAAGATGAGATTACACATGTCTCCTTAGACAAGAAGGCCAAAAATATCATCGCAAGTGTAGTCGATGACTCTATGCTGCAGAACCTGATTCACTGCAAATCCGCTATGGAAATGTGGCAGTCCCTCATCACCTTGATGGAAGGCACAGAAGAAGTTAGGGATGACAGAAGATCCCTTCTAAATCAAAAATATGAAGCCTTCTGACAAGTACCCAAGGATACAATTGCAAATACATTTGAAAGTTTCTTCAAAATTGTTAATGGCCTAAGAGTATACGGCCGAGTCTTCACTAATGGAGAGCTTAACGATAAATTCCTAAGGTCCCTGACTAAGGAGTGGGACAACAAAATCTGTGTTATGTGGGAGTTTGGCAAGCTGGCAGAGATTGACCCACAGAATCTCTTCGGAAAGCTAATGTCATATGAACTACAAATCAATTCAAGAAAAGCTGAAGAAGAGAAGAGATGGTTCTCATTCAAGGAGAAGTTTGTTGCACTGAAGACAGACAGATCAAGAAAAGCCAAAGCTGCATCACTTGCTCCTGCACAACAAGACAGTGAAGAAGAAACTTCAAAGCCAAGTACCTCGGGCTCGGAGTTATCTGAAGGAGAGTTCTCTCTTCTTTCAAGACAGTTCAAGAAATTCTTGAACAAGAAGAAACAATAGAGAGGCAAAGATGTCTCGTATAGAGGATCACGTCATGATGGTGATCGACACAAGAAAGGCTCAAGTAGCCAAGACAGGTATAACACTAAATAGAACAAACATATTTTTGCTGACATCATTTATTATTGTTGCAATAAGCAAGGTCACGTTATTGTTAACTGCCCCCACAAGAAGGAGGGTGGAAAAAGAGAGGAGAAGAAATCTTCTTACCATAAGAAGAGAATCGAAAGAAGCCTAGTAGCCAAAAAGGGCAAGACTCTCAGCGACTATGACTCATCTGTCTCAAGTGAAGAAGAGGAAGCCTACTTTGGGATAATGGCACAAATTGACTAAGAAGAAGGGCCCCAGTTCACTGGGAAGGTAAACTCTCACACTCCTCTTTTCGAATCAGATGTTTTTGATCATGATCATGAGGACGGCTCTTCTGACGATGAGTCTAAACTCATCGCTCAATATAAGGAGTTAATCAAGGCTTACGATAAATGTCGAAGAGTTGTGAAAACTTAGGCCAAAGAGATTAAATCTCTAAAGGATGAAGAGAGCACTCTGAGGGAGGAAGTCATCAAGATGGACTTACTCAGAGAATACTTAAATACTGTTATTGAAGAGTGTAATAAGGATCTCGAGCACCTAGATCTGAAAGAGAAGATCATCAAAAGAATTGGAAGAACAACTCGAAGCAGAAAAGAAGCTTGTTGAAAGTTTCTCCAAGCCCAAGACTGTTCTTCCTCTGGTTGCTGAATTCTCAGCTCAGGCCAAAGGTGCTGGCTTAGGCCATGTTGGTGCTCCTAGTAAATCCTCTAGGAGAAATAAGGCTCAAAGAAAGAATAAGGCGGCCAAGAAGGCTTTGGCCAAAGAGAAGGGGGAAGCTCCTCTAGAACAAACTTCATTTTAAAAGGTTATCCTTCAAACGAACGAGTTTTATCCTGACTCGTCCTATGGTCACTTAGCTAGGCCTACTCAAGTAGAGCCTAAGTCTAGATACCAAGGATGGACTCGTCCTCGGAACTTTGGCGAGAGTGTCTTCAAGGCACCTAATGAAGAGATTACTCTTTAGAGCTATGGCCCCTATAATCATGGTCATAACATCAAGAAGGCACCAAAATTAAAGCCCATTGTGGAAAAGCCTCTTAAGGAGAAGAAGCCATGTGAATGTCATCACCATGAAGCTTCTACCTCCAATAATGATGTCCCTGCTAGACCACACTCTTTAAAGGTCAAGCAGGAGAAATTTAGGCAAAGATACAGCAGGTTTGACTGCTGGTGTTGTGGCAGAATTTGTCACTTTGCCACTGATTACTGTTTTAAATCCAAATATTATGTAACTCCTCAGATTAATAATGTGAGAAAGACCGGTCATAATGTTAATACATGTAGGGGGAGCATGCTAACTAGAGACCAAGGACCCAAGCAAGTTTGGGTTCCTAAGGCAAACTGACTTGTGATTGCAGGTATGTCCAAAGACCACCAAAACTCCTATCTGGTATTTGGACAGTAGATTCTCTCGGCATATGACTGAGATAAGAAGCCTTCTCCAGAATTACTCACCAGTCATGAACGGGTCAAAGGTCATCTTTGGAGGTTCTGACAGAGGAATTACTAAAGGCTACGGTATGATTACAAATGGTAGTGTATCCTTTTTGGATGTGGCTTATGTTGAAGGATTGGAACACAATCTCATAAGCATAAGCCAACTCTGCGATAAAGGATACATCATAGAATTTCATGCAGACAAGTGCTTGATAAAATCGGTAGATAATCCTGAAATGATTTTATCAGGTACTCGTAGTAGGAATATCTTTTGTTTGAATTTTATTTGCATAGACTCTTCTACACCAGTGTGTCTTTTGGCAAAAGATAGTGCGTCTCTTGGTGACCAATGGCACAAGAGATTAGCACATATTAATTTCAAAACTATTAATAAATTATTTTCTCTTAATTTAGTACGTGATGCCCCAAATGTCAACTGTGCTAAAGATAGACCTTATCATGCATTTGTAAAAGGCAAGCAAACAAGCGCTACCTATAAAAGCATTATTGGCAAAGACTCTAATAGGTGCTTACACCTACTTCACATGAACTTGTTCGGTCCACTACAAGTTAGAAGTTTGGGAGGTAAGGATTATACTTTAGTTATTGTTGATAATTACTCAGGCTTTGCATGGGTGTTCTTTCTAAAACACAAGTCAGATACTTTTGACATCTTTACAAATTTTGTAAGGCAGATCCAGAATGAATACAACTGTTTCGTAGTCAAAATCAGAAGTGGCAATGGAATTGAGTTCAAGTCTGGGGCCATGACAGAATTTTGTGAAAGCCTAGGTATCTTTCATGAGTTTTCCTCTCCTCGTACTCCTCAATAGAACGGAGTAGATGAGATAAGGAATAGAACACTTATAGAGGCCTGCAAAACCATGTTGAGTGATGCCTCACTACCGGAATATTTCTGGGCTGAAGCCGTCAACACTACATGCTACGTACAAAATCAAGCACTCATAAACAAGAACCATAATAAGACACCTTACGAACTACTAAAGGGCAGAAAGCCGACTGTTTCATATTTTAGAATCTTTAGTTGTAAGTGCTTCGTCCTTAACAATGGAAAGTATCATACTACTAAATTTAGTGAAAAGAGCTTTGAAGGTATTTTCGTAGGGTATAGTAGCTATAGTAAGACATATAGGGTATTTAATAAGAAAATCCTAGTTGTAGAAGAATCTATTCTTGTTGTATTTGATGAGACGAGCTTGCTGCAAGGAAACTCTTCTAGTGTGTTCATTGAAGATGTAGGTTCAAAGATGAAAGAACTTAACTTGGGTGAGCCAACTGATGAAAAAGGTGAAAAGTTCATCAAGATCACCACTCCAACCCCAATTAGAGAGGTTGATGATCAAGATGAATAAATCATCCAAGTTGATAAAGTCACTCCTGTGGTTGAAGACACTCCAGATGCAAGGAATCTAGAGCTCAGACATCTGAAGGATCACCCTGGACCAAATCATAGGATATCCTCGGGATGGTGTCAGAACTTGTAGAGGTACAGCTAACGAGAATTTATATTTGAGTTTTCTCTCAAAGGTTGAACCGAAGAAGTTTGAAGAAGCAAACTCAGACGCATCATGGATAATGGCTATGGAAGAAGAGCTGAATCAGTTCAAGCATTGCCAAATTTGGAAAGTTGTACCAAGACCCAAAGGTAAGAATGTTATCGGCACAAAGTGGGTCTATAGAAACAAGATGGACGAGGATGGAACAATCATAAAGAACAATACCAGACTCGTAGCCAAAGGATATCGCTAAGAAGAAGGAATCGACATTGACCAGACGTATACTCTGGTGGCAAGGCTGGAGGTAATCAGGTTATTCCTAGCCTATGTTGCACTTAAGGGCTTCACTGTCTATCAGATGGACGTGTAGTCTTAATTCCTTGGTGGTGATATAAAGGAAGAGGTGTATGTGGAACAACCTCCAGGTTTCGTTGATTCTAACTTTCATGATTATGTCTATCTTTTATTTAAAGCATTATATGGTTTGAAACAAGCTCCTCAAGCTTGGTACGAGACGATGTCTAGCTTTCTTCATGATAACAAGTTCACAAGGGGAAAGATAGATAAGACATTATTTCTTAGGAAAATAAAAGACAAGATTTTACTTGTGCAAATCTATGTCGACGGTATTATTTTTGGCTCTACTTACGACAATCTCTACAAGAAGTTTTCAAAACTTTTGCTAGGGAAGTTTGAAATGAGCAGTATGGGAGTGCTGAAGTATTTCTTAGGGCTTCAGGTGAAACAATCTTAAGATGGAATTTTCATCTCGTAGACAAAGTTCACCAAGGAGTTAATTAAGAAATTCGGAATGGAGAACTCAACCTCTACGAGGACTCCAATGGGTTCATCTATGTCTATGGATAAGGATGAGAAAGGGAAACCTTTTGATGAAACCAAGTACAGAAGCATAATTAGATCCTTGCTCTACCTTACTTCCAGTCGACTAGACATAATGTTCTCAACATGTGTATGTGCTAGATTACAAGTGAACTGTAAGGAATCTCACTATGCTGTTATAAAGCGGATTTTGAGATACCTTAAAGGTACACAAAATCATGGCTTATTGTACCCAAGAAGTAATGACAGCAAACTAATTGGTTTCTCAGATGCAGATTTTGCAGGTAGTAAAGATGATAGAAAGAGCACTTCTTGGACTTGCCAATTCCTTGGAAGAAGACTCATTTCTTGGAGCAGAAAAAAGAAGAATTGTGTCGCAATTTCAATGGTTGAATCAGAATACATTTCTGTCGGTAGTTGTTGTGCACAATTGTTGTGGTTAAAGAACCAACTTGAAGATTACAATATGCATGCCAAATACATTCCTTTGTGTTGCGATTCCTCCAGTTCGATTGTAATAGCCAACAACCCAGTCTCTCACAGCCGGACAGAGCACATAGAGCTACGATACCACTTCATCTGGGAGCATGTGGAGCATAGGGACATAAATCTACAATATGTCCCAACTGATAGGCAGATTGCAGATATATTCACGAAGCCACTGGACGAGACCAAGTTCTTGTTCTTCAAAACAAAACTTGGAATGCTGAACAAAGAAGAATAGAGAAGAAGGACTCACAACATAGCTCAGAGATCAAGGAACTTGTCAAAAAGTAAAAAAACTTCAAGTTCAGACTTCATTTCTCGAGTAAGAAAATGACTACTCGAGTACTTCTTTAGACTACTTGAGAACTAAGCAAGTCACTCGAGTAATACCACTCGAGTAATGAGTTTCCTCTCAAGAAGTATAAAGATATCACTCGAGTACCATTATTCATTCACTCGAGTAATGCCGGTCCACTCGAGAAACAGGAAGAAAATTTCTCGAATTCTGTTCAAATTTCTATATTCGCAACCCGAAGTTTATACCGCCATATTCTAAGGTATGTTACGATTATTTACTTCCTTAATCATGTATAATTAGGGTTATATAAATAGAAAAACTGGGATTTAATTTTATACACGATTTCAAAATCCCTCTCTCTCGACAAAGAAAGAAAGTCGTTTCATCTTCCGCCGTTGTCACAGAGCACGCTGCCGTCGCCACTTTCGCAGTTGATTTCTCTAAGTTCTCTGGACAAATGGCATCGCCTTCCACGTTTGGGATTGGTAGTGAACTTATTGTCGCTGGAATTGCAGATATCTCCGATGATTTTTGGAATCTTCTTCTCATCCTAGACACCGCCGGATTGACCTTCGTTCTCCAGCAACCCGTCAAGATTCTTTTTCCTGAAGTTGAAGAGTTCTTTCGAAATATCAAAGTGAAGAGAAATGGCAAGGTTCTTAAATAAAAAGTCAAGGGCATTAAGATCAAGCTTACCAAGTCTTCTGTGTCTACCCTTCTTCGGCTACCATTAGTTGATGAAGAAGATGACCTAACTTCTGAAGATTATGACAAGGCTTACAGCTTTTGTGGAATTTCTGCGGATATCAACAACATTCGCTGTCCAGACCTCAATGCTGAGGACAAGCTTCTAGTAGACATTCTGGGCAAAGTTCTACTATGCAAAAAAACTTCCATAAGTTTCATCTCTACCGATCTCTTCTACATGATGACAGCCATTGTGAAAGTGGGAACAAGATCTATCTCAACTCTAGAGGGGGGTGAATAGAGTTTATTTAAAGTAAATTCACAATTTTAAACTAGCAAAACTTTTAAGATTTAACTTATATATAGGTGTAAGGTGCATGCTACAGAATAAACAAGACAGTAAAAAGAAGAGCACAACACACAGTAAAGAAAACACACAAGCAAACCAGAAAACACAAGGAGCTATAGTGGTTCCCCAAAAACCTGGGTGCATCCACTCTTCTACCACCCTTGGTAGGAATCCACTACAGGAAGGGTTGATCTGGTGTCCTGGCACCAATGAGCTTTTGATAAGGTGCTCAAAAACCAAACTAGATTTTTTGATCAGGTGTCTTGCCACCACTGAGTTTTGATAAGGTTCTCAGAACCAGAATCAAAACTTTTGAAGGAAGTTTTGAAAACCCTTTTACAGAGGGAAAGGGAAAAGAAAAAGAGTGAATTTGTCTTCTCTGTCTCAATCAAAGAGAGAAGCACAAGTGGATTTGTGTTGTAAAAGCTCCCCCTGAGATGTTGACTAGTTCAGGAGTGGAAGCTTTGCTTCAGGGTGATAGGTCTTTAGAAGCTTCAGATCTCCAGCAGAAGATGGTTTCAGCAGATGCTGAAAGATGAGTTGTCTGGAGTCCTTGAGATGAAGCTAAGATCACTTTTTCAGTATGCCAAAATGTTCAACTGATTCTCCAGGGTTAATTACTTGAGTTTTCTTGTGTTGATCAGACTGTCCTGAGAATCACTTGTTATTTTCTTTCTTATCTGTGTATGTCGCTTTTTTTGTCTCTGTCTATGTATGTGTATCTAAATCTATGTATCTAGAGAGAAGAAGAGAAGTGGTTTTTGTTCTCTGAAGATTCTATGTCCAAGATAGCCGTTAAAAGACATTAAATGCCTTCCATAAAATTTTGTCTTCTAGAGGAATGTCCAATAAAACATTCTCAAAAAGAATTCCTTGAAACTTGCTCCAGAATAAATGAAAACGGCTGGCAGATCTCTTGACATAAATGCTGAGAGAATTTGAAAAACCTTCCAAAGTCTGACTGAATTTGAAACCTTAAAAACGTCGATCTCTCAAGAAAAACGTCGATCTGAGCTAGAAGATCGTCGACCTGAGCTCAGAGATTGGAAATGATCACCAGACAGAAAACGTCGAACTGAGCTCGAAGATCGTCGACCGGAGCTCACCGATCTGAAGGACAAGCCGAAGACAGATCGTCGATCTGAGCTCGAAGATCGTCGACCGGAGCTCGCCGATTTAACATAGTTGAGCTCTGAGAGCGTCGAACGGAGTTCGACGTTTCGTCGACCTAAGCTCGACGATAATTGTCTTTGCCTCAGCTTTAAGTCTGATTCCTTGAATGGTCCTGGGCGCAGCTTCAAACCTAAGTTCTAAGCCCTAGACACATTCTAATGTTGACCTTTTCAACTATACATCTAGGTCAAACTGGTTTCCTAAGAGAAATATAGTGATCCTTACCCAAATTAGTAATAGGGTGTTCCAACAATCTCCCCCTATTTGGGTTAGGATTACTATTTACATATTTCAAAAATAAAAACTACAACAACATATAGAAGAGCAATAAACTAAAACAAAATAGCAGAGCAAGCAATCATAGCAGCAATCAAATTGAATTTCAGCAAATGTTTAGAGAGATTGTGCTGTCTGCTTACAGAAATTACTTCTTTTCACTTCCTTTCTTAAATATAATTTCTCTGTTAGGATTAAGGGCTTCCTTCTTTGACCTTCTATCATCATCTGCACCTAAGGAGGTTTGAGCTCTTGGCCTGGGAACCACAGCCTCAGGATGCAACTTCATGTAGTCCACTGGGTCAAAGAATTTTCTTGAAGAATACCTTTCCAGTTCAGGTTTTCTTTGATCTGATAGAGTAGTAATATTAGAGGTGTCTTTCCCTTGTTCTCTGACTTTCTTCAACTGATCTAAGGCAGCCAGTTCTTTCATCCTTACAGTCCATGACAATGGATTGTTCTCTGGATCTTCAAAAGGCACTGCAGGCTCATATATATTGACAGTTTCTAAAGCAATAGGAGTTCTAGTCTCAACTTTTTCTCTGAGTTTATAAGGGAAAGGACCTTGAGCAGAGTCCATGTGTCTTTGTCCTTCCCTTGCATGAAATCTATGTTCTCTTTGACTTCCTCTATACTGTCCCCTTCTGGACTGAGAACCCCTTTGGTGTTGTCCCCTGGGATGATATCTTTGTGAGGACTGGGAGGAACAATGCTTTGAAGCTGGGGTTTGAGGAGCTGAGCCTCCACCTGATCCTGAATCTGGAGGAGGAAGAGGAGGAGGCTGAAATTGAGATGAACCTTTCTCATACTTTTCAAACTTTCTCTTCTTTCTCAAGGCCTTTAGTTGATTTTTAGAATATTGCATCCAATGTTCAGTAATTTGGCAATCATGCAAAATATAGTATGAAATGTCATTTGAATCTTTAGCTTGAGCAGGAGGAACCTTCATCATGGCCTTGCTTCTGGCCTTCCTTTTCTTGGCAATAGTATTAGAAGAGTCATCAGAGACAGTGTGAAACTGATCACTGTCTGAACTTTGAGGTCTATCATATAAATCATCAATGCTCTTTATATACTTTTCTTGTTGTTTTACTTGATCAGGGGTCAGAGTAGGAGCAGTAGCAGCAGCAGTAGGAATTGGAGAAGCAGTAGGGGCAGAAGTAACAGAGGCAGCAGGTTCAGATCCTTCCAGATATGTAGCAAGTTCTTTAGCAGTAGTATCCTCAACAACAGAAATCATGTCAATATCTTCTGATACAATTGTAGAAACAGCAGCAGCAGCAGCAGAACTGAAAGCATCAACATCCACAGCCTTGAAAGAATTGACATATGAGGCAATTAGGCTGGGATCACATACAGAGATAGGCACAATGGCCTTAGTGAGGTCTTCAGCTTGATGCACTAGCAGAGAACTGAAATAAACAGAGTCAAATAGAGAAAGCAGACTCTGAAAGTCCACTGCAAAAATAGGAGCAGGACTTGAACCTTCAGCAGCCTTAGACACATCCAATTCTTCATAAGGCATCTCCCCCTGCCTGGGTTCAGTGGAAACTAGATCAAGGCACCCAGATGAAGGGATTGCCTGGGAGAAGAGGAAGGAAGAAAACTTGGTAGATAGCTCCTGAACATGTTTCTGGAGTGGAGCCAAGGAGGTCTCCAGCAGTGAGGTTAGCCTGGGAGCTAGCAACACATAGAGCTTATCTGCCAGGGCTGAAAGATCTACATGCTCAAGATTGGCTTGAGCAGAGATAGGAGTTGAAGAGACTGGAATGAGGGTGGCTGGAGCTGATGTAATGGAGAGTGTGGAGATAGGAGGTGTAGGGATGGATGGCTCTGAAGGAGGAATAGTAGAGATAGATGTTACTGAGGTGGAGATGGATGAGATGGAAGAGGTAAAGGATGGGGTGAAGGAAGGTTGAGAAAGTATGTCTTGAAGAAGTTGTTGGTAAGAGGATGTAAAGGGAAGCTCAGGAGGAGTTGAAGGAGAATCATCCATGAAGGAGTCATCTATAAGAGAAAATGATGGAGTGGAGAAAGATGGATAAGAGAATAAAGGGTGGAATTATTCTGAGGTAGAGGCTGGAGGAGGTGAAATTGGTGAAGAGATTGTAATGGGGGATGATATGATAGAGGTTGAGATTGGTGAAGAAGTTGAGGTGGTGACTGGGATAGAAACAACTGGAGGAGGATAAGAAGAAACAGGCAATCCTTCTACTGGGGCAGATACCTGAGGAGGAGTGACTGATATAGTCCCGGTGCCTAAAGCAAGTGGTGCTGCAGCAGCCCTGCTGGGGTTGATGATCTGCCTGTACCATCTGCTGAAGAGGGAACAGGTAAGCCTCTTGGATGCATTGATGTACATCCCACTAGAGGTCAGCAGTTCAGGGTAACTGGAGTGCAGGTAAACCCCTAATATCCTCCCATAGCTTACACAGCTTTTGTTCAGCTTCTTCTTGATCAGATTGAAAAAGATGGATCCCCAATCTAAATGTTTCTTGTCAACCAATGCTCCCATTAAACAGAATTGGTATCTTGATATTGTATCATGGGCTGAGTGCTTTGCCAGAAGCACTTTTCCAACCACATAAGCCAGAAATTGGAATTCAATGGAAAGGTTCTTTTTCAGCAGTTTGTTAGGGTTCACAGCAGTGTGACCCATTCTATCCAGCATAGAATCATACTCTTCTCCAGACAAATCTATAGAGTCATCTCCAGTACTAAGGAGGAATACCTCTGTTAGAAGGGGTGCGGACAATGGTACCTGAGTCCCTTTGATTGAGCCGATTACAGAATTCTCATTCTCATTCGTGGCGGTAAAACACCATTCCTTTATCTCTTCTGCTGCAATATTCATTCTTGTGGACATGATCTGAAACAGTTGCTGTTCTCGAAAAAGGTTTAGAATATCCTTGAATCTCTGATCACTTCCATCGAAAGAATTCATATCAATGTCGAAACCTGTATCAAATTTCATCTTTGAAATAGCAGCACTTGACACAGCCATCTGTACCTGCAAAGATGAAACAAACACGACCAAGTGTAGAAGGTTTGGAGGGAAAGAGTTGCAAAGAGTATGAAGGCGTAAACGACGAGCGGCGGCCGAAAAATGATTTTATATTAGGGTTCGACGCGAAAAAGGAAGGATCGTCGATCTTCGTTCGACGATCAGGACTCCTGATGGAAGCTGAAAGGGCTTCAATATCGTAGATCTCAGTTTGACGGTCTTGGGAGAACGTCGAGCTCAGGTCGACGATCGAAGGCCTGAAAGAGATAGTGTACAACTATCTGACACGCTCTGAACTCAGGTCGATGTTTTTGGGAAAACGTCGATCTCCGTTCGACGCTTTCTGGGAAAACTTCGAGCTCCGTTCGACGCTTTCTGGGGAAAACGTCGAGCGTAGTTCAGAGTCAGAAAACTATCCTACAGACACAAAAAAGAGAGGGTTTTTAGCCTAGTCTTGGTCTGTTTTTAGATTTACAAAATCTTGGAGTTTATTTTAAACAGCCTCCATCTAGCATTCCTAACTGATTGAGGAAGAAGTTATGCTTCTTTTCATCCAAAGGCTTGGTGAAAATATCTCCCCTTTGCAAATCAGTTGGGATATATTCAAGTTCAATTTTGTTTTTCTCAACATTATCCCTTAGAAAATGATGCCTAATTTCTATGTGTTTTGTCCTACTATGGAGGACTGCATTTTGTGCAATGGAAATAGCACTGGTGTTGTCACAAAATATTTTAAACTTCTCTAAGTTGTAACCATAGTCTAGGAGTTGATTTTGAATCAACAAGATTTGTGAACAACAATTACCTGCAGCCATATATTCAGCTTCAGCAGTTGAAGTTGACACAGATGTTTGTTTCTTACAAAACCAAGAGACAAGTCTGTCACCAAGGAACTGACAAATTCCACTGGTGCTTTTCCTGTCTATTCTACATCCAGCATAATCAGCATTTGAGAATCCAGTTAAGTCAAATGCTGAATCTTTTGGATACCAGAGTCCTAGATTTGGACAGCTTTTAACGTACCTAAGAATCCTCTTTACTAGAGTTAGGTGTGACTCTCTAGAGCTAACTTGGAATCTAGCACAAATACATGTAGCAAACATTATATCAGTCTTGCTAGCTGTAAGGTACAGTAAAGAGCTAATCATTGCTCTTGAAAGTGAAGGGATAGATACTACTCTAGAGGGGGGGGTGAATAGAGTTATCAAATTTGGCACTAGACAAAACTTAATAGTCTACCCAACTCCCTTGGAGTGAAATGCGGAATGAAAAGATTATAGTTATAGAAATAACCCTAAAGCCTAACACAAGTGTTGTGCACAAACTCAAGCTAACTGTAATTACAGTTAAGGCTTGGGAAACCCAAACAGCAACTAGCAAACCTAGTTATATCTATTCACAGCCACAATGCAGGAATTAAACAAGGCAATCGAGACGACACAAGGAATTTATAGTGGTTCCCCAAACAACTTGGGTACGTCCACTCTTCTACCAACAAGGTAGGAATCCACTCAGGTTTTTGATCAGGTGCCCTGCCACCAACAGGATCTGCTTCAGGTAGATCCAGAAACCCTTTAGACTTTTGATCAGGTGTCTAAAAACCGAACACAGGTTTTTGATCAGGTGCCCTGCCACCAAGGGATACTTTTGAAGGGAGTAATAACCCTGTACAGGAGGGGGAAAGAAGGTTAAGATGTCTTCTCTATTTTATAATAGATTAGAGAAGCACAAAGACTTGCACTGAGCTAGAAAGCTCAAGGAATCAAGGCTCCCCCTGGCTCAAAGAATGTCCAGGTGAAGTCTTGCTTCAGTGCAGAAACTCTTCAGTAAAAACTGAAGGAAAAACTACAAGAAAATAATAAATAATAAAATTAGAAATCTTCAAGCAGCTGTCTTCTTCTTCTTCTTCTTCGAAAAGAACTCTGAGTCTAAACTTCCTGGAATAGGAGAACTCAGGTTGAAGAAGAACAGAAGAGCTTAACACTTCTCAGTTGGATGAGTATTGCTGAGAGCAGTGAACTTGGTCTTGGTGAAGGCTTGAATGCTTAAATGAATAATTGGTTAGCTAGCTGAAATACTTCTCCAAAGGATTCCTTTTATAGCAGCAACAAGCAACGGCTCTCTTCAATTTGAACTGTTTGTCTTCTTCTGAAACTTGAGACCAGGGCTGCAAATATCAAAAGGACAAAAAATCTCTGCAGCAAAAACATTCTATAAAAGGAATAAACCTCTTTCGAAGAAGCTGCAGGAAGCAATCTGATAATAAAGTACTAAATAAAGTCACATCAGAAACAAACTCTTTATAGCAGAAGAAAGACTTTTCAGTCTAATGGCTATAAAGGACTGACAGCAGATAAAGTAAAGTACAATGTCAGCTAATAAGACAAACAACTTTATCTGAAAAGATTTTACTCAGGCAAAAGAGATGGAGCAGATATTGCCTGGAAATATTATCACAAAACAACTGAAATAAAACATGCCAGATAATGTATTAATTAATTAAATATAATAAATAAATACAAAATAAAAAGGCAGACAGAAAACGTCGAACGACCCTCGGAGATCGTCGACCGAAGAACGAAGATCGTCGACCTATCGGACAGATAGTCGAACGATCCAGATAGTCGAACTATCAAAGGAGAGAGTCGAACTATCACAACAGATAGTCGAACTATCAGAAGATAGTCGAGCTATCAGATAGTCGACCTATCAACAGATAGTCGAACTATCAAAGCGAAACAGATAGTCGAACTATCAACAGATAGTCGAACTATCAAAGACAAACAGATAGTCGAACTATCAACAGATAGTCGAACTATCAGATAGTTGAAATATCAAAGCAGATAGTCGAACTACCAAGCGAAAATAGATAGTCGACCTATCAACAGATAGTCGAACTATCAACGCAGAATAGATAGTCGAACTATCAACAGATAGTCGAGCTATCAGAGAAAGATAGATAGTCGAACTATCAACAGTTAGTCGAGCTATCAGATAGTTGAACTATCAAAGCAGATAGTCGAACTACCAAGGGAAAACAGATAGTCGATCTATCAGCAGATAGTCGAACTATCAGAAGAAAGCAGATAGTCGATCTATCAACAGATAGTCGAACTATCAAACAACGCAGATAGTCGACCTATCAAACAGATAGTCGAGCTATCAGATAGTTGAACTATCCAAGCAGATAGTCGAACTATCAAAGCACACAGATAGTCGAACTATCAACCGATAGTCGAACTATCCTCGCAGACAGAACGTCAAGCAACTGATAGACGATCGTCGAACAGTTAGTCGATGATAGTCGAGCGGCGTTCGACTATAGTCGAACGAACAAACTACTTAACCAAATTCTTTATCTGGAAAAGCGAGGACTCTACAGCTAGACCACTAACCATTGACCATAGATATTTCTTGGGTCAAGGGACAAAAGGAGAAGACTAAACTCAAATCAAACTAGGGTACCAACAATCTCCCCCTATTTGAGTTAAGTCTCTCAAAAACTAAAACATAGAACTAGCTATAGAGCAATACAATTAATACAGGAAATAGATAAACAATTAACTAGCAATTATCAAACAGATAAATAACAGTCAAACAAAATTAAGAGTCTACAGAGTCTGGCTTAGGGTTAGAAGAGCTAGGAACAAAGGAAACTTTCCGTAAAGGATCAATGGCCTCTTTCTTAGACATCTTCAAGTCTTGTATGCCAATAATCTTTAATTCTGCAGCCCTTGGAACAACTGCTTCTGGGTGCTTTTCCATATATTTAGAAGGATCAAAAACTTCAGGACTAACCTGGAACTTTTCGAACTCCTTCTTTTTGAATGTAGACATTGTGGTTAATCCAGTAGTGTCCTTTCCTTCAGCTTTTGCTTTCCTGATTTGAGCTGCTCCAACCAATTTGAGAAAACGAGCCATCCTAAAGTTAGGATCAAGCTCAGGACTTTCATAAACAGTCTCAGAAGGAGTATCATCTGGTTCTTTATCTTGATTAACTAGATAAGACAGGGGAGCAGACTTAGCAAAGTTCTTGCTAGAGTTTTTAAACAAAATAAACTACTTACCTTTTGAAACAACTTTTTCAGAATGCACTGGCATTGGAGATGAAACCCTTTTCTTTGGAGAAGGAGGAGGGGAAAAAGTTGGTCTTTGATACACAACCTCCTTCACTTGTTCTCTCACTGTATCAATTCTTTGATAGCCAGAATATGATTTACCTTGAAAACCTTGAGAGCTTTTCCTTGAAGAAGACTGAGAAGAAGCAGATTTTGCTGACGGAGCAGAAGGATTAGCAGAAAGGTTTCCAGAGGCTCCTGCACCGGGAGGTGGAGGAGGAGGACCTCTGGGATTCCATCTGGGAGTAGGACTATCATATTTCTTAGATCTCTTTCTCTCTTTTTGCTGGTTCTTGGAGAACCACATCCAATATTGAAACTCTTTTGACTTGGGGTCAATTCCTTTCAGAATATAATATGGCGTGTCATTATCACGATTGAGAGGAGGAGGAGCAACAGCTTTTCTTTTCTTCTGTGCAGCTTTCTTTTTCTTTGAATTCTCAGATAAATCTGAATCCTCTTCATCCTCAGAATGAGATGAGGGAGGATTGTCATATGGGTCATAGGCTTCAGAAACAGCCTTTTCCTTTAAAGCAGCTTTCTCCTTTTCTTCTTCTATGGCATCCTGAGCCAGAAGGGAATCCAGGTCAAGTCCTGGGGAATCATCCCAAACAGTTGATTTTTCAACTTGTAAATCCTTTTCTTTTTCTTCTAACAAAGATTGTACTCTTTGATTCCAAGCATCTCTTGCTTTCTCTTCTTGATTTTCAGACACATCTTCTATATCATCTAAAAAGGAATCCAGTTCTGGATCTACTTGAACATCAGGAACATCTGGAGCAGCTTTTGAAACAACTACTATAACCTGAGCAGCTATATCTTCTTTAATATAATCTGTAGATTCATGAACACAAATCTGCTAAATAAGCTAAAATCATTCCTTCTAGGTATTCACAAGATAGCAAATCAATTGACTCGTCAATAAAACGGATGAGTGAATTACCTTCATACTTTACCAACTCCCAGGATTCATCAAGATAGGATGTTATAATGCCTTCTAGGAAACGGGCAACCAAGGGAGTGGTGAGATCTTCTAAACAGACTTTCACAGCAAATTCAGATAACATAACTGCATCAGATATTTCTTTGTCAGATAACACTGAACCTGATTCATCTTAAGCTGTCATCACTAAATCTGTCACCGCTGGAAGGGAGGCTGGAAGCTCTGAGGCTGGAGGCTCTGAGACATCTTCACAGAACATCTCCCCCTGCCTGATTTCTGTGGGAACTGAAACCAGGCCCCTGGAAGAAGAGGGCTCAGCAGATTTAGAGAGGGATTGGATGGTAGCAGTCAAGGTAGCAATAGAGGAGGCAAGTGGAGCAATTGCCTCTTCAATCATGATTTTGATTGAAGGGGTAATCAACTCCAAAATGCTGGAAATGAATTCTGGGGTTATCTCAAAAGATGATGGAATTACAGTGGATGGAGATGCAGCAGAGATGGTTGTAGTGTTAGGATTAAAAGTGGTGTGGACTAGAGATCGAATTGGAGATGGAGCATGATGTGGAGATGGAGGAGGAGAATGAATAGGGGACTGACGAGGTGATAGAGTCCTCTCAGATCCTATCAAATCAAAACTAGGAGCAGATATCCTAGCCAGATGAGAAGGAATAGGAGATGCAGGAGGAGAGGGAAGAACAACCGTGGTTGTATCTCGAACAGGAGAAGGAGAAAGTCGTACTTCAGCTGAAGTTGATGGAACTGCAACTGAAGCAGACTGCATAGCAGAAGAAGATAAGGGAAGGGAAAGATGAGCTGAGCTAGCTTCATGAGGGTGAGGAGCGACTGAATCAGTCCTAATGCTCTCTGATGTCGCTGGAGCAACCCCTGTGAGAGCGGGCTTCACAAACGTCCTCTTCCACTTGGAGAACAAATTCAGATCCATCTTCTTACTCGCATTTATGGTTGTAGCAGTTGAAATCAGCAGCTGGGGATACTTCTCTTTCAGAAAAATTCCAATAACCCTGCCTAGGGTAACCTCTTTCTTACTGTTCTTTTTCCTTATTAAATCGAACAAAACTCCTGCCCAATCAATCCTTTTCTGATTAACAATTGCACACATCAGTGCAAATTGTTGCCTTGTAATGTTGTCATGAGCAGAGTGCTTCCCAAGGAGCACTTTTCCAACTATCTCAGCAAGAAATTTAATCTTAAATGGGAAATTGACCTTGAGCAGCTTGGAGGGAATGCCTTCGGCATGTCCCAGCTCAGTAAGCATTCTTCCAAACTCTTGAGCATCTTGCTCATAATCTTCTTCACCATTTATTAATCCAAAAACATCAGTCAGAATGGCGGGAGTTAAAATAACCTCTTCTCCGCCAATAGTGCCAGTCATCGATTCGTCACAGGAGGACGAAGAGAAAGCCCATTCCTTAATCTCGGGAATATTTAACTTTATCCTTGTAGACATTAATCTTTCTAGACCTTGATCTCGGTATAACTGAAGAATTTCCACAATCCCTGCTTCACAGCAACTGAATGCGTCAAAATCGACGCTGAAACCTGCATCGAACTTTACAACAGCTAGCACTGCTAGAGAAATTGCCATTGAATTGCTGGAGAATGCGCGAGAAAGACGGAGAAGACGAAGGAGACGAAGCGGCAGAAAATTGCAAGCGGGAAGACAGAATGCGAAAAGTCACGCTCCGTCGACGATAAAACAAAAGATCTTTTAACCTAGGTCGATTATCGGCTTTATATTAGACCGGAGATAGTCGATCTAATTGAAAGATACTGGACCCGATGGTCGAACGGCCGTTCGACGATCGATCCAGAAGTAGAGTAGTCGATCAATCGTTCGACTATTTCTGGCTTCTCAAACAACAAGCTGTCGTCATCCAGAGATCAACGATAAGCTCAACCTATTCGACGATCTTCGAACGCCGGTCGACGATCTTCAAACAGATAAGCTATCATTAACCAGAGGTCGACGATAGGCTTGATCCGTTCGACGATCTTCGATCATCGTTCGACGATCTTCAAGCAGGTTTCAACATTGGCAGATATAGTCACACTTAGTCTCGTCCATTGATCATGCCTAGTTGAACTAAAAAGAACAGATGCTTATGTTCATCTAAGGGCTTAGTGAATATATCACCTCTCTGAAACTCAGTGGATATGAACTCAAGACAAATCTTGTTCTTTTCCACACAATCTCTCAGGAAATGGTGCCGAATCTTAATGTGCTTCGTTCTAGAGTGGTGCACTGGATTTTGTGCAATGGAGATAGCACTGGTACTGTCACACATGATTTTGGTGTTCTTGTGTGAGTAACCATAATCCACAAGCTGGTTTTGAATCCACAGGATCTGTGAACAACAACTAGCAGCTGCTATATATTCAGCCTCTGCAGTTGAAGTTGAGACAGAAGTCTGCTTCTTACAGAACCAAGAGACCAATCTCTCTCCCAGGAACTGGCAAGTTCCTGAGGTGCTCTTCCTGTCAACTCTGCAACCAGCATAATCAGAATCAGAATATCTAATTAATTCAAATTCTGACTCAGCTGGGTACCAAAGTCCTAGATTTGGACATCCCTTCAGGTATCTCAGGATTCTCTTGAGAAGAATCAGATGAGATTCCTTGGGGTTGACCTGGAATCTAGCACAAAGGCATGTAGCAAACATTATATCAGGCCTACTTGCAGTTAAATATAATAGGGAACCAATAATGGCCCTATAATTCTTTTGATCAACTGGCTTGCCGTGATCATCAGAATCAATAACTACATTAGTAGTCATAGGTGTAGGCATTGCTGAAGCATCAGCCATCCGAAATTTCTTTACCAATTCCTTGGCATATTTGGATTGGGAGATGAAGATACCATCAGCATCTTGCTTAACTTGGAGACCAAGAAAGTAAGACAGCACACCCATACTACTCATCTCAAACTTAGAGTGCATCAGGTCAGAAAACCTTTTGCAAAGTTTGGGATCAGTGGAGCCAAATATAATATCATCTACATACACCTGAACTAACAGGATTGTGTCCTTGTGGTGCTTGACGAAAAGGGTTCTATCAACTACTCCCCTAGTAAAGTTGTGCTCTAAAAGGAAACTAGCTAAAGTCTCATACCAGGCTCTGGGAGCTTGCTTTAGTCCATATAGAGCTTTCTGCAACTTGAATACATGAGAGGGCTGAGTTGAAGAAACAAACCCTGGTGGTTGTTCAACAAACACCTCTTCCTTAAGCTTACCATTTAGGAATGCACTTTTGACATCCATTTGAAACACCTTAAACTTCATATAGGCTGCATAGGCCAAGAAGATCCTTATATCTTCTAGCCTTGTAACAGGAGCAAAGGTTTGGTCATAATCTATACCTTCCTCCTGTCTGTAGCCGTGAGCTACAAGCCTTGCTTTATTCCTTACAATAATTCCATTTGCATCTAACTTGTTTCTATACACCCACTTGGTGCCTATGATCAGTTGGCCTTTAGGTCTTGGAACCAAAGTCCAAACTTTACATCTCTCAAACTGATTGAGTTCCTCTTGCATAGCAATGATCTAGTGGGGATCTAGCTCAGCATCTTTAAAGGTGAGGGGCTTAACCTATGAGAGGAAACAAGCGTGCATCACATCCTGTCTTAATTGGTGTCTTGTTTGCACACCAGCTGATATGTCTCCAATCACTTGAGATATGGGGTGATCTCTAAGTGTGACAATATCAGCAGGTGGGATGTGATCTTCAGCAACAGTTGGGATTAATTCCTCAGGAGGAATTTGATCTATTGTTGGTGGTACAACCACAGCTTCTGCAATGTCTTCATCACTGTCTGATTCAGTGATCTGAAGAGTTGATAGTTGAAGAATCTCTTGAGTAGCATCAGGTACCTGCAATGAACTGGAGGAAGGAGAATTTTCCTTCTCCATGTAAAACATCTGAGACTCATCAAAAGATACATGCACAGATTCTTCAATTTTACAGGTTGATTTGTTATAAACCCTATAAGCTTTGCTTACTTGGGAATATCCAAGCATGATTCCCATTGAAGCTTTTGCTTCAAATTTTCTAAGATATTCTTTATTGTTATTATGAATATACACTACACAACCAAATATTCTAAAATAATTAATTTTAGGTTTCTTTCCTTTAAGCAACTCATAAGGAGTTTTACACTTAAGCTTGTGTATCAAACTTCTATTCAAGACATAATTGGATGTACTAACGGCTTCTGCCTAATAGGAAAGAGGCATGTTAGCATCTGCCAACAATGTACTAGCAGCTTCAATGAGTGTTCTGTTCTTCCTTTCAACTACCCCATTTTGTTGGGGAGTTCTAGGAGCTGAGAAGCCATGTTTGATACCTTCTCTCTCACAGAATTCTTGCATGAGAAGAGAGTCAAACTCAGTACCATGATCACTTCTGATCAAGGCCACATGAGTAGAGTACTCAGTCTGCACACATAATAGAAAGTTTGTAAGGGCTTTGAAGTTATCAGCCTTAGTTCTCAAAAAGAAAACCCAACTGAACCTAGAGAAGTCATCTACAATTACTAAGGTGTAATACTTCCCTCCTAAACTCTGTACATTTATTGGGCCAAAAAGGTCCAAATGTAATAAGTACAAGATTCTAGGAGAATCACTCTTATTTACAGATTTAAAAGAATTCTTGGTTTGCTTGCCTAGCTGACAAGCCTTGCATAGGCTCTCCTTCTTGTAGGGGCAAGAAGGTAAACCTCTAACAAGGTTGTGTTTAGATAACCTAGATATATTTTTAAGGTTAACATGACTAAGCCTCTTATGCCACAAAGAATTATTATTAATTGTTACTTCATTAAATAAACAGATTTCAGAGTGAGTTGAATTGAAATCTACTAAATAAATATTACCTATTCTAATGCCTACTAAAACAACATTATTATTTAAAGTAATATTACAAGAGGAGTTAGAAAATGAAACCTGGTAGCCAGCATCACATAGCTGGCTGACTGAGATCAAATTGTGCTTCAGTCCTGTCACATATGTAACTCTCTTGAAAGTAACATCTCCAATTGTAATCCTGCCATAGCCTTCTGTCTGACCACAGCTGGAATCTCCAAAGATAACCTTTGGGCCGAGCTTAGCTTTGAATTTTGACAGATGATTTTTATTTCCTGTCATATGCTTGGAGCATCCACTATCCAAATACCACTTATTTTGAGTGATAGGATAGGCCTTCACCTGCAAGACATTTATTTAGACAGTATGGACCCAGGTAACCTTGGGTCTCTTGTTTTTTACATAAGAAAAGCTAGAAATAAATGAAAATGCAGGCTGAGGGTGATAACCTAATGGGTGAGATCTCCTAGGTGGGATTCTCCATACAGATGATGGGTCAACAAACCTAGGGTTTCTATTTTCATTTAGGTTTCTACGGGTTTGATTATGATTTTGAAAATCATATTGAAAACGTCGATCGACGTTCGACGATGGGCGCTCAGATCGTCGAGCTTCGTTCGACCATTGAGCTTCCGATCGTCGAGCGGCGTTCGACGCTCTTTGCATTTCTTTAAAAAATTTCTTCCTCTTTTCTCTCTTAGCTTTATTTAAAGTTTTATTAACTTGGTTTACTTGCTCAGTGTTCTTCATTCCACTAGCTGAAATGAAGTTCACTGGAGTTGAAAGATTATTTTTAAGAATAACTGGGGGTTCACTGGGAGAAGCTCCTAAGCCTAGTTTGTTATTACCTGACCTAGTGTTAGTCATACTGGTTATCTCTAACAGCTTAAGGCTTCTACCATTTAGAGATTCCTCTAACCTTTTAGACTTAGCTAACTCTATTTTAAGAAATTTAATTTCTTCACTACAAGTAGTGAGATCTTCCTTTAACCTAATATTTTCTGTAGCAATTAATTCTGAGTCAGCTAACTTATTTCTAAGTTCTTTTATCTCCTTTTCTGAGCTAATTAAGTCTAAGCATAAGGATTTAAAATATAATTTAAATTCAGTTGAGGTAAAATCATAAGAAGATAGTACCTCATCTTCTGTTGGCATTTCATCTTCTGAATCTGAACTCTCTGCAGCTGAGTGATTGCTGCAGGCATCTATTGCCATCAGGCAAACTTCCTTTGCCTTCTTCTCTTCCTCATCCTCACTGGAGCTAGAGGAGGAAGATTCTTCATCAGAATCACTCCAGGTTTCAGCAATGAAACCTCTCTCCTTCTTCTTGTTCATGTAGGAGGATGGCTTGGAGTGCTTCCTGTGCTGTTCCTTTTCTTTCCTCTTGTCTTTGTTCATCTCCTCTAGACAATCTGGTAAGATGTGTCCAGGCTTCCTGCAACCATAACATATAATTTCTTTAGCAGGTGAACAGTCATACCTTGGTTTGTCTTCATAGCGTGAAGACTTCTTTCTGAATTCCTTTCTCCCCATCTTGAGAAACCACTTGGCAAATAATGCCATTAGTTCCTCATTTGATTGGCTGCCTTCAGAAGCATCAACAGCCTTAAGAGCTAGAGATTGCTCTTTTCTTGTTGGAGTAGGGGTCTTTGCTTCAGCTTCTGCTTCCCTTGTCTTCAGCACTTGCTCAAAAGACTTGAGCTTGCCGAGAAGGGCTTCAGTGGAGATCTCTGTGGTGCTTCTGGCTTCCTTGATGGGCCAAATCCTTAGATCCCATGTGCTAGGGAAGCACATAAGAATCTTATCATTGACCTCTGTCAATGATATGTCCTTGTCAAGGGTCCTCAGCTCATTGATGATTGAGCTGAGCCTGGTGTACATGGCTTCAACTGATTCAGCATCAGTTTTCTTGAAGTTCTCATATTATGAGAAAAGGTTGGACCTTCTGTCCTTCCTTTCATCAGCTGAACCAGCTACAATCTAGTTCAGTGTATCCCACATAGCTTTTGCTGAAGAGCAGTCAGCTACCTTCTGGAATACCTCATCAGACATTGTCTAAGCCAGAATGTTCATCGCCTTGGCATCTGCTATCTTTGCCTTCTTGTACTCATCGTTGTAATTTGGTGGAGGCACTGCACTCATATCAGATGATGAGGCAGTAGCAGCAGCAGGTGATCTTGGGGTCCTGACAAAATAGAAACAAAGATGCTTTCATCAATGGAATTCATATATAATTTTATCCTTGCCTTCCAGATGCCAAACTTAGCTAAGTTGCATGCTGGAGGTCGGGTGCTAGAATAATCCTTGGATTGGGCCATGATAGTGATAGTGAATATCTATAAACTTTGGTATCTATCAGGATCTTGTGACTTAGGTGTTAGCCTATTCAATCAGTCAACCTCCCTCTGATACCAATAGAAAGTGAAGGGATAGATACTACTCTAGAGGGGGGGTGAATAGAGTTATCAAATTTTGCACTAGACAAAACTTAATAGTCTACCCAACTCCCTTGGAGTGAAATGCGGAATGAAAAGATTATAGATATAGAAATAACCCTAAAGCCTAACACAAGTGTTGTGCACAAACTCAAGCTAACTGTAATTACAGTTAAGGCTTGGGAAACCTAAACAGCAACTAGCAAACCTAGTTATATCTATTCACAGCCACAATGCAGGAATTAAACAAGGCAATCCAGACGACACAAGGAATTTATAGTGGTTCCCCAAACAACTTGGGTACGTCCACTCTTCTACCAACAAGGTAGGAATCCACTCAGGTTTTTGATCAGGTGCCCTGCGACCAACAGGATCTGCTTCAGGTAGATCCAGAAACCCTTTAGACTTTTGATCAGGTGTCTAAAAACCGAACACAGGTTTTTGATCAGGTGCCCTGCCACCAAGGGATACTTTTGAAGGGAGTAATAACCTTGTACAGGAGGGGGAAAGAAGGTTAAGATGTCTTCTCTATTTTACAATAGATTAGAGAAGCACAAAGACTTGCACTGAGCTAGAAATCTCAAGGAATCAAGGCTCCCCCTGGCTCAAAGAATGTCCAGGTGAAGTCTTGCTTCAGTGCAGAAACTCTTCAGTAAAAACTGAAGGAAAAACTAAAAGAAGATAATAAATATTAAAATTAGAAATCTTCAAGCAGTTGTCTTCTTCTTCTTCTTCTTCAAAAGAACTCTGAGTCTAAACTTCCTGGAATAGGAGAACTCAGGTTGAAGAAGAACAGAAGAGCTTAACACTTCTCAGTTGGATGAGTATTGCTGAGAGCAGTGAACTTGGTCTTGGTGAAGGCTTGAATGCTTAAATGAATAATTGGTTAGCTAGCTGAAATCCTTCTCCAAAGGATTCCTTTTATAGCAGCAATAAGCAACGGCTCTCTTCAATTTGAACTGTTTGTCTTCTTCTGAAACTTGAGACCAGGGCTGCAAATATCAAAAGGACAAACAATCTCTGTAGCAAAAACATTCTATAAAAGGAATAAACCTTTTTTGAAGAAGCTGCAGGAAGCAATCTGATAATAAAGTACTAAATAAAGTCACATCAGAAACAAACTCTTTATAGCAGAAGAAAGACTTTTCAGTCTAACGGCTATAAAGGACTGACAGCAGATAAAGTAAAGTACAATGTCAGCTAATAAGACAAACAACTTTATCTGAAAAGATTTTACTCAGAAAAAAGAGATGGAGCAGATATTGCCTGGAAATATTATCACAAAACTACTGAAATAAAACATGCCAGATAATGTATTAATTAATTAAATATAATAAATAAATACAAAATAAAAAGGCAGACAGAAAACGTCGAACGACCCTCGGAGATCGTCGACCGAAGAACGAAGATCATCGACCTATCGGACAGATAGTCGAACGATCCAGATAGTCGAACTATCAAAGGAGATAGTCGAACTATCACAACAGATAGTCGAACTATCAGAAGATAGTCGAGCTATCAGATAGTCGACCTATCAACAGATAGTCGAACTATCAAAGCGAAACAGATAGTCGAACTATCAACAGATAGTCGAACTATCAAAGACAAACAGATAGTCAAACTATCAACAGATAGTCGAACTATCAGATAGTTGAACTATCAAAGCAGATAGTCGAACTACCAAGCGAAAACAGATAGTCGACCTATCAACAGATAGTCGAACTATCAACGCAGAACAGATAGTCGAACTATCAACAGATAGTCGAGCTATCAGAGAACGACAGATAGTCGAACTATCAACAGTTAGTCGAGCTATCAGATAGTTGAACTATCAAAGTAGATAGTCGAACTACCAAGGGAAAACAGATAGTCGATCTATCAGCAGATAGTCGAACTATCAGAAGAAAGCAAATAGTCGATCTATCAACAGATAGTCGAACTATCAAACAATGCAGATAGTCGACCTATCAAACAGATAGTCGAGCTATCAGATAGTTGAACTATCCAAGCAGATAGTCGAACTATCAAAGCACACAGATAGTCGAACTATCAACCGATAGTCGAACTATCCTCGCAGACAGAACGTCGAGCAACTGATAGACGATCATCGAACAGTTAGTCGACGATAGTCGAGCGGCGTTCGACTATAGTCGAACGAACAAACTACTTAACCAAATTCTTTATCTGGAAAAGCGAGGACTCTACAGCTAGACCACTAACCATTGACCATAGATATTTCTTGGGTCAAGGGACAAAAGGAGAAGACTAAACTCAAATCAAACTAGGGTACCAACAGCTCTATATGTTGTCTGATCAACTGGTTTCCCATGTTCATCAGCATCCAATACAACATTGGTAGGCATGGGTGTTTTCATACATGATGCATCAGACATCCCAAATTTCTTAACCAATTCTTTTGCATACTTGGTTTGAGAAATAAACATGCCTTCAGCATGTTGTTTGACTTGCAATCCTAAGAAGAAGGATAGCTCACCCATGCTACTCATTTCAAATTTAGAGTGCATAAGCTTGGAAAACTTTTTGCACAAATTTGAATCAGTAGACCCAAATATAATATCATCTACATAAATCTGCACTAGTAGGGTATGGGATTTATGGGTTCTAATAAAAAGAGTTTGGTCTACTCTCCCCATAACAAAATCATTTTTCTACAGAAAGCATGCTAGAGTCTCATACCATGCTCTAGGAGCTTGCTTGAGACCATATAATGCTTTGTGTAGTTTAAAAACATAATCAGGATGGGTTAGAGAGATAAAACCTGGAGGTTGTCTGACATAGACTTCTTCTTTGATCTCCCCATTGAGAAAGGCACTCTTGACATCCATTTGGTAGACCTTGAATCCCTTGTGAGCAGCATAAGCCAGGAAGATTCTTATGGCCTCTAACCTTGCAACTGGTGCAAAGGTCTGGTCATAGTCTATCCCTTCTTCTTGCGAATACCCTTGAGCAACTAGCCTTGCCTTGTTTCTTACAATAATTCCTTGATCATCCAGCTTATTTCTGAACACCCATTTGGTTCCAACAATGGAATGATCCTTTGGCTTAGGCACTAGTTCCCAAACTTTGTTTCTTTCAAATTGATGCAACTCCTCTTGCATTGCAATGATCCAGTGTGGATCTTGCTCTGCATCTTGAATGGTTCGAGGTTCAATTTGAGAGAGGAAGCAAGTGTGCATCAGGTTTTGGTTGACCTGATTTCTAGTTTGCACACTAGCTGAGATGTTTCCAATTACTTGGGAGATTGGATGATCTCTTGTTGTTACTAGATCAATAGGGGGTGTTGATGGTTTGCCAACCTGTGTTGTTGTTTCCTCTTGTGGGACAACAACTGGCTCTTCAAGAAGATTTTCTTCCTGATGTTGAGCAGCTTCTTCATCTTCACTACTATCATCCTTTTGAGTAACTTGTAATCTGTCCAAGTCTTCAGCTAGAGAATGCACCTGCATATGTTCTATGGTAGAAGTATTATTCTCCTTGAAAGACATGTTAGCTTCATCAAAAGTAATGTGGACAGATTCTTCTATTTTTAGAGTAGTTTTATTATAAACCCTATAGGCTTTACTGATCATGGAGTATCCCAGAAATACTCCTTCATCAGCATTAGCTTGTAATTTTGCTAAATATTTCTTGTCATTATTGTGAAAGTAACAAGTGCAACCAAAAACTTTAAAATAGTCTACTTTAGGTTTCTTCCCTTTGAGCAATTCATAGAGAGTCTTGCCCTTCAGTTTATGTATCAGACTTCTATTCAACACATAGTTGGAGGTGTTCACTGCCTCAGCCCAAAAGGATAGAGGTAGGTGAGCATCTGCCAATAATGTAGTTGCAGATTCAATGAGGGTTCTATTTTTCCTTTCAGCTACCCCATTTTGTTGAGGAGTTCTAGGAGCTGAGAAAGTATGCCTGATCCCTTCACTTTGAGAGAACTCTTGCATGAGAAGAGAATCAAGCTTTGTCCCATGATCACTTCTGATCAGGGCAATGTGAGTGTTGAACTCAATCTGAATGCATTTGAGAAAATCTGTTAAACACTTAAAGTTATCAAACTTCTTTCTCAGAAAGAATACCCATGTGAATCTTGAGAAGTCATCTACAATCACTAAAGTATACGATTTCCCTCCTAAGCTTTGTACTGTAATGGGTCCAAAAAGATCCATGTGTAACAGATACAAAATCCTAGGTGAATCACTCTTGTTAATTGATTTAAAGCTATTTTTAGTTTGCTTGCCAAATTGACAAGCCTTGTAGAGTCCTTCCTTCTTGTATGGGCCAGAAGACAGTCCTCTGACAAGGTTGTCCTTGGATAGCCTAGCAATGGTTCTAAGGTTAACATGTCCTAGTCTCTTATGCCATAGAATATTAGGTCTAGATATGGAATTAAACAGGCAAATATCTACCTTAGATGAATGAAAATATACTAAGTAAATATTACCTTTCCTGTTACCTATCAACAGAGTTGTGTTGTCTTCTGACTTGATCTTGCATATTTCTTTGTTGAAAGTCACTTGATATCCTTCATCATACAGCTGACTAATGCTTATCAGGTTGTGCTTGAGTCCTTCAACATAGGCTACTTTCTTGAAGGTGACTGTCCCAATTTGGACTGCACCATATCCTTTTGTAGTTCCAAAGTTTGAATCACCAAAAATTACTTTGGGTCCAAGCTTGGCTTTAAAGGATGTGAAGTTGTCCTTATTCCTTGTCATGTGCTTTGATCACCCACTATCCAGATACCATAGCTGGTTTGATGTTGGATAGGTCTTCACCTGCACATAAACAGCTTATATGTTTTTGACCCAGTTAACCTTAGGCCTAGGTTGATATCCCTTAAATTCAGAAATAAAAGACATCCCAGGTTGATTCTTATAACCTTCAGGATGGTATCTCCTAGGAAGTATTATCCATTCAGTATAAGGATTAAAGCATTGGGATGAAGCACTTCTAGGATTGAATTGAGATTTGCCTCTGAAATAAGGTTCAAAGCTCTGAGCTCCGTTCGACGATCGTCGATCTGAGTTCGACGATATTGGGTAAGATCGTCGAGCTCTGTTCGAATAACGACTGTGAGGCAGTTCAGAGTTCAGGAATCGTTGAGCTGAGTTCGACGTTTCAGCCTGAGATCGTCGATCTCTGTTCAACGATCGTCGACCTCTGCTCGACGTTTTCTGTTGAACTTTGCTTTTTTTAGGTAGATCTGAATTCTTCCTAGCTACCTCTACAACACCCTTCCCTTTATCAGAAATAAATTTGATTGGGGTGGTTAATACTATGGGTTGGCTAGATGAAGCACCCAAGCCCAGTGTACTATTTAATCTTGAGTTCACTGTGCTTGTGATGTCCATTAACTTGATACTTCTCCCATTGAGGGATTCTTCAAATTACTTGGCCTTGGATAGTTCACTCTTCAGTGCAGCTATCTACTCTCTATAGCATTCTAACTCTTCAGAGAGTTTGAGGTTCTCTGATTTTAAAGTGCTATACTCAGATAGTTGTTTTCTGAGGGAAGTGATTTCCTTCTCAGACTCCAACAGATCTAGGCATAGTACTTTAAACTCATGTTTAAAGTCCTCAGAACTGAAATCAAATGAATTGATTACCTGATCTTCTTCTAGTTGAGCTTCTGAATCTGATTCTAGCTCTTCTGCTTCTGAATCTGTTTGAGAGGCATTGATATCCATCATGCAAAATTCCTTTTCATCACATCATCCTCATCATCACTGGAGCTGGATGAGGCTTCAGAGTCCTCTTCAGTTTCACTCCATGTCTCAGCAACAAATCCCTTCCTTGTATTTTTGTTCTTGTTGGAGGAGGGTTTGTCTGAGCTATTCTTTCTGAAATCTTTCTCCTTTCTTCTTTCTCTTCTATCTTTCTTGTCCTTGTTCTTGTTTTCTGGACAGTCAGGCACAATATGGCCTGTTTTCCTGCAATCAAAACATATAATTTCTTTATTGTTATTTGATTTATCATACCTTGGTTTATCATGTCCCTTGTATGATCTCTTTCTGAAGTCTTTTCTGGCCATCTTGTAGAATCTTTTGGCCAGTAGACTTAGGAGCTCATCATTTCCTGTAGCTTTATCTTCAGGCTCCTCTTCTGCAGCTTTGAAGGCTATGGTCTTCTCTTTCCTTGTGACTGGAGAAGTAGCCTTTTGTTCTTCTTCTCTATTTTTAATGAGCAGCTCATAAGATTTGAGCTTGCCCAGGAGAGCTTCAGTGGTGATCTCATTTAGACTTCTGGCATCTTTGATTGGCCAGATTCTTGATTCCCAAGTGCTGGAGAAGCACATTAAGATTTTGTCATTCAGCTCAGTCAATGAGATTTCTTTATCCAGAGTCTTTAACTCATTGACAATCAGACTTAGTCTATTGTACATGTCAGCCACTAATTCAGCTTCTCCTTTTTGAAATTCTCATATTGGCTTATAAGATGGGATCTCCTGTCTTTCCTTTCATCAGCAGATCCTGAGACAATTTCAGAGAGCTTGTCCCATATTCCTTTGGCTGAGTTGTATTCAGCTACCTTCTGAAATATCTCATCAGACATTGTTTGAGCTAAGATGTTCATGGCCTTGGCATCTGCAGTCTTCCACTTCTTTATTTCAGCATCTGTTCCTGAAGGAGGTGGAACAGCATTTGTACTTGAGCTTGCTGGTGGACTTGGGTACACTGTCAAAACAGAATTCAATATGTCTTCATCAATAGAGTTCATGTAATGTCTAATCCTTGCTTTCCAAAGTGCAAACTTGGATAGATTGCACACTGGAGGCCTGGTGCTTGCATAATCTTTGTTCTGTGCCATGTCTTTATATAAAATTAAATATAATGAAAATAACCCTCTTAAAAGATTGATCTTATCAAGGATCTTTTGGTTCAGGTGTTAGCCTGTATGAACAACCAACCTGGCTCTGATACCAATTGAAAGTGGGAACAAGATCTATCTCAACTCTAGAGGGGGGGGGGGTGAATAGAGTTTATTTAAAGTAAATTCACAATTTTAAACTAGCAAAACTTTTAAGATTTAACTTATATATAGGTGTAAGGTGCCTGCTATAGAATTAACAAGACAGTAAAAAGAAGAGCACAACACACAGCAAAGAAAACACACAAGCAAACCAGAAAACACAAGGAGCTATAGTGGTTCCATAAAAACCTGGGTACATCCACTCTTCTATCACCCTTGGTAGGAATCCACTGGAGGAAGGGTTGATCAGGTTTCCTGCCACCAATGAGCTTTTGATAAGGTGCTCAAAAACCAAACTAGATTTTTTGATCAGGTGTCTTGCCACCACTGAGTTTTGACAAGGTTCTCAGAACCAGAATCAAAAATTTTGAAGGGAGTTTTGAAAACCCTTTTATAGAGGGAAAGGGAAAAGAAAAAGAGTGAAGTTGTCTTCTCGGTCTCAATCAAAAAGAGAAGCACAAGTGGATTTGTGTTGTCAAAGCTCCCCCTGAGATGTTGACTAGTTCAGGAGTGGAAGCTTTGCTTTAGGGTGATAGGTCTTCAGAAGCTTCAGATCTCCAGCAGAAGATGGTTTCAGCAGATGCTGAAAGATGAGTTGTCTGGAGTCCTTGAGATGAAGCTAAGATCACTTTTTCAGGATGCCAAAATGTTCAACTGATTCTCCAGGGTTGATTACTTGAGTTTTCTTGTGTTGATCAGAATATCCTGAGAATCACTTGTTCTTTTTCTTTCTTATCTGTGTATGTCACTTTTTTTGTCTCTGTCTATATATGTGTATCTAAATCTATGTACCTAGAGAGAAGAAGAGAAGGGGTTTTTGTTGTCTGAAGATTCTATGTCCAAGATAGCCGTTAAAAGACATTAAATGCCTTCCATAAAATTTAGTCTTCTAGAGGAAAGTCCAATAAAACATTCTCAAAAAGAATTCCTTGAAACTTGCTCCAGAATAAATGAAAACGGTTGGCAGATCTCTTGACATAAATGCTGAGAGAATTTGAAAAACCTTCCAAAGTCTGACTGAATTTGAAACCTTAAAAACGTCGATCTCTCAAGAAAAATGTCGATCTGAGCTAGAAGATCGTCGACCTGAGCTCAGAGATTGGAAATGATCACCAGATAGAAAACGTCGAACTGAGCCCGAAGATCATCGACCGGAGCTCAGCGACCTGAAGGATAAGACGAAGACAGATCGTCGATCTGAGCTCGAAGATCGTCGACCAGAGCTCGACGATTTAGCATAGTTGAGCTCAGAGAGCGTCGAACGGAGTTCGACGTTTCATCGACCTAAGGTCGACGATAGTTGTCTTTGCCTCAGCTTTAAGTCTGATTCCTTGAATGGTCCTGGGGGCAGCTTCAAACCTAAGTTCTAAGCCCTAGACGCATTCTAATGTTGACCTTTTCAACTATACATCTAGGTTAAACTGGTTTCCTAAGAGAAACATAGTGATCCTTACACAAATTAGTAATAGGGTGTTCCAACACATTTTTTTCAGAAAGAAGTTTAAGTTTGGCATGATGATTTTGGATAAAATAAGGGAAAGCATTAAGGCTCCCAACTATGCTAGGATCATTTCTATTATACTGCATGAGATAAATCCACAAGTTTTTGATTTCTCCAAAGGGACAACTCTCCATCATATGAAGAATGTATCCATTTCTTCTATTCAGAGATGGGAACTCAAGTTGTTGAATCCAGCCCAGGATACCCAGGCTCATGATCATCCAACCTCTGAGGACAGGACCCCATCTCCCTCTCTACCTCATACTGCTAGCACATCTGGTGCAGCTGCTGAGGGGGAGCCTGCTCCTTCTGTTCAAGAAGAAAGAATTCCTACCCCTCTTGCTACTGCTTCTCTTCCCCCAACAACTCCTGAAGTAACTCTATCAGATGCTCAAGTACAAGAAACCATTCTCTCTACTGCAGAAGACATCAATAAGATGATAAAAGAACTAAGTTCTGAAGAGCCTCTTCCTCCCCTCCAGAAAGAATAAACTCCAGCACCATCACCCTCTCCTATTCAATCATAACCATAATCCCATGTTTACCATTCTCCTACTGCTAACATAGAGCAAGAAGAGACCATTCTGATCTCTGATGAGAAAGAGCCTTCCCTAGAACCAGCTGAAGCTCCTCTGAAGAGCTTGGACTTTACTCTTCCCACCATTCTTGGTGAGGAAGGAGATATTCTAATTCACACTTCAAGGGCCAAGAGTTCAGTGATAGTTGAAGAGATTGCTCCATGGACTGCTCCTCCTCCTCCTCCAGTTATTCAAGTAATAACTCCAACACATGCTGCCAATGACATTATAGGTAAGATAGAACAGATGCCCTTGGACCAGAGAAAGTATTTTGATGATTCTTTGAAAGCTGTTCAAGAAAAAGTTACTCCCTTAGAGAAAGAAATGAGCCGAGGATTTGCAGAAATCCAACATAATACTGATGAACTGAAATATTTGTTCAAAATAGATGGAAAATCTCTGGACCACACCATTACTAGTGTTGGCCAAGTGATGGACCAATCAGTTACTCTGGCTAATAATCAGATTCAGTTAGAAAAGAAGGCTCAAGAGCACAACCTCAAGATATGTAAGACCCCATTTTTTTTTTGAAAACCCGGGGTCTTATGCCCAGAACCGCCGCTTTGCGGTGACACCTTCGCACCCGGGAAGGTCGTCACTACAACGCGCCGATTCTGCCGGCCTTTTCGATCACAATGAGTAGCAAGCAAGAGAGAAGCAAGTTCACCAAAAGAGAATATCACATAAAATAAAACTCCACGAAGGGAGTGTCCACAGAAAATCATCAGAGTAAAAATAGTCTGGAAATAAAAGGGCTCATGCCCGGTACATCAAATCCTCGCTACAAGATCACTCAAAAGCGGAAACAAAACTAAAACTCTACGAAGGGCCGGGACTCACAGTCCCCGCAGTCTGGACTCCAGTGCTAGACTGTCCCATCTCCAAGCGTACCGACCTCCTGGGCTGCTCCTCCATGCTGGGCTCCGCGATCCCCTAATATGATATGGTTCGAAAACCGTTAGTCTAAAAGTCTAAGCCCTATCATCCCCCACCCCTTCCCCCACGCTCTAAGGCACCAGGCAGAGAGGAAGAAAGGGGACGACATGAAAGTGGAGAGTAGTCAAAAGCAGGTGACGGTGGAACTAACTAGCAAGTTATAACAGGTGAACAGTATAAATGTTGTAATAGGTATAACAGAAAGGTAAGTAAGTAAGAAGTTAAACCTTCGCTTATGTGAGTACACATAAGCCAAGGGATCTTTTGCAAGGCTCCCATCGTATAACGCGTCCCATACCGCTTATACGTTGGGGTGTCGGTCATCACGCAGCAGGTATACATATATCAAATTAACCTTAATTTATAAACTTGCCCACACAAGCTTATAGACTAAGGGGTCGTTTTGCAATTCCTAAAGTATAAGCGTCCCATTCCACTTATACTTTAGGTGTCAAGGATGTTATGAATGATTATGGCATGCAGCTATATGGTGGGTATGATGATCAAGCAGTGCAACTCACACACCCAACTTTGTGTACACAAACCTTTAGTTCCCCCTTTCTAGAGATAACTCCCAGGATACTCCCGTAGTGGCAGACGGAAGCGGTGGGTTGGGCCTCGCCCACCTCAAAACCAGTAAAAGCACCACTGGTCTGACCTATCGTACGCCCTCAACGCCTGGTGCACGAGGCGGACTCCTGCGTACTCTTGCCGACTGGTCCGCCGGACTTAACCTTGGCTAAGTGCTAGTCACCTTGCCGAGTCAACGATATCGGTGTTGGTGCAATCGAACTCCCCGATATCGAGAACCCACCACCTTAATTTTTCCTATTTTTCTGCACATGCAGCAGTTTAATATATAACAATTTAAAGTGTCAAACTCCCGGACTAAACCGTCCGTATTAACCACATTCGAGACCAAATTCCCCGGACTAAACTATCCGGCTCATCTCCAGACTCCATCCCTTAGAACACCACGGAACAGCGCCCCCTTGAACACCTCGGGACGACTTAACCATTACCAACCCTAACTAATGAGTGTGTGCAATGTGAATCCCTATTAGGCTAATTACTCTTTTGTTTGTTTTAAGATTTACGTTAGCCCAGGACTGCCCCCGGCATACCCCGTGAAGGGCTCTCAAGGGGCACTAGGAACCAAGACGGCGGCATTACGGCCCGAAGTTCCCTTTCGCAAGGCACTTATTGTTATTGGTTGTTTTTCCCTTACCCGTTCCCTCTATAAATTGCATCGAACTAACCCTAGGGTGGATTTGACTCTTCACTCCTATGGGGACGGCGATCTTTCGTCGGTCCCGCGCACCTTCTAGAGCGCATTAACTCATTCCTCACAGCACTTGAAACCTCCTATGGTGATCCATCCTCTTTCTTTAAATCCAACCTACACAAGCTGTCCTTATGCTAACCCAAACCTTCTCTTGTTACTCTTTTACCAAAATTACTAAATGCAGACCACCTAATACTAAGTAATGTCTATGATAGGATGTCCTTTGTGTTTTCTTCCGTACGGCCTAAGTTAATTTCTGGGGGCCTATCATGACATTATTGAATCGATTTTTCTGATAATAACAATTTTTCGAATTAATCTAATAATTAATTAATTTTACTAAAATCCAAGGTCTTCCAAATTTGTACAAGGATCATACTTTTCAGTCATGTATAAATCATAATAAATTTAAGACAAATATTAGTGTATCTAAAAATAACATATCCAAGGTTTGGCAATTTTCCCTATGGTCTAAGAGGCCTAAACATATTTTTGCAATAATCCATTTCTTTCATGTCTAATGAATAAACCACATCAAATTCTCTTCTAAATAATTTGGATTAATTACAGGGTACTAGAAATACCATGAAAATAGTACTATAAAATTTTCATAATTTTCCTGCTGGAAATTAATTTATAATAAAACATTTACTAAAACCCTAATCTAGCATGCTTGTGAATCAAGTACAATATCCATAACTCCAAAAATCCAGAATAAAATCCCACTGATTCATAATAAATTAAAAACACCATTTACCAACTTTCATAATTTTCCAGAGACTATTTATTCCATAAAATATTTTTAAAACAAATAGCCCTTTAATAATACTTGTGAAGGAACTTTTCTGTTTAATCAACATAAAATTGAACTAAAATTCATGGGAATTCCTACTGACCAAAAACATCTAATTCCAGAGTTCAAGGGGGCCTTATTTGAATTAAAAATCTTTAACAAATAAAACATCAAAAAGGGATATACCCACATTCATGAATGAAGTACTAGAAATACCTATCCAAAAATTCTAGTAAAATTATCCAAGGGTCCTAACTACCGTAGAAACACACTACCCCAATTTCATGGCTTTTAAAAGAGTTTAAGATACTGTTTTGACCTAAAATCCCTTCTATCCTAAAACTAGGGTTTAAGTTTTGAGGTAGCTACCTACATAAAAATTCTCTAACATTACAACCAGAGAGTTACAAGCTCATTAACAACCTCTCCACTAAATCTCAAGGCCATACAAAGGCATTTGCCCCTATGTCCTTCACAAACCCCCAAAGTCCACCTTTAGGGTTTTAACCTGGGCCCTAGGGTAAAATTACCCTAAATCATCCCATCTTCCCTAAGGATAATCTTAGGACCAAAATAAACCAGTGGTCAAAATCTCAACCTCTGTTGAGGTGAGATGATCATACCAGAGTGCAAGGAACCTTCTCACTAAGCTTCCTACTACTAGGTCAAAACTAGGGTTTAGAGGATTCCTAATCAAAACTCAACCAAATAAGTTAAAATTTGAAACAGACCTAGATACCTATACCAGGGACACCTCACCAAAATTTGGGAGGGTTTGGAGGTCATTTGACCCTTCAACTACCTTACCCTAGATTTTCTAGGTTTAGGGCAAAACCCTAGGTTAAACTTCTTTAAATGGGTTCCAATTTTTACAGGAGCTAGGTATAGATGATATTAAGCCCCTTTCCAAAATTCAAAGCATTTGGACCAAGGGTTTAGTGTGGGGAATTTTTCAAAGATTTGCCCTATTTGTAGGACCTACCCTAGAAAAATAACCCTACAGGTCAGAATACTTGTCCTATAATTTTCCATAATATATCAAAATGTAGATAATTAAAAAGCCTACAATATTCATGTTGATCATTTTTGATGAACATGCCCCTAAGGGGCCTAAATAATTTTTTGAAGAAATCTGCCCTAGTTGCAGGACATACCCTTACTAAAAAGGCTCTACAGGGCAGTCCCCTCATCCAATTTTTCAACATTGCATATCAAATTGTAGGTATTCAAAAGACCTACAACTCTCATGTTATACACTTTTTCAGTAGGTGCCCAGAAGGGGCCTAAATTCCTTCTACGGTGAACTGTTTTATTAAAATACAGAAAAATCTGAAAATATGGGTTGCACGAATCTTAAAGCAAGATCCAACGGAGGCTGTTCATCTTCTCCGATTGAGCAGAATTTCAGGCCGAAAATAGACCCGCGCAGGTGGTTTTTGCGGGCCATTTCCCGGCGGCCTGAGGCGGCGCCACCACCGGCAAACGACACCTATGTGTTCCCGGTGGTGGGGGCTTTCCTTTGCCGGAGCTAGGGCGGCCGGAGGTGGCGGCGCCGCCCTACCCGAGAGCTCCAAAAGCTCCCAAAAAATGGCATTTTTTTTTAAAATTAAAATCCTAACTCGGGTTCGATGAGCATGGAATCGGTTTCTAAGCATTCCTAGGATCTAAGCATGAGAGAAGGAGAGGAGGAGGACCTTTAACCGAGCTTGTCGGCGAGTGCGGTGGTGGTGCGCCATGGCGTTTTTCCTCTCCGGCAAACTTCCCGATTCCTCGATTCTACAGCGGTTAGCTTGATCTAACCCTCGATTTCGACTGCTTGGAACGTTTTGACAGAGATGGAGTAGTCAAAAATCAGAATGTGGGGCTGCATAGGGGGTTTTATAATTTTTTCATGGGAGGGGAGATGAAGGGGTGTTTGGCCATGGTGGTTGGGCTTCTCCATTGATGGTGGCTGATGGGAAAATGATGGGAATCTCTTCCCAAAGGTCAGGAGGAATGAATGGAGGCTTGGGGAGATGAATGGGGTGGCTCATGGTGTCCCTCCATAACTCCCCTCTCTCTTTTCCTCTTTCTCTCTCCTCCATTAAGGAGAAATTGAAGCTTTCTCTCTCCTGCCACCCTATGGCCGAAATTATTCATGGCACCAGCCTAAATGCAACCCTTATAAAAAGATATTATTAATTAAATGATGAAGAATAGAGGGGTGATTCACCTTCCCCACCATGAATGGCCCTCTTTCTCGCTTTCTCTCTCCTCCATTATTCTTCAAAATAAAGCTTTTCATTCCTCTCCCCTAGTCGCCTAGTTGACTGATCAACCCTCTAAGATATGGGCAGCCAAATTAGTCCATATTATTCATGCAAGTGAGGTTAGCTTAAGGGGAAGGGTGGCTTGAGGTTGGGTTAACCCATATAGACTAGGTTTGACTTGATTTGGGCTTGGGGTTGACTTGGTCATTTTGGCTACTAGGGTTGACCCTAATGGGTCCTTGGTGACTCATTGGGCCCACATTAGGTCTAAGGGAATTTTTAGAGTCACATTGAACCTACTAGGCCACCCAAAATCAGAGTTTTGAAAATTACTATTTGCAGACCAAGTGGGTCTCAACTATGTTTTTAGGTCACTTGGTCTCCTGGGCTTACCTAGGTTATCTCATATGACCTAGTTATGCTCAAGTCACTCCTAAGGGGGGGGGTCTAATTGGAAAATGGGATGTTATAAGATATGTGAAGAGGTGAGAAAATTCAAAGATGATGCTATAGCAACCCTCTGTGTAGAAGTCAGAAAGGGGGAGGACCTAGTAAAAGAGTACTTAGAAAAATCAGATGCTAATATGAAAACTCTTTGGACTGCTAAGATGAATGAAATTCATGCTGATGTATAGAATCAGATAAATGGTGTGAAATTTCATACTTATGATACTACAGTGTGGATGCACAACAAGATCTTCCCTGAATTTCAAGCAGACTCAAACATAATTCCTCATCATCTGAACCCACTTGCTCAACTTCAGCCAGCTCAAATGCCTGCTCCACAGCCTATATTCTCTCCAAGGCCTGAAGGCTCAGAAGTTCCTCCTCCAGAAACTTATGCACAGGTTTGGGAAACAGATATACCTCAAGATCAACCTGAAGTACAGATCCCCAAAAGAAGAAAATATGGTGACGGAGCTTCTGCCACCAGGTTCTTTCCAAACCTAGAGGCAGAAAAGAGAAAAGCTCAGGAATTTGCAGAGATCTGGAGTCCTACTTCAAACTCACTAATCCTTGATACTCTCAAGTTAGGTTTGGACTTTAATGAGAAAATACATGACCATTATAGCTCCCATGAGTGGGACTTGTATGAGAAGTTTATGACCAAAAGAAGAATCTATGATTGAGAGTATGGAAGAAATAATCCTACTACACCACCAAAACTTTCAAAGTACTACCCAAAGCCATTCAGCTATCAGAGAAGGCAATAAGAGAAGAAAGACAGACAGCAACAACAACATCAACATCAAACCAAAGAATGAACAAAGATTTAGATTGTGGATTTGAATTGTGTAGAAATGAATTCTGGAAAATTCTATTTAAATTAATCCTTAATTTTGATGATCTATTCTTTGTCTTAAATTTTAAGCATGATACTTTGTTTTTCTCTTTTATATCTAGTCTTTTTACTTATTTATGTTGATACAAATCACCTTAGTATAGAGGATTTTGACTTCTACAAATAGGGGGAGATTGCTGGTTATTGTATCCATAATAACCTAGATTTGTATGAAGTCGCCCTTGAACTAAGATGAATTAAGTTGTATTTGATGTGTTGTTTGAGTTATGTGTTTGTAGGACTTAATTTCCAAGTGTAAACAAATGTAAGACTATAGTGGGTAACCAAACACAGGACCATACAATGTAATCCCTCATTGTGTGATCCATGGTGTTGACTCATGTGTAGCCTCTCTATTGGGATACACTTCATTTTCAAGCACTATACTTGTTGGAGAAAGACATGTTGCAGATTCCTTAAAGAAATAAAATTATCAAAGTGCATAATTTTTCTAAGTGTTTCACTCGAGTAATAACTTAAGTACTCGAGTAAAAGTTTAGACTGTTCTCGATTAAGCTAAGTGTATCACTCGAGTAACTGAAGTTGTTCTCGAGAAGAGTTCTTGTTCGTTCTCGAGAAGCCAAGTAGAACTCGAGTAAATCTCTTCTTGTTCTCGAGTTATCAGAAAAGTCTAGTCCAGAAATTTTCTAAGTAAAGTACTCGAGTAGTTATATTGATTAATCGAGTAGTACAAGACTTTGTCTCGAGTAACAGAAGTCAAGCACTCGAGTTATATTTCTAATTCTCAAGTAGTGAAGTCATTGTACTCGAGAAGTCCAACTACTTCTCGAGAAGTCAATTCTTTTACTCGAGTAGCCAGTAATTATTTCCAGATTTTTCTCTAAGTACTGTTCTCGAGAACTTCACTCTCTCTTCTTGAGAAGTCAAAGTGATTACTCGAGTAGTCTTATTTCACTCGAGTAATGCAGAAAATTTTCTCTGAAAATTTGTTAAGTCTGACGGGACCAGATTTCAAATTAACCCCCATAATTATTGGTCCACGTATTATGTCTTTATTATTATGACCGTTAGTCTATTCCTATAAAAGGTAAAATGATTTCGACTAACCCTAAGAAGCATATCAGAAGAAAAATCTGAGAAATCTAAGTTTTCTGAATCACCAAATATTCTAAATTTGGAAGCCGCCGCCGCTCTTCATCGCAGATCTCGCCGCCGCACTTCTCTAATTTTTGTGATTCATATCAACATTAGATCAACAGATCAAGGCTTTTGTATTCTCACAGATCTTCATCTTGACCGTGCTGATCTAGGTTTTCAGATCCAGAAAAGTTTTGTTTGTCTTCTTCAATCATTTTTTGAGAAATCTTCAAAGTTCAAGGAAGAAGAAAGTCGGAAGATTCCAAGATCTGAGATATTGTGTTTGTATAATTTCTATTTACAAATTCATTCTGATCTTGTAGGAGATTATTCTCCGAGTGTAGGAGCTTTGTTCTCCGAGTTCTTGTAGGAAGTTTTTTTATCTTCCGAGTGTAGATCCGTTTTGTGGATCGAGTTGTAGGAACGTTGTTCCGAGTGATAGGATTGTTTTAAATCCGAGAATAGTGGAGTAGCCGTGTCTAGTGCATTACTAGATTGGTGAGTGGAAAGTGGACGTACCCATGGTTGGGGAACCATAATAATTCTTGGTGTCGCATGTGATTGCTTGGTTAATTTTCTGTGCATAGATTGCTAAATTTTTTTATTCCGCAAATAGGCGCACAACTCACCTATTCACCCCCACCCCCCCACCCCCCCTCTAGGTGATTTAGGTAGACAACTTAAACAATTTTTAGTGGGCCCCACCTACAACTTCCAGTTGCACCTTGCTTTAATGGAAGAGGACGTATAGTAGCTTCTCGGTAGAGTTTGTCGTGTTTTGTAGCTTCTCCGTACTTGATTTGAAATCAGTTGACTTTGTCGATTTTGCTGACGTCAGCACCTGTGGACTTAGCCAAAATCGAGCATCAGTAGAATAGGCGTTGAGTGAATGAGCTTCACTGAATGCCAAGACACTTAGACAGAATTTTGTTTATCTAGGCGTTGATAGCATTGAGTGAGCACACCTCACTCAACTCTTTTTGCCTCAAGGCATTCTTTAGCCTTTTCTACATGCTTGACATTTAGGGCATTGAGTGACCATGCCTCACTCAATGCCATATGCCTTAGTCATTTTCTTGCTTCTTCAGCATCTTAAGCATTAAGAGCGTTTGAGTGAGCACGCCTCACTCAATGCCTTTTGCTTTTAGCCAGATTTTCTGAATCATGGCATTGAGAGCGTTGAGTGACCATGCCTCACTCAACGCTTTTTGCCTTAGCTAGATTTTTTCCACCTTGGCATTGAGAGAGTGAGCTCCACTCAATGCATTTGGACTTAGCCAAATTTCTGTGTCTGAAAACACACGTCCTGACTGAATGAGATGCAGTCAATGCTTTAACACATGGCGTTGAGTGAGCTTGCCTCACTCAACCCCAGTGTACTTATTCAAATTTTAGCACAGATTTTTTGTGTCTTTGACTGACTGTGCTTGTCTCACAGCCTTTTACTGTATGACGTTGAGTTAGTAGACTTCACTCAATGCATGTGGACTTAGCCACTTTTTCAGCTTACCACTTCTTTGGCTTTGACTGTTTAGGCTTCACTCAGCACTATAACTCATTTGGCGTTGAGTGAGTAACCTTCACTCAATGCCTGTGGACTTTGGCAGATTTTTGTATATCCACATCTTTGGTAAGAGTTTACCTAACTTAGCCACTTAGGATACCTATCTCATCATTATTTCTAGGACATCCTGCAGTCACTAAACTTGAGCACAAGTTAGATCACCATATATGTATGGATTATTTGTTAGGCCTTCTTCAAATCCAGGTCATTGGGATCAATGTACCCAACAGTTGTCTCCTAGCCAGATGCTGCAGCTCTAACTCGTCCCACCACAGCCTTGTCTTGCCTTCTAGAAGGAAAGTGGCCATTGTAGTCTTCTGCCACTCCTAAGTCTTCATTGTTGTCATGACTCTCTTTACCCTAGAAAGCTAGTTCTCAGCTTGACTTGGGGTTCAAGTCCCCGTAAATAGCGATGGATTAAAGCTCATCACGTGCTTTAACTGCTTCTCCGTAGCACTTCTCTACACCATGGGCTATGCCGCTTCATGATCCGCCACTATAGGATCAGCTATGCCAAGCGGCACTTGACCTTACCCAGGAGTAGGAGGCTGGACTTGCCTCCCCGGTTGGGCATTGATCATAGTGAACATTGCTTTCTCTATCATTCGTAAGGTTTCTACAGAAGGAGGGGTTGCAGGTGCGTCATTCGGCGCACTACTCTCTGCAGAGTGCTATTGTTACGACTACCCCGCACTGCTTCTAGTCACCTATAGTTATAAAACACTTAATTAAGAGACAAATAGATTGCCAAACAGTAATCATAGGAACACACAGGTTCCTCAAACCTATGTATTTTCATTTCTAAGTAGACATTCATGGGTTCTTTTATGTTATAATGGCAACGCGCATACAAGTGGTCACCACCCATTAAAAGAATTTGTGCACGAATTTGAATAAGGAAGACCGACACTAGAGTCTGATACCAACTTGTAACACCCTCATCCATCACACAGCATATAACAGAACGTCAGGCCGGGGCCCGACGCCATATACTATGGGCTGACCAAGGAGTTACTAAATTGAAACCATAATCCAAAATTTCATATCCTAACACATAGTGCATTCTAGCAGAAGTAATTTAAAGGTTATAAATAGAACTCAACAACAACATGAATGTCCACTACCGTAACTAGGAATTTAAAACAAATACGCACTTAAGTCTTGGACTTAAGGCCTTATAAGGTTTACTCAAATTAAAATTTCTTGCATACATTGGCACGCAGGACGTCCACACATGATAAATAAATAAACAAAACGAAAAATTCGCGTTGGCCTTAAAGGGCCAGCTTAGCTATCCAAGGCTTCATCCCGCTATTTCCCGTTTGGTTCAGCTGCACCTACAAGCAACATTCAACCACAAAGGTGGAAAACAAAATAAACGGTCAGCATTAGCTGACCAAATTAAAATGACCCCACTCCTCACCCGGGGTGGCGGTGCTGCTTCCCGGCAGATATTAATATAATCACAATATGGAAATCGGAACGTGTAACTTAAGCACCATTCGCCACAGTCATTAGTATAAATGCCCGACGGCCCGTAATCTCAGGGCACATTTTTGGTCCACAGGACTTCAAGGGTTACACCTCCATTCTCTATGATAGTTAGCAATGTTTGAACATTCTAGTGTTTTAGGGCAAAGGCAAAGATAATGCCCATATGGCTACGACAAAGTCATGGTGACTTTAAGATCACACTTTGACTAACTCTAAGTCGGTCGGCATAGGGTTGGGTGCAGTTCAGTTATTTCCCGGTGCTCAAATCATCAGGCACAACAAGCCACGATGCGGGTCAGCATCCCCTTTCCTATCCGTACAATTCATAACACTGTTATGATCCTAGGCTAGCACTCATGGCCACCCAAGCTGAGCAGATTAAGCTCACACTCTAAAAATACGGCCCCAAGTCTCTACGAGATAGGCCTCACGACAATAGCCCTCAGGTATCCACGAGACAGGCTTCTCAACAATACATTGCTCACAGGGAGCTAACGCTGGCGATAGCACTACCATCGCATGGTAGGGGAAATATTATCACTTCTTCCCCTTACTCGGGTGTTTTCCTGGAGACTACCCCCAGTTCTCTCAACGCAGTCATCTGCACACCCCGTGACTCCAAAAATCTACATGATTACCACAGAGTCTTCTCCGACATACAACATCACTAATCTAGACCAACCCGTCCAGATGAGCTTCACACAGCATGCCTATTCTATACTTCAATTCTGGATCTAAATGCAAACAAATGGGGATACACAGATCTACCTATAAGGAGAACCACTTCCTTGTGTTCGTGGAGCATCTACCCTCTAATGCCAAAAGAAAGGACTTCACATATCCAAGGAAGAGGAGCGTTACCCTTAAAGTCCTCTTTGGCGCCATGGGAGAAACCTAGATGGTTCAAATCAACTACTCCGGCCTTGCCTCTGTGAATCTAAACTCGCTTTGCGAATCCGAACACCAAATCTTGAACGGTGGCATAAACTCCCCTTTCTGGTGTTGCTGCTCCTCCTTCAGAAAACTAAGACAAGTTCTCAAACTCAAAAATAATGAAGTGAAATGGACAAACTAGCATTATAAACTGAGCTATCGCGGCGCGGTACCATTATTCAATGCCTTGTTTCGCATGTAGCCGCCCTGGCCCTCCAATCACAGGCTGACGCATAGCTACGCGGTTACAAAATCGTTAACGCCATGCGATATGCACTTATTTCCAAGCGGTACCTAGCGTCGTTTATGAAAAGACCACCCACGCTATCGCTGTACAATATATGATACCGTTGCGCGGTAGCAACCCGAAAGCTCTGTCAAATAAATTGACCCTACTATCGCTAGTGATACCGTCAGGCGGTAGCTTAACTCGACCCTCTTGACTCTCTCAACATCTACTATCATCGTGCGATATCCCGCTGTCGTCGCACGATAGCACTCGATGCTAGTTGAGTCCACTCAATGCTCCTGACGCCTCTGGCCAACTATCCCCGAGCTACCACTGGCATTAGCCCTAGCGTCGGGCGGTAACTTCTAAACAACCCATTTTCCTACTTCAGAAATCCTCGGCATTACAAAGCATGTCTTTAATTCAATTAAATTCCATTATCCTGAATGTCATACCCAACCCACCCTTATGCATCAGTTCCATAGACGGTGCGAACTCGTAAACACTTAAGTAAGGTGCAAACCTCCTCGTAAATCCTAATGAACCAAATACACTTCTAATGATGCACCATGATCTTATTCAAGACTTTAGTTGGCTGGGTAATACTTTAATGTGGTTTGGATGATCTAAACACAATATGTCAATTTTACTAATTGCAGCCCAAGGGTCTATCAATAGTCCGTATGAGGTGACCTCCTAATTCCCTTGGCCAAAGGCCACCAAATTTTTATCATAGGTTCATCAAGTGGTAATTAGTGAAAAATTAGAAAATCACAATTTTCTTAATTATTTTTGGCCATAATTAAAATTATTTAATTATGTGACCTAAGTCACATTGAACATGAACTATCACAACTAGAGGTCCTTTAGGTCTAATTTATTTATCTGGGGTCCATCTTGGTATAAAAAGTCAGTGTAAAAAATTTCATAATTTCCCAAATTGGTTTGACCCATGTTTTCTATTTATGAATAATAATACAATATTACCCCTTTCTAAATAAAGTACCAAAAATTCAGAGAAAATTCCTAAATGTTAATATTATCATGTGAGTCGTCAAAACAACTTTTCATAAACATCTACTGAGATTTGACTTAAGATATTCATTATTTATGGTTTTTACAAAGATGCCACTATTCATAAAAATATCATATCTACCCATCCAAAAATATTAAGAAATTTACAGAGATCCATAATACTAAAATAATGATCTAGTAAAAATTTCATAATTTTCCAAGTCATATTTGTCAACTTTTTAATCAAAAACATCTAAGGGCATAATTGAAATTTGTATTATTCTTCACATGAAATAAATTCCAAAAATCGCACTAAATTTTTCAGGGCATTAAAATAACATTTTAGAGCTTGTGATAGATAGCTAAAATTTTCCAAGTTAAATTACCCCTACTTCCTATTGTGGCATAAATAAGTGATATATTAAAAATAAATTGTAACCTTAGGAAAGTGTTTGATACCCCTACTTCCTATTGCGACCACACCTCACTCAACGCCTTATGCCTTAGTCATTTTTCTGCTTCTTCGGTATCTTAAGCATTTAGAACGTTGAGTGAGCACGCCTCATCCAACGCCTTTTTCTTTTAGCCAGATTTTCTAAATCATGGTGTTGAGAGCGTTGAGTGACCATGCCTCACTCAACGCTTTCTGCCTTAGCCAGATTTTTTCCACCTTGGCGTTGAGAGAGTGAGCTCCACTCAACGCATTTGGACTTAGCCAAATTTCTGTGTCTGAAAACACAGGTCCTGACTGAATGAGATACAGTCAATGCTTTAACACATGGCGTTGAGTGAGCTTGCCTCACTCAACCCCAGTGTACTTAGTCAAATTTCAGCACAGATTTTTTATGGCTTTGACTGACTAAGCTTATCTCATAGCCTTTTGATGTATGGCATTGAGTGAGTAGACTTCACTCAACACCTGTGGACATAGCCACTTTCTCAACTTGCCACTCCTTTGGCTTTGACTATATAGGCTTCACTTAGCATTATAAGTCATCTGGCGTTGAGTGAGTAACCTTCACTCAATGCCTGTGGACTTAGATAGATTTCTGTCAATCCACAACTTAGGTAAGTTGATGAGTCCTCTTTATATACCTATTTTCGGACTCATCTGGGCTTATTTCCTTGTCTTTGCACACCGTTTAGCGTCATTTGCACTCCTTTTGTTTCGCTACGGTTTTCCACGCCCTGTGCACCTTTGTTGCCCATTTTCTGTGCTTGTGTGCATTTACTTTCTGGCTATGTTTATCACTGTTTGCTGTGGCTGCCGCGATCGATGCCCCGTGCAGTTTTCCTGCAGGTTTGGGGATCGTGAGGGCATTCGGGATAGGCGTTTCACTATTTTTGGCAAAGGAGTCAGTGGTCGTGCGTTTTTACCCACGCACGACCATCGACCTCCTTGCGCACGATCAGTGATCGTGCGCAGCCCGGTCTCATTTGTGAAACTCTGTCTTGAACCTTCCGCACGATCACTTGCCATACCGCGCACGACCACTGCTCGTGCGCCGCCGATCGTGCGCAGTCATACCCATTTTGCAAAGTCTGTCTGGCTATTTCCGCACGATCATCAGCCTTGCCTCGCACGATCACTGATCGTGCGCTGCTGATCGTGCGCGACTACTGATTTTCTGATGCAGTTTTGCAGGTTGCTCACGCACGGGCGCTGACCTTGGTCGCGCACGATCACTGGTCGTGCGCCAGTGGTCGTGCGCGCTATTTATTCTGCAAGCTATAAATACGCTGTTCCGCGAATTAGGGCAGGACGATCATTACGGAACCTTCGCCAGTCCGCCGTTTCACCCTCCAGCAAGTCCCATTCACCTCCACCTTCATCCATACCAACGGGAGGACCTTCTCCGGTGATTCCGAAGCATTTCGCCTCCTCCGGCGATCCTCCCGGCCATTGAAGCATTCTTCTCCGAGCTTTCCACCAAGGAAGAAGACGAAGCACCCCTAGAGAACGGAGTTACAGGCCCTCGAGGTGACAGCTCGGTGGTACCGGAAGCCCTCCTCGGACTGCGCTTGGAAGCGGATTGACAACCCGCACCTCTGGCCAACAACCGCGGTGGATCTTCAATCTTATGGTTGTGCATTTCCTCTCTTTTTCTTGATGTATGAAATGTTTGTGCTTGTAATGGACATCAACTTCTAGCATTATTGTTATCAGTTGTATTTCATCTTGCTCTTGAGATTTATTCTTTGATGCGCCTCGCTTCATCTCGCTCCACTCCACATGTTCGTTTCACTCAAGCTTGCTCCGCACTAATCACCTCACTCGCTAGATTTCTGTCCACTCGCCAATCGAAGTACGGCATCGCGGCCGCTACATCCATCTCGCCTTGAGAAGCGGTGATTGCGACCCGCATAGTTTACATTAGTGTAATCGGTCGTAAGACCACCAACAAAAGCACCTTTCTTTTCTGTTTATTTAAATTAACTCTCATAACGATAGTTTTAGAGTCTAGATCGTTCGACGCCAATTGCATTCCTCAAGAGACCGACATCCGGGGATTCATTCCCAACTTTATTACTTGAGCGACCGGTACGCTTGCCGTATTTTACGCGCATCAAGTTTTTGGCGCCGTTGCCGGGGAATGCAACTGTTGAACGATCATGATTTCTGGAAGTATTGGTATAAGAGTTAGTGCTTTTTGATTTTTGTCCCTTTGTTTTGTTGTTTCAGTGAATACAGGGTCAATATTCTATCAATGCCTTCTATTCAGCAGCTAATTTATCAAGCCCGTCTCACCAATCGAGTGGAAACTGGAAATGACAGTTTTGAGATTTCCTCTGATTTGATCGAATATATTATCGAAAATTGTCAGTTCAGCGGAGATGGAAGTGCTGATGCCTTGTGCCACGTGCGCAGGTTTTTAGAAATTTATGACACATGCTCTTCGAACACTGCCAACGGCGAGCAGCTGAAGATTCGACTCTTCTCCTTTTCCTTGAAAGGCAACGCAAAACGATGGTATAATGATACCAGGTTGGAGATGTTTCATTCGTGGAAGCAGCTTGAAGGAAATTTCTTGGCCAAATTCCGGCGGCAAATGCTCACCACGGACGATTACAAGGAGCTCATCACCTTCTCCCAAGGAGATGAAGAATCCTTGTTCGCAGCTTGGGAGCGTTTTCAGTATTTGCAGAGGGAATGCTGCAGAGAGGGAATGTCAGATGTTTTGCTGCTCCAAACCTTCTATTTTGGGATCCTAGACAGATTCCGGCCAGCACTTGACATTGCAGCTGGAGGAACTCTGCTTAACAAACCCTGTCGGGATGCATGGGAAATAATCGACAACATTGCCCAAACCAGCAGGCATTGGAATTCCCCACCTTTCTCCAACCTTTCCGCGGAGGCAAAGTTGGTGGTCACTAATGAAGCCGCCGAGCTTCCCGTGTCTGTGATGGAGCGTTTTTTCGCGTACTTCTGCAAAATTATGGATGTGTTCAACGATCAAGCCGCCACCATTCAGCGCCTACAAACGGCCATTGGGATTCTTACGGAAACGTTGCTCAGCTCCACCAGTCAGAAATGGGAAACAGTGCAATCAATGAGGTTGAGAAGTGGAAAAAGTCTCGAGAGAGTCTTGCCGCCCGACCCTCCTACACAATCTTCGTGTGTACCCATCTCTGACTCGACAATTGAACCTCCGTCTGCACCGATCGCACAAGAACCCGTGTCAGTACCGCCACTCGTGAGGATCACCTCGAGGCCGCCATTTCCCCATCGGTTGAATAATGAAAAGACTGAAAGGCATTTTCAGAAGTTCCTGGAAATCATGAAAGGAGTTCAAGTTAGCATACCTTTAACAGAAGCTATCAAGCAGATTCCAGGATATTCCAAGTTCCTCAAGACCCTCATCTCGAGGCGTCAATCCTTGGAAGGTCTGAATATGATTAACCTCACCAAAGAGTGTTCCTCTCTCTTCACCAACTTTTCCCCTACCAAACGCAGAGATCCTGGCAGCTTCACCATACCTTGCAGAATTGGTCCCCACAGGTTTGGCCACGCACTTTGTGATTTGGGAGCGTCGATTAACCTGATGCCCCTCTCCATCTTCCAGGAGCTGGGAGTTGGGATTCTCCGGCCCACCCATCTGAGGTTGCAGCTAGCCGATCGATCGATAAAAACGCCAGCTGGGATGGTTGAAGACCTCATCGTCATGGTTAACGACCTTGCTTTCCCGGCCGATTTTGTCATCCTTGACATAGAGGCTGATCCCAAGGTCCCTATAATTCTGGGAAGGCCCTTCCTAGCCACTGCCCGGGCTATTATCAACGTCGACCGGGGAGAATTGACCCTAAGCCTGGGAGAAGACTCAATTTCCTTCAATGTCCATGAACCTCCACAATAACTTAGAATCACTAATTGTGACAGCGCTGACTTGTTTGACGAACCGGGAACGAGCAGCGAATTGATTCTTGACCCTGATGAGCCAGAATGGGAAATTGAGGACACACCAACCGCTACCTCGTCTGGGACTCCACATCTGACCAAAGAACCCACCATCACTTCTTCTATCACTGCCACTACCGTCCCCTTGAAGCCGCTGCCCGAATCCCTGAAATATGCTTTCTTGGAGGAAGGCACAGCATGTCCGGTGATCATCTCCGCCACTCTCTCTGCCGACAACGAACGTGCTTTGGTCGATGTGTTTAAAAAAATATAAGAATGTTTTTGGACGATCTTTGGTTGACATTAAAGGCATTAGCCCGGCGTTCTGCATGCACAAGATCCTCCTTGAAGATCAATACAAACCTTCGGCACAACCGCAAAGAAGACTGAATCCCAAGATGCATGCGGTAGTTCAGGCGGAAGTCATAAAATTGCTTGACGCCGGTATAATTTACCCCATCAGTGACAGCAAATGGGTAAGCCCGGTCGAAGTTGTGCCCAAAAAGGGCAGAATTACTGTGGTGGCCAATGACGAGAATGAATTACTGCCTACCCGTGTGGTCACTGGGTGGAGAGTTTGCATTGATTACAGGAAGCTGAATGAAGCTACACGCAAAGATCATTACCCGCTCCCTTTCATCGATCAAATGCTGGAAAAATTGGCTGGTCAGGAGTACTACTGCTTTCTGGATGGATATTCGGGATACAACCAAATCGCAGTCGATCCTGAAGATCAGGACAAGACGACATTCACCTGCCCATCTGGCACCTTCGCGTTTAGGAGAATGCCGTTTGGATTGTGCAACGCCCCGGCAACCTTCCAACGTTGCGTCATCGCCATTTTTGGCGACATGATCGGTGATTTTCTCGAAGTCTTCATGGACGATTTCTCTCTTTTCGGGAACACTTTTGACTCCTGCCTCGCTAATTTAGCCAAGGCCCTACAGCGTTGTGATGATACCAATCTTGTCCTGAATTGGGAGAAATGCCACTTCATGGTTCGTGAGGGCGTCGTTTTAGGCCATAAGGTCTCTCGTCGGGGGCTCGAAGTCGATCAAGCAAAAATCGGTGTCATCAAGAACCTTCCTCCTCCATCTTCTGTCAAGGGAATCCGCAGCTTTTTGGGACACGCCGGCTTTTACCGAAGATTCATTAGCAATTTTTCATCAATATCCAAACCTCTCACAAATCTGTTGACTAAGGACGCCTTGTTCGTCTTCGATGAAAATTGCATGCAAGCCTTCACAACTCTCAAGGACCGGCTAATCTCTGCTCCCATTTTGGTGGCGCCGGATTGGACTTTGCCCTTCGAAGTCATGTGTGATGCCAGCGATTTTGCAGTTGGTGCGGTGCTCGGTCAAAGGAGAGACAAAGTATTTCACACCATCTCTTACGCGAGCCGAACCCTCAACGATGCCCAGCTCAATTACACTACCACAGAAAAGGAGCTTCTGGCCGTGATTTTTGCTTTCGAAAAATTCCATTCGTACTTGGTGTTATCCAAAGTCATTGTCTACACTGATCACGCAGCTCTGAGGTATTTATTCAAAAAAAAAGATGCCAAGCCTCGGCTAATCCGATGGATTCTCCTGCTGCAAGAATACTCCATTGAGATCCGAGATAAGAAAGGAGTGGAAAATGTCATCGCCGATCACTTATCCAGATTGGAGAATAATAGTGGTGGATCTGTTTTAGAGGATGAGCGCAATGTGATTGCTGAATGCTTCCCGGATGAGCGATTATTCTCCATCGCTTCCCTCCCCTCGATGACCCCGTGGTACGCAGACATGGCCAACTATCTTGCATGCAAATCTGTCTCCCCAAGCCTATCATCGCAGCAAAAGCGGAAACTTCTATCTGATGCTAAACATTATTTCTGGGAAGACCCGCTACTTTTTCGCACGTGCAATGATGGAGTTATCAGGCGCTGCGTACCCGAGAGTGAATTCCAATCCGTTTTAAACCACTGTCATGATCGGGAGGCCGGCGGACATTTCGGCGCCACAAGAACGGCACGCAAGATTCTGCAATGTGGCCTATTTTGGCCAACCCTTTTCAGAGACGCCCACAGTTATGTTACTAAATGCAATGAATGCCAAAGGACCGGTAATATTTCTAAGAGGGACGAAATGCCCCTCAATAACATGCTCGTTTGTGAGCCATTTGATGTTTGGGGGATAGACTTCATGGGACCCTTTCCCATGTCGTACGGCAAACTCTATATCATTGTTGCGGTTGATTATGTTTCCAAGTGGGTCGAAGCCGAAGCTGTTGCTGCAAATGATGCTCGCACTGTTCTAACTTTCTTACATAGAAATATTTTTTCTCGATTTGGCGCTCCGCGCACAATCATCAGTGACGGCGGGAGTCACTTTTGCAACAAGTCATTCTTACAACTCATGAAGAAGTTTGGAGTTCATCACAAAGTCTCTCTCGCCTACCATCCTCAGACTTGTGGGCAAGTTGAAGTCTCCAACAGGGAGTTAAAAAGAATAATTGAAAAATCCATAAATTCCAACCGAAAAGAGTGGGCTAAGAAGGTCGACGACGCTTTATGGGCATACCGAACCGCCTTCAAAACTCCTATCGGTATGACCCCCTTCCAACTCGTCTATGGAAAGGCCTGCCATTTGCCGGTCGAATTTGATAGTTTAACTTTCAAGGCAGCCTAAACACCTAGAGGGGGGGGGGTGAATAGGTTCTGCTTTTCTTTCTAAAACTTCTAGACAGAATTCAATTTATTAACTAATATGAAAACACAGCAATCACAGAAAACAAAAACATCACAGATTGCACTATGTTTTATAGTGGTTCCCCAAGGTCTGGGTACATCCACTTTCCCCCTTCACCTATCTAGCTGTATGCTAGATTCGGCCAAACTTCCACTTATCTCAGATCAATAGATCTTACAACTCAGAACCCAACAGGTTCCTACAACTCAGGCACAACTGCCCTACCTCAGCCTTGCCCCAAGGCCTACAACTCAGAGAATATCCTTCTCCTACACTCAGGCAATCAGCCCTACCACTCAGAGTTCAACACTCCTACACTCAGCCTTTATAACATAGGCTTACAACTCAGATCTGTATAAACAGATCCTACAGAAATATAGAAAAGATTGTTTAAATTGTCTTGCCAAGTTGAGAGAGAAAAGGCAATGACAATTCTTAATCAGCTGATGCAATCAACTGTTTCTTAGCCTTCTTCAAAGCTTCTTGAAAATGTACTTAGCTGAGTTGATTCCAAACAGCTTCTTGAGAATCCACTGGTGGATTCCTTCTTCTTCTTCAAATTCTGACTTGATCTCTCTCTATCCAGAACTTTGAATGATTCTTCTGAATTCTGATTAGAACTCTTCTTAGATCTATCCTTAGATAGTCTTCTTAGATCTCCCGGAGAAGATCTTCTTAAGTGCCTAGCACTTTCTTGAAATGAGTAGAATGTAATCCTTCTCCACTTTCTGATCCAATGTATTTCAAAGGGTCAGTTCTATATCTTCTTAATTGTGTGTGTTATTTTCTCCTTCTGAATCTGTCTATTTATAGACATTCTTCATGGTAACCGGCTGATCCGCTTTCTAACCGTTTTCTGACAAGTCTGACAACTTCAGTTAACTGGTGATAACCCACAGCTGTCAAGTCTTCAAACAAGTCCTGTGCCTTAGTGTTGAAACAGTCTGTCAGAAAGTGTCGAGACCATCTGTCTATTTGTGTCGACACAATTGACTTTGGTGTCGACACTGCCTTCAGTGATGTCGACTAAATTGCCTTTGTGTCGACACATCTTCTTCTGAAACTAACTTGGTCTTTGACTCTGCAGTGTGTCGACACAAGTCCTGTGTGTCGACACAGTTGTTGTAGAATCATAACTTTAGTAAGTGTTGACTTAGCCTTCAGGTGTCGACTATTTTCTTCTGTGTCGACATATTCAGATGATGTCGACAAACTTGAGATCGACTATACTCTTCAGTGTCGACGCATTCTCCCAATGTTGAGGTCGACGTTTTTCTTCTGTGTCGACACAATTTCCCAGTGTTGTGTCGACTTACTTCTTCTGAGTCGACATAATTTCCCAGTGTTGTGTCGACTTACTTCTTCTGAGTCGACATAATTTCCCAGTGTTGTGTCGACTTACTTCTTCTGAGTCGACATAATTTCCCAGTGTTGTGTCGACTTACTTCTTCTGAGTCGACACAATTTCCCAGTGTTGTGTCGACTGACTTCTTCTGTGTCGACACTTTTTCCCAGTGTTGTTGTAGACTATGTTATGTGTCGACACTTTTTCCCAGAGTAGTGTCGACTTACACCTTCTGTGTCGACACACTTTCCCAGTGTTGTTGTAGACTATGTTATGTGTCGACACTTTTTCCCAGAGTAGTGTCGACTTACACCTTCTGTGTCGACACACTTTCCCAGTGTTGTGTCGACAACTTTCTTCTATGTGACGACACATGTTCCTTTGTGTCGACACTTGGACTTAGAATTTTTCCTGTAAACTTTAACATTTCTTCACCTGCACATGTCAACTCAAAACAACATCAAATACAACATGATGTATATCATTGAGCTAGGTTGGGCTTCTTCAAATCAGGTACACATTTTCCAATGTACCCAACAATCTCCCCCTATTTGGAGAAGTCATAACCCTTATAGCCAATGATATACACCATTTATAAATAGTATAAAATGATGATATATGACAATACACAGGGATACTTAATTATAAACAAAATAATAAGAACATCATGGATAAAACAATCTATCACAGATTTTAACAATATTTTGTTTATTACTGGGTAATGTTTGATTACATGGTTTTTCTTTGACTGATCACATTACATCATTACAAAACATTATGAAAGAACTAAAACATTATCAGGATTGATTAGGCTCTCTAATAACAATCCCTTGGCCAGATTTAATTTTAGCTGTCACAGGAGCTTCTGATTCTTCAGCCATCTTTTTTCCTTTAAGATCAGCTTTCTTCTTAGCTTCTTCCTTGAGCCTTTGCCTTTCAAAATAGTGAAAAGGCTTTGGGAAGTATTTGCTTGGCTCCATAGCATCAGGTGGAAGTCTTCCCAGCTTAGCTTTCCTTCTGAATTGTACAATGGCTTCTTGTCTTGCCTCATACTTCTGCCATTCCTGCTCATTGTACCACTTGCCCCTTTCATGAACTTGATCTTTGACAGCTTTCCATGCAGTGAGTATTATATTTCTGGAAGTAGGACTCCACTGCTCAAAATCTGGCTTCAGCTCAGCCTGCTCTCTAAATCTTTTCTTTGACAGTAGAGCATCTTGCTGTTCTTGCAAATTTACCTCAGGCTTATCAACCTTTCCAAAGATAACATTTACAACCTCCTTTGAAGGACTATACATATATTGCACTTGCTGATCCAATATATCAAAATCTGGAGGGGGGTATATGACTTGGGCAACCTCAGGTTGGTCACCTTCAAGTAGTCCTGTTTGCAGACCTGACTCAGCCACCATGTTATCATCACACAATGGTGGATATCCCAATGTGGCTCTTATACTATTGGTCACCCATTTGGCATGCTCAGAGCCTGCATGAATTAGCATCCTCTCCCCCTTTATGGCTTCTCTTGATACATGATCTCTAAGATCTTCTTTCTGGAATCGAATTTGGCCATCCAAATAATTCACTCCCTCCTTGAAAAATGGTCTTAACTTTTGAAGCTTTTCAGATATTTCCTGTTGAGAGGTTGTGATGGCAGTCTTAACAGATGCAATAGCAGCCTGAAAATTTTTATCAAATTCTTCCATTTCTTTGGCTCTATTTGCAGGCATCCCTGGAACAATCTTCTTCACCTCTTGAATGATCTCATTATGAGATTCAGTTAAATTGTCATTCATTCTTATTTGATTTTCCAGAACATAACCTTGCTTCAAAGCAATATCATCCACCTTTGTAGAGATAGCCTGCTGTTGTTTAGCCAGATAAACTACAGCATTGCCACCCTTGTGGAAGCAATCTGTCATTTCAGTTTTATTTAAGTTGACTTGAAATTGGATAGATTTGATATCTTGGGCTAAGTCAAACTGCAGATTTTTGTTGCTTTCATCAACATATTTCTCAATGGCCACCCTGTGGTCATCCAATTTCACCTGTAAATCCACCAAGAACTTGTTATAATCAACTTCAGGAGGTGGTGGTGGAGGTGATGTCTGTAAAGCCTGTTTATAAGTCTTGCTTCTTCTTTTAAATACAACCAGTTTTCTTTTCTTAGCCAACCTGGCTTCTTCAGTTTCAGATTCAGAAGTACTCTCAATGTGAACTCTATCTGCTTCAGTGCCATGTTGCTCAGTTTCAACATGTACTGGCTCCCCCTCAATTCTTTGCTCCTCCTCTATTTCTTGAACTTTTTCAATCTCTTGAACTTTCTCCACTTCTTGTTCTAGCTCTATGTCAAGAGGCTGCTCAACATCTTGGTCCTCTTCTATTCTATCAGTAGCTATGTCATCATTAGGAAATAACTCATCCAGAGTGTATTCTTTTTGAATTGGAGCATCTGAAGATAAGTCATTAGGTGCATCCTTGTGCACATTCTCAGGCAGCTGCATATCTGGAGTAGGAGAAGACACATGCTCCCCCTGAACCTGTGCAGAAAAAAAAACTTTTAGAAAGTCTTTTATAGTAAAATACATTTGCTCCCCCTACACCTGTACCACTTGTACCTGAGAAGGGGTAGATACATTTTGAGCAGGAGATTGAACTGGCTCCCCCTGCATCTGTGCAGATGTATCTACTTGATGAACTATAGAGGAGGCAGGTTGTTCTTCACTCTGTATCCTAAGTGGGTCCTCTTGTTGTTGCTCAGTCTCGTGAGCTGGAGAAGGGGATCTCACAGGGGTGTCTGGCCTGCTCTCTTCAGGCACATCCTTAGACAGCACCCTTTCCCACCTGGAGAATAGTCTCATGTCCATCCTTCTCATATGATTGATTTTAGATCCTGGCAGTTGCTGCATCACTTCAGGAATTGCTCCATTGAGATATAGACTTATGATCCTAGCCATGTTAGGCTTCTTGATCCCTTCTTTAATCTTGTCAAATAGGATTACTGACCAATCAGTAGGAATTGTAAAGGCAATCCTGGTCATAAGGTTGAACATATAGGCAGAAATCCTATCATGTCCACCTGTTCTTGCAGAGAATTACTTTCCCAACTATTTCAGACAAGAACTTTCCTTGCTGATTCATACCTTTCCTATTGAATGCAGCTCCAATCTTCATGTTTGAATCCAAACCACACCATAGAAGGGCTTCCCTTGTCTTAGAACTAGGAACCTCTTCTTCATTTTCAACTACATGTAATTGCAAAAACTTTCTCAAACCTCTTTGGGTAATCTTAATCTTAGTCCCGTGAACAATGGACTTGATCTTGAGTTCAGTAGAATGGACTGATGCTGAGATAAAGAACTCGTGCACCTCCTTCTTCCAGATCTTGGATGGTTCTGAGACAAGAAATTCTAACCCTGATGCAGAGAGAAGGGTGATAACTCCTTGAACATCAGGCGGCGCATCTGCAAACGCCTGGCGCACCAACTCATACCCTTCATTAACATTGTCTTCAATCCTTGGCGCCATCGAGTCGTCGAGAAAGGCTTGAGAGAGGAGAGAAAGAAAGACTGTCGACACAGGGTTTGAAGTCTCGAAAACCTTGAAAGCGTGTCGACAATAAGAGCTTTTGACCTATTTATAGCTTCTGTTGAAAGAAGTTCAAAAGGCGCCAAAAACAGTCTAAATGTGTCGACACAGACGGAATGTGTCGACACAAGCTTCTTATTAACTCGACATTTCTTCAGCCTACTATGTGTCGACACCAATTTGTGGTTATGTCGACACCTTGGATACATAGTAGAAAGACAGAAATTCTGTGTCGACACTAAGGACAAGTGTCGACACATATTTTGTAAGTGTCGACACCATAATTCTGGTTGAGTCGACATTACATTCCTGGTTAAGTCGACAATAAAACTCTTAAGTGTCGACACATATTCTCTGTGTCGACACAATATTTCTGACTTGTCGACATAATTTCTCTGAGTCGACACATTATTACTGAATGTGTCGACACATTCTTACTTAGCCAATTTCTGTAACTTCAATGTGTCCTTTTTAACACTTGATTATTGTTGTTACTACTTTTACTTACTTATTAACCATTTCAATAGCATTGTTAATGATTTTGTTTAATACATTAATCAATGGTTAACATACCTAATTCAATTTTGAATTTATTGAATTTGGTTTCATCTAAAGGCTTAGTAAATACATCTGCTATTTGATAATCTGTTTTTACAAATTCCAATGAGATGTCACCTTTTTCTACATGTTCTCTAAGAAAATGATATTTGATTTCTATATGCTTAGTTCTACTATGAGAAACTGGATTATTAGCAATAGAAATAGCACTCTTAGAATCACATAAAAGGGGTGTTCTACTTACCTGAATACCATAATCTTTAAGCTGATGCTGCATCCATAATAGCTGTGCACAGCAGCTTCCTGCAGCAATATACTCTGACTCAGCTGTGGAAATTGCCACACTAGTCTGTTTTTTACTACTCCAAGATATTAGTCTTCCTCCCAGGAATTGACAAGTACCTGTAGTACTCTTTCTATCCTCTCTACATCCTGCAAAATCTGCATCTGAATAGCCTGTTAGTTGAAAATCTCTATTCCTAGGGTACCAAAGACCTAGAGTAGGAGTGCCCTTTAGATATCTCAGAATCCTTTTTACTGCAGTATAATGAGATTCTTTAGGGCAGGCTTGGTACCTAGCACAGACACATGTTGCATACATAATGTCAGGTCTACTAGCAGTGAGATATAGTAGTGACCCAACTATTCCTCTATACAATGATTCATCAACAGGTTTACCTGCCTCATCTTTGCATATTGGCATACTTGTGCCCATAGGAGTTCTCATGGAGGAGGATGACTTCCATACCATATTTTTTAATTAATTCCTTGGTGAACTTAGACTGGGATATGGACAATCCATCATCAGTCTGTCTTACTTGGAGTCCCAAGAAGAACTTAAGTTCTCCCATACTGCTCATCTCAAACTTCCCTTGCATAAGTTTGGCAAACTTTTTACAAAGGTTGTTTTCAGTAGATCCAAAGATTATGTCATCAACATAGATCTGGACTAAGATGATCTTTCCTTTGGATTCCCTAAGGAATAGAGTTTTGTCTATCTTTCCTCTTGAGAATTTATTCTCAATGAGGAAGGTAGACAGGGTTTCATACCAAGCCCTTGGAGCTTGTTTTAACCCATACAAAGCTTTCCTAAGCTTGTACACAGAATCAGGTTTAAGAGGATCTACAAAACCTGATGGCTGCTCTACATATACTTCTTCTTTAAGATCACCATTCAGAAATGCTGACTTTACATCCATCTGGTATACTTTGAAGTCTTGGTAGGCTGCATAGGCAAGGAACATTCTGATTGCCTCCAGCCTTGCTACTGGAGCAAAGGTTTGATCAAAGTCAATCCCTTCTTCCTGCCTGTATCCTTTTGCAACCAATCTTGCTTTATTCTTTATTATTATTCCACTTTCATCTAGCTTGTTCCTATAGATCCACTTAGTCCCAATTATGTTGTGGCCTCTTGGTTTAGGAACAAGCTCCCAGACCTTGCACCTTCTGAACTGATTCAGCTCCTCTTGCATAGCATCAATCCAGTGCTGGTCTTGGATAGCTTCTTCAAACTTCTTAGGTTCCATTTGAGACAAGAAACTAGAATGCAAAACTGTGCTTTGATTTCTGCTTCTAGTTTGCACTCCTTGTCTTGGATCACCAATTATCTGATCAGTAGGATGATCTCTTAGATATCTTATAGCTGGAGGTAGATTCCCTTCAGGTTGAGCATCTCCAGCTTCTTCATTCTGCTGTTCCTCTTGGTTTTCATCAGCTTCCATTATCTCTTGTACTCCCCCTGGACAGCAGCCTTCATTTTCCAATGCTCCCTCTTCCTTTGAAGCTTCAGCAATGGAGAGCTTGTCCATCTTCTTGCTTATACCTGTTGAGTCATTTGATCTACAAGACAATTCACAATTGATTAATCTTGTTTCATCAAATACAATATGCACAGATTCTTCAACAACTTGAGTAGTTAAGTTGAAGACTCTATAGGCCTTACTATTTGTGCTGTACCCAACAAATATCCCATCCTGGGATTTGGCAGCAAACTTAGTCAAATAAGACTTACCATTGTTAAGTATATAGCACTTGCAGCCAAAGATCCTAAAATAGGATAGATTTGGTTTTCTGCCTTTCACAATCTCATAGGGAGTCTTCCTGTGGCTTTTGGTGATAGAAGCCCTATTGATGACATGACAAGCAGTGTTAACTGCCTCAGCCCAAAAATATTCTGGGAGAGAGGTGTCACTCAATAGAGTTCTACCAGCTTCAATTAATGATCTATTCTTTCTTTCAGCAATTCCATTTTGCTGAGGTGTTCTAGGTGAGGAGAACTCTTGGAAAATCCCAAAGTCTATACACAAGTTTGTCATGCTTTCAGATTGAAACTCAGTACCATGGTCACTTCTGATTTTGACCACTGTACTGTTCAGTTCATTCTGAATTTGCTTTACAAACTTAAATAATACACTTGGGGTTTCAGATTTTTGTCTCAGAAAGAACACCCATGTAAATCTAGAATAGTCATCTACAACCACTAGTGTGTAGACCTTCCTACCTAGACTGTGAACTGGCATAGGACCAAAAAGATCCATATGCAAGAGGTATAAGCACCTCACAGAATCCTTGTTTTCAAGGCTTTGAAATGAGGTTTTTGTCTGCTTGCCCTTTTGACAAGCTGAGCATACCCCTTCCTTTATACACTTAACTTGAGGCCCATTCCTCACTAGTTCTTTACTAAAGAGTTGGCCAATTGTCTTGTAGTTTAGATGAGCCAATCTCTTGTGCCACTTAACACAATGAGAAGCATTGTCATCAGCTACAAGACAAATGGGGGATGCCTTATTCTCACATTCAAAATTAAGGCAATACACATTTCTCTTCCTATACCCAGTCAATATGATCTCTTGATCACTTGACCTTTTGATATGACATCCATCCTTACCAAATGAAATGTCATATCCTAGATCACTCAGCTGGCTTATGCTTATTAGATTATGTTTCAAACCTTTTACATAGGCCACTTGGGTGATAGTAATTAGGTTTGAAGAGATGTTACCAAATCCTTTGATGACTCCTTTTTCAGATCCACCAAAGATCACTTTATGTCCATCTTTGACAGATGAATACTCCTTCAGCAGCCCCTTTGTTCCAGTCATGTGCCTGGAACAACCACTATCCAAGTACCATATAGGGGCATGGTAACTTGGATTCACCTGCAATACAGAATTACTTACCCTTAGAACCCAAGTAAGTCTTGGGTCCTTGGTTCAGGTTAGCCTTAATAAAGTTATCATAACCTCTTCTAACAGGTAGACTCTTATTCTTTATAACACTTGTGTTATACCAGCAGTCCAATGCAAAATGACCCCTCTTGCCACAGCACCAACATTCAAACTTATTGTATCTAGATCTAGATACATCCTTGTCAGAAGCATTTCTGTTCATTGCTGGTGCTGTTGCAACTTCTCCTACTGGTTTCTTAAAACCATAGGGCTTATGACCATAGGTAGGCCTGCTTGCCTTAACACCCTTGTTCTTCAGAACATTTGTCTTGATATGATCCTGAATGTCTTCATGATCATATATGTTAGAAGGCACTTTCTCCTTACCAAACCTTATGGGGACTGAAAGGTTTAGTGGCTGAATAGGGGCTTTGCCTTTCCTCTTGAATCTGCCAGCCCTGGAGTTACCCTTAAATCCTAATCCAGCCTTACCCTTCTGAGTGACAAATTCATCTATCAAGGGTAAGACAGATTTTGGCTTAGAGTAACTAGCCACTAAATCCCTTTCAATTCTAAGTCTGTCCTCCAGACTCTTTACTTGATCATTAGTATAATTAATTGTGCCCATCTGAATAATAGTTATATTCTTCAGCTTGGCAATTTCAGCTAACTTTTGATCAAGGACTTTTTCTAACTCAGTTGTTGCAACCCTTAGATCAGCAATTTCCTGAGCCTGTGATTTAACCAGGTTCTTGCTTTTCTTAAGGGCCTGCAACAAGTCCCCATACTTGTCTATCAATTGATAGACATCTCCTTCAGATTCAGATGCATCTTCATCACTTGATGCAGATGTAGCTGATTCTTCACTTGTACTACAAACATATGTACTGGAAGGACAGTTTACCTCATTAGGACCAGACTGATTCTGGCATAGGTCCTCTTCTGATCTAGTCATCAACCCCATGCATTGATGTTCATTGATGGAGTCTAGCAACTGCATAAACTCCTCTTCCTCAGATGCAGCATATAATCCAATATATGCTTCAGCTTCAGATCCTGATTCTGAAGTTGACTGGTCTGACAGACTTTTATCTTTCTTTGCTACAAAGGATTTCTCCTTCTTGCCTTTCTGATAAGTCTTCTTCTTTTCTGAAGATTCCTTCCTTTTGTCAGGACAATCAGCCACTACATGTCCAGGCCTATTGCAACAATAGCAGACAATCTTTGAAGTAGTGGCTTTGCTGGGCTTTGACCTGCTTTTCTCTTTCCTAGATGACCTTCTTTTCTGATAATAGTCATCTACTTGCTGTGATGATGAAGGCCTAGACTTCCATTGCTTCTTTTTCAAGAACCTTTGAAATTGCCTAGTGAATGCAGCAAAGTCTGCATCTGAATCACTGCTGACTGAACCCTTATCTGAATTTTCAGAACTACCTTCTTCAACTTCCTTAGGAGGAGATGGTGATTTCCTCCTATTCTTTCTGGTGGCTTCAGCATTAAATGCCACAGTCTTTTCTCTATGCTCTCCTCTTGAGTTTCTTTCCTCCTCCTTCCTTACCATAAGTTGCATTTCATAGGATAGCAACTTTCCAAACAGAGTTGGAGGAGATATCTCTGCCAATTTTGCCACTTCTCTTATGGCACAGATCTTTGTATCCCAATCCTTTGATAAGGATCTTAAGAATTTGTCATTCAGTTCATAGGTACTGAAGACTCTTCCATAGGAAATTAGCTCATTCACAATTCTATAGAATTTCTTATAGCACTCAGTTATGCTATCAGATTTTCCTTGTCTAAAACTTTCATACTCCTGATTTAGCATAGATTTTCTGTCCAGCCTTACTTCTTCTGATCCCTCCATGTAGACAATCAATGTGTCCCACATCTCCTTGGAGGTCTTGCAGTGAATCAGATTCTGAAATGTTGAATCATCTATGGCACTGACAATGATGTTCTGTGCCCTTTTGTCCATGGTTGCCAAGATGATTTCATCCTTGGTCATTTCAGAATAAGTCTTTGGTGTTTGGATATTTGCATCAAGAACAGATATCTTCATTGGTATGAAGGGGCCTTCCTGTACTGTGATGTAAATCCTTGGGTCAGATGCTTCCATAAACAATCTGACTCTTTCTTTCCAGATCCCAAAGATTTCCTTCTTGCATATGGGTAATTTCATTGACCCTAGCTCCTTATGATTCTCTCCAGAACCCATCTTCTTGATTCTTGAATCTGCCTATCAGATCTACCTCAGACTGTTAAGTCCTTTTTGAGGAACCTCCCTCTGATACCACTTGATAGTTTAACTTTCAAGGCAGCCTAAACACCTAGAGGGGGGGGGGTGAATAGGTTCTGCTTTTCTTTCTAAAACTTCTAGACAGAATTCAATTTATTAACTAATATGAAAACACAGCAATCACAGAAAACAAAACATCACAGATTGCACTATGTTTTATAGTGGTTCCCCAAGGTCTGGGTACATCCACTTTCCCCCTTCACCTATCTAGCTGTATGCTAGATTCGGCCAAACTTCCACTTATCTCAGATCAATAGATCTTACAACTCAGAACCCAACAGGTTCCTACAACTCAGGCACAACTGCCCTACCTCAGCCTTGCCCCAAGGCCTACAACTCAGAGAATATCTTCTCCTACACTCAGGCAATCAGCCCTACCACTCAGAGTTCAACACTCCTACACTCAGCCTTTATAACATAGGCTTACAACTCAGATCTGTATACACAGATCCTACAGAAATATAGAAAAGATTGTTTAAATTGTCTTGCCAAGTTGAGAGAGAAAAGGCAATGACAATTCTTAATCAGCTGATGCAATCAACTGTTTCTTAGCCTTCTTCAAAGCTTCTTGAAAATGTACTTAGCTGAGTTGATTCCAAACAGCTTCTTGAGAATCCACTGGTGGATTCCTTCTTCTTCTTCAAATTCTGACTTGATCTCTCTCTATCCAGAACTTTGAATGATTCTTCTGAATTCTGATTAGAACTCTTCTTAGATCTATCCTTAGATAGTCTTCTTAGATCTCCCGGAGAAGATCTTCTTAAGTGCCTAGCACTTTCTTGAAATGAGTAGAATGTAATCCTTCTCCACTTTCTGATCCAATGTATTTCAAAGGGTCAGTTCTATATCTTCTTAATTGTGTGTGTTATTTTCTCCTTCTGAATCTGTCTATTTATAGACATTCTTCATGGTAACCGGCTGATCCGGTTTCTAACCGTTTTCTGACAAGTCTGACAACTTCAGTTAACTGGTGATAACCCACAGCTGTCAAGTCTTCAAACAAGTCCTGTGCCTTAGTGTTGAAACAGTCTGTCAGAAAGTGTCGAGACCATCTGTCTATTTGTGTCGACACAATTGACTTTGGTGTCGACACTGCCTTCAGTGATGTCGACTAAATTGCCTTTGTGTCGACACATCTTCTTCTGAAACTAACTTGGTCTTTGACTCTGCAGTGTGTCGACACAAGTCCTGTGTGTCGACACAGTTGTTGTAGAATCATAACTTTAGTAAGTGTTGACTTAGCCTTCAGGTGTCGACTATTTTCTTCTGTGTCGACATATTCAGATGATGTCGACAAACTTGAGATCGACTATACTCTTCAGTGTCGACGCATTCTCCCAATGTTGAGGTCGACGTTTTTCTTCTGTGTCGACACAATTTCCCAGTGTTGTGTCGACTTACTTCTTCTGAGTCGACATAATTTCCCAGTGTTGTGTCGACTTACTTCTTCTGAGTCGACATAATTTCCCAGTGTTGTGTCGACTTACTTCTTCTGAGTCGACATAATTTCCCAGTGTTGTGTCGACTTACTTCTTCTGAGTCGACACAATTTCCCAGTGTTGTGTCGACTGACTTCTTCTGTGTCGACACTTTTTCCCAGTGTTGTTGTAGACTATGTTATGTGTCGACACTTTTTCCCAGAGTAGTGTCGACTTACACCTTCTGTGTCGACACACTTTCCCAGTGTTGTTGTAGACTATGTTATGTGTCGACACTTTTTCCCAGAGTAGTGTCGACTTACACCTTCTGTGTCGACACACTTTCCCAGTGTTGTGTCGACAACTTTCTTCTATGTGACGACACATGTTCCTTTGTGTCGACACTTGGACTTAGAATTTTTCCTGTAAACTTTAACATTTCTTCACCTGCACATGTCAACTCAAAACAACATCAAATACAACATGATGTATATCATTGAGCTAGGTTGGGCTTCTTCAAATCAGGTACACATTTTCCAATGTACCCAACAGAATTAGAACACAAGGCGCTATGGGCAACCAGATTTCTGAATATGGACATTGAGACTGCAGCAGGCGAACGCCGCTCCAAGCTGAATGAACTGGAAGAACTACGACATTTCGCTTACGAAAACGCGCGGATCTACAAAGAAAAAACAAAAAAATGGCACGACCGTCACATCCTTCCAAAAGAATTCCAACCGGGAGATCAAGTCCTAATGTACAACTCCCGCCTCCGTTTATTCCCCGGAAAGTTAAAATCGCGGTGGAGCGGCCCCTTTACAGTGCTCGGAGTCTCCCCTTTTGGAGCTATTGAAATATCCGGGAAGAGCGGCGACAAATTCAAGGTCAATGGGCATCGACTAAAGTTGTACGATGGAGGTGCTATCATCGGCGAACCTCAAAGCTTACTGCTCGAAGACCCACTACTTGGTGACGGGGCGGTGCCTTGATCCCAATTCCCGCTGCGGATCTCTTATTTTGTGTTGGAACATTTTGAGATTTATTTTATTTTATTTTGATGCATAAACATTATATCCAACTGCTAATACAGGTATTTGGTCCACCTTAAGGACGGTAAACAAAAGGGCTATTCGGGAGAAAACCCAAGCTTGGACCTTTTGGTCCCCTTGTTTTTGTTTGATTTTATTTTATGCTTTCTATCTTTTTGTATTTTCTATTGTTCGGCCTAATTCGCAGGTTCAGCTTATCTTTTGTGCGATGCAGCACTGCCCGCGAATCATCATGCTATCTTCTGGCATGCTCCCCTCTTTGGAGCACTGGTACTCTCTCTCGCTTCAGATTTCATTTTCTGGTTGAATGTTTATTTTTCTTGCTTATGTTTTCATTCAAGTCTGGGGGGAAGAGCCGCTTGTGCACTCCACGAGCACATTTAATTTCGCATGCTAGTAGTTTTCCTTTTTCGCTTTATTATGTTAGATTCCTGTTGCACACCACTGCACCCACTTGAGCGCGAGCTTAGCTGTTAGCGTGCCACGAGTTGAGCTTGTATCTTTGTTAGATTTGGAAAATTTCTGTGCTAGTTCAGGATTGCGCGACGGAGTTAAATGTTGGCCTTGCTGTGTTTCTAGTCAACTGCTCTCGTTTTGTATAGAAATTTGTGTAGATTTAATTTTTCTGTATGCTTATAGTTTTATATTTTTCTATTTGCGTACATATTTCTTATTCTACTCAAAAGTTTGTGAATCCGGTGTGAATCATACGGTAGCGTAGGAATGTGTGTAGCCGCCACTAGACTCGTATTGCTTGAGTCGGGAGGAAGGATTATCCTTCTCGGTTGCTAAGAACTTGCCCCAAGCTATTCTTGAAGCATTGGTACACGGTTAGTCTAGCGTGAGAGTGATGTAGGCCACCTTTTGGCCCGGTTGAGCTTTGTACCCATTCCTAACATCGCCCTTGCCTGCCCCTTTGTGCCTACCCTTCTTTTTGATTCAGCTCCACCATTATTTCACCAATGCCCCATAGCCGATCCTAGTCGCACACCCAAGTCGAGCTTAGTGTTTTATATTTTCATGTGGGGTTGTGATGTGGTATTTTTATTCGTGAAAATGTGGAAGTGCTCCCAAGCTTTATTTGCTAAAAACTGTGTTTTGTGAAAAGAAAAATTTTTGAAAAAGAAAAAAAGTGAAAATGAAAAGTGAAAAGAAAAAGTTTGATTGAAAATCTTTATTTGAGATGATTTGGATTTCGAGTAGGCGGTGCACACACCCATTTAGTAAAAGTTAAGTCTGGGGGTGTGGTGCACTCGTGTTTATTTTGTGGGCAGCGGGTACTCGTTTTGTACGTTTGCTCATTTGGGTTAGGTGCATACCCATCATGTTTATCGTTGTTTTCCTCACCGTAACCCAAGCCCCATTATTACCCGGAGTCCTACGGACTTGCGCTTGAGTTGACTAGTGCCGTGGAGAGAGTGCGATCGGGCAAGCTTATGGTTTCCGACATTGGTGGATTCCTTTGGGGGTAATCTTGAGCCCCGGTCTTCGGCAATGCTCACCTTAGTGGCCTGTCTACTTTCTCCCTGCGTAGGACCTGCTGATTCACCGTGATTCCACTTTTGAGTAATAATAAATTTTTGTTACGCATTGTGAAAAATATAAAATATTTTGTATACTTAAGAATTCCCTCTACTTTATTTTTATGCACGTGAGCATGCGACTTCGCATGGTACTCCGTTTGGCAATTTCTCTTTTTAGCTAGTTCATTTTTTCTCCGTCTGCTTAGGTTCTGTTTGCTCGGGACGCGCAAACGGTTAAGTCTGGGGGTGTGATGAGTCCTCTTTATATACCTATTTTCGGACTCATCTGGGCTTATTTCCTTGTCTTTGCACACCGTTTAGCGTCATTTGCACTCCTTTTGTTTCGCTACGGTTTTCCACGCCCTGTGCACCTTTGTTGCCCATTTTCTGTGCTTGTGTGCATTTACTTTCTGGCTATGTTTATCACTGTTTGCTGTGGCTGCCGCGATCGATGCCCCGTGCAGTTTTCCTGCAGGTTTGGGGATCGTGAGGGCATTCGGGATAGGCGTTTCACTATTTTTGGCAAAGGAGTCAGTGGTCGTGCGTTTTTACCCACGCACGACCATCGACCTCCTTGCGCACGATCAGTGATCGTGCGCAGCCCGGTCTCATTTGTGAAACTCTGTCTTGAACCTTCCGCACGATCACTTGCCATACCGCGCACGACCACTGCTCGTGCGCCGCCGATCGTGCGCAGTTATACCCATTTTGCAAAGTCTGTCTGGCTATTTCCGCACGATCATCAGCCTTGCCTCGCACGATCACTGATCGTGCGCTGCTGATCGTGTGCGACTACTGATTTTCTGATGCAGTTTTGCAGGTTGCTCACGCACGGGCGCTGACCTTGGTCGCGCACGATCACTGGTCGTGCGCCAGTGGTCGTGCGCGCTATTTATTCTGCAAGCTATAAATACGCTGTTCCGCGAATTAGGGCAGGACGATCATTACGGAACCTTCGCCAGTCCGCCGTTTCACCCTCCAGCAAGTCCCATTCACCTCCACCTTCATCCATACCAACGGGAGGACCTTCTCCGGTGATTCCGAAGCATTTCGCCTCCTCCGGCGATCCTCCCGGCCATTGAAGCATTCTTCTCCGAGCTTTCCACCAAGGAAGAAGATGAAGCACCCCTAGAGAACGGAGTTACAGGCCCTCGAGGTGACAGCTCGGTGGTACCGGAAGCCCTCCTCGGACTGCGCTTGGAAGCGGATTGACAACCCGCACCTCCGCCAACAACCGCGGTGGATCTTCAATCTTATGGTTGTGCATTTCCTCTCTTTTTCTTGATGTATGAAATGTTTGTGCTTGTAATGGACATCAACTTCTAGCATTATTGTTATCAGTTGTATTTCATCTTGCTCTTGAGATTTATTCTTTGATGCGCCTCGCTTCATCTCGCTCCACTCCACATGTTCGTTTCACTCAAGCTTGCTCCGCACTAATCACCTCACTCGCTAGATTTCCGTCCACTCGCCAATCGAAGTACAGCATCGTGGCCGCTACATCCATCTCGTCTTGAGAAGCGGTGATTGCGACCCGCATAGTTTACATTAGTGTAATCGGTCGTAAGACCACCAACAAAAGCACCTTTCTTTTCTGTTTATTTAAATTAACTCTCATAACGATAGTTTTAGAGTCTAGATCGTTCGACGCCAATTGCATTCCTCAAGAGACCGACATCCGGGGATTCATTCCCAACTTTATTACTTGAGCGACCGGTACGCTTGCCGTATTTTACGCGCATCATAAGTGTTTACCTGACTTTGCCAATTAGACTACCTGTCCCATCATTGTTACTAGGACTAACCTGCATGTATGAACTTGAACATATATTAAATATACCATTGTGTATGCTCATTGACATATTTGACTTCTTCAAATCTAGGACATTATGGGAAATTGACCCAATAATCTCCCCCTATTTGAAGAAGTCAAACTCTTCACCAAATATCTGAGTCAATGACATACACTAACAAATTGCAGTAATACAGCAGGAAAAGATATGATAAGAAGATAAGTTATATTAAACTTCCTTGTCTGTAGGGCATACCTGCACCTGCTCCCCCTTAATAGCAGCTACCTGCTTTTGATGAATTTGATACCACTTGTATCCTTTTCCTCATGTCCTATGACACCACTTTCAAGTCCTTGAATCAGTAAGCTGATTCAAGTCCTCCCCCTTTTAACTTCTGTAAATATCCAGGGAGGATATTCTGCTTGTTGGGAATTGTCTCCACAATACCCCAAATTTGTAGGAAGTCAGACCTTGAACTAAGATCAATTAAGTTGTATTTGATGTTGTGTTTGAGTTGTGTGTATGCAGGAATTTATTGCCAAGTGTATACAAATGTTAGTCTATAATTAGTCATCAAACAAAGGACCAGACAATGTAATCCCTCATTGTGTGATCCAAGGTTTTGACTCATGTATAGCCTCTCTATTGGGGTACACTTCATCAACATGCACTTGGACTGCTGGACAATGGAGTATTGAAGATCATTTCAGAGAAATTTCTGTAAGTCCACATACTCGAGTACTTCCCTCATATACTTGAGTAAGTGACTTAGTACTCGAGTAGATCCTTAGACATACTCGAGAAGACTCTGTATACTCAAGTATAAGAGTCTATACTCGAGTAGATTTTCATATACTCGAGTAAGCGATGTCTTATACTCAAGTAGATGCTTAGTCACTCGAGTAGGTCAATTATCTGCTCAAGTAGAGCTTTCTGTACTCAGCCTAGATTTTTCTAAGTCCACATACTCGAGTAACATCTTTCATATACTCGAGTAAGTGGCTTAGTACTCGAGTTGATCTGCTTTGTACTCGAGTAGTCTGACTTAGTACTCGAGTAGATTTGGTTTATACTCGAGTAGTCTGTCTAAGTCACTCGAGTAGTTCTTCCTAGATACTCGAGTAGTTTTCTCTCTTACTCGAGTATATTCCTCTCTTATCTACTCGAGTAGTAGACCTTCTATACTCGAGTATATTATTTCTCTCGAGTCAACTGGTTCAGAATTCCTGAATTTTTCTAAGTCCAGATTATACGAGTATTTTGAATTACTCTTTTCTGATTGGTCCACGTGTCGTCATTAATTATTATTATGACCATTGGAGATCGCCTATAAATAGGTCCTTTCAGATTTGACTAATTACACAACACATAGAAACATAAACGATAATATTGTCTATCTTTATTAAGAAAGATTTTCCGGAGACCTAATCCCCCGTCGGCCGCGGCCATTACTGTTTTCGGAAGAAGCTCTGGATCATCATTATCTTAGCGCTGCTACCGATTAGAGTGGTCCAGAATCAAGAAGAATCATCCGATCATTTCATGCTTCATCTATTCGTGGATTTCTACTTGATCGTGGTGATTTCAGATCTCAGATTCTTGGAAACCAGTCAAGTCTTCTTCTATAATTTCTGACCAAGCTGAAAGCTCTCAACGAATAGGACAAAGTCCAAGATCCAGATCTATGATATTTTGTTTTTATTTTTTGTTCAAACAATTTTCTTTGTAGGAGATTTATCTCCGAGTGGTAGGAAGTTTTATCTTCCGAGTATAGATCCTTTGTGGATTGATTTCTGTAGGAACGTGGTTCCGAAGTGTAGGATTGGTTTGCAATCCAAGATAGTGGAGTAGCCGAGTCTAGAGATTTGCTAGATCGGTGAGGAAAGTGGACGTACCCAAGATCGGGGAACCACTATAAATCTCTTATCATCTGTGTGATTGCTTGCTTACTTGCTTGTGTTTGTGATTTATTTTTATTCTGCTTTTTGACCACATCTCACCTATTCACCCCCCCCCTCTAGGTTATTTAGGTAGATAACTTATCTCTTTCAATTGGTATCAGAGGGAGGTTGATCGTTAAAAGGTTAACACCTTGATCTAATCCTTCCCAATTTGTCTTTGGTAAAGTATCAATCATGAGTAAGACCAAGGATTTTGCTAAGCTCCCTATATGCACCAAGAATAATTTTCCTATGTGGAAGGAAAGAGTTAAACTGTTCATGGAAGCTGTGGATCCTCGGATCTTCATGATTGTTGAAAAAGGTCTGTATGTTCCTATGACTGCATCCACAATAGATCCAACCAAAAAGATCCCAAAGAAGTTGATGGATTTTGATAAGGACGAGATTGCACTTGTCTCCCTGGACAAGAAAGCTTAAAATATTATTGCAAGTGCAGTCGATGACTCGATGCTGCAAAATCTGATTCATTGCTAGTCTGCTAAGGAGATGTGGCAATCCCTGCTGACTCTGATGGAAGGCACTGAAGAAGTTAGGGATGATCGGAGATCCCTTCTAAATCAGAAGTATGAAGCCTTCAGGCAAGGTAACAAGGAAGCCATAGCTGATACCTTTGAGAACTTTTTCAAGATAGTCAATGGCCTAAGAGTTTATGGCCGAGTCTTCACAAACGGGGAACTGAATGACAAATTCATAAGATCCCTGACCAAGGAATGGGATAATAAGGTATGCGCCATTCGGGAGTTCGGAAGGTTAGCCGAGACAGACCCGCAGAATAAGTTCGGAAAGCTTATGTCTTACGATCTTCAAATCAACTCAAGAAAAGCAGAAGAATAGATGAGCAGGTCTGTATCCAAGGAGAAGTCTATCGCTCTGAAGGAAGATAGCTCAAGGAAGACAAAGGCTAGCTCTCCTGCCCCAGCTCCTGTAGCTGATGAAGAAGAATTATCTATGCCAAGATCCCCTGGCTCAGAGCTATCTGATGGAGAGTTCTCTCTACTCTCAAGGCAGTTCAAGAATTTCCTGAACAAAAAGAAGCAATGGAAAGGCAAGGATGCTTCCTATAGAAGATCACGCAATGATAGTGATCGTCATAGAAAAGGCTCAAGAAGTCACTACAGGTATGGTTCTAAACCGAACAAACATCATTCGATTGACTTTGTTTGTTATTGTTGTAATAAGCCAGGTCACGTCATTGCGGATTGCCCCCATAAGAAGAAAGAGGGTGTCAAAAGAGAAGAGAAGAAGTCCTACACCAAAAAGAGGACAGAAAAGAGCCTGCTAGCCAAGAAGGGCAAAACCCTTAGTGACTCTGACTCATCTGAGTCGAGTGTAGAAGAGGAAAAAGCCTACTTTGTGCTAATGGCTCTGACTGATGATGAACAAGTCCCCCAGTTCACTGGGGAGGTAAAATCTCACACCCCTCTTTCAGAATCTGATGATGATAATGAGCAAGAGGGCTATACCTCTGAGGATGAATCTGAACTCATGGGACAATATAAGGAGTTTCTCAAGGCTTACGACAAATGTCGCAAAGTCGTGAAAACTCAAGCTAAAGAGATAAAATCTCTAAAAGCTACGGAGAGCACCTTAAGAGAAGAAGTCTCCAAGACTGACTCTCTCAAGGAAGACTTCAATAGATCTACTGAAGAATATAACAAGGCTCTTGAGCATCTTGACCTTAAGGAGAAAATCATCATGGAGTTGGAATAACAACTCTCGGCTGAAAAGAAACTTGTGGAAGGTTTCTCTAAGGCTAAGACTGTACTTCCTCTGATTGCTAAATTCTCAGCTAAGGCCAAGGGTGTTGGTCTAGGCACCAAGGTGCTCCTAGTAAATCCTCTAGGAGAAACGAGTCCAAGAGAAAGAATAAGAATGCCAAGAAGGCCTTAGCCGAGGAAAAATGGAAATCTCCTTTGGAGCCAGTATAATTCAAGAAAGTTATCTTTCCTACGAACAAATTCGACTATGAGTCCACCTATGCACACTTCTCTAGGCCGATCCCGGAGAAGCCCAAGTCAAGGTACCAAGGTTGGACCCGCCCCCGTAACTTTGGCGAAAGTGTCTTCAGGGCACATTATGAAGAGATTCAACTTCAGAGCTATGGACCATATGCTCATTGTCATAACATCAAGAATACACCAAAGGTAAAACCTGTCTTGGAAAAGCCTCTGAAGGAGAAGACTTCATGTAGCTGTCATCATCATGAAGCTTCTTCCTGCAAGAATGCTACCCCGGCTGGACCTCCTCCCAAGAAGGTCAAGCAGGAGTTTGGAAGGCAAAGATACAACAGATTCGACTGTTGGTGCTGTGGTAGAGTTGGTCACTTTGCCATAGATTGTTAGCTTAATCCTAGAAATATTGTAACTCCTCAAGTTGGAAACGTGAGAATGACCACTCATGAGGCTGATACACGTAGGGGGAGTATTCTAACTCGAGACCAAGGACCCAAACGTGTTTGGGTTCTGATGAGTCCTCTTTATATACCTATTTTCGGACTCATCTGGGCTTATTTCCTTGTCTTTGCACACCGTTTAGCATCATTTGCACTCCTTTTGGTTCGCTACGGTTTTCCACGCCCTGTGCACCTTTGTTGCCCATTTTCTGTGCTTGTGTGCATTTACTTTCTTGCTATGTTCATTACTGGTTGCTGTGGCTGCCGCGATCGATGCCCCGTGCAGTTTTCCTGCAGGTTTGGGGATCGTGAGGGCATTCGGGATAGGCGTTTCACTATTTTTGGCAAAGGAGTCAGTGGTCGTGCGTTTTAACCCACGCACGACCATCGACCTCCTGGCGCACGAGCACTGACCGTGCGCAGCCCGGTCTCATTTGTGAAAACTCTGTCTTGAACATTCCGCACGATCACTTGCCATACCGCGCACGACCACTGCTCGTGCGCTGATGATCGTGCGCGACTACTGATTTTCTGATGCAGTTCTGCAGGTTGCTCACGCACGGGCGCTGACCTTGGTCGCGCACGACCACTGGTCGTGCGCCAGTGGTCGTGCGCCCTATTTATTCTGCAAGCTATAAATACGCTGTTCCGCGAATTAGGGCGAGAGCATCGTTACGGAACCTTCGCCAGTCCGCCGTTTCGCCCTCCAGCAAGTCCCATTCACCTCCACCTTCATCCATACCAACGGGAGGACCTTCTCCGGTGATTCCGAAGCATTCCGCATCCTCCGGTGATCCTCCCGGCCATTGAAGCATTCTTCTCCGAGCTTTCCACCAAGGAAGAAGACGAAGCACCCCTAGAGAACGGAGTTACAGGCCCTCGAGGTGACAGCTCGGTGGTACCGGAAGCCCTCCTCGGACTGCGCTTGGAAGCGGATTGACAACCCGCACCTCCGGCTAACAACCGCGGTGGATCTTCAATCTCATGGTTGTGCATTTTCTCTCTTTTTCTTGTTGTATGAAATGCTTGTGCTTGTAATGGACATCAACTTCTAGCATTATTGTTATTAGTTGTATTTCATCTTGCTCTAGAGATTTATTCTTTGATGCGCCTCGCTCCATCTCGCTCCACTCCACACGTTCGTTTCACTCAAGCTTGCTCCGCACTAATCACCTCACTCGCTAGATTTCCGTCCACTCGCCAATCGAAGTACGGCATCGCGGCCGCTACATCCATCTCGCCTTGAGAAGCGGTGATTGCGACCCGCATAGTTTACATTAGTGTAATCGGTCGTAAGACCACCAACCAAAGCCCCTTTCTTTTCTGTTTATTTCAATTAACTCTCATAACGATAGTTTTAGAGTCTAGATCGTTCGACGCCAATTGCATTCCTCAAGAGACCGACATCTGGGGATTCATTCCTAACTTTATTACTTGAGCGACCGGTACGCTTGCCGTATTTTACGCGCATCAAGTTTTTGGCGCCGTTGCCGGGGAATGCAACTGTTGAATGATCATGATTTCTGAAAATATTGGTATTCGAGTTAATTTGTTTTGCTCTGTTTCATTTCTTTTCTCTTCTGCTGTAGTTCATTGTTGGAATTGTAAGTTTTGCGCGATGAATCTTTGCAAAGTAGTTGCTTCCGTTTGACTTTGATATTTCCGCAATGTGGGCCAATTTCAATATTCGTTGCCCTCATTGTGGAGATATCTCGCTTGCAAGTGATCGATGTCCCCAGAAGTATAGTTCCCAGGAAATTCATGACTCTACATTTCGTAGACATAAGCCGGTCATCCACCGACCAGCGGAGCCATTACCGCACTACTTTTTCTCGGCTTCAGCAAACGCTTCACACGCGGAAGCCGGCTAAGCAGTGCATCTTTTGTCGAAGCTGGGATCATGCATTGAAGGACTGCACTGCTTATTTAGCTGAATTGGAAGTGGATAATGAGCCGGACTTCCGGATTATTCCCACTTCCACCGTGGGCAGCACCCCTTCAGCCTCGGGATATGCATCGATGCCATCTCCATGTTTTGGAGAAAGCACTTCCGGTACATGCTCCGATGCTTGTGTCGATCCCCATCCCGGCATGGATACGTATACTTCTGATGAACATGCATCACCTAGCATCGAGTCCGGTTGCGAAGAGACAGTTCTTGACTCCCCGTTGAGTTCTGTACCTCCGCCTTCCGCTTTGCATAGTATTCATTCTTTTTTTGATGTTTCTGTTGAGGCTGATTCGCAGGTGGAAACTAGCACTCTCAGCTTTCTGTTAGATCCGGTCGAGGAGGACATTTCCGTGGTTGAGGTTGCTACCTTCACCCCATGTGAGGATGTCCAATGCGCGGACGAAATGGATGCTGCGCTAGGAACTTCTTGCACCATCTTGGACAGTGGTGTTCAGATTTCTGCAATTCTACCAACGGGAGATGATTCCGGGATCATTTCCAAGATTAAGGATTGTTTATGTTATTCTTCTGATTTATTTCTTGACCCCGTTCTTGTTTCCACTTCCCTGCAGGATTCCATCTTGGAACCGGTTCAACCAGTGCACGGGCTTGTAATGCGGCCTATGTCTGCTAGCAACCAGATGCAGGTGGAGTTGGAGATGAAGAACTTCACAAGTTATGTCTTGCCCATGCCTGACACTCTCGGCAGGTGTACTTATACAGGTAGTGGGGCATTTGTTCTGTCTCCATACCGGTACCCGCTACCAACACGCGAGCAAGAACAATTGCCTGGGCATTTCCATTTCCATACGCCAATCAGTTAAGCAAAGTCGAGAATTTGAATAAGTCCTGTTGGGAGACAGAAAACCCAATAGTTATCTAGGTAGCGTATTCTTTTCTTTTCTTTTAGAATTTTTGGGCAATTTTCTTCCACTTTTCTCATCTCATCTTATATATTCTTGCCTTTTAGTCTAAAAATGCTTGCGGTAGCTTTGCCTCATTTCTATATCCCCCTAGCGCACCCTCAGCGTTATCCGAGCGATCTTGGTGCAAAAATTGGCTGCCTGTAATTTTTAAGTATCGCGCACGATCAGTGATCGTGCGCTCTATTTATTTTCGCACGATCAGTGATCGTGCGGTCGGCCCAGTTTTTATAAAAAGACCGCTCGGGCTGTCCCGAGCGTGCGCCCTAATTCCCCGCTCCCGAGCTTTCGTCGTGCGTCGTTCTCTCGAGCTTCCGTCCCCCTCTTCTTCTCCGGCAAATCTCCGGGAGATTTCTTCCCTCCTCGCTCCACCGTACCTTCCTCTTGCAATGGCCTCTACCTCTAACCGCAGGGCTGTCAACGCCTACCAGCGCTCCACTCCGGCTCAGGTGCTGCAGAGGATGGCGGCATTTTAGAAGGACACCCACCAGCGCCGGTTTACTGATTTGAAGAACAAACCCTTCCTCCCTCAGCGTCTTGTGGACTGGGAGGAGTTAAGGTCCATTGGCGACGGCGGTGTTCTTGCGGATTCTATCCTCCACCTCTACTCATTCGACAAGTGGAGCCACGTTTTCGAGTGCCGCGAACCCGGATTCCAAGAGCTCACTTTGGAGTTCCTCTCCACGTTTGAGTGGGAATGCGACACTCGCGGCTATCACCCTGTTGAATGCTCCTTCCAGATTCGGGGACGGGTCATTTCCATGACCATCCATGAGCTTGGCGTCCGAGTCGGATTCTACTCAGATTCTTCGGAACCACAAGGTTTAGGCTCCGGCTTCCCTGAAGGGTCCTCCCATGGGTCTGCTTGGCGCGAAATTACCGGTTCCGACGAGGAGTATGTGGCTCGGAAGGCCAAGTCGACCAAGATCATTTCCCCTGCCTTGCGGTATCTTCAGCATCTTCTTAGCAACTCACTCACGGCGCGGTCACTTAGTCAGAATGTGGTTGGGTGGCAGGATTTAGTTTCACTTTATAGCATGCTCCGTCGGGAACCCATCCACCTTGGTTATATGCTGGCGACATTCTTCCATCATGAGGCTACTTATCGCCTCGCTGGCGCAATCGGTGGTGCTTATTACATCACTCGCATCGCCAAGAATTTGGGAGTCTGGGATAGTTTGCCGCCGATGGAGCAGGTTACCACCCCTTCTGTCATCACCCGAGCCAACATGGTCAGTTTTCTTCTGCTGCGTGTTATTGGGAGGCAATCCGATCGTCGATTCGAGATTGTTATGCCAGGTGACGCCCGAGGAGCTTTGCAGGAGGATGAGGATGAAGTTGCTCCAGAATCTTCCGCCATGGGTAGGCGGAGAGCTGTAGGAGGTACTCAGCCACGTCGTTCTCGGCCACCATCTGCTGAGCCGGAGAGGCAGCCCGACCCTCATTTCAGTACTGCGCAGGGTCAGAACATTCCATTTCTGAATGAGCGCCTTGCGGACATCGAGGCCTCCCAGTTGTGGGTGCAAAACTTGGTATATCAGCAGGCGTTGGGTGGTGGCCTGAGCATCCCTCAGCCGCCAGTTCGTTCCGCTCCCGCTCCCCGCCCGCCGCCCGTTGAGATCGACAGCAGCGACGAGGAATGAGTGCAATTCCTCCACCCCACAGCTACCTCTGTATTTGTGTCTTCAGAATCTGTGTTTCTTGTTTGTCCGATTTATTTTATTTTATTTTTGGTCGTTATTTATCTATTTTGTTGCAAAAACATTATATACAACTGCTAATACAGGTATTTGGTCCACCTTAAGGACGGTAAACAAAAGGGCTATTCGGGAGACAACCCAAGCTTGGACCTTTTGGTCCCCTTGTTTATGTTTTATTTTATTTTATGCTTTCTATCTTTTTGTATTTTCTATTGTTCGGCCTAATTCGCAGGTTCAGCTTATCTTTTGTGCGATGCAGCACTTCCCGCGAATCATCATGCAATCTTCTGGCAAGCTCCCCTCTTTGGAGCATTGGTACTCTCTCTCGCTTCAGATTTCATTTTCTGGTTGAATGTTTATTTTTCTTGCTTATGTTTTCATTCAAGTCTGGGGGGAAGAGCCGCTTGTGCACTCCACGAGCACATTTAATTTCGCATGCCAGTAGTTTTCCTTTTTCGCTTCATTATGTTAGATTCTTGTTGCACACCACTGCACCCACTTGAGCGCGAGCTTAGCGGTTTGCGTGTCACGAGTTGAACCTGTATCTTTGTTCGATTTGGAAAATTTCTGTGCTAGTTGAGGATTGTGCGACGGAGTAAAATGTTGGCCTTGCTGTGTTTCTCGTCAACTGCTCTCGTTTTGTGTAGAAATTTGAGTAGATTTAATTTTTCTATATGCTTATAGTTTATATTTTTCTATCTGCGTAAATTCTTTTATTCTACTCAAAAGTTGGTGAATCCGGTGTGAATCAAACGGTAGCGTAGGAATGTGTGTAGCCGCCACTAGACTCGTATTGCTTGAGTCGGGAGGAAGGATTATCTTTCTCGGTTGCTAAGAACTTGCCCCAAGCTATTCTTGAAGCATTGGTACACGGTTAGTCTAGCGTGAGAGTGATGTAGGCCACCTTTTGGCCCGGTTGAGCTTTGTACCCATTCCTAACTTCGCCCTTGCTAGCCCCGTTGTGCCTACCCTTCTTTTGATTCTGCTCCACTAGTATTTCACCAAAGCCTTATAGCCTATCCTAGTCGCACACCCAATTCGAGCTTTAGTAGTTTACATTTTATGTTGGGTTGTGATGTGGTGATTCGTATTTGTGATATGTGGTTGTGCCCAAAAGAAAAAAATGTGCTGATTTTGTAAAAAGAAAAAGAAAATATTTAAAAGAGAAAAAGCGAAAAGAAAAAGAAAAAAAAAAGAGTTTGATTGAAAATATTTATTTGAGAAGATTTGGATTTGGAGTAGGCGGTGCACACACCCATGTTGTAAAAGTTAAGTCTGGGGGTGTGGTGCACCCGTGTTTATTTTGTGGGCAGCGGGTACTCGTTTTGTACGTTAGCTCCTTTGGGTTAGGTGCATACCCTTCATGTTTATCCTTGTTTTCCTCACTGTAACCCAAGCCCCATTATTACCCGAAGTCCTACGGACTTGCGCTTGAGTTGACTAGTGTCGTGGAGAGAGTGCGAACGGGCAAGCTTATGGTTTCCGACATTGGTGGATTCCTTTGGGGGTAATCTTGAGCCCCGGTCTTCGGCAATGCTCACCTTAGTGGCCTGTCTACTTTCTCCCTGCGTAGGACCGGCTGATTCACCGTGATTCCACTTTTGAGTAATAATAAATTTTTGTTACGCATTGTGAAAAATATAAAATATTTTGTGTACTTAAGGATTCCCTCTACTTTATTTTTATGCACGCGAGCATGCGACTTCGCATGGTACTTCGTTTGGCAATTTCTTTTTTTAGCTAGTTCATTTTTCCCCGTCTGCTTAGGTTTTGTTTGCTCGGGACGCGCAAACGGTTAAGTCTGGGGTGTGATGAGTCCTCTTTATATACCTATTTTCGGACTCATCTGGGCTTATTTCCTTGTCTTTGCACACCGTTTAGCGTCATTTGCACTCCTTTTGGTTCGCTACGGTTTTCCACGCCCTGTGCACCTTTGTTGCCCATTTTCTGTGCTTGTGTGCATTTACTTTCTTGCTATGTTCATTACTGGTTGCTGTGGCTGCCGCGATCGATGCCCCGTGCAGTTTTCCTGCAGGTTTGGGATCGTGAGGGCATTCGGGATAGGCGTTTCACTATTTTTGGCAAAGGAGTCAGTGGTCGTGCGTTTTTACCCACGCACGACCATCGACCTCCTGGCGCACGATCACTGACCGTGCGCAGCCCGGTCTCATTTGTGAAAACTCTGTCTTGAACATTCCGCACGATCACTTGCCATACCGCGCACGACCACTGCTCGTGCGCTGATGATCGTGCTCGACTACTGATTTTCTGATGCAGGTCTGCAGGTTGCTCACGCACGGGCGCTGACCTTGGTCGCGCACGACCACTGGTCGTGCGCCAGTGGTCGTGCGCCCTATTTATTCTGCAAGCTATAAATACGCTGTTCCGCGAATTAGGGCGAGAGCATCGTTACAGAACCTTCGCCAGTCCGCCGTTTCGCCCTCCAGCAAGTCCCATTCACCTCCACCTTCATCCATACCAACGGGAGGACCTTCTCCGGTGATTCCGAAGCATTCCGCATCCTCCGGTGATCCTCCCGGCCATTGAAGCATTCTTCTCCGAGCTTTCCACCAAGGAAGAAGACGAAGCACCCCTAGAGAACGGAGTTACAGGCCCTCGAGGTGACAGCTCGGTGGTACCGGAAGCCCTCCTCGGACTGCGCTTGGAAGCGGATTGACAACCCGCACCTCCGGCCAACAACCGCGGTGGATCTTCAATCTCATGGTTGTGCATTTTCTCTCTTTTTCTTGTTGTATGAAATGCTTGTGCTTGTAATGGACATCAACTTCTAGCATTATTGTTATTAGTTGTATTTCATCTTGCTCTAGAGATTTATTCTTTGATGCGCCTCGCTCCATCTCGCTCCACTCCACACGTTCGTTTCACTCAAGCTTGCTCCGCACTAATCACCTCACTCGCTAGATTTCCGTCCACTCGCCAATCGAAGTACGGCATTGCGGCCGCTACATCCATCTCGCCTTGAGAAGCGGTGATTGCGACCCGCATAGTTTACATTAGTGTAATCGGTCGTAAGACCACCAACCAAAGCCCCTTTCTTTTCTGTTTATTTCAATTAACTCTCATAACGATAGTTTTAGAGTCTAGATCGTTCGACGCCAATTGCATTCCTCAAGAGACCGACATCCGGGGATTCATTCCCAACTTTATTACTTGAGCGACCGGTACGCTTGCCGTATTTTACGGGCATCAGGTTGCTAAGGCTAAGTTATTGTAATTGCAGGTACGTCCAAAGGCCATTAAAATGCCAATCTGGTATTTGGACAGTGGATGTTCTCGGCATATGACCGGGACAAGGAGCCTACTTTAGAACTTTTCACCGGTGTTTAATGGACCAAAGGTCATCTTTGGAGGTTCAGACCAAGGAATTACCAAAGGCTACGATATGATTACTAACGGTAACCTATCCTTTTCGGATGTAACCTATGTTGAAGGATTGGAACACAATCTCATCAGCATAAGCCAACTATGCGACAAAGGATACGTGGTTGAATTTCATGTTGATAAGTGTTTGATAAAATTGGTTGACAATATGGAAACTATCTTATCAAGCACTCGAAGAAGAAATATTTTCTGTTTAATTTCATCTATATTGACTCATCTACACCAGTATGTCTTTTAGCAAAAAGTAGTGCATCTCTTGCTGACCAATGGCACAAGAGACTAGCACATATTAATTTCAAAACTATTAATAAACTACTCTCTCAAGACTTAGTGCGTGATGCCCCTAACATCAAGTGCGTTAAGGACAGCCCTTGTCATGCTGGTATAAAAGGCAAACAAACAAGGAGTTCATTTAAAAGCATTATTGGCAAAGATTCTGATAGAAGCTTACAGCTTCTTCATATGGACTTGTTTGGTCCACTACAAGTTAGAAGTTTGGGAGGTAAGGAATATACGTTGGTTATTGTGGATGATTACTCGCGCTTTGCGTGGGTGTTCTTTCTGAAACACAAGTCAGATACCTTCAACATTTTAACTAATTTTGTTAGGCAAGTCCAGAATGAATACAACTGCTCCGTAGTCAAAATCAGAAGTGTCAATGGGACGGAATTCAAGTCTGGGGACATGACAGAATACTCTGAAAGTCAAGGTATCTTTCATGAGTTTTCCTCTCCTCGCACTCCATAGCAAAATGGAGTAGCTGAGAGAAGGAACAGAATACTCATAGAGGTTTGTCGGACCATGTTGAGTGATGCCTCACTTCCAGAGTACTTCTGGGCTGAAGCCGTCAACACCGCTTGTCACGTGCAAAATCGAGCACTCATCAACAAGAAACATGATAAGACTCCTTACGAACTTCTAAAAGGCAGGAAACCAAGCATTTCATATTTTAGAATCTTTGGCTGTAAGTGCTTCGTACTTAACAACGACAAGTATCACACTACCAAGTTTAGCGAGAAAAGCTTTGAAGGTATTTTTGTAGGTTATAGTAGCCATAGTAAGGCCTATAGAGTATTTAATAGAAAAACTCTAGTGGTAGAAGAATCGATACATATTCTATTTGATGAGACGAGCTTGCTGCAAAGCAACTCCTCTAGTGTGCTCATTGAAGATACAGGTACAAAGATAAAGGAACTCAGGCTGGATGAACCTACTGAAGATAAAGATGAAAAGTTCATAAAGATCACCTCTACAACCCTGATTGGAGAGGTAGATGATCAAGATGAAGAACTCATTCCATCTGAAGATGCAACTCCAATGGCTGAAGAGATCCCAGATGCAAGGACTCTAGAGCTGATCAGACACCTGAAGGATCATCCCTTGGACCAAATCATAGGAGATCCCCTTGATGGTGTTAGGACTCAGAGAGGTACAACTAACGAGAATTTATTCTTAAGTTTTCTATCACAGGTTGAACCTAAGAAGTTCGAGGAAGTAAACTCGGATGCATCCTGGATTCTAGTATGGGTGAAGTGAGGAACCAAGCTGAAACAGTGGCACACAATCAAATTCTTTTGGACAAAAAGGCTGAAGAGTATGTTATGAAGGTTTGTGACGAGGTTGGAACTTTCAGTGATGAAGATATTATTAAGCTATCTGTAGAAATCAGTAAGGGGGAGAAAATAGTGAAAGAACAAGTTGAAAAAATCTCTGCCTAGTCTCAAGCTGCCATGGATGAGTCAGTTAAAGAAATGAAAGCAGATATTCTAGCCAAACTACAGTCAGTCAAATTCTACATATATGATACTGCAGTTTTGGTACACAATCAAAATTTTCCAGATTTCCAGCTCGACCCTACCATCATTCCTAAAAGCCTAGATCCTTTTGAGGAAAATCCTCCGTCTGATGCTCATGTTCATGCTACCATTCCAGAGGATGTGCTAGTCTTCTCTCCCAGACCTGCTGGTGAGATGTCTGAGCCTCCTCTATCTTATTCTGATGTTTGGAAAGATGACTTTCCTGCTAGCTCTCAGGGACACTTTGATCGAGGTGCTTCCTCTTCTAGAAGACCTGTTGATCAGGGTGCTCCCAGTAAGAAAAGGAAGTATGGTGACGACGCTTCTGCCAGCCGTTCTGCACCAAGAAGAGAGCCAGCCCCAACTCCAGAGGAAAGACCTGAGATAGTGCATGCAGAAGTTTGGAGTCCTACCTCCAAGTCACTGATATTTGACACTCTAAAGTTGGTGACAGATTTTGGAGAAAGCAGAGACAAGTTTTACAGTTATTCTGAATGGAAAGCATATGATGTATCCCAGATAAAGATCAGACTGCATGATAAGCAATGGGGATTCAACAATCCAGCTGCTCCTCCAAGGCCCAGGACTTATTTTCCTAAACCTTTCAGCTACTTGGAGAGGCAAGAGCTAAAAAGAGCAAGATTGCATAGAGAGGCTTACCCTTGAGGGAATGATGATGTGGATATGGACTTTTCTATTCTATATATAATTCTGATTATGGTTTTCCTTAATTATTATTCTTTGCTATAGTAGTTTACTACTTCATTTATCATTGATATATGTTATCATTGTTCTTTTTATTCTAAGAAATTCACCTTAGTGCAAAGGGTGCTGACTTCTACAAATAGTGGGAGATTGTTGGGAATTGTCTCCACAATACCCCAGTTTTGTAGGAAGTCGGACCTTGAACTAAGATCAATTAAGTTGTATTTGATGTTGTGTTTGAGTTGTGTGTATGCAGGACTTTATTGCCAAGTGTATACCAATGTCAGTCTATAATGGGTCATCAAACACAGGACCATACAATGTAATCCCTTATTGTGTGATCCAAGGTGTTGACTCATGTATAGCCTCTCTATTGGGGTACACTTCATCTACATGCACTTGGACTGCTAGACTATGGAGTATTGAAGATCATTTAAGAGAAATTTTTCTAAGTCCACATACTCGAGTACTTCCCTCATATACTCGAGTAAGTGACTTAGTACTCGAGTAGATCCTTAGACATACTCGAGAAGACTCTGTATACTCAAGTATATGAGTCTATACTCGAGTAGATTTTCATATGCTCGAGTAAGCGATGTCTTATACTCAAGTAGATGCTTAGTCACTCGAGTAGGTCAATTATCTGCTCAAGTAGAGCTTTCTGTACTCATCCTGGATTTTTCTAAGTCCACATACTCGAGTAACATCTTTCATATACTCGAGTAAGTGGCTTAGTACTCGAGTTGATCTTCTTAATACTCGAGTAGTCTGACTTAGTACTCGAGTAGATTTGGTTTATACTCGAGTAGTCTGTCTAAATAACTCGAGTAGTTCTTCCTAGATACTCGAGTAGTTTTCTCTCTTACTCGAGTATATTCCTCTCTTATCCACTCGTGTAGCAGACCTTCTATACTCGAGTATATTATTTCTCTCGAGTATACTGGTTAAGAATTCCTGAATTTTTCTAAGTCCAGATTATACGAGTATTTTGAATTACTCTTTTCTGATTGGTCCACGTGTCGTCATTAATTATTATTATGACCGTTGGAGATCGCCTATAAATAGGTACTTTCAGATTTGACTAATTACACAACACACAGAAACATAAATGATAATATTGTCTATCTTTATTAAGAAAGATTTTCCGAAGAACTAATCCCTCGTCGGCCGCCGCCATTACTGTTTTCAGAAGAAGCTCTGGATCATCATTCTCTCAGCGCTGCTACCGATTAGAGCGATCCAGAATCAAGAAGAATCATCCGATAATTTCGTGCTTCATCTATTCGTGGATTTCTACTTGATCGTGGTGATTTCAGATCTCAGATTCTTGGAAACCAGTCAAGTCTTCTTCTACAATTTCTGACCAAGCGGAAAGCTCTCAACGAAGAAGACAAACTCCAAGATCCAGATCTATGATATTTTGTTTGTATTTTTTGTTCAAACAATTTTCTTTGTAGGATATTAATCTCCGAGTAGTAGGAAGTTTTATCTTTCGAGTGTAGATCCTTTGTGGATTGAGTTTTGTAGGAACGTGGTTCCGAGGCGTAGGATTAGTTTGAAATCCGAGATAGTAGAGTAGCCGAGTCTAGAGATTTGATAGATCGGTGAGGAAAGTGGACGTACCCAAGATCGGGGAACCACTATAAATCTCTTGTCGCCTGTGTGATTGCTTGCTTACTTGCTTGTGTTTGTGGTTAATTTTTATTCCGCTTTTGGACCACATCTAACCTATTCACCCCCCCCCCCTCTAGGTGATTTAGGTAGACAACTTATCTCTTTCACTGCTCCCCCTCTTTGATTTCTCATAGGCAATTGTTTGAACACATTGAGAGTACTTAGAGTAGTGTTGGACATGCTCCCCCTCAACTGAAGCAGCATCTGTCATGTTTCTTGGTAGACAGTATAGTCTGCACCTGTCTAGACAGCACTTGAACATGATACCATTAAAGGTACACTTGAAAAGTCTTCATTCTATTGAAGAGAAATTCCATCAATAGTTTAAGGAGCAACTGAAGCTATATTAGGTTTAACATACCCAACTCAAACTTAAAGGTGTTAAACTTCGTTTCATCTAGTGGCTTAGTGAAGATGTCAGCCACTTGATTGTTTGTTGGGACAAACTCAAGGGTGATGTATTCACATTCCACATACTCCCTAATGAAATGATATCTTATCTCAATATACTTAGTCCTACTGTGAGAAACAGGATTCCTGGCAATTGATATAACACTAGTAGAATCATCAAATAGGGTGTTCTACTTATCTGTAGGTTATAGTCCTGGAGCTGATGTTAGATCCATAGTAACTGAGCACAGCAGCTACCTGCTGAGATGTTCTCTGACTCTGCAATTGAGATTGCAGTACTAGTTTGCTTCTTGCTGCTCCAAGACAGTAGTCTTCCACCCAAGAGTTGATAGGTTCCAGAAGTGCTCTTCTTGTCCTCTTTGCAACAGGAAAAATCTGCATCTGAGTAGCCTGTTTGTTAAAACTCCCCTTTCCTATGGTACCATAGGCCAATGATTTGGTGTGCAGGATGGTCTCTCAAATGCCTGATTGCTGGAGGCAATCTTCTTTCAGCAATAGCTTCAGGAATAGCTCCTTGCTAATCTTCATCTTCTCTAAGTGTGTCTGGTGGACCTTCTGAAATATCCACTTCAGCTTGCATAACTGGAGTTGTATCTTTGGTTGTTAGCTTTTCCACCAACATCTCTGTATCTGCAGTACTAGAAGAGGAGCTTGGCAGCTCACTGTAAATCATGGTATACTCATCAAAGATTACATGTATAGACTCTTCTACAACTTAGCTTTTTAATTTGTAGATCATATAAGCTTTGTTATGTTTGTTGTACCCAATAAATATCATGTCAAAGGACTTAGCAGCAAACTTAGTTATATAGGACTTTCCATTAAGAAGAACATAGCACTTTCTACCAAAGATTCTAAGATAGCTTAGGTTTGGTTTTCTGCCTTTTAAGATCTCATAGTGAGTTTTTTTGTGGCTCTTGGTGATTGAGGCTCTATTGAGGACATGACATACAGTGTTGACTGTCTCAGCCAAAAAATATTCTGTGAGAGATGTGTCACTCAACTGGGTCCTTCCAGCCTCTATGAGAGTTCTATTTTTCCTCTCAACAATCCCATTTTGCTGGGGTGTTCTAGGTGAAGAGAATTCCTTATGAATTTCATGCTCTTCATAGAACCTTGTCATGCTATCAGACTGGAATTCAGTCCCATGGTCACTTATGCTCTTGACCACAGAGCTATTAAGCTCATTCTGAATTTGCTTGACAAACTTAATGAAGATATCAAAGGTTTCATTCTTTTCTTGAGCAAGAACACCCAAGCAAACCTAGAAAAGTCACCAACCACCACAAGGGTGTAGACCTTCCTACCAAGACTATGAACTAGCATAGGACCAAACAAGTCCATATACAGGAGGTATGGGCACCTCATAGAATCTTTTTTCCTTATTCCCTTGAAGGAGGCTTTTATCTGCTTGCCCTTTTGACAAGCAGAGCAAATGCCCTCTTTGGAGCACTTCACATTGGGACCATTCCTAACTAGATCTTGACTGAAGATCTTTCCAATAGTCTTGTAATTTACATGGGCTAGTCTCTTGTGTCATGGGACACAATAAGAGACTTCTCATTTGCCACTAGATAGATAGGAGAGTATGTATCTAAACATAAAAAGTTTAAGAAATAAACATTTCCACTCCTAGTGCCTGTCAATATGACCTCTCGGTCACTTGATTTCCTAATTAGTCACTTATCCTTGTGGAAGACAATAACATAGCCAAGATTAAAGAGTTGACTTATGCTTATAAGGTTATGTTGCAACCCTTCTACATAAGCCACCTTAGTGATGGTGACTATGCCATTGCTGATCATACAATAACCTCTTGTTACCCCTCTATTTGAACCACCAAAGATTACTTTGGGTCCATCTTTTACTGGAGTGTACTCCTTCAAGTTGCTCCTTGTCCCAGTTATGTGCCTGTAACAACCACTGTCCAAGTACCATATAGGGGAATGGCCACTTGGACTAACCTGCAATATACAGTTTACTTTACCTTAGGACCCCAATATTAATTGGTTCATAGGTGCATATTATTCTGAAACTGAACATGTCCACCAGCAAGTTTTCTGACTGGTGGATAACTCTGGTCCGATCCACATTAGGATTATGCCAGCAGTCAATGGCATAATGGCCTACCTTGCCACAGCACCAAGAATCATGTATGTTGTATCTTCCTTTTTGTGTAGGCCTTGCAGCTGGATTGATAGTAGTCTTGACAGTAGGAAGATTTGCAGCAGCCATTTTCTGATTCCTTTTAGCATGGATTTGACTGAAGGTTAGTCTGCTTACTGGCTTGAGTGGCCTGCTCTGATACCCATCAGCAACACATTTCTTTTCAGACAGTGTACTCTTGATAGCTTCATAAACTGCCATATTAAGCAAGCTGACAGACTGACCCTTAGTCAGATTCTATGCTATCAGGTTCTGAAAATTAGCTGCAGCCACATTTTTGAGTGGGGGAGCTGTAGCACCAAAAACAAATGGTCCATGTTGGGCCATTTGAATTTCTTCATAGGCAGCCTTAAAGGCACTTACCCTGTTATGCCTTACACAATCGCTGAGAACAGCTTTTGTTTTACTTGTGGAAGCACCATTCATATAGTGAGAAGGAGTCTATCAAGGGAAACACTGTATTGGGCTGAGAGAAACTGGCCACAATACCTTTCTCCCTCTGGAGCTTTTCCTCAAGATCTCTATTGAGACTATTCTTGCTCTTGATAGCCACCATCTGGATGCCTGAAAGGGTTTTCAGTTGACTGAGTTCCCTCATGATCTGATTAAGCACAAAAGCTATTTCAGCAAGCTGGGAAGCAACTGGTTGAAGAGATAGAATCTCCTTAGCATGTTTCTTAGTCAAATTCTTGCACTTTTTAAAGGCATCAAGAAGTTCAGCATATCTTTCAATCAGTTGATTGACATCACCTTTTGAGCCAGAATCATCTTCACCATTAGATGAAGAGGCTTTTGTACAAGGACTAGTCTCATACCTAGACACAGAACTGGATAGGGAATGTACCTTACTTTGATCAAGCTGATCCTGGCTGCCTTCTTCATATGTCGTTGCCATCAGCCCTCTACAGTTGTGGGCATCTTCATCCACCTCTGAGTCACTATCTGATAGTGTCAGAGGGGCCCTGATTCCTATCCTTTCTAGAGGATAGACTTCTCCTGCTGTAACAGCTTTATCTTTAGCAATAACAACCAGCCCAATATAGGCTTCCTCTTCTTCAAACTCAGATGATGATGAGTCTATCCAGCTTTTCTCTTTCTTAGCCATAAAGGACTTTCCTTTCTTACCCTTGTGCTTTTGGTGAGATTTCTTCTCACTATCCTCCCTTCTTTTCACTGGGCAATCAACAATGACATGCCCTGGTCCATACCTGTCCTCCTTAAAGGATTTCTTCCAGTGATGTGTTAAGGAGGAGGGCCTTCTCTTCCAGTGCTTCTTCTTCATCAGCCTATGGAGCTACCTAGAGAAGACAACAAAGTCCTCATCAGACATGTTGTTGTCTATGCTTTTGATTTAGAGCAGTCTGAATCTGCTGGTCTTTATGGAGGAGAAGGGGTCTTCCTCCTACATTTCCTTGTGGCTTCAGCTTTGAAGGCCACAGACTTCTCTATGTCCTGAGACTTGCAGTTGATCTCTTCCTCTTTCCTGATAGTTAACTGTATCTCATATGAGAGTTATTTTCCAAATAGGGTGTGGGGTGGAGTGTCACCCATCTTGGCCACTTCTCTGATGGAACATATTTTTGTTTCCTAGTCTCTGGTGAGTGACCTAAGGAACTTATAATTTAGCTCATAATGACTAAAGATCCTTCCATAGGTCCTTAGTTCATTCACAATCCTACAGAATATTTCATAGCAGGTGGCTATATCTTCTCCCTTGGACTGTCTGAAAGCTTCATACTCCTGGTTGAGCATGGACTTTCAATCATCCTTGACTTCCTCTATGCCTTCCATGTAGATCACTAGAGTTCTGACGTTTCCTTTGGATTTATACAGTGAATCAGATTCTGAAGGGTAGAATCATCAATTGCACTGATAATGATATTCTGAGTCCTCTTGTCCATGGTGGCAAGAATGACTTCATCCTTTGTAATCTTAGCATAAGTCTTGGGTATTTTGATATTTGCATCCAGAACAGACACTTTCATAGGGATGAAAGGTCCTTCCTTAACTGTTATAAAGATTCTAGGGTCAGTTGCTTCAATGAACAACCTAACCCTTTCCTTCTAGATGCCAAAACCTTCTTTCATGGAAATAGGAAGCTTCATGGCACCTAGCTTTTTGTAGTTCACTCCTGAACCCATAAGTACTGTCTGTAACTACCTTAGAGAATCACTCAGATGGTTAGATCCTTTTTGAGCAACCTCCCTCTGATACCACTTGAAAGTCTTTATTTTCATGAAATCTTACAACCTAGGGGGTGAATAGTTTGTTTCACAGTTATTATTCTCTTTTTGGTTTTTCCTTTAACACAATGTGTGTTGGCAGTAGTTTGTTTTCAAGAACCTGCACAAAGAAAACAATACAAAAAGCACACACAGATTTATAGTGGTTCCTCAACTTATGGGTAAATCCACTCTCCTCCCACCTTACCAACTTCCTATTAGTCAAGGAACTTCTCCAAAACTCTGCTCCAAAGAGCTTACACCTCAAATCTCTCAGGATCTCTCAGTATCCTCAAAGAATTACAACCTAGACACAAGGGCCTACAACTCAGTGATCAGCTGATTACCTACCTCAGGCAAAAGGCCCTACTCTTAGGCTGGGAGGACAGCCCTACCTTTGATCCAAAGGATCCTATCTAAGAGAGTTACACTCTCTTATAGCTCAAACAAATTGCCCTACCTCAGCCCAGTGGCCCTACAGCTCTGATATAGTTGGATCCTACAACTCAGAGAGCTTTACTCTCTTATAACTCAGGCAATATTTCCCTATCTCAGGTTAGTGGCCCCACAGCTCAGATCCAGTTGGATCCTACAGAAAAGTGAAGATTTGAATGTTTTGACACAGGAAAATTTCTCTGTCAAAAGCTAGTGTTGAGTTAACTCAGCACTATCTTGCTTTACAGCAGCAGGTAGAAGTTCTCCCTCTGTTGGAAGAAACTCAGAATGAATATTCTGATCTTACTGAAGAAGAAGGTGAACTTATGTTCTTCAATTGAGCCTACTGGAGAATGATGGCTTTACTTTCTTCCTCTATCAAAAATCTTTCTGATTGTGCTGTACCAGGTGAAGAAGCAATAGCTCACTAAACTTTTTGTGCTCCTGGAGGAATACCTCAAGCTCTATCTCAACAGTAATGGTGAGAGAGATGAAGTACAGCCGCAACCCCCTTTTTTGAAATTGATAAAGCCCTAAAAGTTCTTCTTCACCTTGGCCCATCTCTTTCTTCTGTAGTTCGCTGATCAACGGCTCTTAGAGATTAGTGGGCCCCACTTGCAGCTTCCAGCTGCACCTTGCTTTAACGGAAGAAGACGTACCATAGCTTCTCGACAAAGTTTTTCGTGTTCTGTAGCTTCTCCGTACTTGATTTGAAATCAGTTGACTTTGTCGATTTTACTGACGTCAGCATCTGTGAACTTCGCCAAAATCGAGCATCAATAGAATTGGCGTTAAGTGAATGAGCTTCACTCAACGCCAAGACACTTAGACAAAATTCTGTCTATCTAGGCATTGATAGCGTTGAGTGAGCACGCCTCACTCAACGCTTTTTGCCTTAGCACATTCTTTAGCCTTTTCTGCATGTGTAACACCCCTATCCGTCACATAGCATATAGCAGTAGGTCCGGCCTGGGCCCGACGCCATATACCACAGACAGACCGAAGGGTTACTAAATAAAACCATCCTTCCAATAACAAACGTCCTACACAGAACACATTCTAGCGGAAGCATTTTAAATGTTGCAAAGAAAAGAACCCAAGCCACAGCATGAATGCCCACTAAAATACAAAAAATAGGAATGAGCGTACAAATACACAAAGTACTTGGCCTTATGGCCTTACATGAGTTTAATTTAAACAAAAGGTGTCTTTCAAACATCGGCATGCAGGCCGGTCACACATGAGAATAAAATCAAACATTCGCAAAGGACTTCGAGAGCTGGCTCAGCAACAAGGGCTTCAGCCCGCTATTTGCCACTAGGCTCCTCAGCACCTGCAAGCAACAATCCACCACAATGGATGCAAACAAAAGCAACGGTCAGCTAAAGCTGACTAAATTATAATGACCCCACCGCTTTCTTGGGGTGGCGGTGCTCCTTCCCTGCATTGCGTTAGTATACTCCAACGATTAAAGTGAAAGTACAACATTTGCACAATACACCACAGGTGCAGGCCCGCACGGCCACACACCCCATGCTCTCAGGGCATTTACTCGATGAACCCGGTAAAAATTTGTGGTCTCACCACCGCCGCCAGGACGGCAAACCTCGTGAGCATTATAGACTTTCCGGCATAAGCCTAAGACCCTCCATCTATGCCAACGGTAAGTACCACGTACCTTAGGTCTCTTTAACCGAACCACATAGAGTAAGTACGGTTCCACCTAACCCGTTGCTCACACCGCCACATCAATTTAAGCCATAAGCATGGGTCAAGCTTCCCCGAGGCCCAAATCGATCACACAAATTTTACATAACCCAGTTATGTGCAAGTTGGCTCCCAGGACACCAAGATGGCATAACCACGCTTCTGCCCAGTTTTTCGGGTGCACCTTGGAGTTAGTCCCCAAGGCTCCTTGCTGCAAACTACCGTGTAGAAAGCCCGAAAACAACCATCGGTACAGAGACTTCTCCGACTATTCATGTATAAAGAAACATCACCGATCAAGACCAACTTGTCAGGGTAGGCTTCACACACCATGTCTATGTCCATACTTCGATTCCGAACTCTACATGCAAAACAACGGGGACTATTCATGTCCACCCAAAGTAAAAACCTCCACTCACCGCACACTCGCGAGAGTGGGTTCCCTATGCAAAAAGGAAGAGTACTTCACATGTACAAAAAGGGATCATTACTCTTGTGGTTCTCTTTGGCGTCATGGAGATCTAGAAGGATGAAAGCATCGCAACGGCCTCGCCTCCGTAGATCTGGACGCAGCTTGCGATTTGGGGATCCGAAGCTCCTCCGGCGGCCAGATCTCTATTTCTCCTTCTTCCTTGCTCTCCGCACTCTCTAAAGCTTTTAGAAAGAGAAAACTCAAAGTGGAATGAGGGTTTCAAACCCTATTCCCGGCCTTAACTTAGCAAGGACCAGTCTGGGCCCTTGGATCCTAATAGAAGGAAACGTGGGGCCACGATTCACACTTAAAACCAATTTCCTAGGCCGAACACGGCTTATGACATGCCCGTGTCCAAGGCCGTATTCCACACTCGCCGTAAAAAAAAAAATACAGAACAGGACACGGCCTCTGACACAGCTTGGGACACGCCTGTGTCAAGCATGGACACGGCCGTGTCATAGGTCGTATGCCTCAATTGACGTTGAAACTATCGCATCCCGAACAGGACACGACCATGTGACATTCCTGTATCACAGGCTGTGGGCCATACACGCTCATGTCCCAGGCCGTGTAACTTATCTGACACAGCCCGATAAACAGCCCGAGCAGGACACATCCCTGGACACGCCCGTATCTCAGGTCGTGTGCCCAACCTCCAATGATCGACGACTGCATTTCGTCGACCACGCGGAGAATCGTCCAACTCATAGCAGGACACGGGCATGGACATGCCCGTGTCCAAGGCCGTGTGACCCATATTAGTGCCCAGATTGGCCTTAAGATGCTACCAGATCATTCCCGAAATTTGGGGCGTTACAATTCTCCCCCCCCCCTAAAAGAATTTCATTCCGAAATTATCGAATAGAAAGAACTCAAACTTAAACGGTACCTGAGAGGAAAAGCTCGGGATACTCCTCAAGCATGGTCTGCTCTTGCTCCCACGAAAGCTCCTCACGACCGCAGTTGTCCCAACAGACTTTGACAATCCTGATGTCCTTATTACGAAGTCGCTTGACTTCAAAGTCCTCAATGGGAACGGGTTTGATCTTTGTCGTCAACCAATTATCGACGGGTACTTGATCGGCCGTAACAACTTGTGATGACTCTTGCACCGCCTTCCTCAACACCGATATATCGAATACGTCGTGTTGACAACTCAATTCCACTGATAGCTTCAGTCGATAAGCTGCTTCACCAATACGCTCCAGAACCTCAAATGGTCAAAGGTACCTCGGGCTTAGCTTCTTCAAGCGTCGTACCCATGAAACACCCTTGAACGGCTTAATATTTAAGTATAACTAGTTGCAAACAACAAACTCAACGTTCTAATGCTTAGCATTATAGTATTTAGCCTGCCTGTCCTGAGCGATCAGCAGTCGTTCTCGTATAGTGCGTACCAACGAAGTGGCGTCTTCCACCTCTTGTCATTTATACAACTTTGACTCACCCGTTTCCAATCATGATAACGTCGTGCAACATTTTCTACCATATAGGGCCTCGAAGGGCGCCATTTGAATACTTGCTTGGTAGGTGTTGTTATAAGCAAACTCCACCAAGTACAGTTGATCTTGCCACTACTTCCCGAAATCCAAGACGCGCATGCGAAGCATGTCCTCCATCATCCTATTGACACTCTCAGTCTGACCTACCGTCTGCGGATGAAAGGTCGTGCTCAAACTTAGCTTGGTCCCCAACATTTATTGCACCAACCTCCAGTCATTGGACGTGAACCGCCCATCTCGATCACTCACAATGCTGCGGGGCACACCGTGTAGTCGAACAATGTTATCCATATAGAGTTTTGCCAGTTTAGCCACCGAATCATCCTTCCTATTCGGAATGAAGTGTGACACCTTCGTCAAATGATCCACGATCACCCAGATGTCATCGTTCCCCTTCTATGATCTTGGCAAAACATGCACAAAATCCATAGAAATATCGTCGAATTTCTACTCTGGGATAGGCAAGGTCTTCAAGAAACCTATGGGCTTCTGGCACTCCGCTTTCACTAAGGTGCACGTTTGACACTTCGCAATGTAAAGTGTCACGTCCTTCTTAAGTCTTGGCCACCAGAACAACTTCTTCATATCACAGTACATCTTCGTGCTCCATGGGTGAATCGAGTACTTGCTATGATGAGCCTCGTACATCAATTCCTCTCACAGTTTACCCACATTTTGGACGCACATACGACTGTCCTTCCATAACAGTCCATCAACAACACCAAATTGGGAATTTGACCCATCCACAGCCTCATCCATGCTATGCATCATGTTGCTATCCAAAACCAGAGCCTGTTGAATCCTATCAGCGAGGTCATATTGCACCTTTGTCCAGTTCAGCTGTGCTTCGGCACTCGTCTGCTTGTCAATACAAGAGATCTCTAGTGCCTCCGAATCCCGAATCAAACGCTCATCATGAACTGACAACCAGTTGGCCTGCGCGGGAGCCTTGTGACTCAACGCATTAGTAACCGCATTGCCTTTCCCAGACACATAATGTATCCTGAAGGTGTAGTCCCCCAGGAACTCCATCCACCTCCGCTGCCGCATGTTTAGATACTTTTGATCCAACAAGTACTTTAGGCTCTTGTGGTCGGTATAGATATCGACCTTCACACCGTACAGGTAATGCCTCCACAGCTTTAGGGCAAATATCACGGCCGCTAACTCCAAGTCATGGACCGGATAATTCCTCTCGTGTACCTTCAGCTGACGCGAGCCATAAGCTATTATACTCCCATGCTATAGTAGAACACAACCCAAACAACTGCCCGAAGCATCACTATAGATCTAAAAACCTTCGGTCCCACTCGACGAACATAGAACAGGCGTCGTGGTCAACTGTCTCTTTAGCTCTTCGAAAGCTTGTGCGCACTTAGGCGTATAAACAAACTTCTGATCTTTCCTTGTCAAAGTTGTGAGGGGTAATGCTATCCGCGAGAAGTTCTCTATGAAGCGCCTGTAATAGCCGGCAAGACCCAGAAAACTCCGGACTTCCGCTACCGTAGACAGCACAAGTCACTCCTGTATCGCAACTATCTTTGCTGGATCCACTGCAATCCCTTCTCCACTGACTATATGACCAAGGAATGCCACCGAGGATAACCAGAATTCACATTTGGAGAATTTCGCATATAGTTGGTTCCTCCTCAGCGTCTCCAACACCAAATGCAGATGCTTAAAGTGATCCTCCTCACACTACGAGTACACCAATATATCGTCGATAAAGACTATCACAAAGTGGTCCAGGTACTCTCTGAATGTTCTATTCATCAGATCCATAAACACGGATGGCGCATTAGTCAGCCCAAATGGCATGACAGTAAACTCATAATGCCCATACCTCGTGCTGAAAGCTGTCTTGGGGATATCACTTTCTCTTATCCTCAGCTGATAATATCCGGATTTAAGATCCAATTTCGAGTACACCGATTACCCAACTAATTTATCGAACAAATCATCAATCCATGGGATCAGATACTTATTCTTCTCTATCAACTTATTCAGCACTCGATAATCTATACAGAGTCGCAAACTTCCATCCTTCTTCTTAACAAAAAGGACCGGTGCGCTCCAAGGCGACGAACTTGGACGCACATAACCCAGTTCCAACAGCTCTTCAAGCTGAACCTTTAGTTCCGCCATCTCCATAGGCGCTAACCGATACGGAGAGCGTGACATAGGTTTGGCACCTGTCACTAGCTCAATTGTGAAGTCAATCTCTCGCTGTAGTGGGGCTCCAGGGAGATCGTCAAGGAACACGTCAGGATACTCGGATAAAACCGGGATACCGTCCAAACTAGGCTTAGTCTTCGAAGTCTCCACTAGTGTGAAAAACAGCTCTGCATTAACACAAACTGCCTTAACCACTTGAAGAGCAGACATCAAAGTCTTGCTCGCCCCTTTCAGGCCCGTAAATGTTGTCTCTCAACCAGTTCCCAACTTGACCTCCTTGTGGTTGCAATCAATGTATGATTGCTGCTCCGAGAGCCAGTCTATACCAAATATCACATCAAACTCCACCAGCGGCAGTAACAAGTCTTGCAAGTCAAACTCTTGACTCCCAATCCGTATCTTTATGCCATAGACTCTATTCACGCGCATTGAACACCCAATAGGCAACAACACATCCAATTTTTACTTTGCCATCGAAGAAGGTACTCCGATGCGTGATATAAATCCTTCGGAAAAAAAGGAGTGCGAAGCTCCCGTATCGAAAAGTGCTCTCGCCGGATTATCGAAAATCAAAACAAAGCCTAGTACAAGCAGTAATAAGCTAACATGCGCAAGGTAACAAGTATTTAAAGCCAAACTACTATAAATTTAAACCGTACCTGTCACCACATCAGCTTGTTTTATGGCCTCCTGCTGGCAAAGATTATAAACTCTAGGCTGGGTTGGAGCATAGTGTGATGCGGTTGACTCCGCCGCTTTGCCCTTCTCCTCATACGTTGCTCCCAGCTTCCTCTTAGACTTTGGGCGTCCGCTCCAGCAATCTCGGGCGAAATGCCCCGGCTTCCTATAATTGTAGCATGTGCCCGGGGTTCGGCCTGTAGTCACCCCAGATACACCAGAAGAAGGGGTTGGACCTGAAGTCCTAGCCTTCTTATTAAACTTACGAAACCCAGACTTTGAGGTAGTCGGCATCTTGAAGTCTGTCCTCTTTGCACTAGAGTCTTTCTTTGCTTGTACATTCCTCAGATCTTTCTCCAACGACCGGGCTGTGTTGACCAAGGTTAGAAAACCCTGCGTCATAGGCCCCAAGAACAGTAGCCTTAGGTCATCCCGCAGACCCTTATAAAACTGGTTTGTCTTACGCTCCTCATCAGCGAATGTAGAGCTAGCGTACCGACCCAACCATGTAAATTCATGGAGGTACTCATCCACACTACTATCTCCTTGCGTCAACTTTTGAACCTCATTCTCCATCGCAATCCTCTCAGCCGAGGGAAGGTACCTTGCCAAGAATAGTCTCTAAAATTCCTCCATTGAGACGTCCGTGAGTTGCCTCCCCCCAAGTGGTGTAGCTCTAAACCTTCCAACCACAACCTTGCATCACCATCAAATAGGAAAGTGGCTATGGTGGTCTTTTGCCACTCCTCCGTTTCCGTAGCCGTCAAGACTCTCTAAACTCGGGAGAGCCAATCCTCAGCTTGAGATGGGTTCCAGTCCCCGAGAATATCGGAGGATTGAAGCCCATAACATGTTTGAGCTACTTTTCGGTCGCTCTTCTAGGTATCAATGGCTTCAACACCACCTGTTCAAACCTTCTCGGTTCTGCCGCTTGAAGCGGTACCTGCTTCACTACAGTGGCAGGATGTTGCATTTGCCTTGCAGACTGAGCATTTATCATAGTGAACACTGCTTCAGCCACCAATCTTATGGTTTCTGTCGAAGGAGGTGTTGTAGGAACATCATTCGGTGCGCTACTTACCTTATAATGCGGGTTTTCTGAAGGCCCTACACCACTCCTAGTCACCTATAGACATACAAAACACCGTTAAATGACCGAACAATATTGCAAAAAGCAATTATAGGAACACACAGGTTCCTCAAACATGTGTATTTTCATTCCTAAGTGGACATTCATGTGTTATTTTTATATTATAACGACGACGCACATACTTGTGCTCACCACCCCTTAAAATAATTCGCCCACGAATTCGTTTAAGCATGACCAAAACCGATAGTCTGATACCAAATTGTAACACCCCTATCCGTAACATTGCATATAGCAGTAGGTCCAGCCGGGTCCCGACGTCATATACCATAGACAAACCAAAGGGTTACTAAATGAAACCATCCTTCCAATAACAAACGTCCTACACAGAGCACATTCTATGTAAGACTCCCTTTTTTTTTTTTTCAAACCCGGGGTCTTAGCCCAGAATTGCCGCTTTGCGGTGGTACCGACATCTCGGGAAGGTAACCACTACAAAACGCCAATTCTGCCGGCCCTTTTCGATCACAAGAGAGAGAAGCATTTATACAAAAGTGTAAGCAAGTCCACAGAAAACATATATATAAAAAGAGAATCATATCCAGAGCTTGTACTACCCCTATAATCCACTCTACCCAATTTTCATCACTTTTCAATGTGATTTGGTGTCATTTCCTATCTCTACAAGTTTTGCGCCCTAAACTAGGGTTAGATTTTTAGATATCCCAACGATCTCCAAACCTACTAGGATTTCATCCAGAGAACTACGTTAGCCCTATGGTCCTCATCACCCAACCTCGGGTCAATCCAAGGTCATTTGACCACATGACCTTCACAAACCACCAAGGTCCATCCTTAGGGTTTGGCCTTGGTCCTTAGGGTAAATTTACCCCGATCCACCTCAAACTCCATGAGGGGGTGCTAGAGAACATTACTAGCCAGTGGTAAAAGTCTCAGCCTCTGTTGAGGTGATCTCACCACTCAAACTTCAAAAGTGCACTTTTAACCTAAGACCCCTTATTAGGGCAAAACTTAGGGTTGAACATTTCTAATCCAAACCATCTCCAAATGAGATGAAAAATTATACAGAACCTTATGGTGAACCCAGGGACCACTCACCGAAATTTGGGAGGGTTTGGAAATTATTTAGCCACCTAATTAAATTCGGCTAGGATTATTGAATTTTTCTAAAAACTATAGAAAAATATTCTCCAAAAATTCTCATTTTTGGATAGCACCTAGATATATGTAAGATTAGACCACGCCCTAAATTTCAAGTCATTTGGATGACTGGATTGGAGTGGGGAATTTTTCTAAGGTCAAGACAGCCCTCTGGATAGACCTCACCAAAAAGGGTGCTGTGGTCTAACCAGGATTCCAAATTGAATGAAATTAATTTTGAATAAAACTAGACTTCAAGGGCTACAGTTTCTATGTTGACCACTTTTCCTGTAGGAGCCTCTAAGTATTTTGCCCAAATTATTTATCATGACAGAAATCTCATTCAGAAATTGATTCAAAAACTAGAATTATTTCTCATGCCACTGTTCATCTTTTTCAACAGCCCGAAACAGAGGCCTAAAACCTAATATCCTGTAGCTTTTTCCAAGCTATTTCCCGGCCACCCGGCCATCTCCCTGGCCGGCCACCACCACCACCACCTCTGCTGAGGTGAGGGCTACCGTCGGGCGGCGACACGGCCGCCGGAGAGGCGGTTTCTGGCGAACCCGCCACCATGAAATTTTCGGAAAACCACCATTACGCTCACCCGATCTGGCTCTTTTGAGCCCGATATCTCTCCTAACGATTCCTAAGATCTATCCGCAGAAGAAGAGGGAGGGGAGGACCTTGTTCGCGGGTTGAAGGCGTGCAGAGTGTCGGGAATCCATTTGCGCAGTGGTGGCGTCGCCGGAAATTCTTCAACAGCAAGGAGGAAGTCTGAACAGTTGAGGGAGTGTAACCTTTTCCTCTTGCTGTCAGGAATCTTTTATAGACGAGCAAATGGGGAGGGGAACGGGTGAAACGTTGGAGATGAAACGTTGGCGGCCATTAATAACACCCCTTATGACGTTTCGGTTATGACGAATGGCAGTTGAAAAGTTGGAGATGAAGAGGTGCTTGCCAGGTGGCAATTTCCTACTGGACCCACTTTTCCTTAATTATTAACATAATTAAAGTAGGGAACGACCCATAAATACTCTTGATTTTTCATCCCCACAGCCAGAATTTATTAAGGCGTCGGTTACCGAAACTTCCAGTCTGGCTGACGTTTCGGCCTTGGTCACGGGCGTGACACATAGGTCACGGGCGTGACAGGCCCGGTTAGCAGTTCTGGGTTCGACGATCGTCGAACTAAGATCGACGATCGTCGAAGGGTGGTCACGGGCGTGTCACTTGGGTCACGGGCGTGACAGGTCTGGAGACCAATTCTGGTTCGACGATCGTCGAATTGGGATCGACGATCGTCGAGCGTGTCACGCCCTATGTCACGGGCGTGACAGGTCTGGAGACCAATTCTGGTTCGACGATCGTCGAATTGGGATCGACGATCGTCGAGCGTGTCACGCCCTATGTCACGGGCGTGACATGGCTGGTCACGGGCGTGACAGGCCCGTGTGGCCGAATTTGGTTCGACGATCGTCGAATTGGGATCGACGATCGTCGAGCGTGTGACGCCCTTTGTCACGGGCGTGACATGGCAAGTCACGGGCATGACAGACCCGTGTTTCCGAATTTGGTTCGACGATCGTCGAATTGGGATCGACGATCATCGAGCGTGTCACGCCCTTTGTCACGGGCGTGACATGGCGGGTCACGGGCGTGACCAACCCGTGACCCGATTTCTTAGTCGATTTATATCAAGTTTTGGGCTCCCTAGGGTTCTACCACAACCAACCGACTCCTAGGGGTCTAGCCGGAAATGGGATGTTACAAATCCCAATAAACAAAACAAAGATTTCGTCCCCGAAATCAAGGTTAAGCCTACGGGACTCAAATCGGGAAAATAAGCTTGTAACATCCCATGAGAACCGAATGATTACCTCCCTACGTTACGTTTGTTTGTGCGGTTTCGAATCTAAGGTTAATTCGCCCACTTAACTAGGTATATAGACCCCAATAAACAAAAGATTAGCCCCTATTCTTGAAATTTCAATTCCATTGGTTTAAAACAGGAAGGCAAATTGATTGTCCAGAGGGGTTTTGAGGTATACCTGACGAAAAAGTTCCGGATATTTTTGCCGCATCAAGTCCTGTGGCTCCCAAGTATGCTCCTCCTGCCCATGATTGTTCCACAGAACCTTGACTAACGGGACCTTCTTTCTCCGCAAGACCCGCACTGCCGTATCGTCAATCCTGATAGGCTCCACGTTGACTGACCGATCCGAGGCCACCAGGCCATCTGCCGAGGGAATCAGCTGCTCAGGGCGTAGCAGAGCCCTCCGAAGTGAGGAGACGTGGAAGTCGTCATGCAATCCCGCTAACTCCGGCGGTAGTTCCAGTTTATAGGCTAAGGGGCCGATCCGCTCCAGGATCCTATAGGGCCCCATATATCTTGGACTGAGCTTCCTCCGCCCGCGAACCCGCGAGACTCCGTGCATCGGCCGTATCTTCAAGAAAACTCGGTCCCCCACCTGGAACTCCACTTGACGATGCCTCGCATCGTAGTATTTCGCCTGTCTACTCTGGGCTTCCAACATCCTGTCTCGGATCAACCTAATCTGAGCATCTGTATCTCCCACAAACTTCGAGCCCAGTGCCTGCGGATCCTCATCCTGAACCCATGATAGTGGGGTTCTGCATCTCCTTCCGTACAATGCTTCGTATGGAGCCATGCCTATGCTGGACTGATGAGCGTTGTTGTACGAGAACTCGACCAGTGGCAACAATCTCTCCCAAGGCTCGCCACGGTCCAAAATACACAGTCGTAACAGATCCTCCAGTGTACGGTTTGTGCGCTCTGTCTGTCCGTCGGTCTGAGGGTGGAAAGCTGTGCTAAAAGTCAACCGAGAACCCAGATGGGCCTGGACTGACCTCCACTCCCTGGATGTAAACCGCCCATCCCGATCCGAAACGATAGTCTTGGGCACCCCATGATAACGCACAAACTGTTCAATGAACCTCCGTACTAATTCACTGACCGGTGTGTCCTTCGCCACTGGGATGAATCTGGCCACCTTTGTCAGCCTGTCCACTATCACCCAGATCGAGTCGTTCCCCGCACGGGATCTAGGTAGCCCATGTATAAAGTCCATGGCTATATCCTCAAACTTCCACTCCGACACTGGTAGCGGCTGCAGCAATCCTGCCGGGTTCCTACACTCCGCCTTCACGAGCTGGCAGGCCTCACAATGCGTCACAAAATAGGTAATATCTTTCTTCATACCCGGCCAATACATCGTCCTCTTTAAATCCTTTACCATCTTGGTGATCCCCGGGTGTACCGAATACCGGCTGCAGTGAGCTTCCGTCAAAATGTCCTCCCGGATCCGTCCTCCTGCTGGTATGTAGACTCTGCCCCGGAAACACAGAAGCCCATCCCTCAAGGTGTAATCTCCTGTTGTGCCTTCCTCCAAGGCCCGGAATATCGACTCAGCTCTCTCGTCCAGCCTCTGCCCATCTCTGATGCGGTCTCGGATGTCATCTGTAGTAGCCATCGACCCCAGGTACTCCATGTACAGCTCCGGGTCATCCTCAGATACTAGCGAAATCTGCATCTCCTCGAATGATCTAATCAACTCCAAGGCCATCAGCTGCGGGCCTACTGCAGTCGTACTCGCTCTCCGGATCAGAGCATCCGCAACCACGTTCGCCTTCCCCGGATGGTAGTGCATGGTATACTGGTAGTCCGAAAGGAACTCCACCCAGCGTCTCTGCCTGATGTTTAACTCCTTCTGGGTGTCGACGTACTTCAGATTCTTGTGGTCGGAGAAGATATCACAATGCACCCCGTAGAGATAGTGCCGCCAGATCTTAAGAGCAAAAATGACTGCCCCCATCTCCAAATCGTGCACGGGGTAGTTCTGCTCGTGCTGCTTCAACTGACGGGAGGTATAGGCTATTACGTGCCCATTCTGCATAAGGACGGCACCCATACCCTGATAAGATGCATCTGCATATACCTGGAATCCCTCCCTCCATGATGGGAGAGCAAGGATGGGGGCCGAGGTGAGACGATCCTTCAGCTCCTGGAAGGCAGATTCGCACCGCGGCGTCCAAGTAAAAGGGGACTCCTTCTTCGTCAGAGACGTAAGAGGAAGGGCAATCTGAGAGAACCCCTTTACGAACTTCCGGTAGTAACCGGCAAGTCCCAAGAAACTCCGAACGTCCGTAGCCGACTTTAGTGGTGGCCAATCCCGTACTGCCTGGATCTTTGCCGGATCCACTGCCAGGCCTGCTCCACTGATGACATGGCCCAGAAAGGCCACCTCCTTTAGCCAGAACTGGCACTTGCTGTACTTGGCATACATCTCGTGCTCACGCAGCTTCTCCAAGGTCAAGGCTAGATGTCTCGCGTGCTCCTCCTCCGTCCTTGAATAGATGAGGATGTCGTCGATGAATACAATGACGAAGACATCCAGGTACTCCTTGAACACCCGATTCATCATAGTCATGAATGCGGAGGGTGCATTCGTGAGCCCGAACGGCATCACGGTAAACTCGTATAAGCCGTATCTGCTGCTGAACGCCGTCTTCGGGATGTCCTCCTCCCGAATGCGAAGCTGGTAGTACCCTGACCTCAGATCCAGCTTTGAGAACCAATGGGCTCCCTCCAGCTGGTCAAAAAGCTCATCTATCCGTGGTAAGGGATAAGTGTTCCGGACCGTCAACCTGTTCAGAGCCCGGTAATCTATGCACAGTCGGAGGGTCCCGTCTTTCTTCTTAACGAACAGCACCGGAGCTCCCCATGGTGAAGAGCTAGGCCGAACGAACCCGGCCTCCACTAACTCCTGAAGCTGACTCCGGAATTCCACCAACTCCTTTGGGGCCATTCGATAGGGAGCTCTGGATACCGGCTTAGCCCCCGGTACGAGCTGAATCTGAAAGTCCCTCTCTCGGTGCGGGGGTAACCCTGGTAGCTTCTCCGGAAACACGTCGGCGAAGTCCCGCACCACTGGAATATCTGCAATGGAGTCCTTGGCTACGACCGCCTCAAAGAGGATCTGATAAACCTCTTCCCCCTGCAGGTGGGCCTTAACGGCCTGTATAGATGAAAGTAAGGTACGGGGTGCTGATATAATACCTTCGATAACAATGAAGGAGTCGCCGTGCCTCACGGTGATCCTCTTCGCCACGCAATCGATTTGGGCATGGTTCCAGTACAGCCAGGTCATGCCCAGAATCAGATCGTAATCTGGCATCCTCAAAACCGTCGCTGGTGCCTCAAACGCCTTTCCGCCGATCCTCGCTTCCATATCACAATGAGTAGAGGTCAAAATCTCTGATCCATCGGGTAGGCGCACCCTCAGCATCTTCCCGGTGCTCAGCTCCACTCCTGCCAGTCCTTTCACGAAATCCTCTGACACGAATGATTGCGATGCACCGGTGTCAAAGAGGGTGTGAGCGGGCTTGCCGCTAACGAAAACTATGCCTGGGGTAATTAAGTGTCTTAGTATTTTTGTTGCAGTTCATCTTCTCTTAAATTTCTAAGCAGGTTACGTCTAAAATAGTAGTTTATATGAAGAAAATTTAAAAGTGCTGCCATACCTGTGATAACCTGCTCCGGGTTCCGAGGCTGTGTCAGGTCTAGAGCATACACCTGCTCTCTCTCTTGCCTACGGCCTCGATCCTGAAATCCTCGTCCTCGGTCCTGTCCTTGTCCGCCAAACTGTCGGGGAGGTGGGGCGCCCTGATGTGCTGGTGGGGGTGCTCGCCCCACAGGGCAGTTCCGCTTGATATGCCCCGGCTGGTTGCACTGATAACATACCGGTGGCTGCCCTGCCGTCCTTGGCATTTCCAGCATCTATATAGGCTGGGGAGCCAATATCCCCTGATTCCTCTGCTCCTGCCCAAACTCCTGACGGGGCTGCTCCCTGTTCCTTCTCTCTCCAATAATCTGGCCTCGAGGGCGGTCTCTACGTCCTCCAATCATTGTGTCCTCAGCCGGTCTCTTCCGGCTCCTCACTGTAAGCTGATCCGCCTCTCTCTTCTTAGCCATCTCCAGAATCCTGGCCAGACTCCCCTCTGAAACGAAAAGGAGGGCCTGCCTCATGTCATCCTGCAGCCCCTTATAAAACCTCCGGGCATAGCCAGCGTCGTCTAACTGGTAAGCGTCCGCATAACGAGCCAGGTGAGTGAACTCCTGATAGTACTCCACCACAGTCCTGCTCCCCTGCCTCAACCGCAGGAACCTATCCTCCAGGTCATCTCTCGCCGACTGAGGTACAAAGTGTCCCAAGAGCGCTGCTCTGAACTCCTCCCAAGTAATATCGGCACAATCCACCCCTGCAAAGGTGGTGTCCAGCTGAGATTTCCACCATCTCTTTCCGTGTGACTCTAAGCAGGAGACTGCCAAAGCAACTGCCTCCCCGTGGGGCATCGAATCCCTGCCAGCATCTCGTAAATGGTGTCCAACCACTCCTCCGTATGTACTGCGGACTCCGTCCCCTGGTAGGATGGAGGGGATAGTCCCCGGAAGACAGTCATCCAATTGGCCCCGGGGTTCGGCTGTGGGGCCGGGGCTTGCTGAGCTCTGAAGGCCTCCAGGATGGCCGTCAATGTTTGCCCCATCTCCGTCTGCTGGAACGGAACGGGTGCTGGCGGAGTCAGGACCACATCCGAGGCCTGAGGTGTCCCCTGCTGCGATGTAGGGTTCGTCGCAGGCTACAAGCAAAAATTCCATTTGTTAGAGAGCGAATGAATGGAATTTAAGAAGAGTTATGATGGACTTCACATGTGATTTCCCTTATGGGCACACCACTGCTTCCGCTGCTAGTTTGTCCGCAAACTAAGCTCGCACGGGGGTGGCCCAAGGTTTCTGTGGACTACTTCTCTTTCGATCGAGGTCTGCTCTGATACCACTTGTAAGACCCCCTTTTTTTGCTTTAGTTCTAACCCTAGAGTATTAAGACTCTTCCTCTTCTTCCCGGGACGGACGATCTTTCGTCGTTCCCGTACTCCCTTACCCTAACCAGTCCCACATTCTACTTATCATGACTTCTAATAATGAACTCGTTCTAAACTTGCCCTACCAACCATCGATTATCAGAATTCCGTGGTTTTACTAAATGCAGACCATCCTAAGCTATATGTGGTACACAAGGGGAGGTACTCCAAATTATCTTCCAAATCTCCTATAATATTTACTGGAGGACTATTAGGACTTAATTAGCTTAAATCCAGAAATTTATAATTTTCCTAATTAATCTGATATTTATTTTATTTTTCTCAAGGATTGGCCATGGGTAATTTTTAACATGAACTACATGATATTCCTAAGTTATGGGCACCCAAAAATTGTGATCACTAAATAACAGTAAGGTATCATCAAATACTAATTTGCAGGATTTTACAAAAGATATTTAGCCTCTAATTAATTTATCCATTATAATCCCATTATTCTCATGTAAAGAAGGAAGTACTGAAATTACTCTTCATAAAATTATGGAAAAATTACTGCTTAATAGTATGATACAGAAAAGGTCATTGTGCAAAGAATCATAATTTTATCAGCTTGCTAAGCACCAAAATAGATTTAATCCAATATCCATGATAAATAATACTTAATAAAGCAAGCCCTAGAATTAAGCTTCTAAAAATCCCATAAAAATTCACAGAGTTTTGAAATCATAATAAAGGTTCTCTGCCTAAATTTCATCAATTTTCCAGGAAGTTTGTACTCTCTAATAAATTTTCTAAGCAAATCATGCAACTACTAATTCATTAAAGAAGTACCCAAAATAGTGATCATAAAATTCATAGAAAAATATCCAGAGCTTGTACTACCCCTATAATCCACTCTACCCAATTTTCATCACTTTTCAATGTGATTTGGTGTCATTTCCTATCTCTACAAGTTTTGCGCCCTAAACTAGGGTTAGATTTTTAGATATCCCAACGATCTCCAAACCTACTAGGATTTCATCCAGAAAACTACGTTAGCCCTATGGTCCTCATCACCCAACCTCGGGTCAATCCAAGGTCATTTGACCACATGACCTTCACAAACCACCAAGGTCCATCCTTAGGGTTTGGCCTTGGTCCTTAGGGTAAATTTACCCCGATCCACCTCAAACTTCATGAGGTGGTGCTAGAGAACATTACTAGCCAGTGGTAAAAGTCTCAGCCTCTGTTGAGGTGATCTCACCACTCAAACTTCAAAAGTGCACTTTTAACCTAAGACCCCTTATTAGGGCAAAACTTAGGGTTGAACATTTCTAATCCAAACCATCTCCAAATGAGATGAAAAATTATACAGAATCTTATGGGGAACCCAGGGACCACTCACCGAAATTTGGGAGGGTTTGGAAATTATTTAGCCACCTAATTAAATTCGGCTAGGATTATTGAATTTTTCTAAAAACTATAGAAAAATATTCTCCAAAAATTCTCATTTTTGGATAGCGCCTAGATATATGTAAGATTAGACCACGCCCCAAATTTCAAGTCATTTGGATGACTGGATTGGAGTGGGGAATTTTTCTAAGGTCAAGACAGCCCTCTGGATAGACCTCACCAAAAAGGGTGCTGTGGTCTAACCAGGATTCCAAATTGAATGAAATTAATTTTGAATAAAACTAGACTTCAAGGGATACAGTTTCTATGTTGACCACTTTTCCTGTAGGAGCCTCTAAATATTTTGCCCAAATTATTTATCATGACAGAAATCTCATTCAGAAATTGATTCAAAAACTAGAATTATTTCTCATGCCACTGTTCATCTTTTTCAACAGCCCGAAACAGAGGCCTAAAATCTAATATCCTGTAGCTTTTTCCAAGCTATTTCCCGGCCACCCGGCCATCTCCCTGGCCGGCCACTACCACCACCACCTCTGCTGAGGTGAGGGCTACCGTCGGGCGGCGACACGGCCGCCGGAGAGGCGGTTTCCGGCGAACCCGCCACCATGAAATTTTCGGAAAACCACCATTACGCTCACCCGATCTGGCTCTTTTGAGCCCGATATCTCTCCTAACGATTCCTAAGATCTATCCGCAGAAGAAGAGGGAGGGGAGGACCTTGTTCGCGGGTTGAAGGTGTGCAGAGCGTCGGGAAGCCATTTGCGCAGTGGTGGCGTCGCCGGAAATTCTTCAACAGCAAGGAGGAAGTCTGAACAGTTGAGGGAGTGTAACCTTTTCCTCTTGCTGTCAGGAATCTTTTATAGACGAGCAAAAGGGAGGGGAACGGGTGAAACGTTGGAGATGAAACGTTGGCGGCCATTAATAACACCCCTTATGACGTTTCAGTTATGACGAATGGCAGTTGAAAAGTTGGAGATGAAGAGGTGCTTGCCAGGTGGCAATTTCCTACTGGACCCACTTTTCCTTAATTATTAAAATAATTAAAGTAGGGAACGACCCATAAATACTCTTGATTTTTCATCCCCACAGCCAGAATTTATTAAGGCGTCGGTTACCGAAACTTCCAGTCTGGCTGACGTTTAGGCCTTGGTCACGGGCGTGACACATAGGTCACGGGCGTGACAGGCCCGGTTAGCAGTTCTGGGTTCGACGATCGTCGAACTAAGATCGACAATCGTCGAAGGGTGGTCACGGGCATGTCACTTGGGTCACGGGCGTGACAGGTCTGGAGACCAATTCTGGTTCGACGATCGTCGAATTGGGATCGACGATCGTCGAGCGTGTCACGCCCTATGTCACGGGCGTGACAGGTCTGGAGACCAATTCTGGTTCGACGATCGTCGAATTGGGATCGACGATCGTCGAGCGTGTCATGCTCTATGTCACGGGCGTGACATGGCTGGTCACGGGCGTGACAGGCCCGTGTGGCCGAATTTGGTTCGACGATCGTCGAATTGGGATCGACGATCGTCGAGCGTGTGACGCCCTTTGTCACGGGCGTGACATGGCGGGTCACGGGCGTGACAGACCCGTGTTTCTGAATTTGGTTCGACGATCGTCGAATTGGGATCGACGATCGTCGAGCGTGTCACGCCCTTTGTCACGGGCGTGACATGGCGGGTCACGGGCGTGACCAACCCGTGACCCGATTTCTTAGTCGATTTATTTCAAGTTTTGGGCTCCCTAGGGTTCTACCACAACCAACCGACTCCTAGGGGTCTAGTCGGAAATGGGATGTTACATTCTAGCGGAAGCATTTTAAATGTTGCAAAGAAAAGAACCCAAGCCACAACATGAATTTCCACTAAAATACCCAAAGTAGGAATGAGCGTACAAATACACAAAGTACTTGGCCTTCGGGCCTTACATGAGTTTACTTTAAACAAATAGTGTCTTCCAAACATCGGCACGCAGGCCGATCACACATGAGAATAAAAGTAAACATTCACAAAGGCCTTTGAGGGCCAGCTCAACAACAAGGCCTTCAACCCGCTATTTGCCACTAGGCTCCGCAGAACCTGCAAGCAGCAATCCACCGCAACGGTGGCAAACAAAAGCAACGGTCAGCTAAAGCTGACCAAATTATAATGAACCACCCCTTTCTTAGGGTGGTGGTGCTCCTTCCCTACATTGAATTAGTACAATCCAACGATTAAAGTGAAATTACAACATTTGCACAATACATCACAAGTGCAGGCCCGCAAGGCCACACACCCCGTGCTCTCAAAGAACTTACTCGGTGAACCCAGTAAAAATCTGTGGTCTCACCACTGCCGCCAGGAAGGCAAACCTCGTGATCATTATAGTCTTTCCGTCCTAATCCTAAGACCCTCCATCTATGCCAACGGTAAGTACCACGTACCTTAGGTCGCTTTAACCGAACCACATAGAGCAGGTACGGTTCCGCCAAACCTGTTGCTCACACCGCCACATCAATTTAAGCCATAAACGTGGGTCAAGCTTACCTGAGTCCCAAATCGATCACACAAATTTTACATAACCCAGTTATGTGCAAGTTGGCTCCCAGGCCACCAAGATGGCAGAACCACGCTTCTGCCCAGTTTTTCGGGTGCACCTTGGAGTTAGTCCCCAAGGCTCCCTGCTGCAATCTACCGCGTAGAAAACCCGAAAACAACCATCAGCACGGAGACTTCTTCGGCTGTTCATGCATAAAGAAACATCACCGATCCAGACCAACATGTCCGGGTAGGCTTCACACACCATGCCTATGTCCGTACTTCGATTTCAGACTCTACATGCAAAACAACATGGACTATTCATGGCCACCCAAAGGAAAAACCTCCACTCACCGCACACTCGCGAGAGCAGGTTCCCTATGCAAAAAGAAAGAGGACTTCACATGTCCAAGAAGAGAATCGTTACCCTTGTGGTTCTCTTTGGCACCATGGAGATCTAGACGGATGAAAAAGCACCACAATGGCCTCGCCTCTGTAGATCTGGATGCGGCTTTCAATTTGGGGATCTGAAGCTCCTCCGGCGGCCGGATCTCTCTTTCTCCTTCTTCCTTGCTCTCCCCTCTCTCTAAAGCTTTTAGAAAGAGAAAACTCAAAGTGGAATGAGGATTTCAAACCCTATTCTCGGCCTTAACTCAGCAAGGACCAGCCTAGGCCCTTGGATCCCAATAGAAGGAAACAAACAGCCACGAGTCACACTTAAAACCAATTTCCTGGGCCGAACACGGCTTGTGACACGCCCGTGTCCAAGGCCGTGTTCTAGACTGGTCGTAAAACAGAAAATACAGAACAGGACACGGCCTCTGACACGGCTTGGGACACGACTGTGTCAAGCCTGGACACGCCCGTGTCATAGGTCGTGTGCCTCAATCTATGCTGAAACCTTCGCATCCCGGACAGGACACGGCCATGTGACACGCCCGTGTCATAGGCCGTGTGTCAGACACGCCCTGGGACACGCCCGTGTCCAAGGCCGTGTAACTTACTCGACACAGCCCGACAAACAGCCCGAGCAGGACACGACCCTAGACACGCCTGTGTCTCAGGCCGTGTGTAACACCCCCATCCGTCATATGGCATATAACAGAAGGTCCAGCTGGAACCTGGCACCATAAACCACGGACAGTCAGAGAGGTTACAGAATAATACCAAATACCCATCTACTCATCCTAACACAGAACATTCTAGCGGAAGCTTTTTAAACAGTTAATAGAACCCAAAATTTGCACAAGCATGGCATGTCCACTAATCAAAATAGGAATGAAATAAAACAAATCTACAAAAGAGTACATGGCCTTATGGCCTTACAAAGTTTCTCTTAACAAAGTAATGTCTTACAAACATCGGCTCGCAGGACGGTCATACATGACAGAAAGTAAAGATAGTAGTTCGCTACGGCCTTCGAGGGTCTGCACAGCAGCTTAGACTTCAACCCGCTACTTGGCGCTTGGTTCCGCAGCACCTGCAAGCAATTATTCCACCGCATGGTGGCAAACAGAGCAACAGTCAGCTAAAGCTGACCAAATTATAACGACCTTGTCCCCTTAATTGGGACGGCGGTGCTCCTTCCCTGCATATCGTTAGCCCAGCTAAATAATAAAGTGCATAAAAAGACTTTCGCCATAGGTGTAGGCTCGCTCGGCCAAACACCCTGTGCACTTTGGGCACATTCACGGTGAATCCGGTCAATTCCGAGGCTTCACCACCATCCTTTAGATGGCAAACAATGTGAGCATTTTTGAGTCCTTTCGACCATAGTCCAAGTGTCCCGACTATGCCAACGACCAATTCCACTTTAGGGCCTCTAGCACCGAACCACATAGCCTAGGTCCGTATCCACCTGCCCGTTGCTCACGCCGCCTAGTGACTTTAAGACGTACACACGGGCCAAGCTTCTCCCGGATCCTAAATCATTTCCAAACAACACATAACCCAGTTATGTTCGAGGCTGACTCCCCGACCGTCTAGTTAGTAGAATTATGTTTCTGCCCAGTTTTCCGGGTGCGCCTTGGAGCTAATCTCCAAGGATCCCTGCCGCAATCTAACGCGTAGAAACATGAAAACAACGCACGGAGTCTTCTCCGGCTATTCATGCAATGCAACATCACCGATCCAGACAAATACGTCCGGGTAGGCTTCACACACAATGCCTATGCTCGTACTTTGATTCCGGACTCTAAATAAGGGGGACTTCACATATCTACCCCAAGGAACACCGCGCACTCACCGCACACTCGCGGGAGTAGGTTTTCCCATGCAAAGGAAGAAAAGCTTCAAGTACTGGAGTTGAAAATCGTTACCCTTGAAGTCCGCTTCGGTGCCATGAAAAACTAGTCGGATAGAAAGCTTTGCAAAGGAATTCTCTCCACGGATCCGGTCTCGGTTCTCAGATTGGTGCTCCGATGCTCCGCCGGCGGCTGGATTCCTCCCTTCCTTCTCCTTTGATCTCTTCTCTCTCTTATTTCTTAGAAAGAGGGAGTTAAAGGTGAAAATGAGGAATAAAACCTCTAATCTTGGATTAAACATCAGCAGGAACTCATTTGGGCCGTTGGATCTTATTTAAAGAAAACTAACGGCTCAGATTAGTCTGAAAACTTTCATCTTGGGCCGAACATGTCTTTGCATACGGCCGTGTTCCAGGCCGTGTGCCTCGATCCAGCCACCCAAATCGAGCACAAAAAAGGACACGGGTTGGGACACGCCCGTATCCCAACCAAACACGCGTGTGTCGGGTCCTCGACACGCCCGTGTCCAGGGGCCGTGTCACAGATAACCGCAACGCCAACCGCCACGTCGCTTGGTGGACACAGGTGACGACACGCCCGTGTCAGATTTGACATGCCCGTGTCAACCAGTACACGGTCATGTTCGACAGTCGATACAAAACTCAGAAAATTCCAGAGAAGTACACGGCCAGGTGACACGCCCGTGTCCCATGCCGTGTGCACTGACACGCCCGTGTCCCAGGCCGTGTCCTTCACTGGACGACCTGACGCTGACACGGCCATGTGACACGCCCGTGTCATAGGCCGTGTTCACCCTACCAAGATCCACACTTGGTACAAACACCTCCCGTTTCAACACTACATTTCGAGGTGTTATAATTCTCCTCCCCTTAAAAAATTTTGAGCACGAAATTAAGAAAAGGGTGCACAAAACAATTTAAACATTACCTGAGTTGAAAAGTTCGGGATATTCCTCCAACATAGCCTGCTCTCGTTCCCAAGAAGGCTCCTCACGTCCGCAGTTGTCCCATCGGACCTTAACCATTCGAATTTCCTTGTTGCGGAGCCGTTTGACTTCAAAGTCTTCAATGCAAACTGGCTTGACCTTCATCGTCAACCCACTATCAATCGGCACTTGATCGACAACAACGACTTGTTAAGGCTCTTGAACCACCTTCCGCAAGACCGATACGTGGAACATATCGTGTAACCCACTCTACTCCACCGACAGCTTCAACCGATACGCTGCTTCCCCTATCCGCTCCAGGATCTCAAACGGCCCAAGGTATCTCGGACTCAGCTTCTTCAGGCGTTGAATCCGCGAGACACCCTTGAATGGCTTTATTTTCAGATACACCCAATCGCCAACACTGAACTCCACATTTCTATGCTTGGCATTATAGTATTTTGCCTGCCTGTCCTGAGCAATTTTTAACCGTTCCTGAATCATACGTACCATTGAAATGGCTTCTTCCACCGCCTGACGTTTGAATAACTTTGACTCGCCTGCCTCCAACCAAGACAACGGTGTGTGGAACCTTCTCCCATAAATGGCCTCGAAAGGCACCATTCCAATACTTGCTTGAAAACTGTTATTATACGCAAACTCTACCATGTATAGGTGATCCTCCCAGTGTTTTCCGAAATCTAGGAAGCACATGCGGAGCATGTCCTCCATCATCCTATTGACCCTTTCAGTCTGACCATCCGTTTGCGGGTGGAAGGCTGTGCTGAAACTCAGCTTAGTTCCCAATAACTTATGCACCAGCCTCCAGTAATTGGACGTGAAGCGCCCATCTCGGTCACTAACAATACTGCAGCGCACACCATACAACCGTACAATATTATCCACATAGAGATTAGCTAACTTTTCCACCGGATCTTCCTTCTTATTCGGAATGAAGTGCGACACTTTTGTCAGCCTATCTACGACCACCCAAATGACGTCATTTCCCTTCTGTGACTTTGTCAAACCGTGCACAAAATCCATGGATATGTCGTCGAACTTCCATTCCGGAATTGGAAAGGACTTTAGGAAACCTCCGGGCTTCTGGCACTCCGCCTTCACTAAGGCACATGTTTGGCACTTTGCTACATACAGCGCTACATCCTTCTTCAGCCCTTGCCACCAGACAACTTCTTCATGTCCCTATACATCTTCGTGCTCCCCGGGTTGATTGAGTACTTGGTGTGATGAGCCTCATACATCAATTCCTCCTGAAGTCTATCTGCACTAGGAATGCATAGGCGACCGTCCTTCCTTAGTAGTCCATCCACAACTGCAAACTGGGAATTTGACCCATCCAATGATTCATCCAATGCCTGCTTCATTGTGCTATCTTGAACAAAAGCCTGCCGAATCCTATCAGCTAGGTTGTACTACACCTCTGTCCAACATAATATTGCTTCAGCACGAGATTGCTTGTCGACGCAAGAGATCTCCAATGCCTCCAAATCACGGACTAATCTCTCATCATGCACCGCCAACCAGTTGGCCTGTGCCAGAGCCCTATGACTCAAAGCATCTGCAACTGCATTTCCTTTCCCAGGCACATAATGTATCTTGAAAGTGTAGTCCCCCAAGAACTCCATCCACCTTCATTGTCTCATGTTCAGGTCCTTCTGATCTAGTAAATACTTCAGGCTCTTATGATCGGTGTAAATGTCAACCTTTACACCGTATAGATAGTGTCTCCACAGCTTTAGAGCAAATATCACGACCGTTAATTCCAAATCATGGACCAGATAATTTCTCTCATGGACCTTCAACTGTCGCGATCTATACGCTATTACTCTCCTATGCTGTAGCAGAACACGGCCCAAACTACTGCCCGAAGCATCACTATAAATTTCAAATCCTTCGGACCCACTCGGCGAACACAAGATAGGTGCCGAGATCAACCGCCTCTTCAACTCTTCAAAAGCCTGCACGCACTCCAACGTCCATACAAACTTCTGATCCTTCCTTGTCAATGTCATGAGTGGTAGTGTGATCCGTGAGAAATTCTCCACAAAGCGCCTGTAGTAGCCGACAAGCCCCAAAAAGCTCTGGACTTCCGCCACCGTAGACAGCTCAGGACACTCCTGAATTGCCTCTATCTTTGACGGATCCACCGTAATCCCGTTACCACTAACAATATGCCCAAGGAACGCTATTGTGGACAACCAAAACTCACACTTGGAGAACTTAGCATACAACTGATTCTTCTTCAATGTCTCCAACTCCATATGCAGATGCTTGCAGTGATCATCCTCACACCGTGAGCACACCAAGATGTCGTCGATAAACACTATCGCAAATTGGTCCAGGTATTCTCTTAAGGTCCTATTCATTAGATCCATAAACACAGATGGTGCATTGGTCAGCTCAAATGGCATGACTGTAAACTTGTAATGTCCAAACCACGTGCTGAAAGCTGTCTTAGGGATATCACATTCCTTTATCCTTAGCTGGTAGTATCCGGATTTCAGGTCCAGCTTCGAATATACTATTGACCCAACTAACTGATCAAAAAGATCGTCAATCCTTGGGATCGGATACTTATTCTTTACCGTAAGTTTGTTCAACTCCCGATAATCAATACAAAGTCGCAAACTCCCATCTTTCTTCTTAACGAAAAAGACAAGTGCGCTCCAAGGCGACGAACTTGGACGCACATACCCTTGCTCTAACAACTCTTGCAGTTGTACTTTCAACTCCGCCATCTCCTTAGGCGCTATCCGATACGGAGAGCGTGACACCAGTTTGGCACCCGGCACCAGCTCAATTGTAAAATCAATCTCCCGTTGTGGAGGGGCTCCCGGGAGATTGTCTGGAAAAACATTAGGATACTCAGAAACCACTGCAATACTGTCTAGACTAGGATTAGGCATTGAAGCCTGTACTGAAATGACAAATAGCTCAGCACCAGACCGAACTGCCTTAATCACCTGAAGAGTCGACATCATAATCTTGCTCGACCCTTTCATGCCTGCAAACGTAGTCTCCCGCTCAGTATCCAGTCCCAACCTAACCTATTTTCAGTTACAGTCAATACAGGCTCGCTGCTCCAAAAGCCAGTCCATACCAAAGCAATGTGAGACCGACCACTCGTATGGTTAACCATCTGAGGGGGAGTATGCTAACAAGGAATATAGGACCCAAGGTATATTGGGTTCCTAAGGGAAACTGATTCTGTTTTGCAGGTATGTCCAAAGGCCACCAAAACTCCTATATGGTACTTGGACAGTGGATGCTCCCAGCATATGACTGGGACAAGAAGCCTGCTGCGTGATTACTCTCCAGTCGAAAATGGACCCAAAGTCATCTTTTGAGGATCAGATCGAGGAGTCACCAGAGGTTATAGTATGATTTACAACGGTATAGTCTCTATCACTGATGTGGCATATGTTGAAGGGTTAAATCATAACCTGATCAGTGTAAGTCAGTTCTGTGATAAAGGTTATGACGTTAAGTTCTGCAAGGATAAATGCCTAATAATATCGTGTGCCTCTTCGGAGACGGTATTAACAGGCATTAGGAGCAGAAACATCTTCTGTTTAGATTTTCTTAGTTTAGATTCATCTACCCCCGTGTGCCTAGTAGCAACAGGCAGTGCATCTCTTTGTGAACAATGGCACAAGAGATTGACACATATTAATTTCAAGACAATTAGTATGCTGTTTTCTAAAAACATAGTAAGGGATGCTCCCATCATTAAGTGCATCAAAGATCGCCCTTGTCCTGCATGCTAGAAGGGCAAACAGACTCGGGCTACCTTTAAGTGCATTGCAGACAAAGACTCCTCCAGATGTCTTTATCTTCTGCATATGGATTTATTTGGTCCAATGCAAGTTCATAGCTTGGGAGGCAAGTCTTATACGCTAGTGATTGTTGAAGATCACTATCGGTTTACTTGGGTGTTCTTCTTAAAATGCAAGTCTGATACGTTTGACATCTTCACGAAATTTCTAGAGCAAATTCAGAACAAACTTAACTGCTCGGTGGTCAAAATTAGTAGTGACCATGGAACAGAGTTGGAGTCTGGTGCTATGACAGAGTTCTGTGAAGAACTCTGTATCTTTCATAAGTTTTCCTCCCCGCGTACTCCTCAGCAGAATGGAGTTGCGGAGAGGAGAAATAGAACACTCATTGATGCTTGCACGATAATGTTGAATGACGCTTCTCTCCCAGAATACTTCTGGGCAGAGGCTGTCAACACAGCTTGTCATGTACAAAACCGGGCCTTGATCAACAAGAGCCATCGTAAGACGCCTTATGAGTTACTGAAAGGCAGGAAACCAACCATGTCCTATTTTAGGATCTTTGGCTGCAGATGCTATGTATTAAATAACGGGAATTACCCGCGTACTAAGTTCGGTGAAAAATGCTTCGAAGGCATATTTATGGGCTATAGTAGCCATAGCCGGGCATATACGGTTTTCAATAAGAAAACCCTAGTGGTAAAGGAATCCATAGATGTGGTATTTGATGAAGGAAACTTGCTTAACTGCAATGCTTCCAGTGGTCTTCTTGAAGTTGCAGGAACAAAAATTGAACAGCTTAGTCTCGATGAGACCGCTAAAGATGCAACTCCCAAGTACGTCAAAGTGTCCACCACAATGCCTATCAGGGATGATGACAGTCAGAATGGAATTATCCTCCCTGAAGAAGGAGAAGCCCGAGAAGACGTCAGAGCTCCAGATGCCAGACTCCTAGAGCTCAGACACGTGAGGGATCATCCTAGAGATCAGATCATTGGAGATCCCCGTGACGGTGTCAGAACCCGCCGAGGTACAATTAACGAGATTCTGCATTTTAGCTTTCTGTCACAGGTTGAGCCAAAGAAGTTCGACGAAGCGAACAAGGATGCATCTTGGATCTTGGCCATGCAAGATGAACTGCATCAATTTGAACGATGCAACGTCTGGATGCTGGTTCCCAGACCAAATGGGCAGAACGTGATTTGCACAAAGTGGATCTTCAGAAACAAACTGGATGAACACGGTGTCATTATAAAGAACAAGGCCAGGCTAGTGGCTCAAGGTTACAGACAGGAGGAGGGGATTGACTTCGACCACACCTTTGCACCAGTGGCAAGGCTCAAGGCAATCAAATTATTCCTGGCGTATGCTTCTCACAAAGGATTCACAGTCTATCAGATGGACGTGAAATCAGCCTTCTTAAATGGCAACCTGAAAGAGGAAGTATATGTCGCACAACCCCCAGGTTTTTTTTAATCCGACTTATCCCAATCATGTATATTTTCTTAATAAAGCTTTGTATGGCTTAAAACAAGCTCCTCGAGCTTGGTATGAGACTCTGTCTAGCTTTCTTCTTGAGAATAAGTTCTCTAGAGGAAAAATAGATAAGACATTGTTTCTTAGGGAAGTCAAAGGCAAGATTTTGCTGGTGCAAATCTATGTCGATGACATAATATTCGGGTCAACGGATAACAACATTTCCAAGAAGTTTTCCAAACTTATGCAAGTGAAGTTTGAAATGAGTAGTATGGGAGAGCTGAAGTATTTCTTAGGACTTCAAGTGAAATAGTCTGAGGATGGGATTTTCATCTCTCAGACGAAGTTCACAAATGAACTCCTCAATAAATTCGGAATGGAGAGTGCAACCTCTATGAGTACTCCAATGGGATCCACTGTGTCTCTAGACAAGGATGAGAAAGGGAAACCTTTTGATGAAACCAAGTACAGAAGCATAATTGGATCCCTGCTCTACCTTACAGCAAGTAGACCGGACATTATGTTCTCCACATGCGTTAGTGCCAGATATCAGGTGAACATTAAGGAATCTCACTATGTCGCTGCAAAGCGAATTCTTAGATACCTTAAGGGTACACCTAATCTTGGCTTGTGGTACCCGAGAAACAATGATGTCGAGCTAATAGGATTTTCAGATGCTGATTTTGCCGGAAGCAGGGATGATAGGAAAAGCACTTCCGGGACGTGTCAATTCCTCGGAAGAAGGCTTATATCATGGAATAGTAAGAAGCAGAATTGTGTTGCAACCTCCACAGCTGAATCTGAGTACATCTCATCAGGTAGCTGTTGCGCACAACTTCTATGGATAGGAAATCAGCTAGCAGTCTATGACCTTCAGTTCAAAAAATACCAATGTACTGCGACTCCTCAAGTGCTATAGCCATTGCGAACAATCCCGTGTCGCACAGCAGGACGAAGCATATTGAAGTGTGCTACCACTTCATTCGGGAGCATGTGGAAAACAAGGACATCTCTCTCTGCTGTATCCCCACGGATAAGCAGATTGCAGAAATTTTTATAAATCCCCTAGACGAAGCCAAGTTCAGTCTCTTCAAAACTGAACTGGGTATGCTAAACCTTGAGGAATGAAGAATACAGAGGCTCCCGGCTCATGGAACAAGGGGGAGCATCCGCAAGAAACTCAAGAGTAAGCACAGATGTAAGAACTGAGGGGGAGCATTGTGGCAAGTACTAAAGTCCCAGATTTGTAAAAGCCGAAAAGGGGGAGATTACCCTCTCGGCTAAGGTGCTAAGGTGCTCACGCAAAGTATGCTCCAAATGCTCTAAAGGTAATGGTATGGAAATTCATTCTAAACTGATTATTCAGTTTATGTTTTTCTTCCATCCGTTATATTCACCTTAGCTTGTAGGGTTTAGGCTTCTTCAAATAGGGGGAGATTGTTGGGTATTGTATCCACAATGTACCTGATTTGAAGAAGCCCCTGGACCACCTAAGGTGAATTGAAATTGTATTTGATCATTTGTCTTCAAGTTGTGCTTGCAGTTATTTCACGCTAAGTACACCAATATCAGGGTGCAGTGGGTCAATATACATGGATCTGCGCAACGTAATCCTTCGTTGAGAAGATCAGTGAGTTGGCCTACGTGTGCTCTCTCTATTGGAGTGTACTTACTTTCAGGCACATGATCGAGATAGAGCTAGAACTGAAGAGGAGCAAGGATGGGTCAAATACCAGGTCACGGGAAGATAGACGGAAATTCGTCTAAGTATGATTCGACGAGAATCACTAAGTGATTCTCGCCGATTCGGTGATTCTCGCCGAATCGTTGAGAATCACTAGCTGATTCTCGCCGAATGCATCCGGCTGACTCAATGCCTTCAACGCCTTCAATGCCTTCAAGGATTCTGCCAAGTAAGAATCGGCGATAATCACCAGGCTGAGTCAACGCCTTCAAGGAATCTGCCAAGTCAGAATCGTCGAGAATGACTCTGCATTCTCGATGATTCATCGAGAATGGATGATGAATCTCAACGATTCTTTCTGGTTGGCAAGCAATTCGGCTAAGAATTCTTCTAAGTAGAATTCGACGGGAATCATTAGTGATTCTCGTCGATTCGTCGAGAATCACCAATGATTCCCGCCGAATTTGCCTTAGGCGATTTTCGTTGGCGCGCTGGACCGGACCAAATATACACGCGCTGTTTTGAACCGGATTTAGGGTTTCTAATGGTAGGGCCCACAACGGTCATAATATATGACCTACTGTATAAATACTGTTGTATTTCGAACATCACGGATAATTGATACATACGAAAAGAAAGAGCCGCCGGATTTGACCTAGCGGATCACGTCTTCTCTTCCGCCTCCGTCTCTGCGCCTCAAGTTGTCGCCGCCGCCAATCGTGGGTTCTTCCCGATCTCCCGGCGACAGAAGCTTAGCCAAGCAATGTGTCTCACGTGTCTATCTTGAGATCCTTTGTCTCTTGATTTGTTGAACGGGAATACCTTCCCCTTCCGAATCGATTGAGACGATTGATCCAAGTAAGATCGTTGGTAGACCTTGCTAGCTTTGCTACGAAGTTTGGATCTCGAAAGCATCGCCGCCGCTCTCCTTTGCAGCCACCGATCTTGATAGAATCGCTGCCGCAAGCTTTGTCGTCGCCAATCTCGGGGAGATCCTTTCCAAGTGAGAGCTAAGGTCGTGGACTCTTCGTCTTCTTTAAGAACGCGTCATCGAACGAAGAGGGACACCTAGCGCTCCTAAATTAGTTCGTATTTTATACATTCCATTTTTACTTTTATTGTAAAGGAACGTTGGTTCCTCATTCTAAGGGTTGGGTGCAACCCGTGGTGGAGGAGTGGTGACTCCTTCGGGTGGAAGGGTTCCTTCCATTAGTCTGAGGATTTGATTTCAATACTGTTGGTGAAGTGACCGAGTCGTCCCTTGTTGGGAGATAGGTCGAAGGGGGAAAGTGGACGCACCCAAATCGGGAAACCACTATAACTGCCTGCGTATTTTTGTGCTTTGTTTGTTTTCTTTTATTGTGCAGGTAAAATTTTAATTCCGCAAAAAGACTACGCATCAACTATCCCCCTCCCTAGGTGAAGTTAGTTGGCACTAGTGTGACTTTCAGATACATAAAGCAGCGGTCTGGTGACTTGCCGCATTTGCGGTCTGATGGCTTGCTGTAGTAGCGTTCTGATTAGCCGCAACTACGGTCTAGTGGCAACCCGCAGTTGCGGTCTAGAGACCTGCACCAGCAGTCTGGCAATCTTCTCTGGCGGTCTGGAGGTCTGGCGGCTTTACTCTATTGCTTCTGGGTGATCTTAGTTGTTCTGTATAGTGTGCGGTTTGACCTTGTCAATCCATATAGGATGCGCGGCTTGTATTTAGTCCCACATTGTTTGTTGTATTCTCTCATCTCCCCCATTTTCTATAAATAAGGGGGCATACCTTTGTAATAATTATCTTTTTGGAGCAATAAAAATAGTGGTTTATTTACCTCTTGGCCGTTTTCTCGCTCATTTTTCACATGGTATCAGAGCCAGGTTCCGATCCTTTGCTCCAATCAGATTATGGTTTGTTTGTTAAACCGCGCAGGCTTCTTCCAGTTTGCTTCCCATGCCGGCTTCTTCCTGTTAGCTTCCCACCCTTCCCTCCCTTACTTATCGCTCTCCTGCGCTTTCTTCTTTGCACGTGTTCTGTTCGCGCGGCTTCCTTTGCTTAGTCGCATTTCATTGCAGTTTCTAACCTGTTCGCTGCTTCTTCTCTTCTCTATTGCGAGTTTAACATTTTGGTCGTGGCATCTTCCTTGTCTCGGGGTTGTTGTCACCGTGACCGGGCAGACATGTTCTCTTCTCTCTTTCTTTTTTCTTCTTCTTCTTATTTGTAGCTTCTTTTCTTGTAATTTTGACTTCTTTTTTGTCGTTGCGACTTCTCTAACCGTTGCGGGCTCCCCATCTTGGTCGCAACCTCTTTTCTTATCGCAGGTGTGGTATCACCGTGACCATGTAGTCTTCCCGTACGGTTTGTTTGTTGCTTGGTCGCTGTGACTTCTCTTTTCTCGTGCGGGTTGATTTCTCTTCTCACACGATCTCTTCTTGGTTTGCTCCTCTTGGTGTATGGTTCTTTCTGGCTCCTTTTCAAACCTTGCGGCTTGATTCTCTGCCTCTCTCTTTTTTTGGTCGCTGGCTTTCTACGACTTGTTTTCCATCCTATTCAGTTTGGTTTCTTTTGACGGCTTGTTTCTAACCGTGTTGTTAGTTTTTCTTCCTTCTGATTTCTATTTTTGAGATGGTTTATCTTCTCTCCTCTACAGCTCGTGCTCTTGTGGCCTCCTCTAATAAGACGCTTATTGACTTTGGTGTCACTTGTCACATGACCGACAACTCTCGTTTGTTCTCCTTTTTGCTTGAACAGAATAGGCTGTCTCTTGTTATTATTGCAGATGGGACTTCTGCTCCTATACATGGTGTTGATACTATGTTTCTCTCTCCATATTTGCAAGACACTCTCTATGTCCCTACTCTCTCGTTCAATTTACTCTCTGTTCATGCTCTTTGAACTCAGTTAAATTGCACGGTTACTTTTACGAACACCACTTGTTCTTTCTCATATTCTATTTCCAAAGTTATGATTACTACTGGGACTGCCAGTGGTGGTCTTTTCTTTCTTGACCATGACATTGCTCTTTCTACTTCTTCATCTCTTCAGCAATGGCATCTTCATCATGGCCATCCTCCTTCTCTCCTCATTCATCGACTTTTCCCAGACCTTCCTTCAGAGGTTTTTCCTTTGAATTGTGAAGCCTGTCAGCTTGGCAAACATCATCGCTCTTCTTTCCCAGAACAAATGGGGCGTAGTTATTCGTATCCTTTTGAACTAGTTCACTCTGACATCTGGGGTCCGACTCCTACTGATACTGTTGGTAGAGGTAGCTTATACTTTTTAACAATCATTAATGATTTCTCATTGTGTACTTGGCTGTATCTCCCGAAATATCATTCTGAACATTATACTGTGTTTACCGCCTTTTGTAATGAGATCTTGATACAGTTTTAGGTGCCTATTCAAGTTCTTCGTACTAATAATGCCAAGGAATATATCTGCCGACAATTTTCTAATTTTTTTGCGAACCATGGTTTGCTTCATCAAACTTCCCTATACCTCTCAACAGAATGACATTGTGGAACGTAAGAATCGTCATCTCTTGGATGTTGCTCGCAGTCTTCTATTACAAATGAATGTTTCTCGATCCTATTAGGGTCATGTTGTTCTTCTCTCCTGCTATCTTATTAATCGGATACCCTCATCTGTTCTTCAGGGCAAGACTCCATTTTCTATTTTGTATCCCGGGGCCGAGCCATTTTCCTTACCTCTTAAAATTTTTTGATGTACGGTGTTTGTTCATATACCTTCTCATGGTCGTGACAAACTTTATCCCTGCTATTAAATGCATATTCCTTGGTTATTGTCCGACTCAGAAGGGATATAGCTGTTTTGATCCTATTCTGTGCAAACAGTATGTGTCTGCTGATGTTACCTTCTTTAAAGATACATCGTATTTTTCTCCTACTTCTTCTCTCTTGCCTTCTGATAATTCTTCTTCAATGCCTATTATCTCGGCACCTCTACCGGAACCAGCTCTTTCAACAACTATTCCTGTTGCGCCGTCTCTTTCTCTCGAGAGAGATTCTTTGCCCTTGGAGCCTTCTGTACCTGTTTCCGGGACTCTTCTTTCATCTGGCAGTGTATTGCATCCTTCAGACAAGAGTGATCTTGATCTTCCCATTGCCCTACAGAAGGGAATTCGAAAATGCACTAAGCATCCTATTTATGTGGTTGTCTCCTATTCTCAGCATTCCCCGGATGGCAAGCATTTTACTCTTGCTATCTATTCTATTGTTATACCGGCTACGTATCAAGAAGCTCTTGCCATTCCTCAGTGGAAAGTCGTTATGGTTGTAGAAATGAACACATTAACAGAGAGAGGTACTTTGACTCTTGTTCCACCACCTCTGGGAAATGATATGGTTGGATGTTGGTGGGTCTTTGTTTTTAAGTATCTTCCAGATTGTTCGTTTGATTGCTATAAAGTGAGGCTTGTGGAAAAAAGTTTTACTCAAACATATGGGGTAGATTTCTTTGATACTTTTTCTCCTTGTTGGAACCCCAGTTTGGATTTGGGCAAGGATTACTATTAGGATGCTTAGATTTACCCAATATGTATAGTCTAGGGTCATAGATTTTACAGGGTTATTGCCTTAGAAGATTTCCAGAGTTCAGAAATTCAGATCGACGAAAGTTTAGTGCAGTTCGACGAAAGCCGATCTCAGCTCGACGAACACAGAGTTCTAACTCTTATTTGAGCTCGACAAAAGCTCCAGTCGACAAACTCTGACCTCAACTCTGCAAGCTCAGCTCGATGAAAGCCAAGCTCAGCTCGACGAACTCTGATCTCAGGTCGACAAATGACATCATCAGTTCAACGAACTCTAGGCTCAGGTCGACGAAATGCAGGCTTAGTTAGACGATTTCCAGGCAGTGTTTTAGGCGGTTATTTTAAGCAGAAGCAGATCAGTTCCAGGATCAATTATAGGATATTTTATACTCTAAACACAAAATATTTTAATGGGATTAATTTCAGGCAGTTATGACCTTGACATTTAATGCAATATATTCTAACAAATATAGTTGTTTAGAGGCAGCTTTATGTGGATATTATCACAGAGTTTATTGTTGATTAATTCCAAAGGGCTGTTTCCTTTTCAAGGAATGCTCCAGCTGTACCAGAGTTAATGAATCCAAATATTTGAATTCTGATCAAGCATTCCAAATATTTAGAAGTTTTCTCAAGGACACGGGATGTCAGATATACACATACAGAGATATAATAGAAAATGTTTTTGACAGACTCTGCTTCAAGCTTTCTTCCAGGGAACACATCTTAATTCTGAGATCCAAAGCTCACAATCTCTCAGATATAAATACTAGATAGAGAAGCTCTCATCAAGGCCTACACCCTGAATCAAAGCTTCTATCTCCTGATCATCTACACAACTCAGGGGGAGCTTTGACATCATCAACAATCCATTAGTCTTCTTAGAGATTTGAGACATAGAAGACACAATCATTTTCATTTTTCTTTCATTATGTACAAGTTTATAACTCCATTCAAAATTTGACCCACTTGGTTTTTAAGTCACTTGATCAAAAGACTTAGTTTGGTTTTTGGGCACCTGGTCAAAAGCTCAAAGGGTTGCTAGATCTCCCTTAGAAAAATTTATCTTTTGGTGGCAGGGCACCTGATCAAAAACCTATAGTTGATTCCTACCAGGGTGGTAGAAGAGTAGATGTACCCAGGTTTATTGGGGAAACACTGTAATCCTTGTGTTGTCTGTGTTGATTGGCTTTTTTGTTTGTGTGCTGTGATTTTCTTTTTATACTTATATATATCACTAACTTTTAATCCACTATAAAAACAAGTTAATAAATTTTTAATACTCTATTCACCACCCTCATCTAGAGTAAAGATAAAATCTATCCCTCACATTCAATTAGTATCAGAGGGAGGTTTCTTTTGTTTTACAGGCTAACACCTGAACCAAACAATCTGATAGATTTTAGTTTACCTAGAAATTTATCATGGAACAAAACAAAGAGTTTTCAAGCACCAGACCTCAAGTGTGCAATCTAAATAAGTTTGCACTATGGAAGGCAAGGATTGGGCTTTACATGAATTCTATTGATAAAGATATTTCTAACTCTATTTTGATAGGTCCCCCTACTCCATCTACAATAACAAGCACTAATGATGTTCCACCAGCTGAGTGGACAGATGCTCAGAAGAAAGCAAAGATTATTGATGCTAAAGTCATGAATATTTTGGCTCAAACAATGTGTGATGACATTTTCTAGAAAGTTGTTGAATGCACTTCAGCCAAGGACATCTGGGATTCCCTAAATGGAATGGTTGCTGGTTCTGCAGATGAAAGAAAGGACAGAAGATCCAACTTGATTTTTCAATATGAGAATTTCAAGAAAGATGAAAATGAATCCTAAGCAGACATGTACTCTAGACTCAGTCTCATCATCAATGAGCTGAAAACCCTTGAAAAGGATATCATATTGACAGAAGTCAATGATAAAATCCTCATGTGTTTTCCTAGCACATGGTATTCAAGGATCTGGCCAATCAAAGAAGCTAGAAGTGTAAATGAGATATCTACAAAGACCTTGTTGGGCAAGCTCAAATCCTATGAGCATCTCATCAAGACTAGGGAAGCTGAACAAAAGACCCCACTCTCAACCAGGAAAGAGAAGAGCATTGCTTTCCAGGCAACAGATGAAGAAGAAGCTCTTCCAAGGATTGAAGACCTCATGAGTCTTCTGGCCATGAGATTCTACAAAATGGCCAAGAAAGTCTTCAGAAGAAAGTCTTCCAGAAATGATGACAAGCCAAGGTATGAAAAAACCCCTACTAAAGAAATAATCTGTTATGGGTGCATTAAATCAGGACATATCCTTCCAGAATGTCCTGAAAAGCAAAAGAAAGACAAGATGAAAGGGAAGGACTCAAGGAAGCATTCACACAAGCCCTCTTCCAGCAAATTCAAGATGAAGGAAAGAGGATTTGTTGCTAAGACTTGGAGTGAATCTGAGTCAGAATCTTCATCCAGTTAAAGTGAAGATGAAGAAGAAGAAGCAAGAGCAAAAGAAATTTATCTGATGGCAATAAATACCTCATACAGTAATTTATAGAAAGAATCAAAATCAGAATCAGAAGAAGATCAGGTAATCTCAACCTTTGACTTTAATTCAGAATAGTTTAAAACTGATTTCAAATTATTATGTAAAGATTTGATTCAATCTGAGAAGAAAATCAAACTTCTCAGAGAAAAACTAATTGCATTTGATAATTTTTCTTCTAAAAACTTAAAACTTAAAGAAGATTTAAAAATTGCTAATGATCATATACTATCTTTAGAAAATAAATTAAACAAGGCTAAGCAATTTGAAGAATCCCTTAATGGGAGAAGTATCAAATTGATGGATATCACAAGCACAGTGAATTCCAGATTAAAAGGCAAACTGGGCTTGGGAGCTTCATCTAGTCAACCTTATGTATTTCAGAAAAATATCTTATCTAAACCAGTAAAATTTATTTCTTTTAAAGGAAAAGAAAAAGTATATGATATAAATACAACTACTAAAGTATCACAAAAGAATCAACCTAAAAATATAAATTCACAGAAAAATTATTTTCAAAATAATTCATCGAACTGAGCTCGACAAAATAATTATCATTCATCGAATGACGATCGACAATCTCTGAACCCAGAATTTGGGTATAATTACTCATCAGCGGGTGCTCGACGAAATCAATATGATTCGTCGAATAGAGATCGACGAATGTGGATCACAGATAATGTATATTATCATTCTGTGAATGGAGCTCGATGAAATGACTATCAATCGTCGAACTCAGATCGATGAAATAACTTAAATTTGTCGAACCCAGCTTTTCATAACAGAAATTTTAACCCTTTTCAAAACGAAAATCAAAAGCAAAAATTGGTAAATCCTTTTACTCAGTGGATTATTCCTCCTAGGAGATTTCATCCACTAGGTTATAAGGATCAACCAGATTATTCCTATATTTCTAGTTATCATTATGAAAATAAACAAGGACTCAAGGTAACCTAGGTCAAGAACAACTAATATGTTTTTTTCAGGTAAAAAACTATCTTACCACAGAGGAATAGTGGTACATGGATAGTGGTTACTCAAAACATATGACAGGATCAAAATCTAACATAAGTGATTACAAGGCAAAGCTTGGACCTAAAGTTATCTTTGGAGACTGCAACTGAGGACAAATAGAAGCCTAATGAAATGTCAAAGTTGGAGCAGTTACCTTCAAGAAGGTAGCTTATGTGAATGGTCTGAAGCATAACCTCATCTCCATCAGCCAATTATGTTATCAGGTAACCTTTAATAAGTCATTATGTTCAATTACCTCTAGTTTAAATAAAATTGTTTTAACAAGAACTAGACAAGGAAATATTTATCTAGTTAACTTTAATTCTACAAAATTAGAAATCTATTTGTTTAATCAGATTAGTAAAACTCGTGAACTGTGGCATAAGAGACTAGGTCATATAAATCTTAGGACAATAGCTAAATTATCTAAGGACAACCTTGTTAGAGTACTACCTTCTGGTTCCTATAAGAAGGAAGGACTTTGCAGGGCTTGTCAATTAGGCAAGCAAACTAAAAATAGCTTTAAATCCATCTCAAAAAGTGATTCACCAAGAATCTTGTACTTGTTACATATGGACCTTTTTGGACCTATTATAGTACAGAATTTGGGAGGGAAGTCATATACCTTAGTTATTATTGATGATTTCTCTAGATTCACTTGAGTTTTCTTTCTGAAAAATAAGTTAGATAACATTAAAGTCCTTATAGATTTTCTTAAGAGCATCAAGATTGAGTACTCTACTCAAATTGCATTGATCAGAAGTGATCATGGCACTGAGTTTGAATCTCTTCTCATGCAAGAATTGTGTGAGAAGGAAGGTATCAGGCATTGTTTCTCTGCTCTTAGAACTCCTCAACAAAATGGTATAGCTGAAAGGAAAAATAGAACCCTGAATGAATCTGCTGGGACATTACTTGAAGATGCTCACTTACCCATATCCTTTTTGGTAGAGACAGTAAGCACAGAAAATTATGTCCTTAACAGTAGTCTAATTCATAAGCTAAAGGGTAAGACCCCCTATGTATTACTTAAATCCAAGAAACCTAAAGTTAACTATTTTTAAGTTTTTGGTTGCATGTGTTACATTCATAATAATGATAAGAAATACCTTAGAAAATTTGAAGCCAAAGCTACAGAGGGAATTTTTCTTGGATATTCTCAAGTTAGCAAGGCTTATAGGGTTTATAATAAATCAACTCTTAAAATGGTAGAATCTGGGCATGTGACCTTTGATGAAACTAACATGTTTTATAAGGAGAAAGAAATTTATACCATAGACAATTTTCATGTACAAAATTTGTGTGAGAAATTGGATGATTTAATCCTAACATAATAGGATTTATCACACCCTTCTCAATAGATTGCTAATTAAGAAAGTAATGGAGATTATGTTGAAATTATTGAACCAACCACAACAAATGTAATTCCACAAGAGGGATTAACTCCACTAGTTGTTGATGTACCAACTCCACGTGCTGATCTTATCACACTTAGAGATCACCCTATATCTCAAGTGATTGGAGACATATCAGTTGGTGTGCAAACAAGGCATCAACTCAACAAAGATCAGATGCATGCTTGCTTTATTTCTCAAATTGAGCCTCAATCCATTAAAGATGCAGACCAAGATCCCCACTGGATTATTGCAATGCAATAAGAGCTCAATCAATTTGAGAGGTGTAGAGTTTGGGATTTAGTTCCAAGACCCAAATACTACCCAGTCATTGGAACTAAATGGGTCTTCAGGAACAAGTTGGATGCACAAGGAGTAATAGTAAGAAACAAAGCAAGATTGGTAGCCCAAGGATATTCACAGGAGGAAGGCATAGATTATGACCAGAATTTTGCCCCTATTACAAGATTAGAGGCTATCAAGATATTTTTTGCATATGCAGCATTCAAGAAGTGTAAGGTATATCAAATGGATGTCAAGAGTGTTTTTCTGAATGGAGAACTCAAAGAGGAAGTTTGTGTTGAATAACCTCAAGGTTTTATTTCTCCAACTCACTCTTCTTATGTTTTCAAACTTAATAAAGCACTTTATGGTCTCAAACAAGCTCCAAGAGTTTGGTATGAGACACTTGCTAGTTTCTTGTTAGAAAATAAGTTTTTTAGAGGCTTAGTAGATAGAACTTTATTTATTAGACAACATAAGCATAAAAGTTTGCTAGTTCAAATTTTTGTAGATGATATAATATTTAGATCTACTGATTCCAAACTTTGCAAAAGGTTTTCTGACCTGATGCACTCAAAGTTTGAAATGAGTAGCATTGGTGAACTATCATACTTCCTTGTTGTCCAAGTGAAGCAATCCCCTGATGGTATTTTCATATCCTAATCTAAATATGCTAAGGAGCTAATTAAAAGATTTGGGATGTCAGATGCCTCAGCCATGAAAACACCCATGCCCTCAAATATTATAGTTGATAATGATGAACATGGAAAGCCTATTGATCAGAAAATATATATAGCCACGATTAGGTCTCTATTATATTTAACAACAAGTGGGCCTGATATTATGTTTGCTATATGTATTTGTGCTAGGTTTCAAATAAATCCTAAAGAATCTCACCTAATTTTAGCTAAAAGGATTTTGAGATATATAAAGGGTTGTCCAAATCTAGGACTTTGGTATCCAACATAGTCAGAATTTGAATTAACTGGATTCTCAGATACTGACTATGCTGGATGCCGAGTTGATAGAAAAAACATATCAGGAACTTGTCAGTTTCATGGTGATATGCTTGTGTCTTGGTTTTGTAAGGAGAAAACTTCTGTGTCTACTTCAACTGCTGAAGCTGAATACATGGCAGATGGTAGTTATTGCAAACAAATTTTGTGGATTCAAAATAAGCTATTGGATTATGGATACAACTTAAATAATTCAACTATATTTTGTTATAATACTAGTGCTATTTCAATTGCACAAAATCCAGTTCTGCATAGTAGAACTAAGCATATAGAAATAAGGTATCATTTTATTATAGATAATGTATACAAAAATAAAATTAATCTTGTTTACAATTCCACTGATTTACAAAGGGAAAATATTTTCACTAAACCCTTAGGTAAAGAGAAACATCTTTTCTTTATAAATAAGATAGGCATGATAAATGGAGACCTATTAATTTAATTTTTGGTCTGAGAATGACGAATTTGTCACCTTTAGTCGGACGGAGATCGATGATCTGTGAACTCTTCTTGAGATTTTCGTCGAACGATGATCAACAAAATATGTTTGTGAAACTTTCGTCGAACGGAACCCGACGGAATTAGTTTCTAATAATTTTAGCCGAACGGATATCGATGAAATTTATTTGTTTCGCAAAACTTTCGTCGACTGGAGATCGACGAAATGCATTTCCTTTATGATTTTTTCATCGAAAAAGGTTCGATGTTTTGTTTTTCGTCGGATAGAGTTCGCCTTTTCAACTTCTGAAAACTTATAACTAGGTTTTCATCGAACTCTATCCCGCACTTTTCCATTTCCCCTTTGCACTTGATCTCTTGTTTTTGTAGAGCAATGGCGGTTTCTCCAGCAATCCTCGCAACAATGAAGTTTGACGGTAGTTTTGATATAGACTATGAATCCTTCAGTCTTTCCGACCAAGTATTTAAGGACTTCTTATAGCTATTTGAGGTTTAGAACCTGCGAACATTCATGACAACAAGGATAAAGCTTCCAGTGGCAGAGATTAAGGAATGGGTATATACAGCAAAGATTCAAGACACTCTAGTTCTTATTGGATCTATTTAGGACATCAGGTTCCTCATTCACCAGAAATCTTATCTGAAATTTTTTGGTTTGTTAATGGTGAAGAAGAAATAAAATTATCTAGTAGTAAATTTAATGAAATGCTAGATAGGTTGGGTCATGTTGAAGGAAACCCTAACCACCTTCTTAAGAAAAATCTTTCTATAGAATATAGATTTTTAGCCGATATTGTTGGAAAAGTGTTGTTGGGCAAGCACTCTGCTCACGATCCCATAACTAGGCACCAATTTCATTTGATTTGTGCCTTGGTGAATCAGAAAAGGATTAATTGGGGATTAATTCTGTTTGACTCCATCAAGAAGAAGATTTCAGGAAAAATAGGAGGATATGGAAGAATTTTAGGAATTTTTCTACAGAAGCAATTCCCAGAGCTGTTGGTCTCCCAGACCATTTCATTAATGCTTCTAAGAGGCTTACCTCTGCCCTCTTTGGCAGATGGGAGAGGACAATCCCTAAGCCCTCCAAGGCTTCCTCTTCTAGAGTAGCTTTTGAAGACACCAGGGCTGTACCAGCTACTCTCCCAACCCCTAAAGAGGTTTATGTTCCTCCTCATTCTTCTCCTCATTCATCACCTCTTCTCTCTAATTTATCTTCTTTCACCCTACTACCTCCATCTCCACCTCATTCTTCTCTACTTCATATATCTCCATCTCCACCTCAATCTCCTGTTTAGGAAAACATCATCCCTAATATCATTCCCCCTACCTTTAATCCTTAGGATGTACCTCAGTCATTCTATCTATGTCAAAACTATTCTACCTCAATTCCATCCTCTTCCAATCCACCATCTACATCTACTCAGTCTCCACCTGAGTTTATGTTTGTGTATTTCTCATCCATTTCTTCTAATATTCTTGCTTTTATCACTCCTACTCTTAAAAAGCTGATTGAAGAAACAATTGCTCCTCTTGTAGCTACCATATCTGACCTATCTTCTAAACTTGCCTCTTCCTCCTATGTCCCTTTTTCTTGGGTACTAGATTCAGGTCTCCCTGGATCTAGACAGGGGGAGATGTCTTATGAAGAAGCTCCAACAGTTAATGAAGAAGTCTCAGTAGTTTTAGAGGTTGTAGCAGCAGATGCAGAAATGCTTTCAGTTTGTTTAGATGAAGAAGTAGCAGATCTTTCAATTCTAGAAGTTATCACTGTTGGTGATATTTTTATAAATCCCACAGTTGACTTATCTTCCTTATTATCTGTTTTTCAAGTTCAGCCCAGTTTTGCTAAAGTTTTTGATAATTATTCTAAAGCAATAGTTTATTATACTGCTCTAGTAGATTTTTCTTTTTTAGAAGAGATTAGATCCAGTTTCAGTACTATTCCTACTAATATCTCTTCAATCTTTGAGACTATAATAGTTGATAATATGATAACTGTCATAGAGCCAATTTCTTCCCCTCCCTCTTATGCTTGGGATGAAACTCCTGTGCCAAATCTTGTTGAAACCATGTTTCGAGATTTGGAACCAGAGATTGTGTTAAGGCTCAAGTTATTACAGATATTATACTTAAAGAGTCAGAAGTTTAAGCTAAGAATTAGGCTGATTTAATTAAATAGTTAGATGAGTTATATGATCATCCAGAAGATGAATTTGATGATGATGATGTTGATTCAGATGATTCAGAAGATTTTGGTTCAAAGAAAAGAAAAGCCAAGAAGAAGGCTCCAGTAAAGGTTGCTCCTAAACCTTCATCAAATGTTGACATTCCTTATTACATTTTCCATGGAATTACTCTCACTCCAAATACTCCTTACTGGATGAGTTTTTCTAAAAATGAAAAAAAGAACAGGAAAAAGGATGAAAATGTATAGTTCTCCTCCTCAAAGGTCTTGGAGAGGACCTCCTCCTCCTCCTCCTCTTACAGCAGAATCAGAAAGAAGTGTTTCTCAAGCACATAGGTCTATTTCTCATTCACATCAATCAAGACATACTCAAAGTAGCAAAGATAGACCTTCAAGTTTAGAATCTCAGTCCAGCAGCTAGCAAAGAAGACAACAACAGTAACATAATAATCAAAGCAGCCAGTAGACATCTTAAGGTATTCAGCAAGAAAAATAAAGTCCAGAGAGACCACCTTCTCCAACTTATGATCCAGAGTTGGATCCTAACTTCAAAATGGCCAGGTTTTATGAGCTGATAGCTTTCTCTCAGATTAATAAAGCCAAAACTGAAGGGAACGATTCTTCTCAATTTTCAATAATGTTATCTTATAGAAAAAAATAATTTTATAAGTATCAGGTAAAGAATCTTTTTATTATTGATGAATATATGCATCTCCATCCAGAGGCTGTTGTGCCTAAAGCTACTTCCTTGAAGATTCTTGGCTCTCAAGATTTGAAGATGACTCAGCAAGAAGCTGCAGAACTAACCAGGAAGTTGATCTTCACCAAACCTTCTTCAAAATCTTCTTCATATGCTCCCAAAAAGAATTCTTAGTTTTCTGATTTTATTCTTGAATTATTCACTGTTATTGGTTTTGAACTCTCTTAGCACTATATTATATCTGCTAAGAATTTCATTTCTGTTAGATATTTATTTTTGCTTTACATTTTGTGTAAATAGTATCCTCACCCAAATAGGGGGAGATTATTGGAACCCTAGTTTTGATTTGGGCAAGGAATACTATTAGGATGCTAAGATTGACCCAATATATATAGTCTTGGGTCAAAGGTTTTATAAGGTTATTGTCTTAAAAGATTTCCAGAGTTAAGAAATTCAGATCGATGAAAGTTGAGCGCAGTTCGACGAAAGCCGATATCAGCTCGACAAACTCAGAGTTCTAACTCTGAGTTGAGCTCGACGAAAGTTGAGCTCCGGTCGACGAACTCTGACCTCAACTCTGCAAGCTCAGCTCGACGAAAGACAAGCTTAGCTCGACAAAAGCCAAGCTCAGCTCGACGAACTCTGAGCTTAGGTCGACAAATGACATCATCAGTTCGACGAACTCCAGGCTAAGGTCGACGAAATGCAGGCTCAATTCGATGATTTCTAGGTAGTGTTTTAGGCAGTCATTTTAAGCAGAAGCACATCAGTTCTAGGCTCAATTCCAGGATATTATATATTTTAAAGGCATAATATTTTAACGGGATTAATTTCAGGAAGTTATGACTCTGACATTTAATGCTATATATTCTAACGAATATAGCCGTTTACAGGCAGCATTAATGTGGATATTATCACAGAGTTTATTGCTAATTAATTCCCAAGGGAAGTTCCTTTTCAAAGAATGCTCCAGCTGTATTAGAGTTAATGAATCCAAATACTTGAATTCTGATCAAGCATTCCAGATATATATAAGTTTTCTCAAGGACACAGGATGACAGATATACACATATAGAGATACAATAGAAATAGTTTTTGACAAACTCTGCTTCAAGCTTTCTTCCAGGGAACACATCTTAATTCTGAGATCAAAAGCTAACAATCTCTCAGATATAATTACTAGAAAGAGAAGCTCTCATCAAGGCCTACACCCTAAATCAAAGCTTCCATCTCCTGATCATTTACACAACTCAAGTGGAGCTTTGACATCATCAACAATCCACTAGTCTTCTCAGAGACTTGAGATAGAGAAGACAAAATCATTTTCATTTTTCTTTCACTGTGTACAGGGTTATAACTCCCTTCAAAAGTTGACCCCCTTGGTTTTTATGTCACCTGATCAAAAGACTTAGTTTTGTTTTTGGGCACCTGGTCAAAAGCTCAAAGGGTTGCTAGATCTCCCTTAGAAAAATTGATCTTGTGGTGGCAGTGCACCTGAACAAAAACCTTCACTGGATTCCTACTAGGGTGGTAGAAGAGTGGATGTACCCAGGTTTATTGGGGAACCACTGTAATCCTTGTATCATCTGTGTTGATTGCCTTTTCTGTTTGTGTATTGTGACTTTATTTTTATACTTATATATATCACTAACTTTTAATCTGCTATAAAAACAAGTTAATAAATTTTTAATACTCTATTCACCCCCCTCTATAGTAAAGATAAAATCTATCCCTCACTTTCACTCATGTTGCTCGCATTAGCACTATATGCGTTCTCTTCTCTATGGTTGTTAATCGAGACTAGGAGATGTCTCAGGTAGATGTGAAGAATGCCTTCCTTTATGGTTATTTGCAAGAAGTGGTTTACATGAGGCAATGTCCTGGGTATGTTGCTCTGGGGGAGTCTCAGGTATGCAAGCTTCGGAAGGCGATTTATGGTTTAAAGCAGAGTCCACAAGCTTGGTTTGAAAAGTTTAGTGGAGTTGTTTCTCTTATTGGGTTCAGTTGAAGCTCTATTGATCATTCCTTATTTATATGTAAAACTACTAAAGGTCTTGAAGTTCTTGCTGTCTATGTTGATGATATTCTTCTGACTGGTGATGATAAAAAAGTCATTGATCTAGCCAAACGACATCTTCAATACCATTTTGTTACTAAGGATATGAGACCTCCAAAGTACTTTCTGGGCATTGAGATTTCACGAAAGAGGAACTCGGTGGTTCTTTCAGAGCGAAAGTATATGCTAGATCTCTTAAAGGAGACCAGTTTTCTTGGCATGAAACCCGCTCATTGCCCAATGACGGTTGGAGATGATAAGGGGTGGACTTAAGATTCTCCTCTTCTTTCAGATTACACTGTATACAGACTTCTTATAGGCAAACTCATATATCTGACAGTTACTAGATAAGATATCTATAATGCGGTTGGAAAGGTCAGTCAGTTTATGTAGAATCCTAGAGAGTGTCATCTTCGGTCTGCCATGAATATTCTAGAGTATGTGAAAGGGTCTCCAGGAAAGTGCTTGTTGTTTTAAAGGAATAATCATCTAAAGATTGAAGCATATTCTAATGTCAGCTATGCTGATAACAAAGAAGATAGAAAGTCTACATCAGGTTTTTGCACCTTTTTAGGAGGAAACCTTGTTAGCTAGAAAAGCAAGAATCAGGCAGTGGTTTAAAGGTCAAGTGTTGAAGCAGAGTATATGAGCATTGCTTCAATTACCTGTGAGTTTAAATGGTTACAAGCGCTTATGCTAGACTTGGGAGAAGTCTATGATCATCCTCTTCCTATGTTCTGTGATGACAAAGCTGTCATTTACATATCAAAGATTCCCGTCTTTCATGAGAGGACAAATCACATTGAGGTTGATTGCCATTTCATTAGGTAAGAGGTGTTGAAGAAGAATATTTGTACTCCCTTCATCACTTTTAATAAAGAACTGGCAGACTTCTTCACGAAACTAATTTCCGCTTTAGATGTTTGTAGCAAGCTAGGCAAGGTTGACATATACGCTTCAGCTTGAGGGGGAGTGTTAAAGTTTGGCGGTTTGTATTTCTAGTCGGGCAGCTAGTTGTTCGGGCAGTCTGGCGGTTTGTCCAGATGGTCTGGTTGTCTGGTGGATTGTCTAAGAAGATGCAGTCTGATTGTTAGCCGCAACTGCGATTTGGTTGTTAGTCGTGGTAGCAGTCTGATAGTTAGTCGCAACTACAGTCTGGAGGCAACCTGCATTTATGGTCTGACGGTTTGTCCCGGCGGTATAATTGCTACATACAACAGCGGTCTGGTGACTTGCCGCAGCTGCGGTCTGATTGTTCACTGCAACAGCGATCTGATTAGCCACAACTGTGGTCTGATAGCAACTCACAGTTATTGTCTGGCGGCCTGCATTAGCGATCTGGCGGTCTTCCCTGGCGGTCTAGAGGCTTTCCTCTATTGCTTTTGGGTGATCTCAGTTGTTTTGTATAGTGTGCGGTTTGACCTTGTCAAATCACATAGGCCATGCGGCTTGTATTTAGTCCCACATTGTTTGTTGTATTCTCTCATCTCCCCTATTTTCTATAAATAAGGGGGCATACCTATGTAATAATTATCTTTTTGGAGCAATAAAATTTGCGGTTCATTTACCTCTTGGCCATTTTCATGCTCATTTTTCACAGATCAGCTAGTAGGTTCTATTGTGTACTCAAAGCTGGATATGAAGTCCGCCTATTATCAGTTGAGAATTAGGGAAAGTGACATTCTCAAAACGGTTTTAAGTACGCGTTACAAGCATTACGATTTCACGATTATGTCATTTCGCCTAATGAATGTGCCTTTTGTGTTAATGGACTTGATGACTAGAACTTTCAGTGAGTATTTGGACCAGTTCGTGATAGTCTTCATTAACGATATCCTGGTGTACTCTCAATTAGAGGTGGATCATGAGGATCACTTACTCACTGTGTTTGAGACCCTGAGGAGGAGTCAATTATTTGTCAAGTTCTCGAAGTGTGAGTTCTGGCTATCATCAATGGATTTCCTCTGTCATGTGGTTAATGGAGAGGGAATTGCGGTGGATCTGGTTAAGATAGTTGTAATATGAGAGTGGCTTGTGTTGTCTATGGTGGCGGGAGTCCAGAGTTTCCCGGGCTTGCTGGCTACTATAGGTGCTTTGTAGAGAACTTCTCACGAATAACACTACCCCTCACTACCTTGACAACGAAGGACCAAAAGTTTATTTGGTCGTCGGCGTGTGCACAAGCTTTTGAGGAACTTAAAAGTCACCTTACCACATTGCCCATTTTATGCTTGCCATATGGTACGGAAGGCTATGAAATCTACAGTGACATATTAGAGAGCAGTTTAGGTTGCGTTATACTGTAGCATGGGAAGGTGATATATTATGGCTCTCGTCAATTAAAAGTGCATGAGAGGAATTATACGGTTCACAACTTAGAGCTAGCAGCTGTGATATTCATTCTTAAGCTTTGGTGGCACTAGTTATATGATGTGAAGATTGATATCTTTACAGACTATAAGAACCTAAAGTATTTGTTCGATCAAAAGGACTTAAACACATGACAGCGGGGGTGTATGGAGTTTCTTGGGTACTACACCTTCAAGATACATTACGTTCCCTTTAAGGGAAATGTCATTGCAGACGCGTTGTGTAACACCCCCATCCGTCGCATGACATATAGTTGTAGGTCTGGCCGGGGCCCGACGCCATATACTACAGACAGACCAAGGAGTTATTAATTAAAACCATCATCCAAACAACGTATCTTAACACAGAGTACATTCTAGCGGAAGTAATTTAGAGGTTACGAAATTGAACCCAACATCATGAATGTACACTATGCAATAAAATAGGAATGGTAAAATAATACACAAATATAAAGTCTTGTCCTTAAGGCCTTACAATGTTTACTCAAAGGTTAATGTTTTTCAAACATCGGCACGCAGGCCGTCCACACATGAGCTTAAAGTAAACATTAGCTATTTTCTTTGGCCATTGAGGGTCAGCATAGCTATCCTAGGCTCCAACCAGCTATTTGCCACTTGGCTCTGCTACACCTACAAGAAACATCCCACCGCAACGGTGACAAACAAAAGCAACGGTCAGCATTAGCTAACCAAATTATAATGATCCGACCCCTCACTCGGGGTGGCGGAGCTCCTTCCCTCCAGGCATTAGTATACATATATATTGGCAACCACAATGTGCAACTTATGCACTACTTGCCACAGACGTTGGCACTATCGGCCGAATGCCCCGTGCACTCAAGGCACATTTTTGGGGTACAAGACCTCAAGGATCACACCACCGTCCTTTGACGGTCATCAACGTTCGAGCTTTTAGTCTCACAAGGGCCTAAGCCAGAGACAACGCCCCAATCCTCCGGCAAAGTCATAATGATCTGCAAATCCACAGTATGACTCACTCCAAGACGGATTACAAGGGTTGGGTACAGATATGCCATTTCCCGTGCTTAAATCGTCGGGCGCATCTGCCACGACGTGGGTCAGCATCCCCTTTTCCATTACTGTACGATTCATAACCCTGTATGATTTTAGGTTAGCTCTCATGTCTACCTAGTTGAGCAGTTTAAGCTCATGCTCCATCACATTATAGCCCACAAGTTTCCCTGAGACAGGCTTCACAAGCAATAGCCCACAGATCTCCCAGAGACAGGCTTCGCAATCAAACATAGCTTACAGGAAGTTATTGCCGGCGGTAGCACTACCGTCGTGCGGTAAAGGATAGACTATCGATTCTTCAACTTTTTCGGGTGTTTTCCTAAATACTACCCCTAGTTCTCTCAACGCAGTCACCTGCACACCCCACGACTCCGAAATCAACACGATTACCACGGAGTATTCTCCGGCATACAAAACATACAAACATCACCAATCCAGACCAACCCATCCGGATGGGCTTCACACAGCATGCCTATTCCATACTTTGATTCTAGATCTAAATGAAACACTACAGGGATACACAGATCTACCCATTGGGAGAATCACTTCCACGTGTTCGTGTAGCATCTACCCTCTAATGCCAAAAGAAAGGACTTCACATGTCCAAGGAAGAGGATCGTTACCCTTGATGTACGCTTTGGCTCCATGGGAGAAATCTACAAGGTTGAAAACGACCGCTCCAACCTTGCGTCTATAAATTCGAACTCTCCTTGTGAATCCAAGACCCGAAACACAAATGGCGGCAAGAACCCTCCTTTCCGGCGCTTCTGCTCCTCCTCCATAAAACAAGGCCAAGATCTTCAACTCCAGAATAATGAAGAGGAAACGATCGAACTAGGCATATAAATAAAGCTACCGCCATGCGATAACTAGCTACTGTCGTGCAGTACCGCCTCGTTTCGCCCTACAATCACAGGCTGACACGTGGCCAAGCCATTAAGGTTTCACTATCGTCGCGTTATAGGATGCTAACGCCATGCAATAGCCGACGTCGATTACGACACGATACCTACCGCTATCGCCACATGCTAACTGCTACTGCAGCGTGGTAGAATCCCGGGCGCCTTGTCAATTAAATTTACCCAGCTATCGCCAGCGGTAACCCTATCATCGGGCGATAGCTTCCCGAGAGCTCTGCCAGTTTAATTCCCCAGCTACCGCTGCACGGTAATAACATTCCTTCACGCGATAAGTCCAGCGTTGAGTTGACTCAATGCTATCAACGTTGTCGATGCTAACCCTAGAGATACCGTCGGGCACACCATATTGACGAACAATATTCTCCACATACAGCTTTGCTAGCTTATCCACTGAATCGTCTTTCCTATTCGGGATGAAGTGCAAAACTTTCATCAAACAATCTATGATCACCCAGATGGAATCATTTCCCTTCTGCGATCTCGGCAAACCGTGCACGAAATCCATGGATATATCGTCGAACTTCCATTCCGGTATATGTAAAGACTTCTAGAATCCTCCGGGGTTCTGGCATTCAGCCTTCACTAAGGCACAAGTTTGACACTTAGCCACATAAAGTGCTACATCCTTTTTCAGTCTGAGCCACCAAAATAGCTTTTTCATATCTTTGTACATCTTTATGCTTCCTGGGTGGATTGAGTACTTGGTGTAATGAGCTTCGAACATCAACCCATCCCATATTTTACCCACCTTTAGGACGCGCAAATGACTGTCCTTCCATAGTAGCCCATCATTGACAACAAATTGGGTATTTGACCCATCCAAATGCCTCAGCCATGAACCGCTTCATGATTTCATCCAACTCTAAAACTTGCCGAATCCGATCAGCCAGGTCATACTGCACTTCTGTCTAGTTCAATCATGCTTAAGTACCAGACATCTTATCAACACAAGAGATACCTAAGGCCTCTAAATCTTTAACGAGACGCTCTTCATGCATCAATATATTATTGGCTTCAGCGGGTACCCTACGACTTAACGCATCAGTAACAACATTACCCTTCCTAGGTACATAGTGTATCTTGAAGGTGTAGTCTCCAAGGAACTCCATCCACCTTCATTGATGCATATTCAAATCCTTTTGATCCAATAGGTACTTCAAGCTCTTATGGTCTGTATAAATGTCGACCTTCACATCGTACAAATAGTTCATCCAGAGCTTCAACGTGAATATCACGTCCGCCAACTCCAAATCATGGACCGAATTATTCCTCTCATTCACCTTAAGCTGGCGCGAACCATAAGCTATTACTCTCCCAGGTTATAACAAAATACTCCCTAAGCCGCTGCCTAAAGCGTCGCTATAGATCTCAAAGCCTTCTGTCTCACATGGAAAGCATAGAATAGGCGTCGTGGTCACACGACTTTTCAGTTCTTCGAAATCTTGAGCACACGCTGGCGACCAAACAAATTTCTGATCCTTCCTCGTCAGGGTCATGAGAGGAAACTCTATCCACAAGAAGTTCTCCAATAAGCGCCTGTAATAGCCGGCAAGCCCCAAAAAACTCCGGACTTCTGCCACAATTAACAACACAGGCCACTCCCGAATAGCCGCAACCTTTGTCGGATCCCCCGCGATACCCTCGCCACTGACAATATGACCAAGGAACGCTATAGAAGATAGCCAAAACTCACACTTAGAGAACTTGGCATACAACTGATTACTTCTCAAGGTCTCTAAAACAATATGCAAGTGCTTCTAATGATCATCCTCGGATTGGGAGTACACTAGGATATCATCGATGAACACAATCACGAACCGATCCAAATACTCCTTAAATGTCTGGTTCATCAAGTCCATAAACACCGATGATGCATTCTTCAGCCAAAAAGGCATGACTGTGAACTCGTAATGCTCATAACGAGTACTAAACATCGTCTTAGGAATGTCACTCTCCCTGATTCTTAGCTGATAGTAACCAGACTTCAAATCCAGCTTTGAATACATAATCAATCCAACTAGCTGATCGAACAAATCATCGATCCTCAGAATCGGGTACTTATTCTTCTGTATTAGCTTGTTGAGTTTTCGATAATATATACACAATCGTAGACTTCCCACCTTCCTCTTCACGAAGAGGACCGGGGCGCTCCAAAGTGATGAACTTGGACGCACAAACCCATACTCTATAAATTCTTGAATCTGCGTCTTTAACTCCGCCATATCTCACGGTGTTAAGTGGTAAGGAGACCGCGACACCGGCTTGGCACTAGGAACAACCTCAATGGTGAACTCGATCTTTCTCTGAAGTGGGGCTCCAGGGAAATTTTTAGGGAAGATGTCAATAAACTATGACACCATTGGAATACTTGCCCAGTCAGGCTTGAGATTCTTATTCTCTAGTAAAGTTAATAACAACTCCGCCCCCTCAAGAACTACTAACTTAGTCTCGCGTTTGGTGTTTTTCCCTAGTGTGGCCCCTTGGGGTTGTAGCCAACCTATGCATGCTGCTCTGAGATTTTGTCCATGCCTAATATCAAACCACCTACGATCTTTAATGACAATGTTTTCGTTTGGTTTGTATACCAATAATCGATACAATGGGAAGCACTAGGACGAACCACACAAAAACCTTTAATGTTAAGGAGCGAGAAGTCCTACAACGAACAGTACTCTCCATCACCAAGAGTGGAACAAAGACTACTTACCCAAATCATAAGCCAGTAACTAATCATTCTATAGGTATAAAAGATATAAGCCAAACCATACATATCATCCTGTCGCTTTGCTCATGGCCTCCTGCCTTTTCCTTTATCTTCAGAATCCCACTCCAACAATTATGGGCTATATGACCCGGCTTACCATAAGTATAACATATTGTTGGGTCTCACCCAATGGTTGCTCTAGATCCAGTCTCCTTTACCACTAGAGTACCACTCCAGCATTCTCTGGCATGTCCTATCTTGCCACATTGTTAGAACTCCTTATTACTGATTTGGGCTAGGATTACTATTCTTTGATTAGGATTTTTATTTTAACACAACTTGTATAGACTAAGGTCATATTTTATTTTCAAAGATGCTCAGTTCGACGAACTCTGAACTCAGTTCGACTAAGTCAGATCTCAACTCTGAGCTTAGTTCGACGAACTCAGAGCTAAGTTCGACGAACTTAGAGCTCAGCTTGACGAAAGTAAAAGCTCAGTTCCTAAAAGCTCAGCTCGACAAAATCCAAGCTCAGTTTGATGAAATCCTTGCTGAGTTCGATGATCAGACAGTTTCTATATACAGAAGGCAGAATATTTTCAAAATCTTTATAACTGAAACTCTGATATTTAATGCTAAATATTCTAACGAATATAGCCGTTTAAGGCAGCATTAAATATGGATTTATCACAGAGTTTTAAATCTAATTAATTCCAAGGAAGTTATGAATTCTCAAGGGATTCTTTAAACGTTTCAAGAATCGATCATTTCAAATATTGAATTCTTCCCTGACAGACTATATATATAGAAGATTGTTGCTTCACCAATAGATATAGATGTAGAGATATTGAAACATATATTCTACTTCAGACTCTTCTGTAGACACGTCTTCAATCTGAGAGACATCCTGATACATCTCTGTCTGAAATATCTACTGGAGAGTAAAAGCATACAAGAAGGCTTATACCCTGAAGAAAAAGTCTCCTCTCTTGATCACAATCTCTATTAAAATCTGGGGGAGCTTTTTGCAACATCATCCACTAAGTCTTCTCAGATACTTGACAGAGAAGACAACATCTAACTCTTTTAGTTTAATCTTAAACTATGTACAGGGTTCTAACTCCCTTCAAAAGTTAACACTTGGTTCATAAGTCACCTGATCAAAAGACTTAAGTTTGGTTTTTGGGTACCTGGTCAAAAGTCCAAAGGGTTGCAAGATCTCTCTTAGAAAATAGATCTTCTGGTGATAGGGCACCATGGCAAAAACATGTAGTGGATTCCTACCAGGGTGGTAGAAGAGTAGACGTACCAAGATTTATCGGGGAACTATTATAAAATCCTTGTGTCGTCTGTTGTTGTTACTTTATATTTGTGTGATGTGTATTATATATATATATATATCACTAATTTTTAAACTGCTATAAAAATAAATTAAAGTTTTTAAAATACTCTATTCACCCCCTCTAGAGTAAAGTTAGATTTATCTCTTCCACTTTCAATTGGTATCATAGGAGGTTTGGTTTTACAGACTAACAATTGTACAAACAGATTTTATAGATCTTATTTTACCTAGAAGTTGTTTTTAGATCACTGATAAATTTATCATGGAATAATATAATGAGTATTCAAGCACTAGATCTCCTATTTATAATCATAATAAGTTTGCACTATGACAGACAAGGATTAGGTTATATAAGAATTCTATTGATGAGGATATCTACAATTCAATTTTGACAGGTCTATCTCTACCACTGGCAACAACAAGCACCAATGTTACACCACCTCCAGAATGGACAGATGCTCAGAAAAAACTGAAAACTGCCGATGCAAAGGCTATGAATATACTTGTCCAAACAATGTCTGATGATATTTTTCAGAAGCTTGTTGAATGCACCTCAACAAAAGATATCTGGGATTCCCTCACTGCAATGGTAGCTGGATCAGCAGATGAAAGAAAAGATAGAAGGTCTCACCTGATTTCTCAATATGAGGATTTCAAAAGGGGAGAAACTGAATCTGTTACTGATATGTATACAAGACTCAGTCTTATCATCAATAAACTTAAAACCTTGGAGAAAGACATTACATTGATAGAAATAAATGACAAAATTCTCATGTGTTTTCCTAGCACATGAGATTCAAGAATTTGGCCAATTAGAAAATCCAGAAGTGTGAATGAAATTACAACAGAAACTCTGTTGGGCAAGCTCAAATCATATGACCAGCTCATCAAAACAAGAGAAGTTGAACAAATAACTCTATCCTCAGTGAAGATGGATAAGAGTATTGCTTTCCAAGCAACTGAAAAGGAAGAACAACTTCAAGAAAATGAAGAACTCATAAGTCTATTGGCTTAAAGATTTTGCAAAATGGCCAGGAAAGACTTCAAGAGAAGATTTTCCAGAAATAAGGACAAACCAAGGTATGACAAAACACCTACTAAGGAAATTGTTTGTTATAGTTGTAGGAAACAAGGACACATTCTTCCAGAATGTCCTGAAAATCAGAAGAAAGATAAGAAGAAGGAGAAAGACTTTAAGAAGCAGTCAAACAAACCCTCTTCTAGTAAACACAGATATAAGGAAAGTGGCTTTGTAGCTAAAACATGGAGTGAGTCAGACACTAAATCTTCATCCAGTTCAAGTGAAGATGAAGAAGAATCAAATGCAAAAGAAGTCTGTATGATGGCAATCAATGCATCAAACAGCAATTCTGATTCTGAATCTTAGACAGAAGAATACCATGTAATTTCAACTTTTGATTTTACATTAGATCAATTCAAACTAGATTTTAAATTGCTTTGTAAAGATTTGATAAAATCTGAGAAAGAAATAAAACTTCTCAGAGAAAAATTAATTGAATTGAACAATTTATCTTCAGAAAACATTAGACTTAAAGAAGAATTTGAAATTTCTAAGGAAAAATAGTTTCACTTGAAAAAAAATTATCTGAGGCAAAGGAGTTTGAATAATTTCTTAATGGGAGAAGTATTAGACTGATGAATATTACAAGTGCAGTCAATGCCAGATTACATGCCAGACTAGGCTTGGGAGCTTCATCTAGTCAACCTCAAATTTTTAAGAAAAACATTTTAACTACACCTGTGAAATTTTTATCTGCTAAAGGGAAAGAAATATTAGAAATTACAGATAAAGATACTGAAGTTTTGTCAAAATCTATTCTAAAATAGAATAAAAATTTCCAGCAGAATTCGTCAAATCGAGCTCGACGAAATCAAAGTTATTCGTCGAACAGAGATAGATGAACGCTGAACACAAGAAATGAGAATAACTATTCAGTAAATGGTGGTTGACGAAATCACTCATATTCGCCTAACATAGCTCGACAAAATCAGAATAATTCGTCGAACTAAAACCTTTACAAAAGAAAATTGATGCAGCGCCACCGCTAATTGATGAAGACCCGGTTGCCGAGGCGTTATGGCATAAAGATCTTAGACGCCGTGATGACACTGAAGGAAGTGCACGTTACAACCTCCGCCCGCGGCGTGCTCGAACCGCCAAGAAAAATTAGCTTTAATTATTTATTTTCAAGAACTCTATTTTATATTTTAGAATATAAAATTATCCAATGTTTAGTGATAATTTTATATTCATGGCATGTTTTATTTCTTTAATTAAAACAGTTTTATTTTTGGTGTGCACTTAGCCATTCGGGTGGATGAGATTACATCTCCATCATGAAGGGTTAAGACTTGTTGTAATCTTCTATTTAAGGAGGTGTTTATGAGGAATCAAGTATTGAAATATTGAAAACCTAAATCCTCTCCTTTGAGAATTTCGGCCAAGCTTGTCCCAAGCCGCCGCCCCCTTCCTTGGTGGTGTGAAACCGCCGGCCTCCTTGTGGTGGTGTGAAGCCGCCGCTCCTTGCCTCCTCCATCCGTTCGGTGCGACTCCGGCGCGGCTTCCTTGGTGCGACTCCGTAGAAGAAGGTTGCAAACCGTTCGGTGCGACGCCGGCGGATCCGTGGAGAGAGTGATTCTCCCACCCTATCCTTGTGTGAACGTTCATCCCGGTTGGGTAATCTCTTCCCTCTTCCTTATGTGATTCTCCTCTTTAGTTGTGGTGGTTTCGCACTCGTTTTCTCCGGATCTTTAATTTAATCGCTGCAAGTTTTGAATCGAAATCGCCGTTGCAAGGCTTTTTAATTCCGGATCGGGTGGATCCTATTTGCTTGAGCGGATCTCGGCCTATAGCCTTGGTCTTGCTCTCTAAAAGGAGTGGCAACCTTTGTGTTTTCTTGGGGAATATTCCGACTAAAATTTCCGATCGTTGTTTTCGAGTCGACCATTCCTCCTGTGTTATTTGCGCTGCGTTCTTGCGACGAGAACTATTGTGGGCGATAGGTGCTGTGTAGGTGCGGTAGATCTACGACGTGTAGTGCGTAGGAAAGCGTTAACTTCGTGGATACCTCCGACTCGGGCGTACCCTACACCAATTTGGTATCAGAGGGAGGTTGTTTCAACTTCCACGTTGCAAACATCCTCTCTGCGTTCGTCGTTGGTTGATCTGAATTTTCTAAGATCTGAAATTTCGGATTGGTCTGCGTTTAGTAAATCCGGTTGAATTTTAAACTTGTCAAAAAAATCTGAAAAACAAACTGTAGCTTCCTGCACTTATTTCAAGCAACTTTAAAACAGAGAAATTTTTGATTCGGCCTCGTTAGGTTGGCCTGCAAATTAGAACATCGTAATTATGTCTAGTTGGTCTGCAAATAGCGGGCTGAAATCTTCATTTTTCAGCAAAATTTCAAAAAAAAAAATTTTTTAACGATCTCCGTGTTTCTCACATCAAGCTTTTCAAAAAAAAATTTATTTTTATTCTAGCTACAGCCCTAGGAAAAATCATCTTTCGTAATTTTCGGGGTCTTGCATGCGCACTAGGCTAGGCACGGAATATACGGCGCCATCTACGTCTAGGATGGCTGAGAACGGGAATGAACTTCATAACGCTGAAGCAATAGCAGGTCTACGTAATGATATGGCGGAGCTTAGGGCCACTTTAGCACAGATTTTACAAAATCCAGTTAGGCCACCACCACCCGCTAATGTTGAGTTGCCCCGCCGACGCCAACACATCTCCGATTCGGATTCGGATGGGGACTCCCCACGAGTGCCCCCTCGAGGCCGTCGCCACGAGCGAGAGTTTGACATTACTAGGGCCATCAAGATTGATGCCCCCACTTTCGACGGCATGGGAGATCCACAGAACTTCCTTACGTGGATAGTGGACATGGAATGTTACTACGACTGGCACCATCTCACGGACGCCCAAAAGGTCCAAGTTGCCAGGATGAAGTTGACAGGCCGTGCCAAAACTTATTGGCTAAATGAAGAGCGTAGGCTAGGTGCGGGAGACGGAAACCCAATTATTGGGTGGACCGTAATGAAGAATTTGTTGACCGATCAGTACGTTCCCGCGTACCATCGGACACAGATGTTTGACGAGCTTGCCACCCTGCGGCAGGGCTCAAATTCAGTAGCGGAGTATATGGGAGAACTGAAGGACCGAATGGTGCGTTGTGATCTGAAGGAAATCCCCGAGGTTACCCTTTCTAGATTCCATAAGGGGCTTCAACCCGATATTCAGCGGAAGCTCTTACGTTATGGCCACACAGATCTAAACACGACATTCAATGCCGCCCTCGACATTGAGAAACACTTAGCATCTAAGGCCCACTCCCGGTATTCCCATATGAAGGGAAAATCCACCACCGGAGCCTCGTCCTCCACATATCAGGACAAAGGGAAATTCCGGTCCGCCGAGTCCAAGTCTGTTGTGATCACTGCTAGGAACACTAAGAACCCTACGAGCGAACGTATTCCCATCGAAAAGGTTAGCATGACTAACGCCACATGTTACTCTTGCGGCATTCAAGGTCACTACGCCTTTGAATGCCCAACGAAAACCAAAGCCATAGCCTTGTTAGAGTCGACGACCGATCTTGCGAATTACGTATATGAGGCTGCTGAGGAGAGCGACCCGGAAGGGGTCCCAAGTGACTTAGAGGACGATCACCCCCTTATGGTGATGCGTTGTATATTGGCCACTCCTCGTCCATTAGATGAGTGGAAGAGGACGAGTATATTTTCTCTGATTTTTAAGAGTGGCGAGAAACTTTGCAAGCTGATTGTTGATAGTGGTAGCTGTGTAAATGTCGTATCTGAGAACGCCATTGCACGTATGTCCTTGACCACGGAACCACACCCAACCCCATATAAGGTCGCTTGGATCAACAAGATCTCCGTACCCCTTACCAAGCGATGCCTGGTCCCGCTCTCATTCAAATCCTACATGGATGAGGTGTGGTGTGATGTCCTTCCGATGGACGCTTGTCATGTGTTGTTAGGCCGCCCTTGGCTATATGACCGTGATGTTAATCATTTTGGTAGAGCCAACACTTATGAATTCAAATTCAATGGCAAAACCATCACCTTGAGACCGACCATCCCAAAGGAGCCCGTAGTCTTGGCTAAGGACACCACTATCCCGGTAGAACGGAAAACGTTGAATCTAGTTGGTAAGAAAGAGTTTGAGAGAGATCTGTTCCTTGATGGAATTATGTATGCGCTAATCCTCCTAAGTGCGAAGCCCGATTCTAGCATTTTGGATGAGTTACCTAGTGAGTTACGGGTACTGTTGGAAGAGTATAGGGATGTATACCCGGATGAGTTGCCGTCCACGTTACCCCCATATAGGAATATCTAGCACGCGATAGATCTCATCCCGGGGTCTTCCTTGCCAAATCAGCCCCATTATCGACTCCACTCCGCAGCTCACCTGGAGTTGCAGTCCCAAATAGAGGGCTTACTGGAGAAGGTTTTTATTAGGACGAGTATGAGTCCATGTGCTGTACCAGCCCTACTTGCCCCCAAGAAGGATGGTACATGGAGGATGTGCGTTGATAGCCGGGCTATCAACAAAATCACCATCAAGTATAGGTTCCCCATTCCCCGCCTAGACGATTTGTTGGATGTCTTGTCTGGAGCCACAGTATTCTCCAAATTAGATCTTCGGAGTGGCTATCACCAGATTAGGATACGAGAGGGCGACGAGTGGAAGACGGCATTTAAGTCGAAGGATGGACTGTACGAATGGCTTGTGATGCCCTTTGGGTTATCCAATGCCCCTAGTACCTTCTCCCGAATGATGACACATGTCTTTCAGCCATTCATGGGGAAGTTCGTTGTCATCTACTTTGATGATATACTGATTTATAGCACCTCTGCTACCGAGCACATCTCCCACATGAGAGTGATCCTTTCCACCCTGCGGAAGGAGACTTTATTTCTCAATCTTAAGAAATGCACTTTCAATGCCTCGGAGGTAGAGTTCTTAGGTTATATAGTCGGTTCTAAGGGTATTCGAGTTGATCCGAGCAAGGTTCAGGTCATTAAGGACTGGCCCTTGCCAACCACCCTACGTGAGGTACGTAGTTTCCATGGGTTAGCCACATTTTATCGTCGTTTCATACGAGACTTCAGTAGTATTATGGCGCCTATCACCGACTGTATGAAGAAGGGAGAGTTTACATGGACGAAGTCCGCCACTTATGCCTTTGAACGAATAAAGGAGCTTATGACTGAGGCACCTGTCTTATGTCTACCTGACTTTTCTAAAGTCTTTGAGCTCACATGTGATGCGTCTGGGGTAGGGGTTGGAGGTGTCTTGAGCCAGGAGGGCCATCCCGTTAGTTATTTTAGCGAGAAGTTGTCCGGTCCTAAGATGAACTACTCAAATTACGATAGGGAATTTTATGCTGTAGTTCGATGTCTACACAATTGGAGGCACTATCTCCTCTCCAAGGAGTTTGTGATCCTCTCTGATCATGAGGCTTTAAATTTCATCAACGGCCAGCATAAGATCAGCCCACGACACGCTAAGTGGGTAGCTTTCTTACAAGGTTACACGTTTAATCTCAAGCACCTTAAGGGAACTGATAACCGAGTCGCGGACGCCCTTAGTCGTCTTACTATTTTACTCACCTCTATGGAAGTACATGTTGTCGGATTGAGCGGATTAAAGATGAGTACGCTACGTGTCCTAACTTCTAGGACTTTTATTTATCTGCCCAGGATAGTTCCCCCACTACGATATCTGCCTACGTTATCAAGGACGGTTACCTGTTTAGGAACGGGATGCTATGTATTCCGCAGTCATCGTTACGACTACATATCATATGGGAATTGCATAGCGGAGGGTTGAGTGGTCAATTCGGTAGAGATAAGACCATTACGCTAGTCGAAGATAAATTCTAATGGCCAAAACTGAAGGTTATGGTGGGGCAGGTAGTGAGTAGCTGCCGCACGTGTCAGGTGTCTAAGGGAAGTAAAACCAACGTGGGATTATATACTCCCATGCCTATTCCCTCCATGCCTTGGGTGGACGTTAGTATGGACTTTGTATTAGGCCTCCCCATTACTCTTCGCCGTCACGACTCAGTTTTTGTAGTGGTGGATAGGTTTTCAAAGATGGCTTATTTCATCCCATGCAGTAGGACAAATGATGCGTCTCACGTTGCTAAACTATATTTTAAGGAAGTCGTTAGTCACCATGGAGTGCCAAAGACCATCGTATCGGATAGGGACGTAAAATTTACTAGCTATTTTTGGAAAACTCTTTGGATCTTAATGGGAACGAAATTATTGTTTTCCTCCGCCTATCACCCCCAAACTGATGGGCAGACGGAAGTGGTTAATCGGAGCTTAGGAAATTTGTTACGATGCCTTGTGAGTGATCATAAGAGCACTTGGGATCTTCTCCTTCCCCATGCCCAATTAGCCTACAATAACTCCAAGAATAGGTCTACGGGTCTGTCCCCGAATGAGATTGTCCACGGGTATAAGGCTCCTGTGCCGCTTGACTTGGTGACGTTGCCCCCAACGTACAAGGCAAGTCAGTTTGCATAATCCTTCGCCCAACACATCCATGATTTACACGCACGTATATGGGACACTTTGACCACGCAATACGACTCTTATCAAGCGCACGCTAATTTACATCGGAGAGTATCAAACTTCAAAATTGGCGATCTAGTTTTAGTCCGTTTGGTTCCAGAACGCTTGCCAACTGGCACCGTTAAAAAGTTATCACCAAAGCGCACCGGCCCTTTTCGGATTATTAAAAAGTTAGGTGACAACGCTTTCGTTTTGGACTTGCCTGCTGATTGGGGGATCTCTCCCATTTTTAACGTTTCGGATTTAACGATGTTTGTGTCGCCACCACAAGAGTTGATTTCTTTGTCGTCTTCTTCTCCCACTCAAAATTCTGATGGGTTGGGGAGTGGTAGTTCGGATGATCTCTCTCTTTCGGTCCCCGCAGGTATAACATCGGATGGTACATTGCCTTCTTTTACTCCTACTGCTGACATGTTTCCCAGGTTTCCCAGGACATTCCTCACTCCAGATATGATACTTGCTGCAGAACCGTTCACTACTCCGGATGGTACTTCTTACCGCTTTCTGGTCCGTTGGCGTGACTGCCCCCCTTCGGACGACTCTTGGGTACTCGCGACAGAGCTTCAACGTTTGGATGTCGAGCTCCTCCGCCGCTATCTCTCCACTCACGCATCAGAGATACGTGATTTTGAGTGGGGGAGGATTGATGCAGCGCCACCGCTAATTGATGAAGACCCGGTTACCGAGGCGTTACGGCATAAAGATCTTAGACGCCGTGATGATGCTGAAGGAAGTGCACGTTACAACCTCCGCCCGCGGCGTGCTCGAACCGCCATGAAAAATTAGCTTTAATTATTTATTTTCATGAACTCTATTTTATATTTTAGAATATAAAATTATCCAATGTTTAGTGATAATTTTATATTCATGGCATGTTTTATTTCTTTAATTAAAACATTTTTATTTTTGGTGTGTACTTAGCCATTCGGGTGGATGAGATTACATCTCCATCATGAAGGGTTAAGGCTTGTTGTAATCTCCTATTTAAGGAGGTGTTTATGATGAATCAAGTATTGAAATATTGAAAACCTAAATCCTCTCCTTTGAGAATTTCGGCCAAGCTTGTCCCAAGCCGCCGCCCCCTTCCTTGGTGGTGTGAAACCGCCGGCCTCCTTGTGGTGGTGTGAAGCCGCCGCTCCTTGCCTCCTCCATCCGTTCGGTGCGACTCCGGCGCGGCTTCCTTGGTGCGACTCCGTAGAAGAAGGTTGCAAACCGTTCGGTGCGACGCCGGCGGATCCGTGGAGAGAGTGATTCTCCCACCCTATCCTTGTGTGAACGTTCATCCCGGTTGGGTAATCTCTTCCCTCTTCCTTGTGTGATTCTCCTCTTTAGTTGTGGTGGTTTCGCACTCGTTTTCTCCGGATCTTTAATTTAATCGCTGCAAGTTTTGAATCGAAATCGCTGTTGCAAGGCTTTTTAATTCCGGATCGGGTGGATCCTATTTGCTTGAGCGGATCTCGGCCTATAGACTTGGTCTTGCTCTCTAAAAGGAGTGGCAACCTTTGTGTTTTCTTGGGGAATATTCCGACTCAAATTTCCGATCGTTGTTTTCGAGTCGACCATTCCTCCTGTGTTATTTGCGTTGCGTTCTTGCGACGAGAACTATTGTGGGCGATAGGTGCTATGTAGGTGCGGTAGATTTACGACGTGTAGTGCGTAGGAAAGCGTTAACTTCGTGGATACCTCCGACTCGGGCGTACCCTACACCAAAAATTTACTTCTTTTCAAGAGAATAATCAAACTCAAAAGTTGATAAATCCGTTTACTGAGTGGATCATTCCTCCTAGGAGATATCATCCACTTAGATATAAAAATCAACCTGAATATTCTTATATTTCTACTTATTATGACAGAAAACTAGGACCCAAGATTATCTGGGTCAAGAACACCTAACTTATTTTTAATACAGGAAAAGAACTATCCTACCACAGAGGAACAGTGGTATTTGGATTGTGGTGCTCTAAACACTTGACAGGAGGAATTTAATCTAAGAGACTTCAAAGCAAAGTTTGGACCAAAAGTCATATTTGGGGACTCCAACTATGACAAGATAGAGGGCTATGGCAATGTCAAAGTTGGTGTAGTTACCTTTAGAAAGGTAGCTTATGTGAGAGGTCTTGCATAACATCATCAGCATCAATCAACTATTTGATGAAGGTTATCAGGTATCATTTAATAAGTCTTTATGCTTTATCACATCTAATGATAACAAAATTATTTTATCTGGGGTTAGACAGAGTAACATATATTTAGTCAATTTTAATTCTGCTAGAACTGAAATATGTTTGTTTAATCATATAAGTAAATCAAATGAACTTTGGCATAAAATATTAGGGCATGTAAACCTTAAAACTATTGCTAAATTGTCTAAGGACAACCTTGTCAGAGGACTACCTTCTGGATCTTATAAGAAGGAAGGACTTTACAGGGCTTGTCAATTAGGAAAGCAAACTAAAAATAGTTTTAAATCAATATCTAAGAGTGATTCACCCAGAATTTTGTATTTACTACATATGGACCTTTTTGGACCTATTGCAATATAAAGTTTGAGAGGAAGTCATACACTTTCATAATTGTTGTTGATTTCTCCATATTTACTTGGGTGTTCTTTCTTAGGAACAAGTCTGAAAACTTCAAAACTGTTACAGACTTTCTTAGGAACATCAATATTGAGTATTCTACTCAGATTGTTTTGATCAGAAGTTATCATTCCACTGAGTTTGAATCTCTTCTGATGAGAGAATTTTGTGAGAAAGAATGAATCATGCAGTGTTTCTCTACTCCTAGAACTCCTCAATAAAATGGGGTGGCTGAAAGAAAAAATAGAACCCTAATTGAATCTGCTAGAACATTACTTGTAGATACTCACTTGCCCCTATTCTTTTAGGTAGAGGTAGTAAGCACAACAAATTATATTCTTAACAGAAGTATTATTCATAAACTAAAGGGTAAGACTCCCTATGAATTGCTTAAAAATAAGAAACCTAAAGTAAATTATTTTTAAAAAATTGGGTGTAAATGTTATATTCATAATAATGACAAGAAACATTTAGGAAAATTTGAAGTCAAAGTTGTATAAGGAATATTTCTTGGATATTCTCTTGTCAGTAAGGCTTATAGGGTTCGTAATAAATCTACCTTTAAAATAAAAGAATCCATACATGTATCATTTGATGAATCTAACATGTTTTATAAAGAGAGGAATACCTCTACCATTGATTATTTTCAGGAACAAATTATCTGTGAGAAACTAGATGAATTAAACCTAAAGCAAGAGGATACATTGCATCCTTCTCAACAGATTACTAAAGACAGTAATGAAGATAATCCTAAAATTTATGTTGAAAAAGTTTTTGCTAATGAAATTCCATAAGAAGAATTAACAACACAATTCATTGCAGAACCAACTCCACCTATTTATTATGTCACTATTAGAGATCATCCTAGATCTCAAGTGATTTAAGACATATCAGTTGGTGTGTAAACAAGGCATCAACTCAATAAAGATCGGATGCACACATGCTTTCTATCTTAGATTGAACCTCAATCAATAAAAGATGCAGAACAAGATCCTCATTGGATCATTATAATGCAAGAGGAATTCAATCAGTTTGAGAGAAGTAGAGTTTGGGCCTTAGTTCTAAGACCCAAAGACTATCTAGTAATTGGAACCAAATGGGTCTTCGGGAATAAATTGGATGCTCAAGGAGTTATAGTGAGAAATAAAGCTATACTGGTAGCTCAAGGATATTCACAGGAGGAACGAATAGATTATGATCAAACATTTGCTCATATTGCGAGACTAGAAGCTATCAGAATATTTCTTATTTTTGCTGCATTCAAGAAATTCAAAGTATATCAGATGGATGTAATTAGTGCATTTCTGAATGGAGAAATCAAAGAGGAAGTATATGTAGAACAACCTCTAGATTTTATCTCTTCAACTCACTCATCTCATGTATTTAAGCTTAATAAAGCTCTTTATGGACTTAAATAAGCTCCAAGAGCTTGGTATGAGACCCTTGCTAATTTTCTATTAGACAATAAATTTTGTAGAGGCAAAATAGACAAAACTTTATTTTTTAAACATCATAAAAATGAAATTATACTAGTTCAAATATATGTTGATGATATAATTTTTGGTTCTACTGATTCCAAACATTGAAAAAGGTTCTCTGACCTAATGCATTCAAAGTTTGAAATGAGTAGCATGAGTGAATTATCTTATTTTCTTAGTTTACAAGTGAAGCAAACATTTGATGGCATCTTTATATCTCAATGTAAATATTCTAAAGAGCTAATTAAACGATTTGGGATGTCATATGCCTCATCTATGAAAACATCCATGCCCACTAATGATGTAGTTGATAATGATGAACAAGGCAAATCTGTTGATCAGAAAATATATAGAGAAATCATAGGGTCTCTATTGTATTTAACAGCAAGTAGACCAGATATTATGTTTGCAACCTGTATTTGTGCTATGTTTCAAGTTAATCCAAAAGAATCTCACCTTATTTTAGTAAAAAAAAATTTGAGATATATAAAGGGTTGTCTTAATCTAGGACTCTGGTATCCTATTGAGTCAGTATTTGAATTAGCTGGATTCAATGATGCTAACTATGTTTGATGTAGAGTTGATAGAAAAACCACATCAGGAACTTGATAGTTTCTTGTTGATAAGCTTGTGTCATGGTTTTGCAAGAAGCAAACATCTGTTTCTACTTCCACTGCTGAAGATGAATATATTACAGACAGTAGGTGTTGTTTACAAATTTTGTGGATTCAAAATCAACTACTAGATTATGGATACAACTTAAATAATTCAATTATATACTATGACAATACTAGTGCAATTTCAATTACACAGAATCCAGTCCTCCATAGTAGGACTAAACATATAGAAATAAGTCACCACTTTATCAGAGATAATGTGGATAAAAATAAAATTAGCCTAATTTTTATTTCCACTGATTTCCAAAGAGCAGATATATTCACCAAACCATTGGATTAAAAGAAACATAATTTCTTTTTAAAGTAGTTAGGAATGAATGATGGAGAGTCATTAAATTGATTTTGAACGGAGATTGACGAATCGTGAACCTTTCGTCGAACGGAGATCGATGAATTGTGTAACCTTCCGTGAACCTTTCGTAAAACGGAGTTCGACGGACTGCTTATCGCCCATTCAACTTCTGAAAACTTATATTTAGGTTTTCATCAAGCTCCGTCCCGCGCATTCTTCATTTCTCTTCTCATGCAATTGATTTCTTTGTTTTGCAGGATAATGGCGGTGTCATAAGCAATTCTCAAGACATTGAAATTTTATGTTGGATTCGATATCGACATGGACTCTTTTCGTCTTTCGGATCAAATCTTCCAGGACATCTTGCAACTATTTGGGGAACAGCATCTACGTAATTTTATGTCCACCCGTATCAAGCTCCCCATCACAGAGATAAAGGAATGGGTTCACACTACAAAGGTTTAAGATCTAACAACCATTATTAGATCCATCTCAGGTCATTAGGTTTCTCTTACCCCTGTGATTCTATCCGAAATTTTTGGTTTAGTCAATGGAGAAGATGATTTATAACTATCAAGTACAGAATTTGATATTATGTCAGATAGAATTGGTAACTCACAAGGAAACTCTAACCATTTGTTGAAAAAGAATTTTTGTTGAATATAAATTTCTAGTTGATTTGGTTGGGAAAGTTCTTCTCGGCAAGCATTCAGCCCATGACTATGTCAACAGGCACCAATTTCTGTTGATGAGTGCTCTGGTTGACCAGAAGAACATTAATTGGGGGACAGTTTTGTTTGATTCTATTAAGAAGAAGATTAGTAAGATGGATGTGTGTTATGGAAGAGTTTTGGGTATTTTCTCCAAACCAAATGTCCAGAGGTCTTGGTCTCTCAGACTATATATATTAATGCATACAAGAGGATCACCTCTGTTCTGTTTGGAAAATGGGAGAGGGTGATTCCTAAGCCTCATAGAGCTGAATCTTCTAGGACAGCTTCTAAAAGTACTAGAGCTGTCATAGCTACTCTCCCTACTCTAGAAGAAGATTCTCACCATATTTTTTCCACTCCATTATCTCCACATCATTCCCCATGACCTTCTACTCCACCTTCTCTACAAACTACATTGTCTAAAGAAGTTCCATCCTCAGCCTTCCATGCAGATTCCCCAGCTCCTCATTCACCCCATTCATCTCCACCTCATTCATCTCCACCTCACCTATCTCCACCTCACTTATCTCCACCTCACTCCCCATCCAGGAATAAATTCCGGCTGACATTACCCCTGTCATCAATCCTCATTTATGCCACAGTCTTCCTTTCTATGTACAAACTGTGCTAATAGATCAACTCCCTCTTCTTCCAATCCATACACTGCATCTAATCAGAATCCACCTGAGTTTATGTATCTGGATTTCTCATCTATTGCCACTCAACTTCTTGATTTCATAACTCCTACACTCAAGAACCTCTTGGATGAATCATTGGCTTCTCTTTCAGAACTCTCTTCTAAAGTTGCCTCTTCCCATTTTGTCCCTTCTTCTGGGGGCATAGATTCTTTTTTCCCTGGATCTAGGTAGGGGGAGATGCTTGATGAAGAATCTCCAAATGAAGAAGCTCCAGTTACATCTTCCAGTGAAGAAGCTCCAGTTCCTGATTCAGAAATGACTGAAGTCATCACAGTGTTAGCTTGTCTAGCTCATTGTAGAGATTCTATGATAGTTGAGGATGAGTTTTTCAGATCCTCCAGAAGTTATCACTATATTAGTTACTACTATATGTGATCTCATCATTAATCCCACTATTAATATAAATTCTTTACTATCAGATTTTGATTTACTACACAGTCATATTGCTAGCCTACTAGATCCAGATTTTTGAGAGGATCTTTTTAGAGCAATAGTTTGTTACTCTGCTCCTATTAATGCATCGGCCTTAGAACAGCTTGTAAAAGATTGAAAGTGAAGGGATAGATACTACTCTAGAGGGGGGGTGAATAGAGTTATCAAATTTTGCACTAGACAAAGTTTGAAGGTCTACCCAACTCCCTTGGAGTGAATTGCGGAATTAAAAGATTATAGATGATAGAATTAACCTTAAAGCCTAACACAAGTGTTGTGCACAAACTCAAGCTAACTGTAATTACAGTTAAGGCTTGGAAATCCTAATCAGCAACTAGCAACCTAGTTATATCTATTCACAGCCACAGAGCAGGAAATAAACAAGGCAATCCAGACGACACAAGGAATTTATAGTGGTTCCCCAAACAACTTGGGTACGTCCACTCTTCTACCAACAAGGTAGGAATCCACTCAGGTTTTTGATCAGGTGCCCTGCCACCAACAGGATCTTCTTCAGGTAGATCCAGAAACCCTTTAGACTTTTGATCAGGTGTCTAAAAACCAAGCACAGGTTTTTGATCAGGTGCCCTGCCACCAAGGGATACTTTTGAAGGGAGTAATAACCCTGTACAGGAGGGGGAAGAAGGTTAAGATGTCTTCTCTATTTTACAATAGATTAGAGAAGCACAAAAACTTGCACTGAGCTAGAAAGCTCTAAAGAATCAAGGCTCCCCCTGGCTCAAAGATGTCCAGGTGAAGTCTTGCTTCAGTGCAGAAAACTCTTCAGAAAGCTCTGAAGGAAAAACTACAAGAAGATAATAAATAATAAAATTAAAGATCTTCAAGCAGCTATCTTCTTCTTCTTCTTCTTCAAAAGAACTCTGAGTTTGAACTTCCTGAAAGCAGGAGAACTCAGGTTGAAGAGGAGTAGAAGATCTTAACACTTCTCAGTTAGATGAGTATTGCTGAGAGCAGAAGACTTGATCTTGATGAAGGCTTGAATGCTTAAGTGAACAACTGGTTAGCTATTAGCTAGCTTGAATCCTTCTTCAAAGGGTCCTTTTTATATCAACAGCAAGCAACGGCTCTCTTCAATTTGAATTACTTGTCTTCTTCTGAAACTTGAGACCTGGGCTGCAAATAACACACAACAAAACAAACTCTGCAGCAAGACATCCTATAAAAGGAATGAACCTCTTTCTAAGAAGCTGCAGGATCAAATCAAATAACAGAAGGACTAAATAAAGTCACATCAGAGAAATACTCTTTATAGCAGAAGGAAGACTTTTCAGTCTAACGGCTATAAAGGACTGTCAGCAGATAAAGTAAAATACAAAGTCATCTAATAAGACAAACAACTTTATCTAAAAAGATTTTACACAGGCAAAAAGAATAGAGCAGATATGCCTGGAAATATTATCATAAAACACTTGAAAAGATATGCCAGATAATGTATTAATTAATTAAATATAATAAATAAATACAAAATATAAAGGCAGACAGAAAACGTCGAACGACCTTCGGAGATCGTCGACCGACGCACGGAGATCGTCGAACTATCGGACAGATAGTCGAACGATCCAGATAGTCGAACTATCAAAAGAGATAGTCGAACTATCACAGCAGATAGTCGAACTACCAGAAGATAGTCGAACTATCAGATAGTCGACCTATCAACAGATAGTCGAACTATCAGGGCAAAACAGATAGTCGAGCTATCAACAGATAGTCGAGCTATCAGATAGTCGACCTATCAACAGATAGTCGAACTATCAAAAACAAACAGATAGTCGACCTATCAACAGATAGTCGAACTATCAGATAGTCGAACTATCAAAGCAGATAGTCGAACTATCAAGCGAGAACAGATAGTCGACCTATCAACAGATAGTCGAACTATCAACGCAGAACAGATAGTCGAACTATCAACAGATAGTTGAGCTATCAGATAGTCGACCTATCAACAGATAATCGAACTATCAAAAACAAACAGATAGTCGACCTATCAACAGATAGTCGAACTATCAGATAGTCGATCTATCCAAGCAGATAGTCGAACTATCAAAGCACACAGATAGTCAAACTATCAACCGATAGTCGAACTATCCACACAGACTGAAAGTTGAACAACTGATAGACGATCGTCGAACAATTAGTCGACGATAGTCGAGCGGCGTTCGACGATAGTCGAACAAACAAACAACTTAACCAAATTCTCAATCTGGAAAAGTGAGAACTCTACAGCTAGACTACTAACCATTGACCATAGATATTTCTTGGGTCAAGGGACTAAAAATACAAGACTAAACTCAAATCAAACTGGGGTACCAACAATCTCCCCCTATTTGAGTTAAGTCTCTTAGAAACTAAAACACAGAGCTAGCTATAGAACACTATAAACAATACAGGAAATAGATAGCAATTAACTAGCAATTATCAAACAGATAGATAAATAATAGTCAAACAAAACTAAGGATCAACAGAGTCAGGCTTAGATACAGAAGAGCTAGAAACAAAAGAAATTTTTCGCAGAGGATCAATGGCCTCTAACTTAGACATCTTTAAATCTTGCAAGCCAATGATCTTTAATTCTGTAGTCCTTGGCACAACAGCTTCCGGGTGCTTTTCCATATATTTAGAAGGGTCAAAATCCTCAGGATTAACCTGGAACTTTTCTAATTCCTTCTTTCTGAAAGTAGACATGGTGGTTAAACCAGTGGTGTCCTTCCCTTCTGCTTTTGCTTTTCTGATTTGGGCTGCTCCAACTAATTCGTGAAAACAAGCCATCCTAAAGTTAGGATCAAGCTCAGGACTTTCATAAACATACTCAGGAGGAGTAGCATCTGATTCTTTATCTAGATAAGACATGGGAGCAGACTTAGCAAAGTTCTTGCTAGAGTATTTAAAACAAAATAAACTACTTACCTTTTGAAACAACTTTTTCAGACTGTGCTGGTATTGGAGAAGAAGCTCTTTTCTTTGGAGAAGGAGGAGGGGAAGAGGTTGGTCTTTGAAACACAGCCTCCTTCACTTGTCTTTGAGAACCAGAATAAGATCTGCCTTGGGAACTTTGAGAGCTTTTCCTTGACTGAGGTTGAGAAGGTGTAGATTTTCCAGAAGAGGCAGATGGATTAGCAGATAGGTTCCCAGAGGCTCCTGCACTGGGAGGTGGAGGAGGGGGACCTCTGGGAGTCCATCTAGAAACAGGACTATCATACCTCTTAGATCTTTTTCTCTCTTTCTGCTGGTTCTTGGAGAACCACATCCAATGTTGAAATTCTTTCGATTTGGGGTCAATTCCTTTAAGAATATAGTATGGAGTATCATTGTCTCGGCTGGGAGTAGGAGGAGCAATTGCTTTCCTTTTCTTTTGAGCAGCTTTCTTTTTCTTAGCATTCTCAGATAAATCAGAATCATCTTCATCATCAGAGTGAGATGATGGAGGATTATCATAAGGATCATAGGCTTCAGAAACAGCCTTTTCTTTTAACTTCAGATGAGATTTCTCTCTTTCCTCTTCCATGGCATCCTAAGCCAGAAGGAAATCTAGATCCAATCCTGGTGAATCATCCCAAATAGTTGACTTTTCAACTTGCAACTCTTTTTCTTTCTCTTTTAAAGAATCTTGTACTCTTTGGTTCCAGACAGCTCTCGCTTTTTCTTCTTCCACACTCAGAGCAGGAGTGTCATCTTTGATTTCATCTTGTTTTTCAGACTCATCTTCTCTATAATCTAAAAAAGAATCCAATTCTGGATCTACTTGAATATCAGGAACATTTGGGGCAGCTTCTGAGACAATTACTATGATCTGAGCAGCTAAATCTTCTCTAATATAATCTGTAGAATTATGAACACAGATCTGCTAAATAAGCAATAATCATTCCTTCTAGGTATTCACTAGCTAGCAAATTAATTGACTCGTCAATAAATCGAATGAGTGAATTACCTTCATATTTGACGAACTCCCAAGACTCATCTAGGTAGGATGTAATGATCCCTTCTAGGAAATTTGCAATCACGGGAGAGGTGAGATCTTCCAAGCAAACTTTCACAACAAATTCAGATAACATAATAGCATCAGATATTTCCTTTTCTGATAACACAGAGGCAGATCCTTTTTCAGCTGGAGCAGACACTACTTGAACTGTCATCACAGTATCTGTTACTGCTGGAAGGGAGGCAGGAGGCTCTGAGGCATCTTCACAGAACATCTCCCCCTGCCTGATTTCAGTGGAAACTGAAACCAGGCCCCTTGAGGAAGAGGGCTCAGCAGATTTGGAAAGTGATTTGATGGTAGCGGTTAAGGTATCAATGGAGGAGGCAAGTGGAGCGATTGCCTCTTCAATCATAATTTTGATTGAAGGGGTAATCAACTCCACAATGTGGGAGATGAGTTCAGGGGTAATCTCAAAAGAAGATGGAAGTGCAGTGGATGGAGATGCAGCAGATATGGTTGTAGTGCTGGGATGAAGAATGGTGTGGACTGGAGATCGAAGTGGAGAAGGAGCTGGAGAGTTAACAGGAGTGTTAACTGGAGAATGAATGGGAGACAGAGGAGGTGTTGGAATCCTCTCAGATCCTAACAAATCAAAACTAGGAGCAGATATCCTAGTCTGATGAGAAGAAAGAGGAGATGCTGGAGGGGAAGGAAGAACAACCGTGGTTGTTTCTCTAGCAGGAGAAGGGGAAAGTCGTACTTCAGCTGAAGTTGATGGAACTTCAACTGAGGCAGACAGCATAGCAGAAGAAGAGGGAAGGGAAAGAGCCGAGCCAGCTTCTACAGGGTGAGGAGCGACCAAATCAGTCCTGGTGCTCTCAGATGTCGCTGGAGCAACCCCTGTGAGAGCGGGTTTCACAAAGGTTCTCTTCCACTTAGAGAACAGGTTTGGGTCCATCTTCTTGCTTGCATTTATTGTTGTTGCGGTTGAACTCAGCAGCTGGGGATATTTTTCCTTTAGGAAAATTCCAATAACCCTTCCGAGGGTAACTTTCTTCTTACCATTCTTTTTCCTGATCAAATCAAACATTACTCCTGCCCAATCTATCTTTTTCTGATTAACAATTGCACACATCAGTACAAATTGTTGCCTTGTTATATTGTCATGAGCAGAGTGCTTACCGAGGAGCACTTTTCCGACCAACTCAGCAAGAAACTTAATCTTGAAAGGGAAATTTACCTTGAGCAGCTTCGTGGGAATGCCCTCTGCATGTCCCAGCTCAACTAACATTCTTCCAAATTCTTGAGCATCTTGCTCATAATCCTCTTCACCATTTATCAAACCAAAAATATCAGTAAGAACGGCCGGAGTCAAGATTACCTCTTCTCCGCCGATGGTGCCAGTCATCGAGTCGTCGGTGGAGGACGACGTGAAAGCCCATTCCTTAATCTCAGGTATATTTAACTTAATCCTTGAAGACATTAATCTCTCTAGTCCTTGGTCCCGGCACAACTGAAGAACTTCCACGATCCCGGCTTCGCAGCAATTGAATGCGTCAAAATCAACGCTGAAGCCTGCATCGAACTTTATAACTGCTAATACTGCGGGAGAAATCGCCATTGATTGCTGGAGAAGGCGCGAGAAGGACGGCGAAAATGAAGGGGACGAAGCGGCAGAAAATCGCAAGAGGGAAGACAGAATGCGAAAAGTCACGCTCCGTCGACGAAAGAACAAAAGATCTTTTAACCTAGGTCGACTATCGGCTTTATATTAGACCGGAGATAGTCGATCTATTAAAAAGAACTAGACCCGATAGTCGAACGGCCGTTCGACGATCGGCTCAGAAGCAGAGTAGTCGAGCCATTGTTCGACTATTTCTGGCTTCTCAAACAACAAGCTGTCGTCATTCAGAGATCGACGATAAGCTCGACCTGTTCGACGATCATCGAACGCCGTTCGACGATCTTCAAACAGATAAGCTATCATTAACCAGAGGTCGACGATAGGCTTAATCCGTTCGACGATCTTCGATCATCGTTCGACGATCTTCAAGCAGGTTTCAACATAGGCAGATATAGTCACACTCAGTCTCGTCCATTGATCATGCCTAATTGAACTAAAAAGAACAGATGCTTCTATTCATCTAAAGGCTTGGTGAATATATCACCTCTCTGAAACTCAGTGGATATGAACTCAAGACAAATCTTGTTCTTTTCCACACAATCTCTCAGGAAATGGTGCCGAATCTCAATGTGCTTCGTTCTAGAGTGGTGCACTGGATTTTGTGCAATTGAAATAGCACTGGTACTATCACACATGATTTTGGTGTTCTTGTGTGAGTAACCATAATCCACAAGCTGGTTTTGAATCCACAGGATCTGTGAACAACAACTAGCAGCTGCTATATATTCAGCCTCTGCAGTTGAAGTTGAGACAGAAGCCTGCTTCTTACAGAACCAAGAGACCAATCTCTCTCCCAGGAACTGGCAAGTTCCTGAGGTGCTCTTCCTGTCAACTCTGCAACCAGCATAATCAGAATCAGAATATCCAATTAATTCAAATTCTGACTCAGCTGGGTACCAAAGTCCTAGATCTGGACATCCCTTCAGGTATCTCAGGATTCTCTTTAGAAGAATCAGATGAGATTCCTTGGGGTTGACCTGGAATCTAGCACAAAGGCATGTAGCAAACATTATATCAGGCCTACTTGCAGTTAGATATAATAGGGAACCAACAATGGCCCTATAATTCTTTTGATCAACTGGCTTGCCGTGATCATCAGAATCAATAACTACATTAGTAGCCATAGGTGTAGGCATTGCTGAAGCATCAGCCATCCCAAATTTCTTTACCAATTCCTTGGCATATTTGGATTGGGAGATGAAGATACCATCAGCATCTTGCTTAACTTGGAGACCAAGAAAGTAACACAGCACACCCATACTACTCATCTCAAACTTAGAGTGCATCAGGTCAGAGAACCTTTTGCAAAGTTTGGGATCAGTGGAGCCAAATATAATATCATCTACATACACCTAAATTAACAGGATTGTGTCCTTGTGATGCTTGACGAAAAGGGTTCTATCAACTACTCCCCTAGTAAAGTTGTGCTCTAAAAGGAAACTAGCTAGAGTCTCATACCAGGCTCTGGGAGCTTGCTTTAGTCCATATAGAGCTTTCTGTAACTTAAACACATGTGAGGGCTGAGTTGAAGAAACAAACCCTGGTGGTTGTTCAACAAACACCTCTTCCTTAAGCTCACCATTCAGAAATGCACTTTTGACATCCATTTGGAACACCTTAAACATCATGAAGGCTGCATAGGCCAAGAAGATCCTTATTGCTTCTAGCCTTGCAACAGGAGTAAAGGTTTGGTCATAATCTATACATTCCTCCTGTTTGTAGCCCTGAGCTACAAGCCTTGCTTTATTCCTTACTATAATTCCATTTGCATCTAACTTGTTTCTATACACCCACTTGGTGCCTATGATCAGTTGGCCTTTAGGTCTTGGAACCAAAGTCCAAACTTTACATCTCTCAAACTGATTGAGTTCCTCTTGCATAGCAATGATCCAGTGGGGATCTAGCTCTGCATCTTTAAAGGTGAGGGGCTCAACCTGTGAGAGGAAACAAGCATGCATCACATCCTGTCTTAATTGGTGTCTTGTTTGCACACCAGCTGATATGACTCCAATCACTTGAGATGTGGGGTGATCTCTAAGTGTGACAATATCAGCAGGTGGGATGTGATCTTCAGCAACAGTTGGGATTAATTCCTCAGGAGGAATTTGATCTACTGTTGGTGGTACAACAACAGCTTCTGCAATGTCTTCATCACTGTTTGATTCAGTGATCTGAAGAGTTGATAGTTGAAGAATTTCTTGAGGAGCATCAGGTACCTGCAATGAACTAGAGGAAGGAGAATTTTCTTTCTCCTTGTAAAACATCTGATGCTCATCAAAAGATACTTGCACAGATTCTTCTATTTTACAGGTTGATTTGTTATAAACCCTATAAGCTTTGCTTACTTGGGAATATCCAAGCATGATTCCCATTGAAGCTTTTGCTTCAAATTTCCTAAGATATTCTTTATTGTTATTATGAATATAAACAACACAACCAAAAATTCTGAAATAATTAATTTTAGGTTTCTTTCCTTTAAGCAACTCATAAGGAGTTTTACACTTAAGTTTGTGTATCAAACTTCTATTTAAGACATAATTGGCTGTACTAACAGCTTCTGCCCAATAGGAGAGAGGCATGTTAGCATCTGCCAACAATGTGCTAGCAGCTTCAATGAGTGTTCTATTCTTCCTTTCGACTACCCCATTTTGTTGAGGAGTTCTAGGAGCTGAGAAGCTATGTTTGATACCTTCTCTCTCACAGAATTCTTGCATGAGAAGAGAGTCAAACTCAGTACCATGATCACTTCTGATCAAGGCCACATGAGTAGAGTACTCAGTCTGCACACATAGTAGAAAGTCTGTAAGGGCTTTGAAGTTATCAGACTTAGTTCTCAGAAAGAAAACCCAACTGAACCTAGAGAAGTCATCTACAATTACTAAGGTGTAATACTTCCCTCCTAAACTCTGTACATTTATTGGGCCAAAAAGGTCCAAGTGTAATAGATACAGGATTCTAGGAGAATCACTCTTATTTACAGATTTAAAAGAGTTTTTGGTTTGCTTGCCTAGCTGACAAGCCTTGCATAGGCTCTCCTTCTTGTAGGGGCAAGAAGGTAAACCACTAACAAGGTTGTGTTTAGATAACCTAGATATATTTTTAAGGTTAACATGACTAAGCCTCTTATGCCACAAAGAATTATTATTAATTGTTACTTCATTAAACAGGCAGATTTCAGAATGAGATGAATTGAAATCTACTAAATAGATATTACCTATTCTAATACCTACTAAAACAACATTATTATTTAAAGTAATATTGCAAGAGAAGTTAGAAAATGAAACCTGGTAGCCAGCATCACATAGTTGGCTGACTGAAATCAAATTATGCTTCAGTCCATTGACATATGCAACTCTCTTGAAAGTAACTGCTCCAATTGTGATCTTGCCATAGCCTTCTGTCTGACCACAGCTGGAGTCTCCAAAGATAACCTTTGGGCCGAGCTTAGCTTTGAACTTTGACAGAAGATCTTTATTTCCTGTCATATGCTTAGAGCATCCACTATCCAAATACCACTTATTTTGAGTGATTGGATAGGCCTTCACCTGCAAGACATTTATTTAGACAGTGTGGACCCAGGTAACCTTGGGTCCCTTGTTTTTCACATAAGAAAAACTGGAAATATATGAAAATGCAGGCTGAGGGTGATAACCTAGTGGGTGAGATCTCCTAGGTGGGATTCTCCATGCAGATGATGGGTCAACAAACCTAGGGTTTCTATTTTCATTTAGGTTTCTATGGTACTGATTATGATTTTGAAAATCATGTTGAAAACATCGATCGACGTTCGACGATGGGCGCTCAGATCGTCGAGCTTCGTTCGACCATTGAGCTTCCGATCGTCGAGCGGCGTTCGACGCTCTTTGCATTTCTTTAAAAAATTTCTTTCTCTTTTCTCTCTTAGCTTTATTTAAAGTTTTATTAACTAGGTTTACTTGCTCAGTGTTCTTCATTCCACTAGCTGAAATGAAGTTTACTGGAGTTGAAAGATTATTTTTAAGTAGAACTGGGGGTTCACTGGGAGAAGCTCCTAAGCCTAGTTTGTCATTACCTGACCTAGTGTTAGTCATGCTGGTAATTTCTAACAACTTAAGGCTTCTACCATTAAGTGATTCTTCTAACCTCTTAGACTTAGCTAACTCCATTTTAAGAAATTTAATTTCTTCACTATGTAAGACCCCCTTTTTTTTTCTTTTTCAACCACCGGGGTCTTAGCCCAGAATTGCCGCTTTGCGGTGGGACCGACATCTCGGGAAGGCAACCACTACAAAACGCCAATTCTGCCGGCCCTTTTCGATCACAAGAGAGAGAAGTATTTATACAAAAAATGTAAACAAGTCCACAGAAACATGTAAATAAAAGTGAATCATATCCAGTCCATCAATACATATAATAGGAAAATAGATAAATGGGCTCGAGCCCAGTACATCAGAGTCCTCACTACAAGTCACTCATTGCGGAAGCTAAGAAAATACTAATCACTCACGGAGCTGGTCGCAGGTGCACCGGTGCTAGACTGTCCCACCTCCATGCGCACCGTACTCCGCTGGTGCTGGTCCCTGTCTCCCATCCGGAGCTCCTGTAATGTTTGGTTCGAAAACCATTAGTCATAAAGACTAAGCCCTATCATCCCCTACCCCTCCCACCACGGCTCCTAAGCACCGGGCGGAGAGGAGGAAAGGGAAGCTACAAAAGTGGAGAATAGTCAAGCAGGTGACGGTGGACCTAACTAACAAGTTATAACAGGTGAACAGTGTAAATGTTGTAATAGGTAGAACAATTAATGAATAGCAAATTGTATAAAAGGCAGCTAGAGAATAGTAAGTAAGCAACAAGTAAGTAAGAATGTAACCTTAACTTATATGAATGCCCATACAAACTTATAAGTTAAGGGATCTTCTGCAAAGCTCCCATCGTATAAAAAGTCCCATACCGATTTATACGTTGGGGGTGTCGGTTGTATGCAAATATGACTGTAGTGATATGCTATCCCATGATTCATGCAAGTGCAACTCATGCACACGACTCTATGCGCACAGAACTTTAGTTCCCCCTGTTCGGGCAGCTAGCTTCACTACTAGGAACCTCCGTAGTGGCAAACGGAGACAGTGGGTCGGGCCCCCCACTCCTAGGCGGGCATCCACACTACCAGGCCTAGCCCTCCCGTACGCCCCTAGAAGAACACAACCTAGAGTATCCGCATACTGCTGCTGGATGTACCCTCCAGACTTTCTTTGGCTAAGTGTCCCACACCGCCGAGTCAGCGTACCGATGTCGGTGTGAACGACGATCAGGTACCGAAGACCCACCACCTTTATTCTGTACTCCAACCCTCGAGCCCTCGGCCCCCCGGACAGTCCTGTTCGTGCATCTACCTTCAGAGCTACTGTCTGAATGACAACAAGTCCTATTATCCTACTTTCCTAGCTATCGGGGAGTGAGTGTGTGCAACCCTAGTTATACTAGTTGCTCTTTTAATTTATATTCCTATGGTTTACGTTAGCCCAGGACTGCCCCCGGTATACCCCGTGAAGGGCTCTCAAGGGGCACTAGGAACCAAGACGGCGGCATTATGGCCCGAAGTTCCCTTTCGCAAGGCACTTATTATTATTGGTTGATCTCCCTTAGCCCGATCCCCTTTTAGTTACTTTAGTTCTAACCCTAGAGTATTAAGACTCTTCCTCTTCTTCCCGGGATGGACGATCTTTCGTCTTTCCCGTACACCCTTATTCCAACAAGTCTCCCAATGATGAACTCGATCCTAGTTTGCCCTACCAACCATCAACTATCAAAATTCTGTGGCTTTACTATATGCAGACCATCCTAAACTATATGAGGTACCCAAGGGGAGGTACATCAAATTATCTTCCAAATCTCCTATAATATTTACTGAAGGTCTACCATATCATACTTTGTCTAAATCCAGAAACTTATAATTTTCCTAATTAATCTGATATTTATTTATTTTTCCCAAAGGACGTGCCACGGGTCATTTTAAACATGAACTACATGATCTTCCTAAGTAATGGCTACTCAAAAATCATCATCATTAAATAACAGCAAAATAACCTCAAATACAAATTCTCAGAATTTTATAGAAAGTATTTAACCTCTAAATAATTTATTTAGTATAATCATATTAATTCTACGTAGTGAAGGAAGTACTGAAATTATTCATCTAAAAATTATAGAAAAATCACTAGTCAGTAGTATGATATATAAAAAATCTTTGTGCAGAGAATCATAATTTTACTAGCTTGCTAACCACCACTAAAGATTTAATCAAATAATCAAGGTAAAACATACTTAATGAAGTGAGCCTTAGAATTAATCTTCCTAAAATCCCATAAAAATTCACAGAGATTTAAAATCATAATAAACGTTCTCTGCTTAAATTTCATCACTTTCCAGAGAGTGTGTATTCCCTAATAAATTTCTAAGCAAATCATACAACTACTAAATCATTAAAGGAAGTATCCAAAATAATGAACATAAAATTCATAGAAAAATATCCATAGCTTGTACCATCCCTATAATTCACTCTCCCCAAATCTCACCACTTTTCAATGTGATTTAGTGTCATTTCCTATCTCTACAATTTTTGCGCCCTAAACTAGGGTTACATTTTCAGGTATCCCAACGGTCTCCAAATTTACTAAAATTTCATCCAGAGAACTATATTGGCCCTATGGTTCCCTTCACCCAATTTCGGGTCAATCCAAGGTCATTTGACCACATGACCTTCACAAACCACCAAGATCCATCCTTAGGGTTTGGCCTTGGTCCTTAGGGTAAACTTACCCCGATCCACCTCAAACTCCATGAGGGGGTGCTAGAGAATATTACTAGCCAGTGGTAAAAATCTCAGCCTCTGTTGAGGTGATCTCACCACTCAAACTTCAAAAGTGCACTTTTAACCTAAGACCCCTTATTAGGGCAAAACTTAGGGTTGATCATTTCTAGTCCAAACCATCTACAAATGAGATGGAAAATTATACAGAACCTTATGGTGACCCCAGGGACCACTCACCAAAGTTTGGGAGGGTTTGGAAATTATTTAACTATCTAATTAAATTTGGCTAGGATTATTGAATTTTTCTAAAAACTATAGAAAAATATTCTCCAAAAATTCTCATTTTTGGATAGCACCTAGATATATGTAAGATTAGACCACACCCCAAATTTCAAGTCATTTGGATGACTGAATTGGAGTGGGGAATTTTTCTAAGGTCAAGGCAGCCCTCTGGATAGACCTCACCAAAAAGGGTGCTGTGGTCTAACTAGGATTCCAAATCGAGTGAAATTAATTTTGAATTAAAGTAGACTTCAAGGGATACATTCCTATGTTGATCATTTTTCATGTAGGAGCCTCTAGGTATTTTTCCTAATTTATTTAACAAGACAGATTTTTCATTCAAAAATTATTTTAAAATAGAATTTATTTCTCATGTCACTGTTCATATTCTTCAACAGCCCGAACCAGAGGCCTAAAGACCTAATATCCTGTAGCTTTTCCAAGCTATTTCCCGGCCATCCAGCCATCTCCCTGGCCGGCCACCACCACCACAATCTCCGTTGAGGCGAGGGCTATCGTCGGGCGGCGGCACGGCCGCCGGAGAGGCGGTTTCCAGCGAACCCGCCACCATGAAATTTTAGGAAAACCACGAACATGCTCACCCGATCTGGCTCTTTTGAGCCCGATATCTCTCCTAACGATTCCTAAGATCTATCCACAGAAGAAGAGGGAGGGGAGGACATTGTTCGCGGGTTGAAGGCGTGCAGAGCGTCGGGAAGCCATTTGCGCGGTGGTGGCGTCGCCGGAAATTCTTCAACAGCAAGGGGGAAGTCTGAAACAGTTTGAGGGAGTGTAACCTTTTCCTCTTGCTCTTAGGAATCTTTTATAGATCAGCAAATGGGGAGGGGAAAGGATGAAACGTTGGAGATGAAACGTTGACGACCATTAATAACACCCTTATGACGTTTCGGTTATGACGAATGGCAGTTGAAAAGTTGGAGACGAAGAGGTGTTTGCCAGGTGGCAATTTCCTATTGGACCCACTTTTCCTTAATTATTAACATAATTAAAGTAGGGAACGACCCATAAATACTCTTGATTTTCATTCTCATGGTCAGAATTTATTATGGCGTCGGTTACCGAAATTTCCAACTTGTCTTGTCATTTCGGGCTTGGTCACGGGCGTGACACATAGGTCACGGGCGTGATAGGCCCGGTTAGCCAGTTCTGGGTTCGACGATCGTCGAACTGAGATCGACGATCGTCGAAGGGTGGTCACGGGCGTGACACTTGGGTCACGGGCGTGATAGGCCCGTGTGGCCAAATTTGGTTTGACGACGTCGAACTGGAATCGACGATCGTCGAGCGTGTCACGCCCTATGTCACGGGCGTGACATGGCGGGTCACGGGCGTGACATGCCCGTGGGGCCAATTTTGGTTCGACGACCGTCGACCTGGAATCGACGATCATGGTCACGCCCTATGTCACGGGCGTGACATGGCGAGTCACGGGCGTGACAGGTCTGGTGACAAATTTTGGGTTCGACGACCGTCGACCTGGAATCGACGATCATGGTCACGCCCTATGTCACGGGCGTGACGGATCGGTCACGGGCGTGACCAACCAGTGACCCGATTTCTTGGTCGATTTATTTCAAGTTTTGGGCTCCCTAGGGTTCTACCATAACCAACTGACTCCTAGGGGTCTAGCCGGAAATGGGATGTTACAAATCCCAATAAACAAAACAAAGATTTCATCCCCGAAATCAAGGTTAAGCCTACGGGACTCTAATCGGGAAAAATAAGATTGCAACATCCCATGAGAACTGAAAGATTATCTCTCTACGTTATGTTTGTTTGTGCGGTTTCGAATCTAAGATTAATTCGTCCACTTAACTAGGTATATACACCCCAATAAACAAAAGATTAGCCCATATTCTTGAAATTTCGGTTCCATTGGTTTAAAACAAGAAGGCAAATTGATTGTCCAGAGAGGTTGTGAGGTATACCTAACGAAAAAGTTCCGGGTATTTTTGCCGCATCAAGTCCTGTGGCTCCCATGTATGCTCCTCCTGCCCATGATTGTTCCACAGAACCTTGACTAACGGGACCTTCTTCCGTCGCAAGACCCGTACTGCTGTATCGTCAATCCTGATAGGTTCCAAATCGACTGACCGATCAGAGGCCACTGGGCCATCTGCCGAGGAAATCAGCTGCTCAGGGCATAGCAGGGCCCTCCGAAGTGAGGAGACGTGGAAGACGTCATGCAGTCCCGCTAACTCCGGCGGTAGCTCCAGTCTATAGGCTAAGGGGCCGATCCGCTCCAGGATCCTATAGGGCCCCATATATCTCGGACTGAGCCTCTTCCGCCCGCGAATCCGCGAGACTCCGTGCATCGGCCGTATCTTCAAGAAAACCCTGTCTCCCACCTGGAAATCTACTTGGCGATGCCTCGCATCGTAGTATTTCGCCTGTCTGCTCTGGGCTTCCAACATCCTGTCTCGGATCAATCTAATCTGAGCATCTGTATCTCCCACAAACTCAGAGCCCAGTGCCTGCGGATCCTCGTCCTGAACCCATGATAGTGGGGTTCTGCACCTCCTTCCGTACAACGCTTCGTATGGAGCCATGCCTATGCTGGACTGATGAGCGTTGTTGTATGAAAACTCGACCAGTGGTAACAATCTCTCCCAAGGCTCGCCACGGTCCAAAATACATAGTCGCAACAGATCTTCCAGTGTACGGTTTGTGCGCTCTGTTTGTCCGTCGGTCTGAAGGTGGAAAGCTGTGCTGAATGTCAACCGAGAACCCAGATGGGCCTGGACTGACCTCCATTCCCTGGATGTAAATCGCCCATCCCGATCCGAAACGATAGTCTTGGGCACCCCATGATAACGCACGAACTGCTCAATGAACCTCCGTACTAATACACTGACCGGTGTGTCCTTTGCCACTGGGATGAATCTGGCCACCTTTGTCAGCCTGTCCACTATCACCCAGATCAAGTCATTCCCCGCACGGGATCTAGGTAGCCCATGTATGAAGTCCATGGCTATATCCTCAAACTTCCATTCCGGTACTGGAAGCAGCTGCAGCAGGCCTGCCGGGTTCCTACACTCCGCCTTCACGAGCTGGCAGGCCTCACAATGCGTCACAAAATACGTAATATCCTTCTTCATACCCAGTCAGTACATCGTCCTCTTTAAATCCTTTGCCATCTTGGTGATCCCCGGGTGTACCGAATATCGGCTGCAATGAGCCTCCGTCAAAATATCCTCCCGGATCCGTCCTCCTGCCGGTATGTAGACTCTGCCCCGGAAACACAGGAGCCCATCCCTCAAAGAGTAATCTCCAGTCGTGCCTTCCTCCAAGGCTCGGAAAATCGGTTCAGCTCTCTCGTCCAGCATCTGCCCATCTCTGATGCGGTCTCGGATGTCATCTATAGTAGCGATCGACCCCAGGTACTCCATGTACAGTTCTGGGTCATCCTCAGACACTAGCAAAATCTGCATCTCCTCGAATGTTCTAATCAACTCCAAAGCCATCAGCTGCGGGCCTACTCCAGTCGTACTCGCTCTCCGGCTCAGAGCATCCGCAACCACGTTCGCCTTCCCCGGATGGTAGTGCATGGTATACTGGTAGTCCGAAAGAAACTCCACCCAGCGTCTCTGCCTGATGTTTAACTCCTTCTGGGTGTCGACGTACTTCATATTCTTGTGGTCGGAGAAGATATCACAATGTACCCCGTAGAGATAGTGCCGCCAGATCTTAAGAGCAAAAATGACTGCCCCCATCTCCAAATCGTGCACGGGGTAGTTCTGCTCGTGCTGCTTCAACTAACGGGAGGCATAGGCTATTGTGTGCCCATTCTGCATAAGGACGGCACCCATCCCCTGATAGGAAGCATCTGCATACACCTGGAATCCCTCCTTCCCTGATGGAAGAGCAAGGATGGGAGCCGAGGTGAGACGATCCTTCAGCTCCTGGAAGGCAGATTCGCATCGCGGCGTCCAAATAAAAGGGGACTCCTTCTTCGTCAGAGACGTAAGAGGGAGGGCAATCTGAGAGAACCCCTTTACGAACTTCCTGTAGTAACCGGCAAGTCCCAAGAAACTTCGAACATCCGTGGCCGACTTTAGTGGTGGCCAATCCCGTACTGCCTGGATCTTTGCCGGATCCACTGCCAGACCTGCTCCACTGATGACATGGCCCAGAAAGGCCACCTCCTTTAGCCAGAACTGGCACTTGCTGTACTTGGCATACATCTCGTGCTCACGCAGCTTCTCCAAGGTCAAGGCTAGATGTCTCGTGTGCTCCTCCTCCGTCCTTGAATAGATGAGAATGTCGTCGATGAATACAATGACAAAGACGTCCAGATACTCCTCGAACACCCGATTCATCAAAGTCATGAATGCGGAGGGTGCATTCGTGAGCCCGAACGGCATCACGGTAAACTCGTACAAGCCGTATCTGCTGATGAAGGCCGTCTTCGGGATGTCCTCCTCCCGAATACGGAGCTGGTAGTATCCTGTCCTCAGATCCAGCTTTGAGAACCAATGAGCTCCCTCCAGCTGATCAAAAAGCTCGTCTATCCGTGGTAAAGGATAAGTATTCCGGACTGTCAACCTGTTCACAGCCCTGTAATCGATGCACAGTCGAAGGGTCCCGTCCTTCTTCTTAACGAACAGCACCGGAGCTCCCCACGGTGATGAGCTAGGCCGAACGAACCCGGCCTCCACTAACTCCTGAAGCTGACTTCGGAATTCCACCAACTCCATTGTGGCCATTCGATAGGGAGCTCTGGATACCGGCTTAGCCCCCGGTACAAGCTGAATCTGAAAGTCCTTCTCTCGGTGCGGGGGTAACCCTGGTAGCTTCTCTGGAAACACGTCGGCGAAGTCCCGCACCACTGGAATATCCGCAATGGAGTCCTTGGCTACGACAGCCTCAAAGAGGACCTGATAAACCTCTTCCCCCTGTAGGTGGGACTTAACGGCCTGCACAGACGATAGTAAAGTACGGGGTGCTGATATAATACCTTCGATAACAATGAAGGAGTCGCCGTGCCTCACGGTGATCCTCTTCGCCACGCAATCGATCTGGGCATGGTTCCAGTACAGCCAGGTCATGCCCAGAATCAGATCATAATCTGGCATCCTCAAAACCGTCGCTGGTGCCTCAAACGCCTTTCCGCCGATCCTCGCTTCCATATCACAATGAGTAGAGGTCAATATCTCTGATCCATCGGGTAGGCGCACCCTCAGCATCTTCCCGGTGCTTAGCTCCACTCCTGCCAGTCCTTTCACGAAATCCTCTGACACGAATGATTGCGACGCACCAGTGTCGAAGAGGGTGTGAGCGGGCTTGCCGCTAACGAAGACTATGCCTGGGGTGATTAAGTGTCTTAGTATTCTTGTTGCAGCTTATCTTCTCTTAATTTCTAACCAGGTTACGTCTAAAATAGCAGTTTATATGAAGAAATTTTTTTTTAAAAAAAAATGCTGCCATACCTATGATAACCTGCTCCGGGTTCCGAGGCTGTGTCAGGTCTAAAGCATACACCTGCTCTCTCTCTGGCCTACGACCTCGATCCTGAAATCCTCGTCCTCGGTCCTGTCCTCGTCCGCCAAACTGTCGGGGAGGTGGAGCGCCCTGATGTGCTGGTGGGGGTGCTCGCCCCACAGGGCAGTTCCGCTTGATGTGCCCCGGCTGGTTGCACTGATAGCATACCGGTGGCTGCCCTGCCGTCCTTGGCATTTCCAGCATCTGTATAGGCTGGGGAGCCAATACCCCCTGAGTCCTCTGCTCCTGCCCAAACTCCTGACGAGGCTGATCCCCGTTCCTTCTCTCCCCGATAACCTGGCCCCGAGGACGGTCTCTACGACCTCCAATCACTGAATCATCAGCCGGTCTCTTCCGATTCTTCACTGTAAGCTGATCCACCTCTCTCTTCTTAGCCATCTCCAGAATCCTGGCCAGACTCCCCTCTGAAACGAAAAGGAGGGCCTGCCTCATGTCATCCTGCAGTCCCTTATAAAACCTCCGGGCGTAGCCAGCATCGTCTAACTGGTAAGCGTCCGCATAACGGGCCAGGTGAGTGAACTCCTGATAGTACTCCACTACAGTCCTGTTCCCCTGCCTCAACCGTAGGAACCTATCCTCCAGGTCATCTCTCGCCGACTGAGGTACAAAGTGTCCCAAGAGCGCTGCTCTGAACTCCTCCCAAGTAATATCAGCACAGTCCATCCCTGCAAAGGTGGTGTCCAGCTGAGATTTCCACCATCTCTTTCCGTGTGACTCTAAGCAGGAGACTGTCAAAGCGACTGCCTCCTCCGTGGGGCATCGAATCCCTGCCAGCATCTCGTAAATGGTGTCCAACCACTCCTCCGTACGTACTGCAGACTCCGTCCCCTGGTAGGATGGAGGGGAAAGTCCTCGGAAGACCGTCATCCAATTGGCCCCGGGGTTTGGCTGTGGGGCCGGGGCTTGCTGAGCTCTGAAGGCCTCCAGGATGGCCGTCAGTGCTTGCCCCATCTCCATCTGCTGGAACGGAATGGGTGCTGGAGGAGTCGGGACCACATTCGGAGCCTGAGGTGTCCCCTGCTGCGATGTAGGGTTCGTCGCAGGCTACAAGCAAAAATTCCATTTGTTAGAGAGCGAATGAATGGAATTTAAGAAGAGTTGTGATGGACTTTCACATGTGATTTCCCTTATGGGCACACCACGGCTTCCGCTGCTAGTTTGTCCGCAAACTAAGCTCGCACGGGGGTGGCACAAGGTTTTTGTGGACTACTTCTCTTCGATCGAGGTTTGCTCTGATACCACTTGTAAGACCCACTTTTTTTTTCTTTTTCAACCACCGGGGTCTTAGCCCAGAATTGTCGCTTTGCGGTGGCACCGACATCTCGGGAAGGCAACCACTACAAAATGCCAATTCTGCCGGCCCTTTTCGATCACAAGAGAGAGAAGTATTTATACAAAAAATGTAAACAAGTCCACAGAAACATGTAAATAAAAGTGAATCATATCCAGTCCATCAATACATATAATAGGAAAATAGATAAATGGGCTCGAGCCCAGTACATCAGAGTCCTCACTACAAGTCACTCATTGCGGAAGCTAAGAAAATACTAATCACTCACGGAGCTGCTCGCAGGTGCACCGGTGCTAGACTGTCCCACCTCCATGCGCACCGTACTCCGCTGGTGCTTGTCCCTGTCTCCCATCCGGAGCTCCTGTAATGTTTGGTTCGAAAACCATTAGTCATAAAGACTAAGCCCTATCATCCCCTACCCCTCCCACCACGGCTCCTAAGCACCGGGCGGAGAGGAGGAAAGGGAAGCTACAAAAGTGGAGAATAGTCAAGCAGGTGACGGTGGACCTAACTAGCAAGTTATAATAGGTGAACAGTGTAAATGTTGTAATAGGTAGAACAATTAATGAATATCAAATTGTATAAAAGGCAGCTAGAGAATAGTAAGTAAGCAACAAGTAAGTAAGAATGTAACCTTAACTTATATGAATGCCCATACAAACTTATAAGTTAAAGGATCTTCTGCAAAGCTCCCATCGTATAAAAAGTCCCATACCGATTTATACGTTGGGGTGTCGGTTGTATGCAAATATGAGTGTAGTGATATGCTCTGCCATGATTCATGCAAGTGCAACTCACGCACACGACTCTATGCGCACAGACCTTTAGTTCCCCCTGTTCGGGCAGCTAGCTTCACTCCCAGGAACCTTCGTAGTTGCAAACGGAGACAGTGGGTCGGGCCCCCCACTCCTAGGCGGGCATCCACACTACCAGGTCTAGCCCTCCCGTACGCCCCTAGAAGAACACAACCTAGAGTATCCGCGTACTACTACTGGATGTACCCACCAGACTTTCTTTGGCTAAGTGTCCCACACCGCCGAGTCAGCGTACCGATGTCGGTGTGAACGACGATCAGGTACCGAAGACCCACCACCTTTATTCTGTACTCCAACCCTCGAGCCCTCGACCCCCCGGACAGTCCTGTCCGTGCATCTACCTTCAGAGCTACTGTCTGAATGGCAACAAGTCCTATTATCCTACTTTCCTAGCTATCGGGGAGTGAGTGTGTGCAACCCTAGTTATACTAGTTGCTCTTTTAATTTATATTCCAATGGTTTACGTTAGCCCAGGACTGCCCCCGGTATACCCCGTGAAGGGCTCTCAAGAGGCACTAGGAACCAAGACGGCGGCATTACGGCCCGAAGTTCCCTTTCACAAGGCACTTATTATTATTGGTTGATCTCCCTTAGCCCGATCCCCTTTTAGTTACTTTAGTTCTAACCCTAGAGTATTAAGACTCTTCCTCTTCTTCCCGGGATGGACGATCTTTCGTCGTTCCCGTACACCCTTATTCCAACATGTCTCCCAATGATGAACTCGATCCTAGTTTGCCCTACCAACCATCAACTATCAAAATTCCGTGGCTTTACTATATGCAGATCATCCTAAACTATATGAGGTACCCAAGGGGAGGTACACCAAATTATCCTCCAAATCTCCTATAATATTTACTGAAGGTCTACCATATCATACTTTGTCTAAATCCAGAAACTTATAATTTTCCTAATTAATCTGATATTTATTTAATTTTCCCAAAGGACGTGCCACGGGTCATTTTAAACATGAACTACATGATCTTCCTAAGTAATGGCTACTCAAAAATCATGATCATTAAATAACAACAAAATAACCTCAAATACAAATTCTCAGAATTTTATAGAAAGTATTTAACCTCTAAATAATTTATTTAGTATAATCATATTAATTCTACGTAGTGAAGGAAGTACTGAAATTATTCATCTAAAAATTATAGAAAAATCACTAGTCAGTAGTATGATATTTAAAAGATCTTTGTGCAGAAAATCATAATTTTACTAGCTTGCTAACCACCACTAAAGATTTAATCAAATAATCAAGGTAAAACATACTTAATGAAGCGAGCCTTAGAATTAATCTTCCTAAAATCCCATAAAAATTCACAGAGATTTAAAATCATAATAAACGTTCTCTGCTTAAATTTCATCACTTTCCATAGAGTGTGTATTCCCTAATAAATTTCTAAGCAAATCATACAACTACTAAATCATTAAAGGAAGTATCCAAAATAATGAACATAAAATTCATAGAAAAATATCCAGAGCTTGTACCATCCCTATAATTCACTCTCCCCAAATCTCACCACTTTTCAATGTGATTTAGTGTCATTTCCTATCTCTACAAGTTTTGCGCCCTAAACTAGGGTTAGATTTTCAGGTATCCCAACGGTCTCAAAATTTACTAAAATTTCATCCAGAGAACTATATTGGCCCTATGGTTCCCTTCACCCAATTTCGGGTCAATCCAAGGTCATTTGACCACATGACCTTCACAAACCACCAAGATCCATCCTTAGGGTTTGGCCTTGGTCCTTAGGGTAAACTTACCCCGATCCACCTCAAACTCCATGAGGGGGTGATAGAGAATATTACTAGCCAGTGGTAAAAATCTCAGCCTCTGTTGAGGTGATCTCACCACTCAAACTTCAAAAGTGCACTTTTAACCTAAGACCCCTTTATTAGGGCAAAACTTAGGGTTGATCATTTCTAGTCCAAACCATCTACAAATGAGATGGAAAATTATACAGAACCTTATGGTGACCCCAGGGACCACTCACCAAAGTTTGGGAGGGTTTGGAAATTATTTAACTATCTAATTAAATTCGGCGAGGATTATTGAATTTTTCTAAAAACTATAGAAAAATATTCTCCAAAAAATCTCATTTTTGGATAGCACCTAAATATATGTAAGATTAGACCACACCCCAAATTTCAAGTCATTTGGATGACTGAATTGGAGTGGGGAATTTTTCTAAGGTCAAGGCAGCCCTCTGGATAGACCTCACCAAAAAGGGTGCTGTGGTCTAACCAGGATTCCAAATCGAGTGAAATTAATTTTGAATTAAAGTAGACTTCAAGGGCTACACTTCCTATGTTGATCATTGTTCCTGTAGGGGCATCTAGGTATTTTTCCTAATTTATTTAACAAGACAGATTTTTCATTCAGAAATTATTTTAAAAATAGAATTTATTTCTCATGTCACTGTTCATCTTCTTCAACAGCCCGAACCAGAGGCCTAAAGACCTAATATCCTGTAGCTTTTCCAAGCTATTTCCCGGCCATCCAGCCATCTCCCTGGCCGGCCACCACCACCACCACCTCCGTTGAGGCGAGGGCTATCGTCGGGCGGCGGCACGGCCGCCGGAGAGGCGGTTTCCGGCGAACCCGCCACCATGAAATTTTAGGAAAACCACGAACATGCTCACCCGATCTGGCTCTTTTGAGCCCGATATCTCTCCTAACGATTCCTAAGATCTATCCGCAGAAGAAGAGGGAGGGGAGGACCTTGTTCGCGGGTTGAAGGCGTGCAGAGCGTCGGGAAGCCATTTGCGCGGTGGTGGCGTCGCCGGAAATTCTTCAACAGCAAGGGGGAAGTCTGAAACAGTTTGAGGGAGTGTAACCTTTTCCTCTTGCTCTTAGGAATCTTTTATAGATCAGCAAATGGGGAGGGGAAAGGATGAAACGTTGCAGATGAAACGTTGGCGGCCATTAATAACACCCTTATGACGTTTCGGTTATGACGAATGGCAGTTGAAAAGTTGGAGACGAAGAGGTGTTTGCTAGGTGGCAATTTCCTATTGGACCCACTTTTCCTTAATTATTAACATAATTAAAGTAGGGAACGACCCATAAATACTTTTGATTTTCATTCCCATGGTCAGAATTTATTATGGCGTCGGTTACCGAAATTTCCAACTTGGCTTGTCATTTCGGCCTTGGTCACGGGCGTGACACATAGGTCACAGGCATGACAGGCCCGGTTAGCCAGTTCTGGGTTCGACGATCGCCGAACTGAGATCGACGATCGTCGAAGGGTGTTCATGGGCGTGACACTTGGGTCACGGGCGTGACAGGCCCGTGTGGCCAAATTTGGTTCGACGACGTCGAACTGGAATCGACGATCGTCGAGCGTGTCACGCCCTATGTCACGGGCGTGACATGGCGGGTCACGGGCATGACATGCCCGTGGGGCCAATTTTGGTTCGACGACCGTCGACCTGGAATCGACGATCATGGTCACGCCCTATGTCACGGGCGTGACATGGCGAGTCACGGGCGTGACAGGTCTGGTGACAAATTTTGGGTTCGACGACCGTCGACCTGGAATCGACGATCATGGTCATGCCCTATATCACGGGCGTGATGGATCAGTCACGGGCGTGACCAACCCATGACCCGATTTCTTGGTCGATTTATTTCAAGTTTTGGGCTCCCTAGGGTTCTACCACAACCAACTGACTCCTAGGGGTCTAGCCGGAAATGGGATGTTACACACTACAAGTAGTGAGATCTTCCTTTAACCTAACATTTTCTGTAGCTATTGATTCTGAGTCAGCCAACTTATTTCTAAGTTCTTTTATCTCCTTTTCTGAGCTAATCAAATCTAAGCATAAAGATTTAAATTCTAATTTAAATTTAGCTGAGGTAAAATCATAAGAAGTGAGTACCTCATCTTCTGTAGGCATCTCTTCATCAGAATCTGAACTCTCTGCAGCAGAGTGGTTGCTGCAGGCATCTATTACCATCAGGCAAACTTCTTTTGCCTTCTTCTCTTCCTCATCCTCACTGGAGCTTGATGAGGAGGATTCTTCATCAGAATCACTCCAGGTTTCAGCAATGAAACCTCTCTCCTTCATCTTGTTTTTGTAGGAGGATGGCTTGGAGTGCTTCCTGTGCTGTTCCTTTTCTTTTCTCTTGTCTTTGTTCTTCTCCTCTGGACACTCTGGTAAGATGTGTCCAGGCTTCCTGCAACCATAACAAATAATTTCTTTAGCAGGTGAACGATCATACCTTGGTTTGTCTTCATAGCGTGAAGACTTCTTTCTGAACTCCTTTCTCCTCATCTTGAGAAACCTCTTGGCAAACAATGCCATTAGTTCCTCATTTGATTGGCTGCCTTCAGAAGCATCAGCAGCCTTAAGAGCTAGAGATTGCTCTTTTCTTGTTGGAGTAGGGGTCTTTGCTTCTGCTTCTACTTCCCTTGTCTTCAACACTTGCTCAAAAGACTTGAGCTTGCCGAGAAGAGATTCAGTGGAGATCTCATTTGTACTTCTGGCTTCCTTGATGGGCCAGATCCTTAGATCCCATGTGCTAGGGAAGCACATAAGTATCTTATCATTGACCTCTGTCAATGATATGTCCTTGTCAAGTGTCCTCAGCTCATTGATTATTGAGCTGAGCCTGGTGTACATGGCTTCAACTGATTCAGCATCAGTTTTCTTGAAGTTCTCATACTGTGAGATCAGGTTGGACCTTCTGTCCTTCCTTTCATCAGCTGAACCAGCCACAATCTGGTTCAGTGTATCCCACATAGCTTTTGCTGAAGAGCAGTCAGCTACCTTCTGGAATACCTCATCAGACATTGTCTGAGCCAGTATATTCATTGCCTTGGCATCTGCTATCTTGGCCTTCTTGTACTCGTCATTGTAATCTGGAGGAGGCACTGCACTCATATCAGTTGATGATGAGGCAGTGGCAGCAGTAGGTGCTCTTAGGGGACCTGACAAAATAGAAGCAAAGATGCTTTCTTCAATAGAATTCATATATAATTTTATCCTTGCCTTCCAGATGCCAAACTTAGCTAAGTTGCATGCTGGAGGTCTGGTGCTAGAATAATCCTTGGACTGGGCCATGATAGTGAATATCTATAAGCTTTGGTATCTATCAGGATCTTGTGACTTAGGTGTTAGCCTATTCAGTCAGTCAACCTCCCTCTGATACCAATTGAAAGTGAAGGGATAGATACTACTCTAGAGGGGGGGTGAATAGAGTTATCAAATTTTGCACTAGACAAAGTTTGAAGGTCTACCCAACTCCCTTGGAGTGAATTGCGGAATTAAAAGATTATAGATGATAGAATTAACCTTAAAGCCTAACACAAGTGTTGTGCACAAACTCAAGCTAACTGTAATTACAGTTAAGGCTTGGAAATCCTAATCAGCAACTAGCAACCTAGTTATATCTATTCACAGCCACAGAGCAGGAAATAAACAAGGCAATCCAGATGACACAAGGAATTTATAGTGGTTCCCCAAACAACTTGGGTACGTCCACTCTTCTGCCAACAAGGTAGTAATCCACTCAGGTTTTTGATCAGGTGCCCTGCCACCAACAGGATCTTCTTCAGGTAGATCCAGAAACCCTTTAGACTTTTGATCAGGTGTCTAAAAACCAAGCACAGGTTTTTGATCAGGTGCCCTGCCACCAAGGGATACTTTTGAAGGGAGTAATAACCCTGTACAGGAGGGGGAAGAAGGTTAAGATGTCTTCTCTATTTTACAATAGATTAGAGAAGCACAAAAACTTGCACTGAGCTAGAAAGCTCTAAAGAATCAAGGCTCCCCCTGGCTCAAAGATGTCCAGGTGAAGTCTTGCTTCAGTGCAGAAAACTCTTCAGAAAGCTCTGAAGGAAAAACTACAAGAAGATAATAAATAATAAAATTAAAGATCTTCAAGCAGCTATCTTCTTCTTCTTCTTCTTCAAAAGAACTCTGAGTTTGAACTTCCTGAAAGCAGGAGAACTCAGGTTGAAGAGGAGTAGAAGATCTTAACACTTCTCAGTTAGATGAGTATTGCTGAGAGCAGAAGACTTGATCTTGATGAAGGCTTGAATGCTTAAGTGAACAACTGGTTAGCTATTAGCTAGCTTGAATCCTTCTTCAAAGGGTCCTTTTTATATCAACAGCAAGCAACGGCTCTCTTCAATTTGAATTACTTGTCTTCTTCTGAAACTTGAGACCTGGGCTATAAATAAGACACAGCAAAACAAACTCTGCAGCAAGACATCCTACAAAAGGAATGAACCTCTTTCTAAGAAGCTGCAGGATCAAATCAAATAACAGAAGGACTAAATAAAGTCACATCAGAGAAATACTCTTTATCGCAGAAGGAAGACTTTTCAGTCTAACGGCTATAAAGGACTGTCAGCAGATAAAGTAAAATACAAAGTCATCTAATAAGACAAACAACTTTATCTAAAAAGATTTTACACAGGCAAAAAGAATAGAGCAGATATACCTTGAAATATTATCATAAAACAACTGAAAAGATATGCCAGATAATGTATTAATTAATTAAATATAATAAATAAATACAAAATATAAAGGCAGACAGAAAACGTCGAACGATCTTCAGAGATCGTCGACCGACGCACGGAGATCGTCGAACTATCGGACAGATAGTCGAACGATCCAGATAGTCGAACTATCAAAAGAGATAGTCGAACTATCACAGCAGATAGTCGAACTACCAGAAGATAGTCGAACTATCAGATAGTCGACCTATCAACAGATAGTCGAACTATCAGGGCAAAACAGATAGTCGAGCTATCAGATAGTCGACCTATCAACAGATAGTCGAACTATCAAAAACAAACAGATAGTCGACCTATCAACAGATAGTCGAACTATCAGACAGTCGAACTATCAAAGCAGATAGTCGAACTATCAAGCGAGAATAGATAGTCGACCTATCAACAGATATTCGAACTATCAACGCAGAACAGATAGTCGAACTATCAACAGATAGTTAAGCTATCAGATAGTCGACCTATCAACAGATAGTCGAACTATCAAAAACAAACAGATAGTCGACCTATCAACAGATAGTCGAACTATCAGATAGTCGACCTATCCAAGCAGATAGTCGAACTATCAAAGCACACAGATAGTGGAACTATCACCCTATAGTCGAACTATCCACGCAGACTGAAAGTCGAACAACTGATAGACGATCGTCGAACAGTTAGTCGACGATAGTCGAGCGGCGTTCGACGATAGTCGAACAAACAAACTACTTAACCAAATTCTCAATCTGGAAAAGTGAGAACTCTACAGCTAGACTACTAACCATTGACCATAGATATTTCTTGGGTCAAGGGACTAAAAAGATAAGACTAAACTCAAATCAAACTGGGGTACCAACAAAGATGTTTCTACCAGTTTTGATCCAGTCTCACAGACAATGTTGATTGATGATCCAGTTCCACAGACTATTATGATTGATGAGATAATGAATATTTCTGAGCAGGCTTATTCCCCTCCTAAATGGGATGAATCTCCTATGCCTAATTTTGATGATCTATTTAATGAAGATATAGAAGAGGTAGATAAAATTGATGAGGTAGTTAAACAAATTGATGATTTATAATAACAGGCAGAGGAGCAGTCTGATGATCCTATAGATTCTGATGAATCGAAAAATTCTACTTCTAAGAAAAGGAAATTTAGGAAAAAGGCTCAAGCCAAGGTTGCTCCTTAACCTTCTTCTACTGTTGATATCCCTTACTATATTTTGCATGTGATAACTCTTACTCTAGACCATCCAAATTGGATGAGGTATTCCAAGAATGGGTAGAAAAGAAGGAAGAAACAGAAAAGGTTTCATTCTCATCCAAAGTCTTGGGGAGGTCCTCCTCCTCCTCCAACTGCAGGATCTGCAGGTATTTCACCTTATTCTCAGAGGCCTATCTCTCACTATTCTAGAATAACTCAGTCAAGTCAAGACAGACCTACATGGTCTAAGACTTATAGTAGAAAGAACAGTCAGCAATATTCTAGCCAAGACAGGACAGCCTCTCTTATGATTGAACCAGAGTTAGATCCTTTGTATAGAATGGCTAGGCTCAAGGAACAAGTTGCACTTTCTCAGATAAAGAAGGCAAGAACTGAAGGTAAGGATACCTCTAAGTTTACTACTATGTCTTCTTACAGATAACAGGAATTAGACAAATATCAGAAGAAAAGCATGCTCAATGTTGATGAATATATAAGCTTGCATCCAGAAGCTGTTGTTCCTACAGTATCTTCCTAGAATATTATTGGTTCTCTAGATCTAAAGCTAAGCAAAAGGTAGTCTGATGATCCAATAAGACAACTGATTTTTACTAAGTCTTCTTCAGATCGTCCATCTGGTGCACCTCAAAAGGATTCCTAACTTTGATTATGTTTTTGAAACTTATCGTTTTAACTTTCCAAAACTTTTTATATCTGCTGAAAATTTCTGCCAGATAATTATTTATTCTTTGTGTTTTTCTTATTTGATAGTATCCTCACCAGAATTTGGGGAGATTGTAAGAACTCCTTATTACTGATTTGGGCTAGGATTACTATTCCTTGATTAGGATTTTTATTTTGACCCAACTTGTATAGACTAAGGTCATTTTTTATTTTTTGAGATGATCAGTTCGACGAACTCTGAACTTATTTCGAACAACTCAGATCTCAACTCAGAGCTTAGTTCGATGAACTCAGAGCTCAGTTCGACGAACTCAGAGCTCAGCTCGACGAAAGTAAAAGCTCAGTTTGTAAAAGCTCAGCTCGACAAAATCCAATCTCAGTTCGACGAAATCCTTGCTGAGTTCGACGATCAGATAGTTTTTATATACAGAAGGCAGAATATTTTCAAAAGCTTGATAACTGAAACTCTGATATTTAATGCTAAATATTCAAACGAATATAGCCATTTAAGGCAGCATTAAATATGGATTTATTACAGATTTTTAAATCTAATTAATTCCAAGGCAGTTACAAATTCTAAAGGGATTCTTCAGACATTTCAAGAATCGATCATTTCAAATATTAAATTCTTCCCTGACAGACTATATATATAGAAGATTGCTGCTTCACCAATAGATATAGATATAGAGATATTGACACATATATTCTACTTTAGACTCTTCTATAGACACATCTTCAATTTGAGAGACATCCTGATACATATCTGTCTGAAATATCTACTTGAGAGTAAACGCATACAAGAAGGCCTACACCCTGAAGAAAAAGTCTCCTCTCTTGATCACAATCTCTATTCAATTCAGGGGGAGCTTTTTGCAACATCATCCACTAAGTCTTCTCAGAGATACTTGACAGAGAAGACAACATCTAACTCTTTGAGTTTACTCATAAACTGTGTACAGGGTTTTAACTCCCTTCAAAAGTTAACACTTGGTTCATAAGTCACCTGATCAAAAGACTTAAGCTTGTTTTTTGGGTACCTGGTCAAAAGCCCAAAGGGTTGCAAGATCTCCCTTTGAAAATAGATCTTCTGGAGATAGGGAACCGGAGCAAAAACCTGTAGTGGATTCCTACCAGAGTGGTAGAAGAGTAGACGTACCCAGATTTATTGAAGGTACATAATAGTCCACAATGAGTACAGAAAGAGAAAAGGGCTTATGCCTTGTACATATCCATCAAATATTTCTCTCACAAAGTAAACTAAGCGGAAGCTAATCTATCATCAGAACACTCATCATCACCTGACGCTGAGCTGCAGTAGTAGTAGTAGGTGGTGGTATCAGCTCCTCATGTCCTGCCACCTCGTCCTGCTGGTCGTCCTTGTGCTCCATCTCCTCGAGCTCCTAAAATGATACGCTAACAACCGACCGTTAGTCATAAATACTAAGCCATTTTGTCCTCGCCTCACCCCCATGACTCCTAGGCACCGATCGAGAGGACGAAAGCGGAGGACAACAAGGGGTAGAAAAATTATAGCAGGTGATAGTGGATCTAATCTATCAAGATTATATAATAGCAAGTATATCTCTACTTTAGCAGTTCTATATAGTACAAGTAAGGTAAGTAAAAACAATACTGAAAAGAAGTGTGGTAAGTAAAGTAAAGAGCGGAGCAGAAAGTAAACTATATACTACTAAACTGATGAGTATAAAAATATACAATTTTATATAGTATTAATTTTTAATATTTATAAATAAAACCTTAGTTTTTATATATATAGCTAATTATTTTTTTATATTTTATTTTTTTATGTTTTATTATTATTTTCTAAGTTTTTCTGAAATTTTGTATTTTTTACTTAGGTCACGCCCCTAGGTCACGCCCGTGACCTAGGGCGTGACATCCCTATTTAATTCCTTTTTATTTTCTATTTTTGTTATTTAGTAAAATCGGAAAAGCTGATGGACACATCCTCACCATGCCCGTGACCCAATCAGACACGCCCGTGACCCGCACCGTTGTTAGCCCGTTTTCAGCCAGATGTCGCGTTGTCGCCTCGCCCCGTGCCGCCTGATGAACCGACTGTCAGACACCCCCGTTGTAACATCCCATTTCCAGCTAGACCCCTATGAGTGGTTTTGTCATGACTAGGTCATGACAAAACCCTAAGAAGCCCAAGAAGACCAAGTGAGTATAGGTATGAAGGTGGAGATCACCATGGTCTACCAATAGTAGAATTCTAAACACTAGTTTAGGATGACCATAGGGCTTAACCATGACTCCATGACCCCACCACAATATCCCTAAACCATTTGAAGGTCCATTAGAGCCTTAAGTATACATTGAAGTCAACCCAGAGTGGCCAAGTTGACATTGGACCATCCTAGGCCTAAATTGGGCAAGGTGCCCTAACTAAGGGCAATGTGCCTCTAATAAGCCCAACTAACCCTACTAGGGTCTTCCTAGACCTACAGTTGGGTCAATGGGTCACCAAAGATCCATTGGGGTAAACTCTAGAGCCTGAGTTGACCCAAGTCAACCCTTGCCCTAAAGTGGTAAAAGTGCCCTAAGTAAGGGGCAAGTGACCTTCAGGGTGCAAAGTTAACCCTACACAATCCTTCCTAGACCTTATGGGAAGCCAAGGGGTCACCAAGGACCCTTAGGGGTCAACCAAATGGTCATGTTGACTAAAGTCAACTCTTGGCCTAAAATGGTAAAAGTGCCCTTACTGAGGGTCATGTGACCTCCAAAGTGCCAAGTCAACTCTACTAAGACCTACCTAGACCCTAGGGGAGTCCAATGGGTCACCAAGGACCCATTGGGGTAAACCCAAAAGGTCAAAATGACCAAGATCAACCTTATTCAAGTGTTAGGTCAACTTAGCTCAAATGGGCTAACTCAAGCCCAAACCCAAACCCACTTATGCTAACCTCATTTTTATTGTTCATGTAGGATAGATGGGCTGACAATATGCTTGGGAGATGCGCTAATTCGTTCATGATGACTAGGAGAGAGAAAGCTCCATTTGTCCTTTAATGGAGGAGAGAGAAAGTGAGAAAAAGAGGCCATTCATGGCGGGGAAGGTGAATCACCCCTCCATTCTTCACCAATTTAATAGTATTCATCTCCCCTATCAGTTTTTAGGAGTTTCCAAACGAATTGGGACCAAGGGGAGGTGATTTTCAAGGGGTTTTCTCTATGGCCGAAAATTCCCCTTAATGGCCATTGATGGCCATCAAGCAAGACCCTTCTCCACCCCCATTTCACTCTCTAAAAACTTCCCTAGGATCCTAGCAGACGTTTCCACCCTTTAATAGAAGAAACCAAGCAAATTCACTGTGTTGTTGCAGAGCATGAGAAGCTCCACCACTGGAAATGGCGACGCAGCGATCGGCAAGGAAACGACCCTTCACTAAGGTCCTCCTCTACTCCTCTCTATGTGGGTTACATCTTTAGATCAAATAGGAAGGAAATCGTGCTTCATTGAGCCTGAATGGAGAAGAAAATTTCAAAAATTTTCATGGATTCTCATCCATGTGGGATCGCCAGAAACTGCCACTCCGGCGGTCGTGCCGCCGCCCGGCGATAACCCCCACCTCAATGAAGGTGGTGCAGGTGGTGGCCGACCATGGAGGGGGCCGGGTCGCCGGGAAATGAGCTTGGAATAGGTTCCAGGTTCGGCCAATCTCAACCCTTGGCTAGAGGAAAAAGATGACAAGGAGCCCCACGATTTGCTTTAAGATCCGTGCTGGATCAAGATTTATTAATTCATATTATTTCAATTTTTGTCCTGTTTACTGGGTGGTTTTAATATAAATATTAAAAATACTTAGAGGCTAGATCAGGAAAAACTTATAACATGAAAATTGTAGATCTATTAGTCTACTTTATTTTAAAATTAATTTGAACCAATATGGAGTCCTGGTAAGACCACATCACTCATTTTGATGAGATCTATACATAGGGTTGAACATGGAATGATTTGAGTGCCCCCATTAATCCAGCCATCCAAATGACTTGAAATTTGGGATGGGGGACATTCTTAGCTATACCAACAATATGTCCAAAAATGGGAATTTTGGATATATTTTTTCTATAGGTTTTGTAAAAACTTAATAATCCATGTATGATTTAATTAGAGGGTCAAATGACCTTATATGTCTCAAAAAGTTTGGTGGCTGATTTCTAGGGTTATTATTTAACCCTGATAAAAATTTCAGCCCAATTTGGTTTGATATGATTAGGTTTTGGTGAGGCCAAATTTTGATCCTTTAAGGAGAAAATTAGGGCAAGGGATTTTTGGGGCATGGTGGGGCCAATTCTCACCCAAAGGGGTTGGGATTTTGGCTATAGACCCATGGTCTGTAAAAACACCCCCTCATGGAATTTGAGATGAATTGGGGTGGGTTTTATTTAGGACCGTAATTCACACATTAACGATTGAATTATGGGGGTTTGTGAAGGACATAGGATGATATGTTCTTATATGGACTTAGGGTTTAGTCCATGTGGTTCTAGGGTGGAAATATTCCCTAGGGAGGAGTTTGGTAGTATTTGTACTTAGGCACACCACTTAATCCACTTTGTATTAAATTATGCCTTTACACCTTAAGGAATAATTGAAGGATCAAATTATCTTGAATTTCCATGAGAGGATGGTAAGAGTTTTGTTTATAGTCATATTAAACTTTGAATCATGTTACATAGTATTTTGATTAGCTTTCAAATAGATTCTTTTATAAAAGTGCACAATCATAGATTCCCTTGAAGAATTAATTATGTAACATTTTAACTTTGGATTTGAATTAAATTGTCTCAATCATGTTTTAAGGTTATAACAAAGCTCTGAAAATTTTATTATGAATTTAGGATTATGAATTTGGACACTTCATTCACAATTTAGCAAGTTATATTATTTACCTAGGAATTTATTGTGTAGTAACCACTTATTGGAAGTTGATAAAATTTAGTCAGAGGATCTTTTAATATATTATAAACCTCTGTGAATTTTTATGGAATTTTTGGAAGTATATTTATAAGGGTTGCTTCACTAAGTATTGTTTCCATGAAAACTTAGTTGAAATTATTTTGGTGTCTAGTAAGCCAGAAAAATTATGATTTTTGGACAATGATTCTTTCTGTACATTATTAAGATTCAGTGATTTTTCTATAATTTTCTGATGAATAATTTCAGTACTTCCTTCTTTACATATGGTTAATGGAATTATATTGGATAAATTAATTAGAGGATAAGTCATTTCTGTAAAATCATGGAAATTAGTATTTATTGATATCTCTTTATTATTTAGTTATCATAATTTTTAGGTGGCCATTACTTGAGAAAATCATGTAGTATATGTTTAAAATAACCTATGGCCAATCTTTTGGGAAAATTAATTAAATATCAGATTAATTAGGGAAATTATAATTTTCTGGATTTAGGCTAATTATGTCATGATAGATCTCCAGTAAAGAATTTATGGCTTTTGGATGAAAACTCGAAGGACCTGCTATAATGAACATCATATAGTATAGGTTGGACTGCATAGCGTAAAACAGCAGAAGTAGTGATAGCCTTTGCATTGAGCATAGAGGATGAGATTGATAGTTCATGGGATTTGAAAAAGGATGCTGGGTTCATCATAGGGAGTTACAATGAGTGGAGTGTTGGTTTGGCTAGTGTTAAGTGGTGCTCGGGATCGACGAAAGGTCGTCTTTCCTTAGGTGAGGAAGGGCCAAAACACACTAGGGTTAAATCAAGTATAACATAAAAAGGGATCAGTTAATCGGGTAATAACCAATAATAATAAGTGATTTGCAAAAGGGAATGATGGGCTTCAGCTACCATCATAGTTCCTAGTGCCCTTTGAGAACCCTTCATCAGGTATACCGGAGGCAGTCCTGGGCTAATCTAAACTATAGGTAAACTAACTTGCAAGAGTAACTAACATAATTAGGAATTCACTTTCACTCACCTTTATGTCTCGGGATGTTAGGTTGGTTCACACAGGCTGTAGGCCTGGGGGGTTTTGGTGATGGGCAGGTTGGCCCGGTGAGCTTTGGCTCGGTTGTTGATTGTAACGGACGAGATGGTCCGGGGAGCTTTGGCTCAGTTGATAATACATTAATGTGCATGTCCATAAGGTATAAGATGGTGGGTCTTCGATATTGGAGGGTCGTCGCACCGACACCAGTATGTTGACTCGGCGGGTATGGTTTAACACTTAGCCAAACTATGACTGGTGGACCAGCCGGCAAAGAGTACGAAGGAGCTCCGCTTAGTGCACCAGCAATGAGACGTACGATATGTCTGACTAGTAGTGCTGATACTGATTTAGAGGTGGGCGAAGCCCAAACCACCGCTTCCGTTTGCCACTACGGAGGTATCCTGGGAGGTTAGGCTCCAGAATGGGGGAACTAAAGGTCTGTGTGCAAAAAGTCGGGTGGGTGAGTTGCACTTGCATGATCACATCATAGCTTATTTGCATGTCATAGCATCATCATTGCATCAACCCCTGACACTTATTGTATAAAGTGGTATGGGACTCTTTATATAATAGGCCCTGCAAAACGACCCCTTGGCTTATAAGTTCTCTTGAGCATACTTATAAGTTAAGGTTTATATTCTGTATATAAATATTGCTTGCTTGTAAACCGACACCCCATCGTATAAATTGGTATAGGAATTTTTATACGATGGGAGCCTTGCAGAATATCCTTTAGCTTATGTGTTTTCATATAAGTTAAGGTTACATATTTCATGTTCTGTCTTTCATACTTGTATTACTGCTGCTTATTCTCATAGAACTGCTAGATTAGTTCTGTTGCCACATGCTTACATTTGTTACTCTCCACCCTTATAGCTTCCCTTTCCTTCTCCCCGCTCGGTTGCTAGGAGCCATGGGGGAGGGGTGGGGGATGATAGGACTTAGGCTTTTAGACTAATGGTTTTCGAACCACAATATATTAGGGGATCGTGAAGTCAAACTTGGAGATGCAGCCCTAGAGGTCAGTGCGTGTGGAGACAGGACAGTCTAGCACCGGAGTTCAGACAGCTAGGACAGTGAGTCCCGATTGTTAGTAGTTGTTCTAGTTTTGCTTCCGCGATGAGTGACTTATAGTGAGGATTTGGATGTATCGGACATGAGCCCTATTTTCAGTACTCTATATATTAATGTTGTGGACACTCCCTTCGTGGAGATTTATTTTATATACATGTGATTCTTGTGGTCTAGTTTTGAGTTCATTCTTACTCTTATATTTTATTCTACACTTCTGCGATCGATATGGCCGGAAAAATTGGCGTTTTGTAGTGACAACCTTCTCGGGCATGTTGGTGTCACCGCAAAGCGGCGGTTCTGGGCCTAAGACCCCGGTGGTTTAAAAAAAAGAGGGGTCTTACACCCATGACCCACCCGACACGCCCGTGACCTGATGAAGTTCTATCCAAAGTTCAGCCCAGCTAGACACGTGTCTCGACACGCCTCCCTATATGCCTGTGACCTTATTACGCCCACTCGACTCGCCCATATCCAGGGGCATGTCGTTTTAAATTGTTTTCTATAAATAGAGGGGAAGAGCTTTGTATAATTATTGGAATACCAGCATCTTCCTTAAGAACTGTTAGGACTCCCCATCTCTCTAATAAAGAACTGGTAGTAGCTTTCAAGTATTCCAAGTTCTGTAAGTTGTAATTTTTTTTAGCTTTCTGTTCAACTTTGTAGGAAGTTGTATTAACTTTTGAATTTATAAAATAGAATGTTTCAATTTCAATTATGAGTAATTTACAGTTTTATTTTCTTTTTTACTTTACTTTATTTTCTCATACTATCCCGAATGAAAGGCGAAGCTCTGCTTATGTCCTGGATTAAGATAGCGTGAAACTGCTTTCAAAATTATTTTTAAAAACCTTATTATTTCATACTATCCCGAATGAAAGGCGAGGCGAAAGCTTATGACCTGGATTAAGATAGTGTGAAAGCTTTTCAATAGTTTAGATTTTACTACCCAATCCCGAATAAAAGGAGATGCAAAAACTTAAGTCCTGGATTAAGATAGATAGATAGATATTATTTTCTGCACTTTATACCGCCCACATCCTGATGAGAGGTTAAGAACCCTTAGCATTTGGTCAAGATGAGCTCTGGGCTGGATATTATTTTCAACTATTTCAACTCTATGTTCTAGTTATTCTAACTAGGGTTTACTGTTAATTGATCATATACAAGGTGAAGAGACACTACGTTTAACGTTAACCCGTTTTAAACGCAATCCTCCCCGGTCGTACTTTCGAGTCAGTTATGCTACCAAAGGGACCCTCTCATTAAGTTAGGTAATCAAGAAATAGAGTTGTTCTTTAATAGGTGAATTAATATTCTCCCATAGTAATTCTGAAATCAAGGACTACCTTCTGAGTCCTTATCTTGATAAAACTATGTATTTATATTTTTCTGTCTTTTATATTTTTTTAATATAAACTCCACTCCGTTCTTTCGATAAGATAATATTCCATTCTAAAAATAGAATAATAAACACTGATCCTAGGAAAAATACGACCTTAATATTGTCTACAAAATACTATACTCCTATGCGATAGGTACTCTTGCCTTAATCCACAGGATATAAGTAAGTAAAAAAGAGACTGACTTATATACGTAAAAGATTATATAACACCAAATCAATCCTCTTTAAATCAAAATTTACTTATCATAAACTATCAACACAGAAGTACCTTAACTTATATGAATGCCCATACAAACTTAAAAATTAAGTTTTCACAAATGTAACTTATCATATAAAAGAGCCCATACTAATTTATATGATAAGGATCTATGGTGCGTATGTCCTATGTATGTATGTATGATATGATATGCAGGTTATGATTCATACAAATGATACTCCACATGCAACTCTGTGATCACAGACCTTTAATTCCCACTTTTTGGAGCTAACATCACTCTCTCGTACCACCGTTGTGGCTACGGTAGCAGCGGAACGGGCGCTTCCATTTCCTAGGCGGGTATACACACTACCAAGCCCAGACCCTTCGTACGCCTCTGTACACGTTGTAGGTGCACTCTAGAGTCTCTGCATACTAATGCTAGCCAACTGCCAGACTTTCTTGGTCGGGTGTGCATTTTCGGGGATTTTCCTCCAGACTGCAGTATAAACAACTTACTGGCCCCTAAAACCTTTACACCTCACTAGAGTCACCGTACTGCCATCGGTGTGACGATTGGACCAGTTTCGCATGACCCTCCACTAGTTTTGTTTCTATTCACATGCAAGGTATCTCAACCCGAGCCTCCAGCTCGCAGGACCAAACACATCCTAATGTCAAACTCTCGAGCCTCCAGCTCGCAGGACTAACTGTCCTGAAACCCACCAACCCTTCACGGGTGAGATTGTCACATCATTCCCTTAATCCTTAATCCCTCCAACCCTTCACGGGTGAGAATGTTACCATGTTCTCTTATCCTACAAGACTACTCTTGTCTAGTGTTTGTTATACCTAGCAATTCAGGGTTAATCCTTGGACTGCCCAGAGTATTCCCAATGAAGGGGTCTCGGGGGCACTAGGAACCAAGATGGGATTGAAAGCCCAAAGTTCCCTTTCGCAAGGATACTTAATTTTATTAATGTCTACCCATGATCCATACCCAGCTCTCGTTGTTACTCTGGAACGAACCTAATGACTTAGGATATTATTGGGGAATCGGCAGACTTTCGCCTTTCTCAATTCTAACTACTGTCCTTGGGGTTTTGCACTCTATCACTCAATATTATGAAGTGACCTACTAGACACCAACCAGGGTTTATCTTCCCAATATAGTTATCAACTCAACCTTTTATTGTATCCCCTGTGGGTCCCAATAATACATGCTACTTTTGCTAAGCGCAACCCATGACATAATACTAACCCATATAATAGGACTTCCAATTCCTTGGTCCAAATGCCCTTAATTAATTATCATGGGTTGGTTTGGTGTATGGTGTTGACCATTTAAGATTTCACCATTTTTCTAAGTAATTAAGACCCTAAATTAAATCTTTTAATTAAGTGACTTAAGTCATTGTGTGCATGATGTACTATATCCAATGATCCCACGAGCCTAAGAAATTTTCTTGATGTTCAACTAGGTTAAATATGACTGTCTACCAAGGATCATAATTTGTCCATTTAAATTTCTATATATTCTCTAATTAAGATTAAAACCATAATTAATCCATTTTCCAAATGAAGTACTTCAACTATCCAACCAAAAATTCTTAGAAAATTACTAGAGATCAATATTGATATAATAATACAAAATACAGAATTTCATGATCCTATCCAGTGATTTGACTTAACACAATTCCATAATAATGATATTACCAAAATGCCACTACTTGAGTTTTTAACATACATAATCACCCATAAATTCTAAAATAAATACACAAGGTTCTAATCATATGAATTAAAATTCAATAAATTTTCCCATAATTGTTCAGCAATAATTTCCTTTACTTCTAATTAATTTCCAAAAAGGGTCAATAAGGTAATTCTACTAAAAACTAATTGACCTATTTTAAAATTTCAAAACAAGCTTATAAAATTTTACAGAGGTGTATAATGTCCTAATAGGGCTTGTGACACAGTTTCAGAATTTAATAAACTAATTGACCTATTTTAAAATTTATATTTTCAAATGGACCTTATTTCCAATAAATCTATTTGATGGGATTTTTGATCCCAAAAATCTCATCCTTCCTATGGGAGGTGTATTTCATCCCGATAAGCCTATGTCCAGAGTTTCATGTACATTCATTGGGCCAAATTGGCTAAATTCAGATTTTCCCATTTCAACTATAGGCACGCCAAATTTCAATATACCTTCATCATGCATGTTAGATTTCCCAAACATGCATAGGTCAAAATGTCCTAAAATTTTTACCATAGTTATCTAATGACCCAATGGCCATGCCACCAAATTTTGGGTGCATTTGGAGTTGTAGATCTCCAAATATTCAATTAATTTAATAAATGATATTTCTTAAAAAATTATGGAAAATTACTTCCCAAAAATTCCCATTTTTGGTATGTACCTAAGTATGACCTAATAACATGCATGACCAAAATCTGAGCTCATGTGAACTTAGGGTTTGGCTTGGGCACTCATTTAAAGATCTGCACTAGTCGAGGACCAGTCTTGGTAGAATGGCTCTAAGGGAGCTGTAGTGATCCAAATTACAACTTTAGGAGGTCATTTTAAAGGTAAGACATAGGGCTACTCTTTCTATGTTAAACATATTTTCTGATTCTGCCACTAAGAGGCCTCAAAATAGCCCGTAAGGTACAGAATAAAGTATGACAAAATACTAAAGTTTAATATATTAATACAGCACGAATCTCAAAGCAATAATGGAGGGCATCCATTCATCTTCATCCTCCAGCCAAGGGCCAAGATTGTCCCGACCTGGAGCCTCTTCAAACTTCATTTCCCGGCCACCTATTGGCCACCACGACCGGCTACCACCACCATCACCTCCGTTGAGGTGGTGGCCATCGTTTGACATTAAATGGTTGCCGGAAACCGCCTCTCCAGTGATCCCGAGAAAGCTCAAAAGCTTGAGATTTTATCCCACACCTCACATGGATCCAAGCTCAATTGAGCTCGAAATCTCTCCTAAATGATCTAGGAGGCTAGCATAGAGGGACAGGAGGAGAAACGGACCTTGATTGGGGCTCGACGGCGGCGATGGTGGCGGTTGGTTGTGGAATTCCTCCTCTTCAACGAGCTTGCTTCCGAACTCGTTTCTCTACCAAAAGCTTAGATCTAGATATCGAATTCCACTCCTATCAGTGCTTTGAAGATAATGGTGAAGTCAAATGGGGGTGGAGTGGGCTGGTTGTGGTGTTTTGAGTAGTGGGAATTTCGACCAAGGATTGGATGTTTCACCATGGCTGCCATGTGTCATGGAATTGAGCTAGAAAGGCTGAGAGTGACTGCTGGAGCTCAGAGGAGTGCTTGGGAAGAAAGGAGGAGGGCAATATGGCCTTCATCCCCATTTTCCCTCTCTTCTCTCTCCTCTTTTTCCCCAAATTTCCAAAACTACCTCCTTTCATGCAATCTCTCTCCAATTTTAGGGGGGTAGGGGCTCTCATTAAACATTTTGGATTGTCATGGGCCTTGGCCCATGGGCTTTGCCCATTGGGAATGGGCTTGGCCTTCCTTTTTCTTCTTTAGGCCATTTGTTGACTTGTTGACTTATAGGGTTAACTTGGTCAACTTGATGAGTGGGCTAGCCCCACTTGATGGTCATGAACCTCATGTCATCACCCAACATGGGTTGGGTCATGGATCAAGGCCTTTGCCCATTAGGAATGAGCTTTGTCTTCAAATTTACTTAAATAGGCATAAGGTTGGCCGAGTTGACTTTTAGGGTTGACTAGGTCAACTTGATGAGTGGGCTGACCCCACTTGATGATCATGTGACCTATGGCATCACCAAACATGGGTTGGGCCATGGTGATGCCCAACATGGGCTAATTGGTCATATATGTGTGGATTTGACCAAATTAGGGCTATGGTTGACTTGAGAAAACTTGGGTCAATGGTTTACCCAATGATGTGGCTTTTGGTTCACTTAGATTGCTTTTAGGGTTAGGGGCATAGTGGTGTGGTCAATCTATACCTATGATTCCATTTTGGGCTAGTTTGACCTGATTTGACTCGAACCCTATAGTGGGCCCTATGTAAATCCATCCTAACTCCATTGGTCAAACCTCGCCTAACCCCATTCATTCACCACATGTCCTAACCTAACTAAGTTTAGGGGTTTAGTAGGAAGTGGGATATTACAAATCCCAATAAACAAAAAAAAAATTTCGTCCCCGAAATTCAAGTTCGGGTCTACGGGGTTTCTGTGCACAAGAATTTTAAGAAACTTAAATATAATTAAAGTATACCTAAGGCGAAATGCTCCGTATAAAAATCTCGCATCAGATCCATCAGCTCCCAGGTGTGCTCCTCCCTTCCGTGGTTGGACCACAATACCTTTACCAAGTGAACCTTCTTCTTCCGCAAAAATCGGACCGCGGTATCATCGATCCGGATCGGCTCTAAATGAACTGATCTATCAAATGATATCGGGCCTGCTGTAGCGATAATATGCTGCTCCGGCCGAAGGAGAGCTCTCCGTAGTGAAGAGATATGGAAGACGTCGTGCAAAATCCCTAACTGTGGCGGTAACTCAAGCCTGTAAGCCAAAGGACAGATCTGCTCCAGGATCAAGTATGGTCCCATAAATCGATGGTTGAGCTTCTTGTGTCTCCGCACCCGCGAGACACAATTCACCAGACATATCTTCAAGAAAACACTGTATTCCACCTGGATCTCTACTTTTTGATGCCCGCATCGTAGTCTTTGGCTTGTCGAATCTGAGTCTCCAGCATCCGATCCCTGATAAGCAATATATGTGTTTTTGTATCCTCAATGTAATCTGATATGAGTTCCCTTGGATGATCATCCTAGACCCAAGATAACGACGTTCAACAATTTGTACCCTATAGGCCTCGTAGTCTTTTCTATCAGAGGTAACAGTCCCCTTCCAAATGCACTTTCATTATATTTTGGGATATTCATAATCAAGATTGAGTGGGCATATTTCCAAGTCTTCTGACACATTATCATTAAATAAACCATAATCATACGTTGGTTCAGAGTCCCTCACGAGCAATGATCATCAAGTACGTGAAAATCAATAATCTTATATGTAGAATTGTGCACACAAATCTTAGATTTCTCTTCTAGAATCGCCTCACGCCTTATAGCTTATACCATATCGAATCTTCAAATATATGTTATCATAATTTTATTTATGACGAAGGTCCAACTTATGCATAGTAATTAACCAACCTCCAAACTTAAGATTTGATGAAAAGATTATCACCCCCCCCCCCCACTTTTCTTTTTCCCTTTTTTTTCTTCCAAATTCATGACATATTACACCTCTACTTAAGTAAAAATACATAATTTGTAGAGTGAACTCTTCATATATACATCGAGCGATCATTATTAATATTGATGTTCACAACATGACACTCAATCGCTTTTCTAATTTGATTCTGATTGATAAGATATAAGGAATTCTTGCAAAACAAAAAGATTCGTCATGAGTCGATTTCATCATAAGAAAGAATCTGATTAAACACTAATTAATTCTTATGTGATTTCACCGTATACACATTTGATAGTCAAAATCTATATTCTATAGTCATGAATCCTTCTAATGGTGGTTACAATGTTATCAACTTATGTGTCGCGGTTCTTGACGATATCATAATCAAGGGGTCATACATATGCGTACGCTTTAAATAATCATACACCCCATTTTAATTTGCTGAGTCGTTACATTTTCAAAGTCATGCCTTAACAAATTAATCTTTTATGTGCTCGAAGTTTCAACACAAGTATGCTCGTACTAACTTTCCTATACATGTTCATATGGTTGTCTTTATTAGGCAAGCGTGGGTGAATGCTCATCTAAAGCCATTATATTCATGAGATTATCTCAACCGTGTGTGGAATATGTATGAGTAACCTTCAATCTAACCTCCAAAAATTATGTCATGGTAGAGACCATCATTTCTCAAAATTCATGAGTTATCATCACTTACAAAAACCAAAAAAAAAATATAATTCACACTATCCAATATATGCAAGGTTGAATTTTTTCGTTCTTTGGTGCATAGGATATGCTTGCATTATCCACTCATGATCAAATTTTTCTAAGTTCACTTAAACATAATAGTGCATTTGTTACCCGCAAAGTGGGCATTTAAAATCCTCGGAATTATTATAATACTTGATTCTAAGGATAATAGTATATTCATAATCATGAGTTTGTTATCGAAATCCAGAATATTTCTGAAGGCAATTATTATATCATTGAATACTTTTGTTTTGATTCTTGCGCTCATCAGAGCCACATCCAAATGATCGTACTTATAATATACATCTTCCAATTCAGTATGGTTTTTCACTTGATCTTAATTTTTCTGGGGCCATTATACTCCCAATGTCATAAACAAAATTATTCAAACACTTTGATTTCTCACTTATGGGTTTTAATCATATAACGGTTAAGACCTGCTACCTCTCCTTCATATTACCATGACGTTACCCAATCCTAATCTATATGCTTCCAACCTATTGACCTTGTTATGTTAGGTAGGTGCGGGTAATAGTCATCAATCATCGTGTTTACTGTTGGAACACCCTATTACTAATTTGGGCAAGGATCACTATGTTTTTAGGAAATCAGTTTGACCTATATGTATAGTTGAAAAGGTCAAGTTAGAATGAGTCTAGGGCTTAAAACTTAGGTCTGAAGCTGCCCCTAGGACCATTCAATGATCAAGACTTAGAGCTGAGACAAAGACAATTTTCGTCGAGCTCTGGTCGACGAAACGTCAAACTCTGTTCGACGATCTGTGAGCTCATCTGCTAAGTCATCGATCTCAGGTTGACGATCTTCAAGCTCAGATCGACGATCTATCCTCACTTATTCTTCAGGTCGCTGAGCTCAGTTCGACGATCGTAGAGCTCAGTTCGAAGTTTTTTGTCTGATGTTCAATCCAATCTCTGAGCTCAGTTCAACGATCGTAGAGCTCAGATCAACGTTTTTCTGAGAGATCTATGACTTTAAGGATTCAAATTCAGTCAGCTTTTGGAATTTTTTTCAAATTCTCTCAGCATTTATTTCAAGAGATTTGTTAGCCGTTTTCATTTATTCTGGAGCAAGTTTCAAGGGATTTCTCAGAGAATGTTTATTGGACTTTCCTCCAGAAGACAAAATATTTATGGAAGACATTTATGACTGCTAACGGCTATCTTGGACAGAGGATCATCAGAGAATAATATACACAATAGCAAATCAAGAGAAGAATAACACTCAATACAGACATACACAGATAGTGAGATCAACTCAGAGAAAAATCAAGTGATCAATCCTGAAGAGTTAGATTGAAAATTAGCATACTGAAAAGTTTTCATAGCTTCAACATCAAAGACTCCAGACAACTCATATTTCAGCCTCTACTGAAATCATCTTCTGCTTGAGATCTGAAGTTTCTGAAGGCCTATCACCCTAGCAAAGCTCTCACTCCTGAACCATCTACATCTCAGGGGGATCTTTGACAACACAATCAATCCACTCAGTCTTTTCTCAGTGATTGAGACAGAGAAGACAACTTCACCTCTTCCGTTTTATTTTCCTGATGTAAAAGGGTTATCAAAACTCCCTTCAAAAGTTCTAAATCTGGTTCTGAGAGCCTTCTCAAAACTCAGTGGTGGCAAGACACCTTATTAAAAAATCTAGATTTGGTTTTTGAGCACCTTATCAAAAGCTCATTGGTGCCAGGACACCTGATCAACTCATCCTGAGTGGATTCCTACCAAGGGTGATAGAAAAGTGGATGTACCCAGGTTGATTGGGGAACCACTATAGCTTCTTGTGTTTGGTTGCTTGTGTGTATTCTTTGCTGTTTGCTGTGAATCTTTTGTTTTCTTTTTATTATTACTTCTGTTTTATTGCTGCAACACAATACACATACTATATTAACTTAACTCTTCCTCTACAAAGTTTTATCTTGAAAAATTATTTTAATAAACTCTATTCACCCCCCCCCCTCTAGAGTCAGACTGATCTTATCCTCCACTTTCAATTGGTATCAGAGGGACGTTGGTTGTTCATATAGGCTAACACTTGAACCAAAAGATCCTTGATAAGATCAATTCTTTAAGAGGGTTATTTTCATTATATTTAATTTTATATAAAGACATGGCACAGAACAAAGATTATGCAAGCACCGGGCCTCCAGTGTGCAATCTATCCAAGTTTGCACTTTGGAAAGCTAGGATTAAACTTTATATGAATTCTATTGATGAAGATATATTTAATTCTGTTTTGACAGTGTGCTCAAGTCCACCAGCAAGCTCAAGTACAAATACTGTTCCACCTCCTTCAGGAACAGATGCTGAAATAAAGAAGTGGAAGACTGCAGATGCCAAGGCCATGAATATCTTAGCTAAGATAATGTCTAATGAGATATTTTAGAAGGTAGCTGAATGCAACTCAGCTAAAGAAATTTGGGACAAACTTTCTGAGATTGTCTCAGGATCTGTTGATGAAAGAAAGGACAGAAGATCCCATCTCATAACCTAATATGAGAATTTCAAAAAGGGAGAAGCTGAGTCAGTAGCAGACATGTACAACAGATTAAGTCTGATTGTCAATGAGTTAAAGACTCTGGATAAAGAAATCTCATTGACTGAGCTGAATGACAAAATCCTAATGTGTTTCCCCAGCACCTGGGATTAAAGAATCTGGCCAATCAAAGATGCCAGAAGTCTAAATGAAATCACCACTGAAGATCTACTAGGCAAGCAAAAATCTTATGAGCTGCTCATTAAGAATAGAGAAGAAGAATAGAAGGCTGCCTCACCAGCCACAAGGAAAGAGAAGTCAATAGCCTTCAAAGCTATTGAGGACCTGCATGAAGAAAAGGTCACAGACAATGAGGATCTAGTCAGCCTATTGGCCAAAAGATTCTACAAAATGGCCAGAAAAGATTTCAGAAAAAGGTCATACAAGGGACATGATAAGCCAAGGTATGATAAATCAAATAACAACAAAGAAATTATCTGTTTTGGTTGCAGGAAACTAGGCCATATTGTGCCTGACTATCCAGAAAACAAAAACAAGGACAAGAAGGATAGAAGAGAAAGAAGAAAGGAGAAAGACTTTAAGAAGAAAAACTCAGACAAACCCTCCTCCAGCAAGAACAAACATACAAGGAAGGGATTTGTTGCTGAGACATGGAGTGAAACTAAAGAGGATTCTGAAGCTTCATCCAGCTCCAGTGATGATGAGGATGATGCTGATGAAAAGGAATTTTGCATGATGGCTATCAATGCCTCTCAATCAGATTCAGAAGCAGAAGAGTCAGAGTCAGACTCAGAAATTCAACTAAAAGAAGACCAGGTAATCAATTCATTTGATTTCAGTTTGAGGACTTTAAACATGAGTTTAAAGTACTATGCCAAGATCTATTAGAGTCTGAGAAGGAAATCATTTCCCTCAGAAAACAACTGTCTGAGTATAGCACTTTAAAATCAGAGAACCTCAATCTCTATGAAGAGTTAGAATGCTATAGGGAGCAAATAACTTCACTGAAAAGTGAACTATCCAAGGCCAAGCAGTTTGAAGAATCCCTTAATGGGAGAAGCATCAAACTGATGGATATCACAAGCATAGTGAACTCTAGACTTAATAGTACACTTGGCTTGGGAGCTTCATACAGCCAGCCTATAGTTTTGACAACTCCAATCAAATTTATCTCTGATAAAGGGAAGGAAGTTATAGAGGTAGCTAGGAAGAATGCATATTTGCCAAAGAAAGTTATAGTTCAACAGAATGCGTCGAACAGAGCTTGACGATCGTCGAACGGTGCTCGACGATCCAAGGAAAAATCGTCGAACTAAGCACGACGAAACCTGAACTCTGAACTCCAGGACAGTCGATCTTCGAACAGAGCTCGACGATCTGACCAGAGATCGTCGACCTCAGCTCGACGATCGTCGAATAGAGATCAGGGCTTTGAACAATCTTTCAAAGGTACATCTAGATTTAATCCTAGAAGTCCTACATCCCAAGGTTTCAACCCCTATACTGAATGGATAGTACCTCCTAGGAGATACCATCCTGAAGGTTATAAGAGTCAACCTGAGATGTCCTTCATTTCTGAATTTAAAGGATATCAACCTAGGCCCAAGGTAAATTGGGTCAAAAACATGTAAATTCTTGTATGTACAGGTGAAGACCTATCCAACATCAAACCAGCAATGGTATCTGGATAGTGGGTGCTCAAAGCACATGACAGGGAACAAGGATAACTTCACATCCTTTAAAGCCAAGCTTGAACCCAAAGTAATTTTTGGTGATTCAAACTTTGGAACAACAAAAGGATATGGTGCAGTCCAAATTGGAACAGTCACCTTCAAGAAAGTAGCTTATGTTGAAGGACTCAAGCACAACTTGATAAGTATCAGTCAACTTTGTGATGAAGGATATCAAGTGACTTTCAATAAAGTTATATGCAAGGTCAAGTCAGAAGACAACATAACTGTGTTGACAGGTAACAGAAAAGGTAACATGTTCTTAGTAGATTTTCATTCATCTAAAGTAGATATCTGCTTGTTCAATTCCATATCTAGACCTAACATTCTGTGGCATAAGAGACTAGGGCATATTAACCTTAGAACTATTGCTAGGCTATCCAAGGACAACCTTGTTAGAGGACTACCTTCTGGCCCCTACAAGAAGGAATGACTTTGCAAGGCTTGTCAATTAGGCAAGCAAACTAAAAACAGTTTTAAGTCACTTAATAAGAGTGATTCACCTAGGATTTTATATCTGTTACACATGTATCTCTTTGTACCCATTACAGTACAAAGCTTAGGAGGGAAATCTTATACTTTTGTGATTGTAGATGACTTCTCCAGATTCACTTGGGTATTCTTTCTTAGGAAGAAGTCTGATAACTTTAAGTGTCTGACAGAGTTTCTCAAATGTATATAGATTGAGTTCAATACTCACATTGCCCTGATCAGAAGTGATCATGGGACAGAGTTTGATTCTCTTCTTATGAAAGAGTTCTGTCAGAGTGAAGGGATCAGGCATACCTTCTCAGCTCCTAGAACTCCTCAATAAAATGGGGTAGCAGAAAGGAAAAATAGAACCCTAATTGAATCTGCAACTACATTATTGACAGATGCTCACCTTCCTCTATCCTTTTGGGCAGAAGCAGTGAGCACCTCCAACTATGTGTTGAACATAAGTTTGATACATAAACTGAAAGACAAGACTCCCTATAAATTACTCAAAGGAAAGAAACCTAAAGTAGATTACTTTAAAATTTTTGGTTGCATTTGTTATATTCACAATAATGACAAGAGATATTTAGCAAAATTTCAAGCAAAAGCTGATGAAGTAGTGTTTCTGGGATACTCCATGATCAGTAAAGCTTATAGGGTTTATAATAAAACTACTCTAAAAATAGAAGAATCTGTCCATATTTCCTTTGATGAAACTAATATGTCTTTCAAGGAGAAGAATACTTTTACCATAGAATATTTGCAGGTACAGTCTCTAGCTGAAGACTTGGACAGATTACAAGTTACTCAAAAGGATGAAAGTAGTGAAGATGAAGAAGTTGCTCAACATCTGCATGAAAATCTTCTTGAAGAACCAGTTTCTGTTCCACAAGAGGAAACAACAACACCGGTTGGTGAACAATCAACACCCCCTGTTGATTTAGTAACATCAAGAGATCATCCAATCTCCCAAATAATTGGAAACATCTCAGCTGGTGTGCAAACCAGAAAATAGGTCAACCAAAACCTGATGCACACTTGCTTTCTCTCTCAAATTGAACCTCAATCCATTCAAGATGCAGAGCAAGATCCACACTGGATCATTGCAATGCAAGAGGAGTTGCATCAATTTGAAAGAAACAAAGTTTGGGAACTAGTGCCTAAGCCAAAGGATCATTCCATTGTTGGAACAAAATGGGTGTTCAGGAACAAGTTGGATGATCAGGGAGTCATTGTAAGGAACAATGCAAGGCTAGTTGCTCAAGGCTACTCTTAAGAAGAAGGAATAGACTATGACCAGACCTTTGCACCAGTTGCAAGGTTAGAGGCCATCAAAATATTCCTAGCTTATGATGCTCACAAAGGATTCAAGGTATACTAGATGGATGTAAAGAGTGCATTTCTCAATGGGGAGATCAAAGAATAAGTCTATGTCAGATAACCCCCAGGTTTTATCTCTCTAACTCATCCTGATTATGTTTTCAAACTACATAAAGCATTATATGGTCTAAAGCAAGCTCCTAGAGCATGGTATGAGACCCTAGCATGCTTTCTTCTGGAAAATGATTTTTTAAGGGGTAGAGTAGACCAAACTCTTTTTATTAGAACCCATAAGTCCCATACCCTACTAGTACAAATATATGTTGATGACATTATCTTTGGTTCTACTGATTCAAAATTGTGCAAAAAGTTTTCCAAGCTGATGCACTCTAAATTTGAAATGAGTAGCATGGGTGAGCTCTCCTTCTTCTTAGGATTGCAAGTAAAACAACATGCTGAAGGCATATTTATTTCCCAAACCAAGTATGCAAAAGAGATGGTTAAGAAATTTGGTATGTCTGATACATCATTTATGAAAACACCCATGCCTACCAATGCTGTATTGGATGTTGATGAACATGGGAAACCAGTTGATCAGACAACATATAGAGCAATGATTGGCTCTTTATTGTACCTTACAACTAGTAGGCCTGATATAATGTTTGCTACATTTACATGTGCTAGGTTCCAAGTATGCCCTAGAGAGTCACACTTAACTTTGGTAAAGAGGATTCTTAGATATGTTAAAGGTTGTCCAAATCTAGGTCTCTGGTATCCAAAAGATTCAGCATTTTACTAAACTGGATTCTCAGATACTGATTATGCTAGATGCAGAATAGACAGGAAAAGCACCAGTGGAACTTGTCAGTTTCTTGGTGATAGACTTGTCTCATGGTTTTGTAAGAAACAAACATCTGTGTCAACCTCAACTGTTGAAGCTGAATATATGGCTGCAGGTAGTTGTTGCTCACAAATATTGTGGATACAAAATCAACTCCTAGGCTATAGTTACAACTTAGAGAAGTCTAAAATATTTTGTTACAACACCAGTGCTATTTCCATTGCACAAAATCCTGTCCTCCATAGTAGGACAAAACACATAGAAATTAGGCATCATTTTCTAAGGGATAATGTTGAGAAAAACAAAATTGAACTTCAATATATCCCAACTGATTTGCAAAGGGGAGATATTTTCACCAAACCCTTGGATGAGAAGAAACATACATTCTTCCTAAATCAGTTAGGCATGTTAGATGGAGAAGCCTAAAATAAATTCCAAGATCTTAAAAGCTAAAAACAGACCAAGATTAGGCTAAAAACTTATTTCTTTTTGTGTCTGTAGGATAGTTTCTGTCTCTGAACTGCGCTCGACGATTTTCCTCAAGATCGTCGAACGGAGATCGACGTTTTCCCAAAACGTCAACCAGAGTTCAGCGCTTTGCAGATAGTTTTATACTATCTCTTTCAGGTCAACGATCGTCGAACGTAGATCGACGCTCTCAAGATCGTCGAACTGAGATCGACGATGTTGAAGACCTTTCAGCTTCCCTTAGGAGCCCCGATCGTCGAACGGAGATCGACGATCATTCCTTTTCTGCGTCGAACCCTAATATAAAAATCATTTCTCGGCCGTCGTTCTCTTTTGCGCGTTCATAGTTTCTGCAGAAAAACTCTTTTTCCCTCCAAACTCTTGCTGCACTTGTTCTTTGTTTGTTCATCTTTGCAGGATCAAATGTCGTTTCAGTTGTAGCTCAGTCGGCAATGAAATTCGACACCGGATTTGACATCGATATGAACTCCTTTGAAAGTAGTGATCAAATATTCAAAGACATACTCTAGCTCTTCAAAGAACAGCAACTAGAGAACATCATGACAACAAGAATTACGATAGCATCAGATGAAATCAAAGAATGGGTATACACAGCACAGAATCTGAATAACAACACCATCGTCGAGACGATCTCGGGAAATCAGGTATCTCTTTCACCTGAGGTTTTATCAGAATTTTTTCAGTTGAGTACAGGAGAAGATAGCATTGATTTGTCTGGAGAAGAATTCTCCAATATGCTTGAGAGGATGGGGCATACAGCAGCTAACCCCAACAAGCTTTTGAAGAAAAATCTGTCAATGGAATACAAATTTTTGGCAGATGTGGTAGGGAAAGTGCTGTTAGACAAGCACTCTGCCCATGATACAATTTCCAGGTATCAGCTCTATTTTATGGGAGCTCTTGTGGACAAAAAGCACCTAAACAGGGGAGAAGTCTTTTTTGATTTAATCAAAAAGAAATTAAACAAGAATTTTGTTAATTTTGGTAGAATAATTGGGCTATTTCTTCATGCTAAGTGCCTTGAACTATTAGTTTCAAGTGGAATGCATATCAATGCTTCCAAAAGTCTCACTTGTGCCTTATTTGGAAAATGGGATAGACAGATTGTCAAGCCCAGTAGACCTTCAGCAATTCCATCTTCAGGCACAAGGACTACTACAGTCACTTCCCCTCAGGTCTCTGCCCCAGCAGAAGATTTTCCTGCTTCCTCTCCACCTGTTTCTACAACCATCTCCACATCAACAACAACAATCACCTCAACCTTATCTATCTCTTCCCCCATTAACATTTCATCACCCTTATCTCCTCCAGCCACTTCAGAATCATTCCATCCACTACATTATTATCCACCTCTCACCATTCCATCATTCCACTTCTTGGAAGACTCCTTCATGGATGATTCTCCTTCCTCTCCTTCTGAGATTCCATCTACCTCCTCCTACCAACAACTCCTTCAGGATATACTCACACAACCATCCTTTACTCCATCCATTTCCACTCCCATATCATCCATCTCCTTTCCAGTAGCATCCATCTCCACAATCTCTCCTACTGAGCCATCCATCCCTATACCTCCTACCACCACACCATCCAACATTATGCCAGCAACATCAAATCCTACCTCCACTCTAGCCCATCTTGAGCATATAGATCTTCCTACACTTGCAGACAGGCTGTATGAGCTGCTAGCCCCCAGGCTATCCTCATTGTTGGAGACCACAATGGCTCCACTTCTGAAACATGTTCAGGTACTGTCTGACAGGCTATCTTCATTCCTCTCTTCTCAGGCAATCCCTTCCTCTGGGTGCCTTGATCCAGTTCTTACTGAATCCAGGCAGGGGGAGATGCCTAATGAAGTTCTGGAATTGCCTGCTGCTGCTGAAGCCTCCGTTGCTACTCCAGTGTTTGTAGTGGATCTCCAGAGCCTGCTTTCAAGTTTTGATGCTGTTTACTTCAACTATCTACCAGTTCAACAGTGTGAATATCTCTCCAAGGCAATTGTGCCTGTTTCAGTATGTGAGCCAATTTTGCTAGCTTCTTTTATAGAATCTGTCCAAGCTGAGGACAAGGCCACTACTGTTGTTGCTGCTGCTGTGCTTATATCCACTGATATTGAAATGATGCCTATTGATATGCCTGCTGATATTGATAATACTGCTGATGAAGAATTGGCCAAATATTTGGAAGTACAAGTATTTGAGACTCCTGTTATTTCATCTGCTCCTTCTAAGAGTACTGCTGTGATTACTGCTATTGTATCAACACCTCCTGCCCCTATTGATACTGAGAAATCAAAAGCTCAAGAGGAATACATCAAAAGTATAGATGATTTGTATGACAGACCACAGAGTTCTGAAAGTGATCAATTCAATACAGAATCTGATGACTCTACTGGCACTATTGCTAGGAAAAGGAAAGCTAGAAGTAAGGCCAAGATGAAGGTCCCTCCTGCAATGGCCAAGGATGTTAATGACATACCCTATTATATTTTACATGATTGCCAGATAACTGAATCTTGGATGCAGTATTCTAAAAACCAGCTAAAGACCATGAGGAAAAGAAGAAAGTTTGATAAGTATGAGAAAGGATCATCCCAATTTCAGCCTCCTCCTCATCCTCCTCCAAATTTAGGATCAGGTGGAGGCTCAGCTTCTCAAACCTCTGCTCCAAAGCAAAGCTCCTCCCAATCTTCACAGAGATATCATCCTAGAGGGCAATATCAAAGAGGTTATCAGTCTAGAAGGGGACAATACAAAGGTAATCAGAGAGAACACATGATTCAATCAAGACAATAAAGGGAAGAACAAAGACATATGGACTCAACTCAAGGTCCTTTCCCTTATAAACTCAGAGAAACTGTTGATACAAGGACTTCTACTGCTTCATAAACTATTAATAGATATGAACCTGCAATCCCTTTTGAAGATCCAGAGAATAATCCTTTATCATGGACTGCTAGAATGAAAGAACTTGCTGCCTTAGATCAATTGAAGAAGGCCAGAGAGCAAGGAAAAGACACTTCCAACATCACTACCCTGTCAGAGCAAAGGAAGGCAGAACTGGAAAGATATGCTTCAAGGAAGTTCTTTGACCTAGTGGATTACATGAAACTGCATCCTGAGGCCGGGTGTTCCCAGGCCAAGATCTCAAACCTCCTTAGGTGCAGATGATGACAAAGGTCAAAGAAAGAGGCTCTCAATCCCAATAGGGAAATCTTATTTAAGAAAGGAAGTGAAAAGAAGTGATCTCTATAAGCAGATAGTACATTCTTTTTAAAACACTTGCTGATATTCTATCTGAATGCTGCTATGCTGCATGTTCTGCTTTGTTGCTTTAATATTTTGCTTTTCTGTATTTGCTTTTGTATTTATTACTGAGCTCTGTAAATATTAATCCTAACCCAAATAGGGGGAGATTGTTGGAACACCCTATTACTAATTTAGGCAAGGATCACTATTTTTTAGGAAATCAGTTTGACCTAGATGTATAGTTGAAAAGGTCAAGTTAGAATGAGTCTAGGGCTTAGAACTTAGGTCTGAAGCTGCCCAAGGACCATTCAATGATCAAGACTTAGAGATGAGACAAAGACAATTTTCGTCGAGCTCTGGTCGACGAAACGTCGAACTCCGTTCGACGATCTCTGAGCTCAACTCTGCTAAGTCGTCGATCTCAGATCGACGATCTTCGAGCTCAGATCGACGATCTATCCTCACTTATTCTTCAGGTCGCTGAGCTCAGTTCGACGATCGTAGAGCTCAGTTCGAAGTTTTCTGTCTGATGTTCAATCCAATCTCTGAGCTCAGTTCAATGATCGTAGAGCTCATATCGACGTTTCTCTGAGAGATCGATGACTTTAAGGATTCAAATTCAGTCAGCTTTTGGAATGTTTTTCAAATTCTCTCAGCATTTATTTTAAGAGATTTGTTAGCCATTTTCATTTATTCTAGAGCAAGTTTCAAGGGATTTCTCAGAGAATGTTTATTGGACTTTCCTCTAGAAGACAAAATATTTATGGAAGACATTTATGACTGTTAACGGCTATCTTGGACAGAGGATCATCAGAGAATAATATACACAACAGCAGATCAAGAGAAGAATAACACTCAATACAGACATACACAGATAGTGAGATCAACTCGGAGAAAAATCAAGTGATCAATCCTGAAGAGTTAGATTGAAAATTAGCATACTGAAAAGTGTTCATAGATTCAACATCAAAGACTCAAGACAACTCATATTTCAGCCTCTGTTGAAATCATCTTCTGCTGGAGATCTGAAGTTTCTGAAGGCCTATCACCCTAGCAAAGCTGTCACTCCTGAACCATCTACATCTCAGGGGGAGCTTTGACAACACAATCAATCCACTCAGTCTTCTCTCAGTGATTGAGACAGAGAAGACAACTTCACCTCTTCCTTTTTCTTTTCCTATTGTAAAAGGGTTATCAAAACTTTCTTCAAAAGTTCTGAATCTGGTTCTGAGAGCCTTATCAAAACTCAGTGGTAGCAAGACACCTTATCAAAAAATCTAGATTTGGTTTTTGAGCACCTTATCAAAAGCTCATTGGTGCCAGGACACCTGATCAACTCATCCTGAGTGGATTCCTACCAAGGGTGGTAGAAGAGTGGATGTACCCAGGTTGATTGGGGAACCACTATAGCTTCTTGTGATTGGTTGCTTGTGTGTATTCTTTGCTGTGTGTTGTGAATCTTTTGTTTTCTTTTTATTATTACTTTTGTTTTATTGCTGCAGCACAATACACATACTATATTAACTTAACTCTTCCTCTGCAAAGTTTTATCTTGAAAAAATATTTTAATAAACTTTATTCACCCCCCCCCTCTAGAGTCAGACTGATCTTATCCTCCACTTTCATTTACTTCCCCCAATTATACCCATTAAATATGTGATAATCATGAGCCCTAGTTATGCAAAAATTTCAGTTATCTTTCTAACTTGTACTGAATTCTCAATTCACCTTGGCTTTCTCTTGCAATATATCTGAGTTCATTAATCAAATCCTTAACCGACGATATAATCATTAATCGCATGTCGCATCAATTGGGTTAAGTTGTTAGGGCATCTAGGAACGTGCTTTGTTGAGGTAACACATTCCTTTAATTATACATAAAACCTTTGTGCCGTCATTACTGCTTTGTTGAAAACAAAAATTCGGTCTCGATGGAGTTCACCATTGAGGAAGGGGCGATCGCGCACCTACTTCACTCCTACAAGAAAAATAATAAGGAAAAAGAACAAGGGACTGGACCAAGGGCCCGGCATGGAGGACCCACCACACACCCGGAAGATCACTGAGCGCTTCACCTCCTTAGCCAAATATCAGGCTAAGGTACCTAAAAAGCGCTAGAAGACTAGGAGACAGGTAAGCCTGCCTTCTAAGGTACCCCTTGGGTCCTATTTATAGATTTCTGAAAACGGCCTGCAAATAGCTTACTTTCGTTGTTCTCAACAGCTATGTGTAGCCCAGCTGGGTCTTCCAACAGCGCAACTCCATTATTTTAACTGGCAAGAGAGGCGAGTCCTCGATGGAGCAGGCACTCGCCTCCTATCTTCGATCTGGGGTGAGTACGAGCCCGGCCTTCCCTACTCGCACGCCACGGGCTTGTTGAACAGTTCGAATTTGGTGAGCGACTCAGAGCTCGACGAACAGCTCAGAGCTCATCGAACAGCCTAGAGCTCAACGAACAACTATGAGCTCAGCGAACATCCTAGAGCTCGACGAATAACCCAAAGCTCGACGAACAGCCCCGAGCTCGATGAACTGGGCTTAGCGAGCTGGGATTGGCGAGTATGAGCTCGCCTACCCAAGGTATCTCACCCCGCCTGGGCGAGCCGGAGACTGCCAAGCTCTCCCTCCTACTGAGCTCAACTAGGGACTCAGACTGCCCGATTTGGCCATTCTGGCTCCTGCTAACCCACTCGCCGGATACGGGGTTATACATGCTTGATTTTAGTTTATCGAAAGGCCATTTGTTCGAATTCTTGGATTATAGGCAACTTATTTCCCTCTTTAAATATAGTATGTCATTATGCATCGATGAAATTATGATCTCTCTTTAAGTTGTTTCAAGTAGTTATCTAATTCACAAGCCCGAGAAAGTTTCTAACGTCTCATGATGACTTTCCTTGTTCTAGGGTTGTGATATATCCAAGCGGGCAACGCTCTATATATATCCCAAACTTCAAGGGAGGGTTGATCATCTTACCAATTATACATACAAAAATCTCTCTTTTCATATGGGTAATGTTTATATACAAACTCTCTAAGATCACTATGTCTACGACACAACGTTTATAAATAGGATCTAGGGAAATCCAAGTCATTATGAATTTAGCCCAATAGATAAAAGGATAAGCCCTCATACCCTTCGGGATAAATTCCATTAATATTTATAGTGCATTCCTCTTATATGTGCACTCAATCCTTAGGTCTAACAATCATTGACCTAGAATTCCACCTTGAGACTAATTATATATGTTATATACCTTTGGCCCTTAAGATTACTTATACGACAATCTTGTCAATGCCAACATGTGACCCAACCAAATGGGTTTCTTCTAAGATATGAATTCTTATTAGACCTTTGGTATTTGCCACTATGGTTGTCTCAACGTAATCAAGTCATCAGTATAAGGGTTAAGTTTACGAGTACACTACTATTCCACTAATAGATTATATGCACCAATTCTCCTTAAGGCGGTCCTATCAGCTTGGGTAAGAAGTGATAATATCACTTGATAGGTGGAGTAGGGACATCAGAATTTAAGCCTTAAGCAGTGACTCTTGCGTCAAATTCTTCCCTTGGTTAATTTGGGTATCCTCGTACCTTAACCAATCTATCTCCGAGGTCAATTTTAGACTCAGATATACTGCGAAATCCTCTTGGTAAGTCAAAATAAGGTGGTGTCCTAATTGGATTGGCCTAACTCATTGTTTAAATGGACTATTTTCTGTGACTTTTTACACATGTGCACACCATTGCTTCCGATCCATAGTTTGTCCGCAAACTATTTCTTGAGAGGGGTGACCCAGTGTTGTGGACTTCTTTCTTATATGATCGTTTATTCAAGTGATAACAGTTTGTAAGACCCCTCTCCCCTTACCAAGGAGGTAACCCGGTCTTATGCCCAGAACTGCCGCCTTACGGTTGTAACATCCCATTTTCAAATTTGACCCCCCTAGGAGTGACTTTGAGCATGCCTGAGTCATGGCAAGTCCTTAGAGAGCCAAAAGGACCAAAATGATCCAAGAAATTAGTGTGAGCCATTTTGGTCTGCATTTAGTAATTTCCTAAAACCATGGATTTGGGTGGCTTAGTAGGATTATTATGGCTCTAAGCCCCCCCCCCCCTTAAACATCATGTGGGCCCAATGAGTCACTAAGGACCCACTTGGGTCAACCCTAGTGGCCAAAATGACCAAGTCAACCTTTGAACCAAGTCAAGTCAACCTAGCCTATTTGGGCTAACCCATGCTCAAACCACTCACTCCTCTAGGCTAACCCTATTTGCATGATTAATAGGATATATTAGGGCTGCCAATAACCTAGGGTTGACTAGTCAAATGGGTGACTAGGAGAGAGGAATCAAAAGCGTTATTTTGAAGAATAATGGAGGAGAGAGAAAGTGAGAAAGAGAGCCACTTAAGGTGGAAGGTGAACCACCCCCTTCATGATTCTCATGAGGAGTTATAAACCGTAGAGGGCTGCCAATAGAGTGTAAGGTGTGACATTTTTTTTTAGGAGTTTCACTTTGTTAGGAGGAGAGAGAAATTTAGAGAATTAATGGTGGGAGGAGAGAGAAAATATTGAAGTGAAGATTAATGGCATGAAGAAGAAGAAACCCCCCCCCCCCCTCTTAATGGCCGAATTTTATCATAAAGATGGAGTAAAAATAATAAAGAGGTCCTATAGGAGGCTGCCACCTAGGATTTGTCTATTCATTTCCACCTCTTGACTTCCTGTAACCGAAAATCGGTTTTAAATACCAATTAAATGGCCATTGATCTCTTGCCATTTCTCTTTCTCCTCTTCATCTTCCTCCCCTTGAAATCTATAAAAGCCTCCCTGCTGTAAGAGAGCAAAAGTTTACACATTTTATCTCATACTTTGGAGTTGGAGTTACCGTAGGAGAAATCGAACGACGCTAACGCCGCGCCATGACGAACCGCCGATCAACTCGTCTCCAAACCACGAATAAGGTCCTCCTCTACTTCTTCTTTCATGGATAGATCTTAGAAATTCTTTAGGAGAGATATCGAGTCCAAAAGGATTAGATCGGATGGGAGTTTCATCGTATTTCAGTAAATTAATGGCGGCGAGTTCGCCGGAAACCGCCATCTCCGGCGGCCAAATCACCGCCGATCGATAGCCGTCGCCTCAACGGAGGTGGTGGTGGTGGTGGCTGGCTGGCCAGGGAAGTGACCGGGTGGCTGGGAAATTGAATTCGGAAAACTACAGGAAAATAAACTTTCTGTTCACTGGTTCGGTTTTGAGAAGAAGACGAATAGTGATGTTAAAATATTAAATAATTTATTTAGGAATTTTATAATTAATGAACATGAAAACTCACCTATTTTAAAGTTAAAAATTGAGGACCTTACAGGCCGAATTAGGAAAAATGACCAGTCACAAAAGTTGTAGCCCTCTAGGTCTACTTTAATTTAAAATTGATTTTATTCAATTTGGGTGAGTGGTTTGACCAGAGCACTCATTTTGGCGGGATCAAGACCTAGGCTAACCAGAAATTGAAATTGTTGCCCACGGATCATAACATGTCCAAATGACTTGAAATTTTGACTGGAGATCTATAATATGTATATCAAGAGGCTGTCCAAAAATGAGAATTTTTGGAGAACTTTTGCCTAAAGTTTTTTGTAAAATTTTAATAAACATTATAAAATTAATTAGGAGATGAAATTAAGTCCAAACTCCCCCAAATTTTGGGTGGTGGTGTAAGACCCCCCTTTTTTTTCTTTTTCAACCACCGGGGTCTTAGGCCCAGAACCGCCGCTTTGCGGTGACACCTTCACGTCCTGAAGGGTCATCACCACAAGGCGCCGATTCTGCCGGCCAATTCGATCACAGAAAAGTAGCACAATTATTGAAGTAAGAACAATGCAGTCCACAATAATAAATCACATGTAAATAAGATAAAATCTCCACGAAGGGAGTGTCCACAGAAACATCAGAGTGTAGCATAATATAAAACTGGAAACAAGGGCATAAGCCCTGTACATCAGAGTCCTCACTACAATTCTCTCATGCGAAAGCGAAAACAGAAACTACTCAAGTGCGAGACTCACGGTCCCGACTGTATGAACTCCGGAGCTAGACTGCCCCATCTCTAGGCGCACCGATCTCTGGGGCTGCTCCTCCATGCTGGGCTCCACGATCCCCTAAATGATGCGGTTCGAAAACCGTTAGTCATAAAGACTAAGCCCTATCATCCCCTACCCCTTCCCCCATGGCTCCTAGGCACCGAGCGGAGAGGAAGAAAGGGAAGGACATGAAGGTAGAGATTAAAAGTAAACAGGTGACAGTGGACTTAATCTAGCAAGTTGTATTCAGTGAGCAGTTAATATGATTGTTATAATAGGTCTAGCAGTAAGAAAAGCAAATATATGAATTTAAACCTTCACTTATGCGAGAACACATAAGCAAAAGGGATCTTTTGCAAGGCTCCCATCGTATAGAGTGTCCCATACCACTTATACCTTGGGGTGTCGGTTATCAAACAGCAATGGTTGTTATATATTGAAATTAACCTTTGATTTACAAACTTGCCCACACAAGCTTATAGACCAAGGGGTCGTTTTGCAGGTCCTAATGTATAAGCGTCCCATACCACTTATACTTTAGGTGTCAGGGTTAAATGAATCGATTATGCTATGACATGCTAGTGGGTATGATGAAACATGCAAGTGTAACTCACACACCCGACTCTGTGCACACAGACCTTTAGTTCCCCCTTTCGGAGCCGTTACCTCCCAGGATACCTCCGTAGTGGCAGACAGAAGCTGTGGGTTGGGCCTCGCCCACCTCAAAACAAGTAATAGCACCACTGGTCTGACCTATCGTACGCCTCAACGCTTGGTGCACTAAGCGGACGCCTGCGTACTCTTGCCGGCTGGCGCACCGGACTTCTGTTGGCGAAATGCTAATCACCCCGCCGAGTCAACGATATCGGTGTCGGTGCAATCGAACTCCCTGATATCGTAAGACCCACCACCTTAACTTTTCCTATCTTATGCACATGCAAGTTTATTCTTAAACACACAAAACCGAGCCAAAGCTCCCCGGACCAAACATCCGTCTCCAAACAAACCGAGCCGAAGCTCCCCGGACCATCCCGTCCGTCTCTTAACCAACCGAGCCGAAGCTCCCCGGACCCAAACGTCTGTTTCCAAATCACCCGAGCCGAAGCTCTCATCAATCTTCCTGTGCCAACAGTGTTTGTGAAAAGTGCAGCCCTAGTTACTAAGTTACTCTTGCCAGTTTGTTATTACAGTTTACGTTAGCCCAGGACTGCCCCCGGTATTCCCCGTGAAGGGCTCTCAAGGGGCACTAGGAACCAAGACGGCGGCATTACGGCCCGAAGTTCCCTTTCGCAAGACACTTATTGTTATTGGTTGATCTCCCTTAACCCGATTCCCTTCTCATTTTACGATAGAATATCCTAGGGTGATTTTTAACCTTCCTCTCTTCGGGAAAGGCGATCTTTCGCCGAACCCGAACACCTCTTAACTCTAGCTATCACCACTACTCACTACTCCTTATATCTTCCTATTGTAATTTCCTCCACTATTGCCCACCAAAACAAAATGAATTATTTAACTCCAATGTCTTCCTCAGATCATGTCTTATTTCAATTCACAATTGCTATATGCAGACCGACCTAGACTTCATGCCGAACCGGTTATGCAATGATCCAATACTCATCCAATTGCCCTAACTTATTTACTGGAGACTCACCATGATATAAATGACCTAAATCCAGAAAATGGAAATTTTCCTAATCTATTTGGCATTTAATTAAATTCCTCGAAAATCCCAAGGGCTACCGGTTTGTACATGAACTACCCTAAGTAATCATGCAAGATGTCCAGCAAATTTATGATAAATAGTAGGTTATCTCAATAGGTTAAATCCTAAGTATCATAATTTTTCTATTATTAAAAGGGCATGAAAACTATTTTAGAAATAATCTCTAACTTCTGTTGTTTATGAATCAAGTACAGAAAATATTCTTCCAAAAATTATAAATAATTTATGCAATGCAGATAAAGGCCTAAAATTAGCACTGGCCAAGTTTCATAATTTGCCAGCAAGTATTTTATCCATAATTAATTTTTAAACATAAAAGCCCTTTCTATCATCTGTGAACAAAATACTAGATTTACTCAACATAAAATTCTATAAAAATCCAGGGATCAATGTTCTACTAGTCAAAATCTAAATACAGAATTTTAACTGATTATAATTAATTTAAAGCCTCCAAATAATTGAAACAATAAATCGGGCAAATAATCCTTTAACACATGAAGTATAATATTTATCAATCATAAAATTCCAGGAAAATTATCATAAGTCTAAAACATCCTAAAACTCCCTCCTCCCGAGTTTCATAATTTTTGGATTAGATTTAGTGCTTAAAATAACTAAAATACATATTAATCCTAAACCAAAATCTCAACTTCCGAGGTACCTAATTACCTCCAATTACTTCACTATTTCAACCAGAGGGTTTTCATCATATCATCCCCCTCTCCTCCAAATTTCAAGGGCATACAAGAGCTTTTGCCCTTATGTCCTTCACAAACCACAAACTCCCACCCATTGGATTTGAGCCAATCTCTTAGGGTAAAATCCACCCTAATCCACACCATGTTACCCCAGAGGGTAGACATAGACTCAACAAATCTGTGGCCACAACTTCAGCCTCTTTTGAGGAGATTTGTCCACTCCATTTCCAATTGTACTTTTCCCCAAAGTACCCCTCACCAAGACCTATCTAGGACTTGAAACTTCCCTATTCAAAACTCGACCAATTGAGTTGAAATTTTGTACAAATCTTAACATTGATGCCAGGGACCACCACCCAAAATTTGGGGGAGTTTGGACTTAATTTCATCTCCTAATTAATTTTATAGTGTTTATTAAAATTTTACAAAAACTTTAGGCAAAAGTTCTCCCAAAAATTCTCATTTTTGGACAGCCTTTCGATATACATATTATAGATCTCCAGTCCAAATTTCAAGTCATTTGGACATATTATGAACCGTGGGCAACCATTTCAATTTCTGGTTATCCTAGGTCTTGATCCCACCAAAATGAGTGCTGTGGTCAAACCACTCACCCAAATTGAATAAAATCAATTTTATATTAAAGTAGACCCAGAGGGCTATAGCTTTTGTGACTGGTCATTTTTCCTAATTCGGCTTCTAAGTGCCTCGTTTTGCACCCTCAAAATACACTAATCCAAGTATATTTTGCCTTATAAAATTATTTACATAAGTTATATATTATAAACCGTTTTTACTGTTCATCTTCTACAGAACCCGAAAACCAGAACACAGGAAGCCATTTTTCCTGTAACATTTCCGTGATCCGCCGCCGGCCGTCCGGTCACTTCCCTGGCCAGCCGCCACCACCACCACCTCCGTTGAGGCGATGGCTATCGGTCGGCGGTGGTTTGGCCGCCGGAGGTGGCGGTTTCCGGCGAACTCAAAAAAAAATACCTTTTTCATGGTTTTCCCATGAAAACGAGAGATGGGTCCGGCTCCGTTGAGCGCGAACCTCCTTTCTAAGAATCCTAAGATCTACCCATGAAAGAGAAGGAGCAGAGGAGGACCTTGTTCGCAGTTTGGAGGAGAGAAGAACGACGGGGTGCCATGGCGCGGTGGTGGCGTTGCTGAACTTCTCCTACAGCAAGAACAAAGGTCTAATCCGTTTGCTTGAGCATGTAACCTTCTCCTCTGGTTCCAGGTGGGCTTTTATAAGTCAGAAAGTGGGAAGGTGAATGGGTAAAGCCTTAATGGCCATGAAGGCTCCTCCCCTTAACGTTTTGGTTATGGTGAAGGGATAAGAAACGGTGGAAACTGAACAGGTGTGTCCAGCTGGCGGCTTCCTATTGGACCATATCTTCCGCATTTATTATATAATTACAGAAGGAAAACGGCCTGAAATTACTCCTGGTGTAACTTCCCACACCAGCATTTATTACCACGCGTGTTAGAATAATTTCGGGCCTGAACCGTCGTTTCGGCCAATGTCACGGGCGTGACACATAGGTCACGGGCGTGACAGGCCCGGATAGCCAATTCTGGGTTCGACGATCGTCGAACTGAGATCGACGATCGTCGATGGATGGTCACGGGCGTGATACCTTGGGTCACGGGCATGACAGGCTCGGTGGTTAGTTATGGGTTGACGATCGTCGATTTGAGATCGACGGTCGTCGAATGGTGGTCACGCCCTGGGTCACGGGCGTGACACCCTTTGTCACGGGCGTGACAGGCCCGAACGGCAATTTTGAGGTCGACGATCGTCGAACTGGGATCGACGGTCGTCGAAGGCTGGTCACGCCCTAGGTCACGGGCGTGACACTTAGGTCACGGGCGTGACAGGCCCGAGTTCAATTTTGACGATCGTTTTACGGGGATCGACGCTCGTCGAAGGAGTCACGCCCCTTGGTCACGGGCGTGACAGCTTGGTCACGGGCGTGACATGCCCAGGCTGCACGTTCGACGATCGTCTCACGGAGATCGATGATCGTCGAAGAAGTCACGCCCAGGTCACGGGCGTGACGGGTCGGTCACGGGCGTGACGGGTCGGTCACAGGCGTGACCAACCCGTGACCCGAAAACTCGGTCGATTTATTTCAATTTTATGTGTTTCCTGGGGTTCTGACACGACCAACTGACTCCTAGGGGTCTAGCCGGAAATGGGATGTTACAAATCCCAATAAACAAAACAAAAATTTCGTCCCTGAAATTGAGGTTGAGCCTACGGGGATTTTTATCGGAATAAAATAAACTTATAACATCCCATACGATCTTTCTATTGGGTTCAGGCGACTATTCTTTCGATAAACGAAGACAATCTCCCCAATAAACAAAAGATTAGCCCCTACCTTTCCGATTAAGTGCGCATGCCTAGGTCTTGAATTTTCCTTATCTAGTCTTAACTGTCCAAAACAAGAAGGCAATCTATAGTATACCGAGTGGTGGTGAGATGTACCTGACTGAACAACTCCGGGTATCTTTGCCTCATTAGATCCTGCGGTTCCCAGGTGTGCTCCTCCTGACCGTGATTTCTCCACAGAACCTTGACTAAGGGGATTTTCTTGCGGCGCAAGATCCGTACACCTTTGTCGTCGATCCGAACCGGCTCCAAGTGAACAGATCGGTCTGAAGCTACCGGCCCATCGGTGGTCAAAATCTGCTGCTCCGGGCGTAGTAGAGCCCTTCTAAGCGAAGAAATGTGGAAGACGTCATGTAGAGCTGCCAGCTCTGGTGGCAACTCTAGCCTCTAGGCTAGGGGTCCGATCCGCTCCAGGATCCGGTAAGGGCCCATATACCTAGGGCTGAGCTTCTTCCTCCGACCGCGCACCCGTGAGACTCCGTGCATGGGCCGGATCTTCAAGAACACTCGATACCCTACCCGAAACTCCACCTGACAATGCCGGGCGTCATAGTATTTAGCTTGTCTGCTCTGCGCCTCCAACATCCTATCTCTGATCAGTCTCACCTGAGCCTCTGTGTCTTCAACGAAATCCGATCCCAGCAGCTTCGGATCCTCGTCCTGAACCCAAGAAAGCGGGGTCCTACATTTTCGTCCATACAGGGCTTCATAAGGGGCCATCCTGATACTGGACTGGTAGCTATTATTATAGGAGAACTCGACCAACGGTAACATCTTCTCCCACGGCTCCCCTCGGTCCAGTATACACAGTCGTAGTAGATCCTCCAACGTCCTGTTGGTGCGCTCTGTCTGCCCGTCCGTCTGAGGGTGGAAGGCCGTGCGAAAAGTCAAACGGGTGCCCAAATATGCCTGCACTGACCGCCACTCCCTGGATGTAAACCGTCCATCGCGGTCCGACACTATCGTCCGGGGCACGCCATGATATCGGATATATTGCTCCACGAACTTCCGTACCAGCACTCCCACCGAGTCATCCTTCCTGATCGGTACAAAGCGGGCCACCTTCGTCAGCCGATCGACAATCACCCAGATCGAGTCATTCCCCGTCCGAGACCGGGGAAGACCATGTATAAAATCCATAGCTATATCGTCGAACTTCCACTCCGACACCGGGAGTGGCTGCAATAATCCTGCGGGGTTCCTGCACTCCGCCTTCACCAACTGACACGCCTCGCAATGGGTCACGAAATACGTAATGTCCTTCTTCATGCCCGGCCAAAACATCGTCTTCTTCCGATCAGCGGTCATCTTTGTGATCCCCGGGTGCACAGAGTACCAGCTGCAATGCGCCTCCATCATAATATCCTCTCGAATCTGGCCTCCCTCCGGTATGTACACCCGTCTTCTAAAGCGTACCAGGCCGTCTCTCAGTGTGTAATCTCCTGCAGCGCCTGCCTCCAAAGTCTGAAAGATGGGTTCTAACTGGGCATCCTTTCTCGGCTCCTCCCTGACTCGGCCTCGGACATCATCAGTAGCACTCCTCGCAGCCAAATATTCCATCTTATTCCCATGTCATTCTCTTGGTAATGCTACAGGTCATCATTCCAAACATGTTTATACAAAATTTAATGTTTGCCCGAATAACATCAAATTATATCAACTTCAATCTCACCATGTTTGTTATGCCACTTTACTTAAACTAGGTCCAAGGCAACCCCATCCAATACTAATTTGCCAAATAAACAAAAGTTAAGCCCCCAATAAACAAAAGATAAGCCCCTACCTATCTTTGGCTAAGCATATTTTATATTACCATGTTATCTCCGTCCCAGTTGGGTGCACAATCCCTAGGGCATCAATCTTCGACTTAGGGTTCCAACCTGAAACTTGTTGCTATGCTTCATATATAAAACTCTCTGAGTCACATTTATAACAACCTTATCCCGGTCAAAATGTTCCTAATCCCTAATGGGTATCTTCCGAACTTGAATTCCTATCCGACCCTCGGTGTTTGGCTTGGTGGTTGTCTCCGAGTAGTCTTATTACCGGTATGAGGGTTAAGACTACTTGTCTTCTACCATTCTGCTAATGGATTATTGGTCAGTCCCAATAGATTGAGTAATCCTTGTTAGGGACCATAGGGACACCAGAGTTTATGCCATGTCTTAGGTATCCATTCACCTATTAAACTCCTCCTTTAATCTCTTTAGGTATTTCCTTACCTAACCAAATTCATACTTAAGGTCTGTTTCAGACTAGGGCACATTATAAGTTGTCGGGTTAGTCACGTATTCTAGCAGTTGAGTCTAACCTATTGACTAGAGAATTACAAGAAGAGGTCTTTACAGCCGGAGGATCTCCCTGCTAGGGGCAGGGTTTGCCTCAAGCTACAAAGAAGAATTTCATTTGTTGAAGAAGTAGACAATTTATATGTGATCACCATATGGGCACACCACTGCTTCCGCTGCTTAGTTTGTCCCCAAACTAAACTCGAGCGGGGGTGACCCAGGGTTTGTGGACTGCTACTTTCTTCTGATCGATGTTTGCTCTGATACCACTTGTAAGACCCCCTTTTTTTTTCTTTTTCAACCACCGGGGTCTTAGGCCCAGAACCGCCGCTTTGCGGTGACACCTTCACGTCCTAAAGGGTCATCACTACAAGGCGCCGATTCTGCCGGCCAATTCGATCACAAAAAAGTAGCACAATTATTGAAGTAAGAACAATGCAGTCCACAATAATAAATCACATGTAAATAAGATAAAATCTCCACGAAGGGAGTGTCCACAGAAACATTAGAGTGTAGCATAATGTAAAACTGGAAACAAGGGCATAAGCCCTGTACATCAGAGTCCTCACTACAATTCTCTCATGCGGAAGCGAAAACAGAAACTACTCAAGGTCGAGACTCACAGTCCCGGCTGTACGAACTCCGGAGCTAGACTGCCCCATCTCTAGGCGCACCGATCTCTGGGGCTGCTCCTCCATGCTGGGCTCCACGATCCCCTAAATGATGCGGTTTGAAAACCGTTAGTCATAAAGACTAAGCCCTATCATCCCCTACCCCTTCCCCCATGGCTCCTAGGCACCGAGCGGAGAGGAAGAAAGGGAAGGACATGAAGGTAGAGATTAAAAGTAAACATGTGACAGTGGACTTAATGTAGCAAGTTGTATTCGGTGAGCAGTTAATATGATTGTTATAATAGGTCTAGCAGTAAGAAAAGCAAATATATGAATTTAAACCTTCACTTATGCGAGAACACATAAGCAAAAGGGATCTTTTGCAAGGCTCCCATCGTATAGAGTGTCCCATACCACTTATACCTTGGGGTGTCGGTTATCAAACAACAATGGTTGCTATATATTGAAATTAACCTTTGATTTATAAACTTGCCCACACAAGCTTATAGACCAAGGGGTCGTTTTGCAGGTCCTAATGTATAAGCGTCCCATACCACTTATACTTTAGGTGTCAGGGTTAAATGAATCGATTATGCTATGACAAGCTAGTGAGTATGATGAAACATGCAAGTGCAACTCACACACCCGACTCTGTGCACACAGACCTTTAGTTCCCCCTTTTGGAGCCGTTACCTCCCAGGATACCTCCGTAGTGGCAGACGGAAGCGGTGGGTTGGGCCTCGCCCACCTCAAAACCAGTAAAAGCACCACTGGTCTGACCTATCGTACGCCTCAATGCTTGGTGCACTAAGCGGACGCCTGCGTACTCTTGCCGGCTGGCGCACCGGACTTCTGTTGGCGAAATGCTAATCACCCCGCCGAGTCAACGATATCGGTGTCGGTGCAATCGAACTCCCCGATATCGTAAGACCCACCACCTTAACTTTTCCTATCTTATGCACATGCAAGTTTATTCGTAAACACACAAAACCGAGCCGAAGCTCCCCAGACCAAACATCCGTCTCCAAACAAACCGAGCCGAAGCTCCCCGGACCATCCCGTCCGTCTCTTAACCAACCGAGCCGAAGCTCCCCGGACCCAAACGTCCGTTTCCAAATCACCCGAGCCGAAGCTCTCATCAATCTTCCTGTGCCAACAGTGTTTGTGAAAAGTGCAGCCCTAGTTACTAAGTTACACTTGCCAGTTTGTTATTACAGTTTACGTTAGCCCAGGACTGCCCCCGGTATTCCCCGTGAAGGGCTCTAAAGGGGCACTAGGAACCAAGACGGCGGCATTACGGCCCGAAGTTCCCTTTCGCAAGACACTTATTATTTTTGGTTGATCTCCCTTAACCCGATTCCCTTCTCATTTTACGATAGACTATCCTAGGGTGATTTTTAACCTTCCTCTCTTCGGGAAAGGCGATCTTTCGCCGAACCCGAACACCTCTTAACTCTAGCTATCACCACTACTCACTACTCCTTATATCTTCCTATTGTAATTTCCTCCACTATTGCCCACCAAAACAAAATGAATTATTTAACTCCAATGTCTTCCTCAGATCATGTCTTATTTCAATTCACAATTGCTATATGCAGACGGACCTAGACTTCATGCCGAACCGGTTATGCAATGATCCAATACTCATCCAATTGCCCTAACTTATTTACTGGAGACTCACCATGATATAAATGACCTAAATCCAGAAAATGGAAATTTTCCTAATCTATTTGGCATTTAATTAAATTCCTCGAAAATCCCAAGGGCTACCGGTTTGTACATGAACTACCCTAAGTAATCATGCAAGATGTCCAGCAAATTTATGATAAATAGTAGGTTATCTCAATAGGTTAAATCCTAAGTATCATAATTTTTCTATCATTAAAAGGGCATGAAAACTATTTTATAAATAATCTCTAACTTCTGTTGTTTATGAATCAAGTACAAAAAATATTCTTCCAAAAATTATAAATAATTTATGCAATGCAGATAAAGGCCTAAAATTAGCACTGACCAAGTTTCATAATTTGCCAGCAAGTATTTTATCCATATTTAATTTTTAAATATAAAAGCCCTTTCTATCATCTGTGAACAAAATACTAGATTTACTCAACATAAAATTCTATAAAAATCCAGGGATCAATGTTCTACTAGTCAAAATCTAAATACAGAATTTTAACTGATTATAATTAATTTAAAGCCTCCAAATAATTGAAACAACAAATCGGGCAAATAATCTTTTAACACATGAAGTATAATATTTATCAATCATAAAATTCCAGGAAAATTATCATAAGTCTAAAACATCCTAAAACTCCCTCCTCCCGAGTTTCATAATTTTTGGATTAGATTTAGTGCTTAAAATAACTAAAATACATATTAATCCTAAACAAAAATCTCAACTTCCGAGGTACCTAATTACCTCCAATTCCTTCACTATTTCAACCAGAGGGTTTTCATCATATCATCCCCCTCTCCTCCAAATTTCAAGGGCATACAAGAGGTTTTGCCCTTATGTCCTTCACAAACCTCAAACTCCCACCCATTGGATTTGAGCCAATCTCTTAGGGTAAAATCCACCCTAATCCACACCATGTTACCCCAGAGGGTAGACATAGACTCAACAAATCTGTGGCCACAACTTCAGCCTCTTTTGAGGAGATTTGTCCACTCCATTTCCAATTGTACTTTTCCCCAAAGTACCCCTCACCAAGACCTATCTAGGACTTGAAACTTCCCTATTCAAAACTCGACCAATTGAGTTGAAATTTTGTACATATCTTAACATTGATGCCAGGGACCACCACCCAAAATTTGGGGGAGTTTGGACTTAATTTCATCTCCTAATTAATTTTATAGTGTTTATTAAAATTTTTACAAAAAATTTAGGCAAAAGTTCTCCCAAAAATTCTCATTTTTGGACAGCCTTTCGATATACATATTATAGATCTCCAGTCCAAATTTCAAGTCATTTGGACATGTTATGAACCGTGAGCAACCATTTCAATTTCTGGTTAGCCTAGGTCTTGATCCCACCAAAATGAGTGCTGTGGTCAAACCACTCACCCAAATTGAATAAAATCCATTTTATATTAAAGTAGACCCATAGGGCTACAACTTTTGTGACTGGTCATTTTTCCTAATTCGGCCTCTAAGTGCCTCGTTTTGCAGCCTCAAAATACACTAATCCAAGTATATTTTGCCTTATAAAATTATTTACATAAGTTATATATTATAAACCGTTTTTACTGTTCATCTTCTACAGAACCCGAAAACCAGAACACAGGAAGCCATTTTTCCTGTAACATTTCCGTGATCCGTCACCGGCCGTCTGGTCACTTCCCTGGCCAGCCACCACCACCACCACCTCCGTTGAGGCGATGGCTATCGGTCGGCGGTGGTTTGGCCGCCGGAGGTGGCGGTTTTCCGGCGAACTCAAAAAAAAATACCTTTTTCATGGTTTCCCATGAAAACGAGAGATGGGTCCGGCTCCGTTGAGCGCGAACCTCCTTTCTAAGAATCCTAAGATCTACCCATGAAAGAGAAGGAGCAGAGGAGGACCTTGTTCGCAGTTTGGAGGCGAGAAGAACGACGGGGTGCCATGGCGCGGTGGTGGCATTGCTGAACTTCTCCTACAGCAAGAACAAAGGTCTGATCCGTTTGCTTGAGCGTGTAACCTTCTCCTCTGGTTCCAGGTGGGCTTTTATAAGTCAGAAAGTGGGAAGGTGAATGGGTAAAGCCTTAATGGCCATGAAGGCTCCTCCCCTTAACGTTTTGGTTACGGTGAAGGGATAAGAAACGGTGGAAACTGAACAGGTGTGTCCAGCTGGCGGCTTCCTATTGGACCATATCTTCCTCATTTATTATATAATTACAGAAGGAAAACGGCCTGAAATTACTCCTGGTGTAACTTCCCACACCAGCATTTATTACCACGCGTGCTAGAATAATTTCGGGCCTAAACCGTCGTTTCGGCCAATGTCACGGGCGTGACACATAGGTCACGGGCGTGACAGGCCCGGATAGCCAATTCTGGGTTCGACGATCGTCGAACTGAGATCGACGATCGTCGATGGATGGTCACGGGCGTGACACCTTGGGTCACGGGCGTGACAGGCTCGGGTGGTTAGTTATGGGTTGACGATCGTCGATTTGAGATCGACGGTCGTCGAATGGTGGTCACACCCTGGGTCACGGGCGTGACACCCTTTGTCACGGGCGTGATAGGCCCGAACGACAATTTTGAGGTCGACGATCGTCGAACTGGGATCGACGGTCGTCGAAGGCTGGTCACGTCCTAGGTCACGGGCGTGGCACTTAGGTCACGGGCGTGACAGGCACGAGTTCAATTTCGACGATCGTTTTACGGGGATCGACACTCGTCGAAGGAGTCACGCCCCTTGGTCACGGGCGTGACAGCTTGGTCACGGGCGTGACATGCCCAGGATGCACGTTCGACGATCGTCTCACGGAGATCGACGATCGTCGAAGAAGTCACGCCCAGGTCACGGGCGTGACGGGTCGGTCACGGGCGTGACCAACCCGTGACCCGAAAACTCGGTCGATTTATTTCAATTTTATGTGTTTCCTGGGGTTTTGACATGACCAACTGACTCCTAGGGGTCTAGCCGGAAATGGGATGTTACAGGTGGTCCCTGGCATCAATGTTAAGATCTGTACAAAATTTCAACTCAATTGGTCGAGTTTTGAATAGGGAAGTATCAAGTCCTAGATAGGTCTTGGTGAGGGATACTTTGGGGAAAAGTAAGATTGGAAATGGAGTGGACAAATCTCCTCAAAGAGGCTGATGTTGTGGCCACTGATTTGTTGATTCTATGTCTACCCTCTTGGGTAACATGGTGTGGATTAGGGTGGATTTTACCCTAAGAGATTGGCTTAAATCTAATGTGTGGGAGTTTGAGGTTTGTGAAGGACATAGGAGCAAAAGCTCTTGTATGCCCTTGAAATTGGGAGGAGAGGGGGATGATATGATGAAAACCCTCTGGTTGAAATAGTGAAGGAATTGGAGATAATTAGGTACCTCGAAAGTTGAGATTTTGGATTAGGATAAAAATGTAATTTAGTTATTTTAAGCACTAAATCTAATCCAAAAATTATGAAACTTATGGTAATTTTCCTGGAATTTTATGATTAATAAATATTATACTTCATGTGTTAAATGATTATTAGCCCGATTTGTTGTTTCAATTATTTGGAAGTTTTAAATTAATTATAATCAGTTAAAATTCTGGATTTAGATCTTGACTAGTAGAACATTGATCCCTAAATTTTTTATAGAATTTTATGTTGAGAAATTTTAGAGGTTCATTCACAATGTTTTAATATGGGCTTTTGAGCATAAAAATAAATTAGGGCTTGTACATTTGCTGGAAAATTATGATAATTGGAACTTAAGGTTTTTAGGCCCTTTTATATCACTGGGAATTTTTAGGGTTACTGTTATAGCACTTCATTCACAAAGCATGTTAGATTGTAATTTAGTATTTGATTTATTATGATTTAATTACTAGCAAAAAAATTATGGGATTCTGTCAAAGTTATTTTCAAGATAAAACCAGCACCCTGTATTTTATTTAAATTATTTGGAGGACAAATTAATGTAGTTTATTCATTAAGCTTGAAATAACTAAAATAATAATTATATAAGTTTAGGCCCTTGAAAATCATTGTAAAACTATCAAACTTTGGAAACTTGATATTTAGGTCTACTATTATTTACCTTAATTTTGTGATAGCTGGAATCAACTAGAATGATATACCTCATGTTCAAAATGATGATATTAGACCCTTAGGAATAAATAAATAAGTTATCGAATTTATTAGGAAAATTCCAATATTTTGGAGTTAGGCAAATCTTGTTAGGATAGACCCCCGATAAATAAATTGTGGCATTTGGATGAAAAAGTAAATTACGTGTAATCTTGATTATCGTGTAGCCTAGGTGAGTCCCTAGGAGGTTTGGTTTAGCTATGAAGGTAGTTGGAAGATTAGGTGTTACGCGGGTATGGCGGAAGACCGTCTTTCCGTGTGGAGAGGGTGAAGAGTCAAGCTACCCTAGGTTTAGTTTAATGTAACTCTTAAAGGGAAAAAGGTAAGGTGAGAAACCAATTAAAGTAAGTGCCTTGCGAAAGGGAACTTTGGTCTTGTCATACCATCGTAGTTCCTAGTGCCTACTGAGAACCCTTCACGGGGCATAATCCGGAGGCAGTCCTGGGCTAACGTAAAATGCAAACTAAAAGAAAGAGAAATTAGTTAAGTAGGGATTTACACAGCACGCACTAGATGGCTAGGAGATTGAAATGATGAGTCATCCCGAGGTGTTCAAAGGGATGGGATTGGGAATCGAGCTGGACGGGTTTTTAGTCCAGGGAGCTTTGGCTCGGTTGATAGTTGACACGGACGGGTTTGTCCGGGGAGCTTATGCTCGGGTTTTAGGTTGTTACGGACGGCTTGTCCGGGAGTTCTTTTGACTGTTTGTGTTGTTTGGTTACTCACTCTATAATTGTTGCATGTGCATAAAGTTAGGATAACTAAGGTGGTGGGTCAGCGATATTGGGGAGTTCGTTGCACCGGCACCAATATCGTTGTCTCGGCAAGGTGTTTAGCACATTGCCAAGGTTAAGTCCGGCGGTCCATACCCGACAAGAGTACGCGGTGTTCCGCCTCGTGCACCAGGCGTTGAGGGCGTACGATAGGTCAGACCGGTGTGCATAACTTGTTTTGAGGTGGGGTAGGCCCGACCCACCGCTTCTGTCTGCCACTACGGAGGTATCCTGAGAGGTAACGGCTCCGAAAGAGGGAACTATAAGGTTTGTACACAAAGTCGGGTGTGTGTGTTGCACTGCATGACATAATAACCCACCATATGTATTGCCATCATAATCATTCATTACAACTTTGGACATCCCAAAAACTAAGTGGTATGGGACGCTTATAGTTTGGGACCTGCAAAATGACCCCTTAGTCTATAAGCTTGTGTGGGCAAGTTTATAAATTAAGGTTTATTTGATATATATAATAACAACCATTGCTGTTTGATAACCGACACCCCAAGGTATAAGTGGTATGGGACACTTATACGATGGGAGCCTTGCAAAAGATCCCTTTTGCTTATGTGTTCTCGCATAAGTGAAGGTTTAAATTCATATATTTGCTTTTCTTACTGCTAGACCTATTATAACATTCATATTAACTGCTCACCGAATACAACTTGCTAGATTAAGTCCACTGTCACCTGTTTACTTTTATTCTCCACAAATATGTCCTCCCCTTTCTTCCTCTTCGCTCGGTGCCTAAGGGCCATGGGGGAAGTGGTAGGGGATGATAGGGCTTAGTCTTTATGACTAATGGTTTTCGAACCACATCATTTTAGGGGATCGCGGAGCCCAGCATGGGGGAACAACCCAGGAGGCCGATACGACTGGAGATGGGGCAGTCTAGCACTAGAGTCCGGACTGCAGGGACCATGAGTCCCGACCCTTAGAGTAGTTTCTTTTAGTTTTGCTTCCGCTGAGTGACTTGTAGTGAGGACTCTGATGTACAGGGCTTATGCCCTTATTTCTAGTTTTATATTATGTTGTACTCTGATGTTTCTGTGGACACTCCCTTCATGGAGCTTTATTTATATTAAATGTGATTTGCCCCTTTTACTACTTCTGTGGACTGCATATCTTTAATACTTGATACTATAAATGTGATTGAAAAAGGCCGGCAGAATCGGTGCTTTGTAGTGACAACTTCCCGAGAGCGAAGGCGTCACCGCAAAGCGGCGGTTCTGGGCATAAGACCCCGGTTTTTGAAAAGAAAAAAAAATGGGGTCTTACAAGTGGTATCAGAGCAAACATCGATCGGATTAGTAGCAGTCCACAAATCCCTGGGTCACCCCCGTACGAGTTTAGTTTGTAGACAAACTAAGCAGTGGAAGCAGTGGTGTGCCCATATGGGGAATCACATATAATTGCCCACTTTTAGTTCTTATGAACCGACTTCTCATAGTGAAAATTTCTTATTCGCAGCCTCCAGCACAGCCTACTCCACACGGTGAGGTTCTGCAGACTGTGGATGCTACACCACCTCCACCAGTTCCCGCTCCTTTCCTACAGATGGATATGGGGCAGACTTTGACTGCCATCCTAGAAGCCTTCAGGGCTCAACAGGCTCCAGCTCCGCAGCTGATTCCGGGAGCCAACTGGCTGAGTATCTTCTGAGGACTCTCTCCCCCGTCCTACTTAGGGACAGAGACGGCAGTCCGGACAGAGGAGTGGTTGGACATCATGCATGAGATACTGACAGGGATACGATGCCCGGTGGAGGAGAGGGTGGCATTGGTGGTCTCTTGCCTAGAGTCCCATTCCAAGAGGTGGTGGAAGACGCTCCTGGACAAGACTTATGCCGACATGGAGGTTGCGGAGGTCACTTGGGGAGAATTCAGGGTCGCGCTGTTGGAACATTTTGTTCCGCAGTCTGCCAGGGATGAGCTTGAAGACCGGTTCTTACAGCTGAAGTAGGGGACTAGGTCGGTGGTGGAATACCATCGGGAGTTTGATCATCTGGCTCGATATGCAGACTCTTATCAGCTGGACGAAGCCGGGTACACCAAGAGATTTTACAAGGGTTTGAAGGAGGATTTGAAGGAGGCCCTACTGTTCGTGTCCGATGGGACTATTCCTCGGATTCTAGAGATGGCCAAGAAGATCGAGGCAGACTGGCACGGTACCCGAGGCCGGAAACGGCCAACAGAGGATCAGAATCATGGAGCAAGAAATGAGCAGCGACGAGGCCGTGCTACAGATATGGGCAGGATGGAGGATCAGCCTCGTCAGGAGGTGAGACAGGAGCCGAGGGAGCAGGTGGCTCTGGCTCCCCAGCCTCTCTAGATGCGGGAGATACCAAGATCACAGATACAGGATGTGCAGAGACCGGGAGGGAGGGCTTACCCTCCACCAGAGTGTTTTCATTGCCGCCAGGTGGGACATATCAAGAGGAACTGCCCTATGAGAAGGGGGCCCCCTCTAGTGCCGTAGATTGCCCCACCTGCTCAGCACTATGGAGGCCGAGGATGCGGTCAAGGACAAGGATACCAGGGCGAAGACCGTAGGCAGGAAAGGGAGTAGGTATATGCACAGGACCTGGCCCAACCCCGGTATCCTGAGCAAGTGATCACAGGTACGACAAGGTTTTGTTTGCTTGTTTCAATTCTTTTTCCATCCTTTCCTAGAAAACTATTGTCTGTAGCATTAGATAGTAAAAACCAAGAACAGAACTCTAAGTTAAGTCACAATCTCAGGCATTGTCTTTATTTGCGGCAAACCCGCACACACTCTCTTCGACACGGGTGCCTCGCACTCGTTTGTGTCAGAGACCTTTATCCAAGGGTTGGATGGCGTGGAGAAATTCACGGGGTCGATGATGAAGATACGGCTACCTGACGGGTCAGAGTTGTTCACTTCATCTCATTGCAATATGGAGGCATGGATAGGCAGGAAAACTTTCGAAGCGCCAGCGACAATCTTGCCACTGCCGGACTATGATCTGATTCTGGGAATGTCATGGCTCCATTGGAACCATGCCCAGATTGACTGCTTGGCCAAGAAGATTACACTTAGATATGGGGATTCTTTCATCATGATGGATGGTATTAGATCTGCGTCCCATATTTTCTTATCATCTATTCAGACGGTCAAGGCCCACATGCAGGGCGACGAGATCTATCAGATTCTTTTCGAGATGACGGAAGTCAAGGGATCTTTATCCGACGATCCCGTAGTGCGAGATTTTGCGGACGTCTTCCCGGAAAAGCTACCAGGGCTACCCCCGCATAGAGAGCAGGACTTCCAGATATTGCTTGTGCCAGGGGCTAAGCCGGCATCCAGAGCTCCCTACCACATGGCCCCAAGGGAGTTGACGGAGTTCCGGAGTCAGTTGTAGGAATTAGTGGAAGCCGGGTTTGTTCGGCCGAGCTCTTCGCCATGGGGAGCCCCAGTGTTGTTCGTCAAGAAGAAAGACGGAACACTCAGGTTGTGTATCGATTACCGAGCGTTGAACCGACTAACAGTCAGGAATACCTATCCTCTGCCAAGGATAGATGAGCTGTTTGACCAGCTGGAGGGAGCCCACTTCTTCTCGAAGTTGGACTTGAGATCGGGCTATTATCAGCTGCGGATCAAAGAAGAGGATATTCTGAAAACTGCATTTAGTAGCAGGTATGGACTCTACGAGTTTACCGTGATGCCCTTCGGGCTCACGAATACGCCATCAGCGTTCATGACTCTCATGAACCGGGTCTTCGAGTCGTATCTAGATGTGTTTGTAATCGTTTTCATCGATGACATCCTCATTTACTCGAGGATCGAGGAGGAGCACGCGAGGCATCTGACGCTAACTTTAGAGAGGCTACGGGAACATCAGTTGTATGCCAAGTTCAGCAAGTGTCAGTTCTGGCTGAAGGAGGTGGCCTTTTTGGGACACGTTATTAGCGGAGCAGGGTTGGCAGTGGATCCAGCCAAGATTCAGGCAGTCCGAGATTGGCCAAAGTTGAAGATAGCTACAGACGTACGGAGCTTCCTAGGACTTGCCGGATATTACGGGAAGTTCGTAGAGGGTTTTTGTAGGCTTTCCCTCCCACTTACCTCTCTGACGAGGAAGGAAATACCATTTGTCTGGACACCGCAATGCGAGATGGCGTTCCAGGAGCTGAAAAATCGACTCACTTCGGCCCCGAGTCTTGCCCTCCCATCGGGGAGAGAAGGATTTAAGGTTTATGCAAATGCCTCCTACCAGGGCATGGGAGCAGTTTTGATGCAGAAGGGACATGTGATCGCTTATGCCTCCCGCTAGTTAAAGAAACATGAATAGAACTACCCAGTTCACGATCTGGAGATGGGAGCGGTCATTTTTGCATTAAAGGTCTGGCGGCACAACCTCTATGGAGTTCACTGCGACATATTTTCAGATCACAAAAATCTGAAGTATGTGGATACGCAAAAGGAGCTGAACATCCGGCAACGCAGATAGGTGGAATTTCTAGCGGACTATCAGTATGAGATGCACTACCATCCGGGTAAGGCAAACGTGGTGGCCGATGCACTGAGCCAGAGAGCTGCCACAGCCGAGGCAGGACCTCAGCTTATGTCCATGGAGCTACTATGAAGTTTCGAAGAAATGCACATCACTCTGGTATCACCTGATGACCCTGAGCTGTACAAGGAGTACCTGGCCGCTACGAGCACCACCTATGATATTCATGACAGAGTCAGAGATTGGCAGAGGCGTGATGCCAAGCTAGAGCCGATTTTCCGGGCCTTGGAGGCAGGCTCAGCTGGGGACTACTCGATGAGAGATGGACTGATATGTTTCAGAGGTCGGACTTACATACCGGATGGGGGCTAGATTCGGGAGGATATCATGGCCGAGGCTCATCATAGCAGATTTTCTATACATCCCGGGATCACAAAGATGACGGTAGATTTGAAGAAGAACCTATACTGGCCGGGCATGAAGAAGGACATCATCTACTTCGTGACCCACTGCGAGACGTGCCAGTTAGTGAAGGCATAGTGTAGACATCCCGCTTGTTTATTGCAGCCACTCCCGGTGCCGGAGTGGAAATTTGAGGACATCGCGATGGACTTCATCCATGGCCTACCTCGATCACGGATGGGAAACGATTCGATCTGGGTGATCGTGGACCGTCTGACGAAGGTGGCTAGGTTCATCCTGATCAGGAAGGATGACTCTGTTGGAGTGTTGGTTCGGAGGTTCGTGGAGCAGTATATTCGTTATCACGGCGTGCCTAGGATGATCGTATCAGATCGAGATGGTCTATTTACATCCAGAGAGTGGAGATCGGTGCAGGCTTACCTTAGTTCCCGACTGACGTTCAGTACGGCTTTCCACCCCCAGACTGACGGGCAGACAGAGCGTACCAATCGGACGCTAGAAGACCTCCTGAGACTATGTATTGTAGACCGCGGAGAGCCCTGGCAGAAGGTGCTGCCATTGGTGGAGTTCTCGTATAACAACAGCTACCAATCCAGCATACGGATGGCTCCTTACGAGGCCTTGTATGGGAGAAGATGTAGGACACCGTTATCTTGGCTGCAGGACGTGGATCCGAAGATTCTAGACTCAGAGTTTATGGAAGACACTGAGGCTCAGGTGAGACTGATCCGGGACCGGATGTTAGAGGCGCAGAGCAGGCAAGCGAAGTATTATGACGCTCGGCATCGTCAGGTGGAGTTTCAGATCGGGGACCGGGTGTTCTTGAAGATCCGGCCGATGCATGGAGTTTCACGGGTGCGGGGTCATCGGAAGAAGCTCAGCCCGAGATTCATGGGACCGTTCAGGATCCTTGAGCGGATCGGTCCTCTAGCTTACCGGCTGGAGCTGCCACCGGAGTTGGCCGGCTTGCACAACATTTTTCACGTATCTTCACTCAGGAGGGCTCTACTACGCCCGGAGTTATAGATTACGGCCACTGATGGGCCGGTAGCCTCAGATCGGTCTGTGCATTTGGAACCGATACGGATCGATGACCAGGGGATACGAGTCTTGGGCCGCAAGAAGATCCTGCTAGTCAAGGTCTTGTGGAGGAACCACGGACGAGAGGACCATACCTGGGTGCCTTATGACCTGATGCAGGAGAAATATCCGGAGCTTTTTAGTCAGGTATACCTCGCAACTCCTCCGGTGTATTAGTGTTTTTCCTTATTTTCTCGTGCTAGTAGAATTATTTAAAAAGATATAGGCTAAAATTTTTGTTTATTGGGGACTAGCCCCTAATTGTTGACATTTTAGGCACTTCAACCCTTATGGGGTGTTACAAGCTTAGCTTGTGCCGGTAGAAAACTCTTGTAGACTTAACCTTAATTTCGGGGACGAAATTTTTGTTTTGTTTATTGGGATTTGTAACATCCCATTTTCAAATTTGACCCCCCTAGGAGTGACTTTGAGCATGCCTGAGTCATGGCAAGTCCTTAGAGAGCCAAAAGGACCAAAATGATCCAAGAAATTAGTGTGAGCCATTTTGGTCTGCATTTAGTAATTTCCTAAAACCCTGGATTTGGGTGGCTTAGTAGGATTAATATGGCTCTAAGCCCCCCCTTAAACATCATGTGGGCCCAATAAGTCACTAAGGACCCACTTGGGTCAACCCTAGTGGCCAAAATTTCACCTTGCCCTGTAGTAGTAGTAGTAGGTAGTGGTATTAGCTCCTCACGTCCTGCCACCTTGCCCTGCTGGTCGTCCTAGTGCTCCATCTCCTCGAGCTCCAAAATGATACGGTCACAACTGACCGTTAGTCATAAAGACTAAGCCATTTTATCCTCGCCTCACCCCCGCGACTCCTAGGCACCGAGCGAGACGACGAAAGCGTAGGATAATAAGGTGTAGAAACATTATAGTAGGTGATAGTGGATCTAATCTATCAAGATTATGTAATAGCAAGTATATCTCTACTTTAGTAGTTCTATATAATACAAGTAAGGTAAGTAAAAATAGTACTGAAAAGAAGTGCAGTAAGTAAAGTAAAGAGCGGAGCAGAAAGTAAACTATATACTGCTAAACTATCATCACAGAAGTACCTTAACTTATATGAATGCCCATACAAACTTATAAGTTAAGGTTTCACAAATGTAACTTATCATATAAAAGAGCCCAAACTAATTTATATGATAAGGATCTATGGTGCATATGTCCTAAGTATGTATGATATGGTATGCAGGTTATGATTCATACAAGTGTAACTCACACACGTGACTCTGTGATCACATACCTTTTCTTCCCGCTTTTTGGAGCTAGAATCACTCTCTGGTACCACCATTGTGGCTACGGCAGCAGCGAAACGGGCGCTTCCGCTTCCTAGGCGGGTATACACACTACCAATCCCAGACCCTTCGTACGCCTCTGTACACATCCTAGGTGCACTTTAGAGTCTTTGCATACAAATGCTGGCCAACTGCCAAACTTTCTTGGTCGGGTGTGCATTTTCGGGGATTGTCCTCCAGACCGTAGTATAAACGACTTACAAACCCCTCAAACCTTCACACCTCACTAGAGTCACCGTACTTCTATCAGTGTGATGATTGGCCTAGTACCACATGACCCGCCACTAGTTTTGTTTCTATGCACATGCAAGGTATCTCAACCAAAGCCTCTAGCTCGCAGGACCAAACCCGTCCTAATTTCAAACTCTCGAGCCTCCAGCTCGCAGGACTAACTGTCCTAAAACCCTCCAACCCTTCACGGGTGAGATTGTCACATCATTCTCTTAATCCTTAATCCCACCAACCCTTCACGGGTGAGAATGTTACCATGTTCCCTTAGCCTATTTGACTACCCTTGTCTAGTGTTTGTTATACCTAGCAATTTAGGGTTAATCCCAGGACTGCCAAGGGTATGCCCAATGAAGGGGTCTCAGGAGCACTAGGAACTAAGATGGGATTGAAAGCCCAAAGTTCCCTTTCGCTAGGATACTTACTTTATTAACGTTTACCCACGATCCATACCCAGCTATCGTTGTTACTCCGAAAAGAGTATAATGACTTAGGATATTATTGGGGAATCGATGGTCTTCCGTCGGTCTCCGTTCTAGCTACTGCCTTTGGGGTTTTGCACTCTATCAATCGATACTATGAAGTGACCTACTAGAAACCAACTAGGGTTTATCTTCCTAATATAGTTATCAACTCAACCTTCTATCGTATCCCCTATGGGTCCCAGTAATACCTGCTACTTTTGCTAAGTGCAACCCATGACCTAATACTAACCCATATAATAGGACTTCCAATTCCTTGGGACAAATGCCCCTAATTAATTATCATGGGTTCATATGGTGTATGTTGTTCACTATTTAGGATTTCACCATTTTTCTAATTAATTAAGAACATAAATTAAATCTTTTAATTAAGTGGCCTATGTCATTTTGTGCATGATATACTATATCCAATGATCCCACAAGTCTAAGAAATTTTCCTGATGTCTAACTAGGTTAAATATGATTATCTACCAAGGATCATAACTTTTCCATTTAAATTTTTACATATTCTCTAATTAAGATTAAAACAATAATTAATCCATTTTCCAAATGAAGTACTTCAACTATCCAACAAAAATTTTTTAGAAAATTACTAGAGATCAATATTTATATAATAACACAAAATACAAAATTTCAAGATCTTATCCAGTGATTTGACTTAACAAAATTCTATAATAATGATATTACCAAAATGTCACTACTTGAGTTTTTAACATACATAATCACCCATAAATTCTCAAATAAATACACAAGGTTCTAATCATAGAATTAAGATTATAAATTTTCCCATAATTGTTCACCAATAATTTCCTTTACTTTTAATTAATTTCCAAAAAGAGGCAATAAGGTAATTCTACTAAAAACTCAAGATAAAATTTCTAAACAAGCTTATAAAATTTTATAGAGGTGTATAATGTCCTACTATGGCTTGTGACAGAGTTTCAGAATTTAATAAAGTAATTTCCCTATTTTAAAATTTATATTTCCAAATGGACCTTATGTCCAAAAAATCTATTTAATGGGATTTTTGATCCAAAAAATCCCATCCTTCCTATAGAAGGTGTATTCATCCCTATAAGCCTCTATCTAGAGTTTCATGGATATTCATTGGGCCAAATTGGCTAAATTCACATATTCCCATTTCTACTATAGGCACACAAAATTTCAATATGCCGTCATCATGCATGTTAGATTTCCCAAACATGCGGAGGTCAAAATGGCCTAAAATTTTTAATATAGTCATCTAATGACCCAATGGCCATTCCACTCAAATTTAGGGACATTTGGAGTTGTAGATCTCCAAATATTAAATTAATTTAATAAATGATATTTCTCCAAAACTATGGAAAATTACTTCCCAAAAATTCCCATTTTTGGTCCGTACCTAAGTATGACCTAATTACATGCATGGCCAAAATATTAGGTCATGTGGACTTAGGGTTTGGCTTGGGCAATCATTTAAAGATCTGCCCTAGCCTAGGACAAGTTTTGGTAGAATGCCCCTATAGGAGCTGTAGTGCTCCATGTTATAACTTTAGGGTATCATTTTAAAGGTACAACATAGGGCTAGGGCTACTTTTTATATGTTGAACATATTTTCTGAATCTGCCTCTAAACAGCCTCAAAATAGTCCGTAAGGTACATAATAAAGTTTGACAAAATACTAAAGTTTAATATATTAATACAACACAAATCTTAAAGCAATAATGGAGGGCATCCGTTCATCTTCCTCCTCCAGCCAAGGGCCGAGATTATCCCGACCTGGAGCCTCATCAAACTTCATTTCCAGGACACCCCTTGGCCTCCACGACCGGCTACAAACACCACCACCTCCGTTGAGGTGGTGGCCATCGTTTGACGGCGAAATGGTGGCCGAAAACCGCCTCTCCGGCGATCCCGAGCAAGCTAAAAATCTTGAGATTTTCTCCCACACCTCACATGGATCCAAGCTCAATTGAGCTCGAAATCTCTCCTAAATGACCTAGGAGGCTAGAACAGAGGGAGAGGAGGAGAAACTGACCTTGATTGGGGCCCGACGGTGGCGATGGCAGCGGTTGGCCGTGGAATTCCTCCTCTTCGGCGAGCTTGCTCCCGAACTCATTTCTCCACCAAAATCTTCAATCCAGACATCGAATTAAACTACTCTCAGTGCTCTGAAGCTAATGGTGAAGTCGAATGGGGGTGGAGTGGGCTGGTCGTTGTGTTTTGAGTAGTGGGAATTTCTCCCAAGCATTGGATGCTTCACCATGGCTGCCATGTGTCATGGAATTTGGCTGGAAAGGCTGATTGTGACTGCTGGAGCTCAGAGGAGTGCTTGGGAAGAGATGAGGAGGGTCACATGGCCTTCATCCCCATTTTCCCTCTCTTCTCTCTCCTCTTTTTCCGCAAATTTTAAAAACTACCCACTTGCATGCAATCTCTCCTCAATTTCAGGGGGTAGGGGCTATCATTAACACTTTAGGCTGGTCATGGGCCTTGGCTCATGGGCTTTGCCCATTGGGAATGGGCTTGGCCTTCCTTTTTCTTCATTTAGGCTATTTTTTGACTTGTTGACTTATAGGGTTGACTTGGTCAACTTGATGTGTGGGATGGCCCCACTTGATGGTCATGAACCCCATGTCATCACCCAACATGGGTTGGGCCATGGATCAATTCCTTAGCCCCTTAGGAATGAGCTTGGTCGTCAAATTTAGTTAAATAGGCATAAGGTTGGCCGAGTTGACTTTTAGTGTTGACTTGGTCAACTTGATGAGTGAGCTGACCCCACTTGATGATCATGTGTCCTATGGCATCACCTAACATGGATTGGGCCATGGTGATGCCCCCACTTGGGCTAATTGGCCCTATATGTGTGGATTTGACAAAATTAGGGTTATGGTTGACTTGAGTCAACTTGGGTCGATGGTTCACCCAATTATGTGGCTTTTGGTTCACTTAGATTAATTTTAGGGTTAGGGGTATAATGGTGGGGTCAATGTGTACATATGATTCCATTTTGGGCTAGTTTGACCTGATTTGACTCGAACCCTAGAGCGGGCCCTATGTAAATCCACCCTTACTCCACGGGTCAAACCTAGCCTAACCCCATTCATCCACCACATGTCCTAACCTAATATAAGTTTATGGGTCTAGTAGGAAATGGTATGTTGCACCTCTTGTGTCATTTAACACAATTTGAGGCTTTCTCATTTGTAACTAGATAAATATGAGAGTCTGATGATAAACAACGTAAATTTAGACAATATATATTCCCACTCCTAGTACTAGGCAAAGTGACCTCTTGGTCACTTGATCTTCTTATATGTCACTTATCCTTGTGGAAAGAAATTACATAGGCAAGATCACATAATTGGCTTATGCTTATAAGGTTGTGTTGCAACCCTTCCACATAAGCCAATTTTGTGAAAGTTATTAAACCATTAGTGATTTTACCATAACCTTTGTTGATCCCTTTGTCTGATCCACCAAATATCTGTAACGCCCTCATCCGTCGTATAACATATGACAAAAGCTTCGGTCGGGGCCCGATGCCATATACTACTGACAGGTAAGGAGATTACAATTTGTTTCCAAATCCAAGTTCAATTATGAACGCACCCTAACTCAAAGCATTCTAGCGGAAGCATTTTAGTTTATGTACCCATACTTCACATGAATTTCCACTACAAAATAGGAATGATATATATATATATACACATAACACATGTTTCAGTCGTAGCCTTATTATAACTGTTTCACTTAACAAAAAGTGGTTTCATACATCAGCCCGCAGGCCGATCACACATGAAAACAGTAAATGTTCTCCTTTGGGCCTTTAAGGGCCAGCAAATTGCATCACATGGGCTTCAGCTCGCTACTTCCCACTTGGCTCTTCAGCACCCGCACAAAAGGGCCCACCAAAACGTGGCAGACAAAGAAACAGTCAGCATTTTGCTGACCCGTTTATAACGATCTCACCCCTTACTCGGGGCAACATTTCTCCATTCCTGCAAATAAGGCATCATATATATATATATATATATTGTGGAATTTACAAAGTCTAATTTAAGCACCATTCATCACAGATGTAGGCTCAAGGGCCACACGCCCCGTGCACTCAGGTCACATTTTCGGTGTCTGAAACTTCCCGCATATTCTCACTGTTCAGAGGTACTTCATGGTTAACTTTGTCATTCAGAGGTCCTTAACTTGACGACTACGTCATTCAGAGGTAATTAACTTAACGACTAACTGTCCATTCAGAGGTACTTAACATACTTACTCTGTCATTCGGAGGTACTTAACTTGATGGCACAGTAATTGGCCATCACGACACAATTTCCATTTCAGGCTGGTACTCACCATTACTTGGTAATTTAAGCTCACATCATCATTTACCATTTCAGGCTGGTACTCACCATTACTTGGAAATTTAAGCTCACAACATCATTTACCATTTCTGGCTAGTACTCACCATTACTGGGTATTTTCCTTGAAATGCTTCCAATACTTTGATGCAACATCCTGCACACCCCTAGACCCCTGACTTCACATGTACATCACACGTATATCCACGGAGTCTTCTCTGGCACGCAAATTAAACATCGCCAATCCAGAACAACTTGTCCAAATGGGCTTCTCACATCATGCTTATTCTGTACTCTACATTTACGAATCTAAATGCAGGAATATATGGGGATCAAACCGATCTTCCCATTGGAATCCACCATTTTTCACCTTTTGGTGAGGGGATCCATGCAAATATACATATTGAAGACTTCACTTGTCCAGGAGAAACTCGTTACCCTTGTAGTTCTCTTCGGAGCCATGATAAAGCTTTTCTATGCAGATGGAAATGATTGCCTCACTTTCCCCTTCGCGATTCTAGCTACGGCTCTTAATTCCAGCCACAAGATCTTCTCCAGCAACTTTAAGTTCCACCCAAACCCTAGCACCAAATGTAAGTTCTCTACTCCAGAACTGGGAAGCAAGGAAGAGAGAGAGAGAGAGAAATGGAAATAATAAGTTCCTCAATCCCATCTGTCTGCAGATATGACCTCGGGTTTTACCCCAGCCATACGATATCTTCACATCAAAATAAAGCAATGGCTCGGGTTTGAGCTGACAAAGTCAACCACCTCTCAGTGGCTACACACAAGCCACCTGACACGAGTCGCCACTTCGGCGACATCTTATTTTGACAATTCGTCGAATGGAGTCAAGTTTGTCGAATGAAATTCGTCAAACGGGCCATAACACTGCTCACCTCTGCTTGACGTTTTTTTCAAGCTTAGGTCGACTTAACACCGCTCAGCCTATTACTTTTTGGGGTGTTACAATATCACCTTAGGTCCATTATTTACTGGAATGAAATCCTTTAGGATGCACTTTATTCCAGCCATGTGCCTGGAATAACCACTGTCCAAGTACCATATAGGGGTATGACAACTTGGACTCATCTGCAAGAAAAAAAATCATTAAACTTTAGGACCTCAATTCTTATTGGGTCCTAGGTGCATGTTAGGATGAAAATGAATATGCCTGCCTGCAGCTCTTTTGACATGTTAGCTGACATTAGCTCTCTGTACATTATTATTGTGCTAGTAATTAATGGAATAGTGGCCCAATTTGCCACAACACCAGCACTCATAGATGTTGTACCTTCTTTTAAGGGCTAGTTTAACAGCATTACTGTCAGTAGCTCTCAGTCCAGCAGGTACAACAGTAGCCTTTATCTTGAGTGTTGGGGCGTGTACACCAAACAAAAATGGTCCAGGATGGGCCATTTGGACCTCCTCATGGGCTGCCATGTAGGCACTAGCACCCTTGCCATTCCTATAACCATACATCTAGTGACCAAAGATGCTCTCTTAGTCATACTTGTTAGATGGTAGCAGCACTTCCTGAAAGGAATAGGAGGCTATGAGGCTAGTGACGACACTGGATCTTTTCCCTTCCTTTTGGAATTACCAGCTCTAGTGTTCCTTTTGAAGCCTATCCCTTTCTTATCCTTTTGGGAGGAGAAGGAATCTATCAAGGGCAACACAGTACATAGCTTTGAAAACTTAGCCACTAGCTCCTTCTCCTTTTGGAGTTTACCTTCTAGATTCTTGATATGATCATTCTTAAAATTTTTGGTGCCCATCTGAATAATAGTAATGTTCTTCAGCTGGCTAACTTCCCTAATTTTTTTCTCTAACAAAGTTGTTGTTTCAGAATGCTAGGAAGCTGCAAGCTTCAGAGATGCAATCTCCTGAGCCTGTTGTTTGGTCAGCAGCTTAATCTTTCTAAATGCTTCAAGAAGTTCACCATATCTTTCAATCATTTGATTTTTATCTTGCTCTAATTCAGAGCCATCTTCATTTCTTGATGAAGAAGCACTTGAATCTAGACTAGTCACATACTTAGACTTAGATGAAGAGTTGGATGAAGAGTGTACCTTAGATGGTCCAGGCTGATCCTGGCAGGATTCCTCATGTGATCTTGCCATCTGCCCAATATAGGCTTCATCATCCTCTTCTGATTCTGATGAGGAAGTCTTAGTCCAACTTTTTTACCTCTTAGAAATGAAGGTTTTCTCCTTCTTGCTTCTCTTGTGGTGATGATTCTTTTCACCAGCTTCTTTCTTCTCAGGACAATCAACCACAACATGACCTAGCTTGCTGCAACAGAAACAAACAACCTTTTTAAAAAAATGTTTACCAGGTTTTGGATCATACCTGCCCTCTTTAGAGGGTTTCTTCTTATTTCTGTAGTAGTCCTCTTTGTGCTGGAAGGAAGAGGTAGGTTTGCTCATCCACCCCTTCTTTTTCATCAACTTCATAAACTTCTTTGAGAAAGCAACAAACTTCTCATCAAACATATTATAACATGATTCCTCTGGATCTGAATCTTCTTGCTCAACTGGCCTTCTTAGGGGAGAAAGATTCTTCTCCTTGCTCCTCTTGTAGCTATCTACCTTGAAGGCCACTGTAGTTTCTTTGTCCTGGCCTCTACTAGTCTTCTCTTCCTCCATCCTTGCTGTTAGTTGCATCTCATATGAAAGCAGCTTACAAAATTATATGGATGGTGGAGTATCTGCCATCTTTTCAACTTCTCTAATGGCATATATCTTAGTGTCCCAGTCTCTAGTAAGAGACCTAAGAAACTTATTATTTAGCTCATAATTACTAAAGGCACTATCATAGGTCTTTAGTGAATTAACTGTCCTGAAGAACCTTTCATAATAGCTAGTTATGGTCTTCTCCCTGATCTGTCTGAAAGCTTCATACTCTTGATTTTACATTGACTTTCTATCATCTCTCACTTCCTCAGTACCTTTCATATACACTATCAAGGTGTCCCACATTTCCTTTGAGGTCTTGCAGTGCACCAGGTTTTGAAAGGTGGAGTCATCTATGGCACTAACTATGATGTTTTGAGCCCTCTTATCCATTGTTGCTAAGATTACTTCATCCTTAGTCATTTCATTGTACTTCTTTGGAGTCTGAAGATTTGCATCAAGGACAGATGTCTTCATTGGGATGAAGGATCCTTCTTGAACTGTGATATAGATCCTAGGATCAGATGCTTCCATGAACAATCTGACCCTTTCCTTCCATATACCAAAATTCTTCTTCCTGCAGAGAGAAAGTTTCATGGATCTAAGCTCTTTGTGATCTCTCCTGAACCCATCTTAACCTTCTGACAACTACCCTAGAGATCTCCTCAGACTGTTAAGTCTTTTATTGAGTAACCTCCCTCTTATACCACTTGAAAGTCTTTGATTATAAGGGTAGCTAATCACCTAGAGGGGGGGTGAATAGGTTTTTGCAGTCTTTTAAGGTTCTTTCAAATCTTTTATGACTTATGTCCTACTGTGTATAATTAATTCAGCTTTCAAGAACATAATACTCAGCACAGCAAATCACAAGACATAGCACACTAGATTTTTATAGTCGTTCCCCAGTGTATGTGTACATCAACTATCCCTCTCCGCCTTTCTAATAGTATGTTAAACAAGGCTCTTCTACAAAAAGTATGGCTCCTCACAGATTACAAAACGATCCAACCGAATCAGTCAGTCTCCACTGAGACTTACAACACTGGCTCACAGCCCTCCACACAGTAATCTCCTAACAACCAAATACAGGCACAAATTCCCTTTATACAGGCTGGGAGAAATATCCCCACACCGATCCACACAGGGATCCAATCACAGGCCCACAACCCTAACACAGATCTCACAGATCCTTCTCACATCCTTTATAATTTAGGCTTTACAATAAGATCTCACAGATCTCTCATATAGCCTAATCAATCTAGGCCTAAACACAGATCTATCACAAATCCACTGATTTTGAAAGAGTTATTGATTTGACTCAAGAGAAATTATTCTCTTAGTCAATTTCTTCTTGGTCTAAGTAAATCTCAGCCCTATCTACTTCTCGGCAACAAGAATAACAATCTTCGACTATCTGCGGCTTGTGGTGGAAGTTCCTCAGGACCTTGATCCTGTTCTTACTGATGAAGGGGGAAGATTAAGAATGAATGTCTTCAATCAGTTAACCATTATTGGCAGGAAATGAATTGCTCTGCCTCTCCTTCTGTCCAGAGAAAACTCTGTACAGTTATCTTCTTCTTCTTTTATGATCTAGAGAAAGATCTTTAGATTTGGCTCTGCTTGGATCGTGAATCAACTTCAGTTAGGGCTTGCCTAGACTGATTCGTCTTCCTTAGAGAGATCCTCTGTACTTGCTGTAACAAATGTTGATTGCACTAGTGAACTCAGAAACCCTTCAGATTTATCAATTTGAAGTTCTTGGTTCTGTAACAATGGCGGATGAAGACGACGAACTCCTACTTCTTATTTTTAGAATGTTAATCAGAAAAATTAATTTGATCTTGATCTCAGCTGCTATTTATAATCCTGGCAATTTTTGGGATGATTTACACATGTCCCAGCTTTAACGGTGGTTAAAACCTCAGCTTAATCAAATTGAGATTCACTGTAGACTGACGACGACGTTAATGTCAATTTGCATCATTTAAATAACGAATCTGAAATTCATTGACTTGTTGACTTTTCTGGCGTCAGCATTATTCTGGACTTAGAAAAATTAAGCATCATTGCAAAAATCCTCAGTTTGAGGAACTCAAAACTCAGTTCGACGAACCCAGAGCTCAGCTCGATGAAATCAAGCATTATTTTAGAAATCCTCAGTTCGACGGACTTAAAACTCAATTCGACGAACCCAGAGCTCAGCTCGATGAAATCAAGCATCATTCTAGAAATCCTCAGGTCAATGAACACGTGAAAGCTGAGTTTGATGAACTCTGAACTCAGTTCGACGAACTCAAAGCTCAGCTCGACGAAAAGTGGATAAGCAATACTCAACGATTCTATACTTAGAATTTTCTTTAGCTCTGCTAGGCATTGAGTGGCGTTAGGTGAATAGGCCATACTCAATGAATCTGGACTTGAAAATATTTCAGATCTGCAAGGCGTTGAGAGCGTTGAGTGTATATGCCTTACAAAACGCATTTTGTCTTGGCCACATTCTTCTATCTTCTTAAAGCGTTGAGAGTGTTAGGTGTATATGCCTCGCTAAACTATTTTCCCTTAGCCATATTCTTCAGCTTTCTGCCTGATGGAATTGAGAGCGTTGAGTGTATAAGCTTCACTCAACGCTTTTATACTTAGCCCGAATTTCTACAATCTTTCCTTCTTGTTGAAGTTTGGCGTTGACAGACTCAGCACGGCATTGAGTAATGAAGCTTCACTCAATGCTTCTGGACTTTAGTCAATTTTCTGGCTTCCACTGCTTAGGCTTTGACATGATATCCTTGACTCAACGATTCTGGCCATATGGTATTGAATGAGTTGAGCTCATTCAACTCCTATGGACTTAGCCACATTTCTTCTTTTTCAAAACTGTAATCTTTGACTGTTATCCTTCACTTTGAGTCCACCTGTCATTGTCTATTGAACTATATGTACAATCATTGTGACAAATACCAACCTGTATGCATGAACTTAAACAAACATCAAATATAACTATGTGTATACCATTGACCTGTTTGACTTCTTACAAATCTAGGACATTGGGATCAATGGACCCAACACTAGTGAAGGCCGAATGTTAGAAACCAGGAGGATTTCAAAAGTCTTTGTCAATTCTGGAATGGAAGTTTGACGACATATCGATTTATTTCATGCATGGACTGCTGACATCGCAGCTTGGGAACGACTCTTTCTGGGTGATCGTTGACCACTTGACAAAGGTGTCACACTTCATTCCGAACCGCAAAGAGAATTTTATAGAAAAGCTTGCAAAGCTCTATTTTGATAACATATTATGACTGCACGGTGTGCCTCGTAGCATCGTAAGTGACCGAGATGGGCGTTTCACTTCAAATGATTAGAGTTTAATCCATCAACTATTTGGTACAAAATTGAAGTTTAGCACGACATTTCATCCTCAAATGGATGGTCAGATAGAAATGACCAATAGGATGATGTAGGATATGCTCTATATGTGTGCTTTGGATTTCAAAAAAAGGTGAAAGGATCATCTCAACATGATTTAATTTTCCTTTAACAACAACTACCAAGCGAGTATTAAAATGGCACATTTCGATGGCCTTTATGGTAGGAGATGTCGTACAACGTTAGCTTGAGCGGAAACAAGCGAGGTTAAGTTGTATAAATGAAAAGAGGTCGAAGATGCAACTACAGTTAAACATTTGATTCGAGAGCGACTGTTGATTGCTCAGCATAGGCAAGCTATGTACTATAATGCCAAGCATCGAAACATTGAATTTACGTTTGGCGATTGGGTATATTTGATGATCAAGCCTTTTAAAGGTGTGTCCAGGATTCAACACTTAAAAAAGCTAAGTCTGAGGTGTCTGAGATCGTTTGAGATTATTAAACAGGTGGGTGAAGCTGCCTATCAGTTGGCTCTTTCACAGAGTTAAGTGATCTACACAATGTGTTTCACATATCAGTGTTGTGGATGGTTATGTAGGAGCTTACATAAGTTATTGTTGTGGATCAAGTGTCGATTGATAGTTGGTTGAAGACGAAAGTCAAGCCCATTCGAATCGAAGACACAGAGGTCAAGCATTTATGGAACAAGGAGATCAGGATGGTCAAAGTCTGGTGGGTCAATTGTGGCAGTGAGGAGCACACATGGTAGCGTAGCAAACCTTGCTTAAGGAATTCCTCGAGCCGTTTTGTTGAGATACAAACTTTTATGTATTTTGTACTTCTTGATTGTTGTCGGTACGATAAAATTTTTGGATGAAATTTCTTTAATGGGGAGAGAATTGTAACGCCTCAATTTTTACCAGGTAAAGCTCTCTGAGAGTTACCGCCCTACATTAGTACTAGCGCTAGCGGTACCGTAGCCATTGTAATTTGTGTGGCTCTATGTGAGATACCGCCCGGTGGTAGCCATATTATATGGCGGTAGAGATCTTTCGTCATAATCATCATAATGACACGACACATCAACTACCACTCGATGGTAGTGTGATACCACGCGGCAGTAGCGTGACAGGTACGGTGCGGCCATATGTCGGTGTGTGATTGGGGATTTTGAGCAGTGGGATTGCGGGAGAAGCCAATGATTGGGGTTACTGCGCGATGCTATCGTATTACAGCGTGGCGGTAGCGTTCTGTGTAGAGAACCATTTTGAATCATAGCTGTTCATCGAGATCCGATGGAGGGTTGTGGTTTATGCTGGTTTAAGTCTATGGGATGGGATTTATCCCTCATTCTAAACCTAGTCTTTCTTTTTCTAAGAGTTAAAGAGAAGGGAGAGCAAGGAAGAGGAATAAGAAGGGGAATCTTGACTTTACCGGAGCTTTGGAGCCCCAAATCGCGAGTCAAGTCCAGATCTACGAAGTGCAGCCCATTGCGGTTCTTTCCATACAATCTTCCTCCTCTTGCAAGGACGTGCATGTCCTCTTTTGTATTTATAAATGCATATGAAAGTGCCTTTTTTGCTAAGTAGCATACGACTAGACCTTCTCCGAGTTGATTGTGTACGTCCCCGACATAAATTGCATATAGAGTTCGAAATTGAGGTACGAACATAGACATGTTGTGTGAAGCCCATCCAAACAAGTTGGTCTGGATTGGTGATGTTTTATTGATGTTTTCGTGCTAGAGAAGATTCCGTGATATATGTTGTTTTCGGGTTCTGGGTGTCGTAGAGTGCTGCAGGGAGTCCGGGAAGCGAACTCCAGGAAATACCCGGAATATTAGACATAACCGAAATTCTATCGGTTACAGCCTGATGGTATCTCCCAGTGAGCTATTTTGTGGTTGCAAAGTATATATCCATGAGACGAGGTGGGTAGCATTTTATGTTACTGAGCCTGGGGCTCCCAGCTGAGTTGGCCATGAGTGTCAGCGTCAGAACCTAACGTTGGTTAGGTCATGTACGGGAAAGGGGAGGCTGACCCGCATCAATGTCGTTAGTTGGCATGGTAATTTGAGCAATAAAAAAGAGCTGAACTGCACCTGCACTATATTGTTCGACGAGAGTGCCTAATATACTTGGCTTTTGTTATTGGTATAGGAGAGAGTCCTTGACTTTAGGTCGGACTAGAAGAATGCTCAAGTTGGGACAATCCTTATCTGGGACAAGGGATGGTGATGTGACTCAAGGAGTACATCGAAAGTGTGTTATGAGAGCACGAAGCGTGTGGACGCGTGTTCCAACATATGGGATGATTGTGTGCATTGCGTTAGTGCTTGGCATGTTATCCACTATACTTTCTTGCTTAATCATTGTATACATTATTGATGTTGACTAATATACAGGGAAGGAATACCATTTCCCCGTGTATGGGGTGGGGTCATTATACCGCACGTTCGTGGATTGTTGTCAGTAAAGCTGATTTGTTACCCACCTTTATGGCTTGTACAGGTACCGTTGCTGGCGATTCGAGCAGAAAATAGTGGGTAAGAGCCCATGCTGTGCTGGCCCTCGAAGGGCTAAGTTTTTGTTATAGATTTCACATGTATGGTCAGCATGCACACCGATGTATGGAAATCATGTAGTACCTTAAACATTCGATGTGTGTAAGGCCCTAAGGCCGAAGCTGACATTGTAACTGATGTTTAATCATTCTTAAAGTGTAGTGGAACTTTTGGATCTTTTTGTTATGTCAATGCTTCCGCTAGAATGCAATCTGAGTTAGGGTGTGTAATTGTTTTGATTTCAATGCTTAACTACACTGACAGTCTGTGGAATATGGCGTGGGGTCCCGAGCGAAGCTTCTATTATATTATACGTGACAGATGGGGGTGTTACAAATTATCAGGAGGCGAATTCAGGCGAAATATCGAGCGACGAAACTATGCAAACAATCGAGAGAGATGCGTGATCAGAGGGTAAGAGAAGATGATTACGGTTATGCAATTTCAAAAGCTCTAAAAATAACTATTTATGAGTGCATATATCAAAAAATATAGTGCGTATAACAACCACCTAAAAATGAAATGTGTCAAAACTGAAAGTATCTAGCGTCTACCTAAATCACCTTGAGGGGGGGTGAATAGGTGATGTTTGTGTCTTTTTGGTGATTAAAATATTACTCAAAAATAAACAAGCACACAAACACAGAGCTCTATAGTGGTTCCCCGTATTGGGTACGTCCATTATCCCGCCTCGCCTATCTACCACAAAGGATTAGATTCAGATACTTCACCTTTCTCAGATTATCAACATTCTTACAACTCGGAGCAACGCTCCTACACCTCGGAGAATAAACTCTCCTACAACTCGATCCACACACGGTTCTACAAACTCGATCAACAAACGGATCTACAAACTCGATCCACAAACGGATCTACAAATTTGATTCACAAACAGATCTACAAACTCAATCCACAAACAGATCTACAAAATTGATCCACAAACGGATCTACAAACTCTGAGAAACAATCTCCTATGATAGTAAATGAATATTACAATACAAAAATGATGACAAGTCTTCGCTCTGATGTTCTTCAAAATAGTAGATCTTGAGATTTGGAGAACTCGGAAAGTGGAAAGCTTTGAAGACTTTGAATCATGAACCTTCAATCTTCGAACGAGTAGACCTAGAGGAGTATAGATCTTGAGAGAAGAAGCAGTCTAGTTGTGAAAGTCAAAGACGATGTATCTTGCTCGTCATTGGTAGCCGAACGGTAAGAATCGCACGATCGGTAATATCGAGCTGTCGGTTTGCGTATATAAAAAGACTTGAGAATTCGGAATAGCAATTAGCAAGATTAGTAAGATTCTTAATTTCGAAATTCATCCTAACATATATAGAGAGAGGAATCGAAGCAACGACTATAAAGGAATTCCAAAAACCGAACCCTAAAAGTTACTGTGCATGGCCAACTGAACCCGCGACTGGTTTTGAGAAATTTTTAGAAAAATGACCTAAGTCTAATTCGTCGAGTATCATCGAGTATCATATTGATACTCGTTGAATACATCTTGATATAAGACGAAAATTATAAGAACCCATTTTTTTTCATTTTACCCTCCGGGTCTTATGCCCAGAATCGCCATTTTGTGTTGAAACCGACGATCGGGAAGGTCACCACAACAAAATGTTGATCCTTCCAGCCTTAATGATCACCAAAGAAAGAGAAATATACTGATAGTTTAGATAAATCAAAGTCCACATACCATATATAATATATAAAAAGATATCACAGCAAAGTCCACATGATAAAGAAGTACAAAAGCCGAACGGCTATGTAGAAATATAAACGGGCTTTAGCTCGGTACAACAAATCCTCACTACAACACTCTCGCGGAAGCTAAGTAAAGCTAACACTCATGGAGCTGGAGGCTGGTGTTCCCGTACTAGACTAGTCCACCTCCAAGTGTATTGTAATCCGATGGTGCTGCATCTCCTGATGCTGCTCATTGTCACCCATTCGGAGTCCATGAAATGTTTGGTCCACCGATCGTTAGTCAAAAGCCTAGCCTAATTTCCCCCACCCCACCCCCAGTGGCTCCAGGGCACTGTGCGAGAGGAATGATAGGAAAGCTCTGATGGTGGAGAGTAGGAACAAAGCAGATGATGTCATACCTATTCTAGTAGGTATATTGTAAATCTATAGAGCAATAAAATGAAAAGCAAGCTAGCAGTTCTAAAATAAAGGAGCAGTAGTATAGACAAGTAGAGTAGAGCAGTAAGTGAATGAAAGGTAAACTAATAAATAAGTAACCTTAACTTATATGAATGCCCATAGAAACTTATAAGTTAAGGGGTCTTTTGCAAGGCTCCCATCGTATAAAAAGTCTCATACCAATTTATACGATGGAGTGTCGGGTTGTATACAAGTATGAGTGTAGTGTTATGTTATGCAATGATTCATGCAAGTGCAACAAATGCACACGACTCTATGCACACAGACCTTTAGTTCTCCTGTTAGGAAGCTAGCATCGCTCCAAGGAGCCTCTGTAGTGGCCAACAGAGACAGTGGGTCGGGCCACCCCACTCTTAGATGGGTATTCACAATACCAGGCCTAGCCCCTACGTACGTCTCTGAAGGACACACCAGAGTCACCATGTACTAAGCTAACCCACCGCAAGTATTTTCCTTGGCTAATTATAAACCACTCTTGCCAAGTCAACGTATCGACGTCAGTGTGAACGACCGTCAAATACTGAAGACCCAACACTTTATTTATATACAACCATGAATTTCCTGAGCCATCAACTCCCTGGACTAACCTGTCTGATACAACTTCCTTCCGAGCCTTCAGCTCGCCGGGCTAACCTGCCCCCTTTTCACAACCACCGGGCCTACCTCTCGGACAACCTAGATAAGAAAACATCCCAATTCACTGGGGTGAGTGAGAGTGAAGTCCTAGTATATCTAATTGCTCTTTAACATTTTAATCTTACGATTTAAGATAAACCTTGGACTGCTCAGGGTATTCCCTCTGAAGGGCTCTCAGGGGCACTAGGAACTATGATGGTAGCTGAAGCTCATTGTTCCCATTCACAAATCCCTTACTATTATTGATATCTACCTGGGTCCAAATCCCATTTAATGTTATACTAAGACTAACCCTTGTGTATTTTGACTCTCTCCCTCTCCATAGGAAAGACAATTTTTCATCGATCCCGAGCACCACTTAACACTAGTCAGACCAACACCCTCCCCATCATGACTCGTATTGATGAACTCAATTTCACCTTACCAAATCAGCATGTCATTAATACAACTCCTTTTGTCCTTTCCACATGTTAACACAATTCTGCAGATTTACTACGTGCCGACCAACCTAAGCTACATGATGAGTAGGAATGGTGACCCCTTCAAGTATTCATCCAAATGACCTAATATTATTACTGGGGGTCTATCATGACATATTTAGACTAAATTCAGAAGATAATATTTTTTCCTAATTTATTTGGGATTTATTTAATTTTTTGCAAAATAAAGTCACCTAAGCTTTTGAACACCAAGTACACTTTTCTGACTAGATATGGCCTAAACAAAATTATGATAGATTAAAAACATCAATATAATAGTAAATAACAAAAATTCCAATTTTCATGGATGAATTTGACCATCAATTAATTAATGAATAAACAACTACAATATTAGGATAAATAGGGCAAAAATAGAATCAACCTTCCACAATTTATCAGAAAATTACTAGATTAAAAATATTATCAGAAAAGTCCATTGACCAAGAATTATTGTTTTTCAAAATCATTTGGTCCCATAAATAATTTATTTTATGATATTTAATCTAGGGCACTATGTGAATGATCCTACATGAAGCTTTTTTTAAAAATTACATAAAAATTCACAAAACATTATATGCCCTAGAAAGTCCTCTAACAACGTTTCATTATTTTCCAGTTAGTAACAAACCCATAATTAATTTTCTTGCAATTAGGGAAAACATTGGAGTTGTGAATGAAGTGCCAAATATATCAATCCAAAATGCGTACAACAATTTCCAGAGGTCAATAAGAACTATACAAGATCACTGCCTAAGTTTCATGAACATCCAAGATCATATAATCATGGAATAAAATTGTAAGTAGAAGTACCCTAATTGGTCATAAATTATTTCAGAGAGGTTAAGTGCTCCAAAAAATTCTAGTAACATTACCAAGGGCTTATTTCCACCTTATGAACTCAACCACCAAGTTTCAAGACATTCCAAGGACATATGGTCTCATGTCCTTCAATTGGCTCAATATCCAACCCTAGGGTTCCACTAGGGTTCTAGGGAATCTCAATCCCCAAACCACCCAAAATCTCTTGTGGCAGTGTTTTATGTGACAATAAATCAGTGACCAAAGTTTCACTAAGTTTGGATGAAAATTGGCCACTCAACCCACCAAGCACACATTTGCCCTAATTTACCCTTAAGGGGCCAAACTTTGGTCACACAAATACCTATTCAAATTAACCCCAAATGGGCTGAGATTTTTATCATTGACATGTAATGGCCCTAAGGACCATCTACCAAAATTTTGGTTGGTTTTGAGGTCATTAGACCCCTAAATTAATTATTACCTATTTTATTAAATTTTTACAATTAAAATAAAGATTAACCATTACAAAAAAAGTAAATCAATCGCGAAAGAGGGGCGAGAGGGAGAGATAAAAACAAAACAAAATGATAAAATTAGTAGTTATCCTTTTTTCAAAATATCAAAATAATCCCCGGCAACGGCGCTAAAAACTTGATGCAAAAAATCGCAACGGTGGAGAGAGGGTTAGAAGAGAAGAGAAGGTGGATGTGGTGGTTGAGAATATTCTCCGATTCTATATCCGATAAAGGCAAGCGTACCTTATCGGTTATAGTATAGGATAATAAATATTAGTATCAAGGTAGTATTTCCCTGGGGCGTAATGATTACTTCTACTCAGAGGAGATTGCTATTATTTTATAAATTGAAATTTCTATTAATTACTAAACTAAAAACTGAAATTAAATTACTAAACTAAAAACTGAAATTAAATTACTAAGCTAAAAAAAAGAAAACTAATTACTTGTAGAAATAAAAAGAGTTAAAGCAAGAGATAAAGGGCGCACATGATCAAGAATCACCTCAGCAAGAGTCGATTAAAAAGGCGATAAATAAACCTAAGCTTAATAGGGTAAAGGTCCTTGACCGTGGAGGTTCCTAAAGCTTGAACACGCTTCTCTCGAATTTGTGCCCAACTGAGTTTAGGAAGGTCCGACCGACTCTCGTCTAAATCGGAGGCCTAAAGCTCGCTTTACGCGGTGAACCCCTTTATTGGATTTTACTCCAATCCGGGAGATTTGGACGTCTGCCTCTCTTGAGGGGTGCATACAACTCTTTTTACGCTTGAATGTTCACTTCATTCTATAGGCCTCTCTGCTAGCCCAGAATGAAAGTAAAGGTGGAGAGTATATATCGATAATATACCTCCAACCCATTAAAAATCAAGAGTAATTCAAGGCCTAAAACCTAAAAAGAAAAGGTAAATTAAAGCATCATAACTTAATCGTTCGAACCTCGGATCATCAAGATCGAGTACAATGAGGATTAGTTAATCATTGTAAAAGGGAATGAGAGGGGTAGATAATAAAGGTGCACGAAAACTAAAGAGAGCGAATTAGAAAAAGGAAATGCCAACTACAATTTTAATAAAAATAAAAATGATTACAACTAAGAAATGGACGTTACGAGTGCATGAAAATAAGCTAACTACTGCTACAATACTAATAAGAATAGATTACAGGAAATGAAAATACATTGCATGAACATAAAATCTAAAAATGGAGGGAGAGAGAGAGCAAAACATGAAAACAAAAACACTAAAACCCTAAGAAATGAACTAGCAGCACCGCCCCTCTCCCCAAAAGTTGGTCATGAATGCTGGGAATAGCCTGGTATTTTTAGAGTTTTCCCATGGGTTAGTCATGCCCTAGGTCACGCCCGAGGAGGGCGCGACAGGGAGCGTGATAGGTACGGAGTTGACCTCGGGAGCTTAATTCTGGCGGGAATGATGATTGCCTCGGTACGATGTCAGACATGCCCTTGGTCACGCCCGTGACAGGGGGGGATGACAGGCGTGTCATGTCACAATCAGTGGACGGAAATCCATTAAACATCGGAAAAAGGCGGGTCATGCCCTGTGACATGCCCATGGAGGGAGTGTCATGGTGGTGTGACAGTATTGTTTGATTGCAGTAGCGGAGAAAGCATTGAATGTGGCAGCAGGCTTCAGGATGAGGGTGACACGCCCCGTGTCACGCCCTGGGACACGCTCGGGGAGGGCGTGTCAGGGGGCGTGACATGGGTTTTTTGGTGGGAAAATCCTTCTAGCGGCTCTCAACATCGGGATCAAGCTACACGCCCTGTGACATGCCCAGGGAGGGCGTGTCAGGGTGGCGTGACAGAGGCTTTTTGGCTGGAAATTCATGCTGGCGACTAGATTTCTTGGGAATAGGTGACACTCCCTAGATCATGCCCGGGGAGGGCGTGACAGGGGGGCGTGACAGGTAATTTTTGATCGAAAACTTGTTGAAACCTTAAAAAATAGAAAATAAACATTAGTTATAATATTTACATAAAAAGAAACATAAAATTACATAAAGGAAGAGATTTAAAACGAAAATAATATATTTTTACCCTAATAAATTAAGCTAAAATATGCATCATCAAATGTCTTTCTTTATGTATTTTTAGGTTTCTTTTTATGTAAATAATATAACTAATGTTTATTTTCTGTTTTTGTAGGTTTCCACAACTTTTCAGCCATAAGTCCCTTGACACGCCCTCCCTAGGTGTGTCTTAGGGTGTGTAGCCTGCTCCCGAGGTTGAAAGCTGCCAGAAGGAATTTCCCGTTAAAATCCCATGGCATGCCCCCTTGACACGCCCTCCCTGGGCGTGACACATGGCGTGACACAGAGCAGTCACCCCTTATCCGAGGACTGTCGTCGCATTCAAAGCTTTATCCACTACTGCACGCAAATAGTATAGTCACGTCCCCCTTACACGCCCTCCCTGGGCATGTCACAGGGCGTGTCCTGCTTTTTCAGACGTCTGATGGATTTCTGACTTGCGATTGACACATGACGTGCTTTTCACGCCCCCATACACGGGCGTGACCACGGGCGTGACCACCATCGTACAGAAGCAATAATCGTTCCTGCCAGAATTCAGCTCCCGAGGTCAAATCCGTATCTTTCACGCCCCTATCACGCCCTCCCCGGGCGTGACCTAGGGTGTGACCAACCCGTGAACTTTTACTATAAATTCAGAACCCCCCTTCCATTTCAGGATGTTTTGGTGGAGAGGGGGAGATGCTGCCCCTTGGTTTACTAGTTCATTTTTATGTTTTCTTCTCTCTCTCTCTCTCTCTCTTATTTTTTAAATTTTCTTTAACCTAGCTTAGTGTTTCGCTTTTGTATTAGGTCTTGTATTTCTTTTAGTAGCTTATTGTTGGGCTACAATAGGATTTCAATTTCCATTCAAGTGTAATTTTCATTTCATAGTTGTGTAGCTCTCTTTATTCTTAATATAAGTGTTCCTTTTGTTTACTTGTGTTCTTACTATGCTTTACTACTCATCTTCCCCCCCCCCCCCCACTTCTCTATGATTAACTAATCCTCCTTGTACTCGATCTCGATTATCCGAGGTTCGAGTGATTAAGTTATGATGCTTTAATTTACCTTTTATTTTTTGGTTTTAGGCCTTGAATTACTCTTGATTTTTCATGGGTTGGAGGTATATTATCGATATATACTCTATACCTTTGCTTTCATTCTGGGCTAGCCAAGAGGCCGATAGTTTGAAGTGAGAATTCAAGAGAAAAGAGAGGTGTACGCACCCCTCGAGAGAGGCGTACATCCAAATCTCCTGTATTGGAGTAAAATCCAATAGAGGGGTTCACCACGTAAAGCGAGCTTTAGGCCTCCGATTTAGATGAGAGTCGGTCAGACCTTCCTAAACTCAGTTGGGCACGACTTCGAGAGAAGCGTGTTCAAGCTTTAGGAACCTCCACGGTCAAGTACCTTTACCCTATTAAGCTTAGGTTTATTTATCGTGTTTTTTAATCAACTCTTACCGAAGTGATTCAAGATTGAGTACTCCCCTTTATCTCTAGCTCTAACTCCTTTTTATCCTACAAGTAATTAGTTTTATCCTTTTTTAGCTTACTAATTTAATTTCAGTTTTTAGTTTAGTAATTAATAAAAATTTTAGTTGATAAAATAATAGCAATCTCCTCAAAGTAGAAGTAATCATTACGCCCCAGGGAAATACGAGCTTGATATTAATCTTTAGTATCCTATATTATAAACGATAAGGTACGCTTGCCTTTATCGGATATAGAATCGGAGAATATTTTCAACTTCCACCACATCCACCATCTCTTCTCTCTAACCTTCTCTTCCACCGTTGAGAATCTTAGTATCAAGTTTTTTGCACCGTTGCCTTGGATGGTTTTGATATTTTGAAAAAAGGATAGCTATTAATTTTATCGTTTTGTTTTGTTTTTATCTCTCTCTCGCCCGTCTCTCGCGGTTAATTTTTTTTAATGGTTAGTCTTTGTTTTAATTGTGGAGAGTTCGGTCACTCTCGCGAGGAGTGTTGGGTAAGATATCCTTCATCCACCCATGATTTTATCCATTCCGGATCGAATCAATTTGGCCAAATTGATCCGTCAGCGAATTTTATTTCATGGGGATATGATGGTTTTCAAACGCCTTCCTACCCTTCTCCTCCGAATGTTTCTGATTTTAATTTTTTCGAAAATTTCTTGAATGGACATTTTGATCCTAGCCCTACTCTAAACTACTCAGGGTGGCAACACCCTGATCATTCTTGGGTCCAAGGTGATCATCAACCCATTCCATCTCAAGATTTCTGCACTTTTTCTCCGCAAGTTTGCGCGCCTCCAGTTTTTGATTATAGCAAAAATGAAGTCATTTTTGATTTTGTAGCATTTGATGCTCGTATCAATGCTCACTTCAAAGTGATTTTCGATTCTTTTGCTTCTGAGGCCGCATCTTTTTCTTCCCCTCCTCCTATTTATCTTTTGAATGATGAATCTTCAGATATTCCACAGTGCCTTCAATCACTCATGGAAGATGATTATTAAGAAATTTCATTGTGCCTTCAACCTCTCGAGGAGGAAAGTTCCCCTGATATCCCGATTTTTTTTCATGTTTCCGAGAAAGACGAACTTTCTTGTGTTCGATCTTCCGAGGAGATTGATTTTTCGGATATCCCGGTTTCCTCCCAATCTACGGAAATGATTGATATTCAAGTGGAGCAACCAGATTTTTCTATCCAAACATTTTCTTATGATCAACCGTCGCTGCCTTCTTCTTTTTCTTCTCTCCCCCTCCTTGCGAAAATTCCACTTTCTTTTCTTCTTTTATTTTTCCTTCTAATTTAGTTTCTAAATCTTCTTCTTTTTCCCCTTTAAATAGTTTATTTTCTTTTATTAACAAAATTTCTTTTTGTAAATCTTTTTCGTTTTTGTATAATTTAAAAAATAAAAAATTACAAAAAAATATTTTTATCTTCATAAAAAATGTTTTGGCACTCGCGCCGAACGTATATTGCGCGAGCTGCCATTACATTTCTCTTTTTATTTTCCATTTAGCTAACCAAGAACGTCGAGCTCAACAATGTTTTAAACAAAGAGCGCTCTTGGGAGGCACCCATTGCTTATCTTTTTTTTGTTTTTTTTAATCTTGTTTTGTGTAGGAATAAGCTCCCGCGTGTTTGTGCCACTTCTCGCCTCTCAACTTGGACTCAAGATGATCTTTTGCTCAAGTTTGGGGGATGCATTTTTCAACGTCTTGGCATCAAGCGCTAGGGAAGCATCTTTTCCTTGTTTTTGCATTTTTTTTTCTTCTTTTCTCTCTTTTCTCAACTCTCATTATACTTAACTTTAAACATTGGGGGCAATGTTTTCCTTTAAGTATGGGGGAGTGTTCCCTTAATAGTTTACTTTAGAAAAATTAAAAAAAAATTTAATAAAAATTTAATAAAAATTTTAGAAAAATCAAAAAAATTGTATATAATATATTTTTGAAAAATCCAAAAAAATATATGAAAATTTTTGAAAAAAACCCAAATTTATTTGAGTTAATATTTGCCAAATAAATTAGTACCCCGCTACTTTGCATTTTATTATTTTTTGTAAGCTCATGTCTACTTGCTTAGTTAGAATAAATTAGATTAATTTTTTGTTTAAATATATTTAGCGAGTAGTATGTTGACTCATGCAGTGTTCCTATTTAGGGTAGTATGCTATTTTTGAAAAATTTATTGAATTTTTCTTCGCTTTTTCATAGCCTTTCTTTTACTTCTTTTACTTTTATAAAACCTATCATCCTTCATTTTTCCCTATTAAAATCTTTTTAAATGTTAATTAGTATTAAGTGTAGTAGACACAAACCGGTCTAGGTGCTTATTATCATTGTTTTCATGAAAGCAAATTCTCAATTTTTTATTTTTTGTGCATATCCTCTTTTGAAATTTCAAAGCTTTTCTTTTAGTAGATTTAGGAAGCATGAAAATGATTTAGGCATTTTTTTTTGAAATGTTTGATCCTTTGCACCCCGACTAACAATAATCGTTGCTAGCCATTCTTGTGTCATTTCCTTTCCATTTATAGCCCCACTTTTTTATTTCACCATGGCCAAATTAATAGCTTACCTATATGCACACTTTAAATTTATTTTTGAGCTTTAATTGCTAATGTGAATCTTTTTGAAAAAATTAGTGGAAAAACTTTGTATAATCTTTTGCTATATAAGTGGAAATTCTTAAGTATGAAAAAAGAAAAAAAATGAAAAATGAGAAAAATATATGATGAGAAAAGTAAAAGAAAAGAAAAGAAAAAGAAAAGTGTATTTATTTTTGCTAGCTTTATTTTGGCAAAGCTCATTTTCTTTTTATTTTAAGTGTGTAAATACCCCTCATGTTTATCTTTTTGAATATCGCACCCTTAAAACCTAAGCCTAACTATACACCTAATTAAAGCCCTAGTGATTCATGCTTCCTACGTTTACTTTTTAGTATAGTTGCGAGAAACTAGATTGAGTAAGTGTTTTTGATAGAAATATTGAACTTTATCTTGATTGACTATGGTTTAAATTTGTCTCTTAGACTTTAGTAGTGACTACATGCGCTTTTTACTCGTTACATTTTTAAGTTTTAATTCTGTAAAAATTTTGGATGATTTGTTTTTATATTTAGTAAAATTTATAAAATTTTGTGCTAAGTTAAAGAAGGAATTTTTAGTTCTTTTTCAAAATTTCTCTACCTCTAAATTCCCGTCTTACTCATTTATAACATTTTTAAAGTTTTCAATTAATCCTCTTTATTTTCTCTAACTCGTAGTCTTTGCTTGAGGACAAGCAAAATAATCAGTATGGGGGAATTTGATATTGCATATTTTAGCTTAATTTATTAGGGTAAAAATATATTATTTTCGTTTTAAAATCTCTTTCTTTATGTATTTTTATGTTTCTTTTTATGTAAATAATATAACTAATGTTTATTTTCTATTTTTGCAGGTTTTCAAAAGTTTTTAGCCATAAGTCCCCTAACACCCCCTCCCTGGGCGTGTCACAGGGCGTGTATCCTGCTCCCGTGGTTGAAAGCCGCTAGAAGGAAGTTCCAGCCAAAATCTTGTGGCACGCCCCCCTGGCACGCCCTCCCTGGGCGTGTCCCAGGGCATGACACGGGGCGTGTCACCCTCTTCCCGAGGCCTGCTGCCACATTCAAAGCTTTCTCCACTGCTGCACACAAACAGTATAGTCACGCCCCCTAACACGCCCTCCCTGGGCGTGTCACAGGGTGTGTCCTGCTTTTTCCGACATTTGATGGATTTTTGACCATCGATTGAGACATGACATGCCTGTCACACCCCCTACAAGGGCGTGATCCAGGGAGTGACCACCATCGTACAGAAGCAATCATAGTTCCTGCCAGAATTCAGCTCCCGAGGTCAACTCCATATCTGTCACGCCCCCTATCACGCCCTCTCCGGGCGAGACCAAGAGCGTGACTAACCCGTGAACTTTTCCTCAAAATTAAGACCCCCCTTCCATTTCAGGAAGTTTTGGTTAAGAAGGGGAGGTGTTTCCCCTTGGTTTACTTGTTAATTTTTTATGTTTTCTTCTCTCCCTGTCTCTCTTATTTTGTAATTTTTCGTTAACCTAGCTTAGTGTTTCGCTTTTGTATTAGCTCTTGTATTTCTTTTAGTAGCTTATTGTAGGTCTAGAATAGGATTTCAATTTCCATGCAAGCATAATTTTCATTACATAGTTGTGTAGCTCTCTTTATTCTTAATATAAGTGTTCCTTTTGTTTACTTGTGTTCTTACTATGCTTTACTACTCATCTTTCTCCCTCCTCTTTGCTATGATTAACTAATCCTTCTTATACTCGATCTTGATGATCCGAGGTTCGAGCGATTAAGTTATGATGCTTTAATTTACCTTTTCTTTTTAGGTTTTAGGCCTTGAATTACTATTGATTTTTCATGGGTTGGAGGTATATTATCGATATATACTTTCTACCTTTGCTTTCATTCTGGGCTAGCCAAGAGGCCGATAATTTAAAGTGAGCATTCAAGAGTAAAGAGAGTTGTACGCGCCCCTCGATAGAGGCAGACGTCTAAATCTCCCGGATTGGAGTAAAATCCAATAGAGGGGTTCACCGGGTAAAGCGAGCTTGAGGCCTCCGATTTAGACGAGAGTCGGTCGGACCTTCCTAAACTCAGTTGGGCACGACTTCGAGAGAAGTGTGTTCAAGCTTTAGGAACCTCCATAGTCAAGGACCTTTACCTTATTAAGTTTAGGTTTATTTATCGTGTTTTTTAATCAACTATTACCGAAGTGATTCAAGATTGAGCACTCCCCTTTATCTCTAGCTCTAACTCCTTTTTATCCTACAAGTAATTAGTTTTCTACTTTTTTTAGCTTAGTAATTTAATTTTTGTTTTTAGTTTAGTAATTAATAGAAATTTAAGTTAATAAAATAATAGCGATCTCCTTGAAGTAGAAGTAATCATTACGCCCCAGAGAAATATGACCTTGATATTAATATTTAGTATCCTATACTATAAACGATAAGGTACGCTTGTCTTTATCGGATATAAAATCGGAGAATTTTTGTCAACTTCCACCACATCCACCTTCTCTTCTCTCGAACCCTCTCTTCCACCGTTGCGAATCTTAGTATCAACCAGCAGGATATTCTTCAGTTTATTCTTCAGCAATAACCATTAGCCTTATATAGGCTTATTCTTCTTCACTGTCTGACCCAAAGGAGGAGTTAGACTAGGTATTTTCCTTCTTGGCTATAAGAGACTTCTCTTTTTTCTTCCCCTTGTGGTGCTTCTTATAATGTCCCATAAATTGATTATGAGTGGGTTGTGTTGTCTGGGAAAACGGTATAGGACACGGGCATGTCCAAAGTCATGTCCTACTCTGTGTTTGCAACACGGCATGGGACACGGGCGTATCTAAAGCTGTGTTCTGCTCTGTGTTTTTCGGGTTATGTCGAGATAGGCACACGACCTGGGACACGAGCATGTCTGAAGCCGTGCCTAGAACACAGTCTATGACATAGGCGTGTGACAAGGCCGTGTCCTGTTCGGTTGTGACGGTTCTTGTGTAGATTAAGGCACATGGCCTATGACATGGGCATGTCCTTGTTGACACGGGCGTGTCCAGTATTGACACGGGCGTGTCCAATATTGACACGGGCATGTCAGAAGCCGTGTCCTGTTCTGAGATCGATGATTTCTCTAACTATTGAGAGACACGACCTGTGACACGGGAATGTCACAAGCTCTGTGCGGCCCTGTTAGACGATTTTAAGAGTGAATTGAAGCCATTCGTTTTATTTCTAAGATATCTGACGGCCCAGCTTTCCCCGGGTTGGTTTAAGGCCGAAAAATGAGGGTTTAGGCCTCATTTCTTTTGACTCAATCTCTTTCTAAGGGGTTGAGAGAGGGGAGAGAAAAGGGAGAAGGAGGAGGAGGAATCCCGCCGTTGTCAGAGCTTAAGAGTGCCGAATCGCGAGCCAATTCCAGATCCGTGGAGGCAAGTCAATTGCGGTGTTTTTGATCTGGCTAGTTTTCCATGGCGCTATGATGACTACTTTTTAGTCATCATTTTTGGTATAATTTAGTTTAAGAAATCCCTTATTATTATTATAATTTTATGATTTTGTATGCTTGTTTTAATGTTATTATTATTATTATAATTATCTATAGTTCCATTATATGTGTTTTTATGTTTTATGTTTAGGATATTTTCTTTATTATAATTTATATGTAATATTATATCATAATGTTTTATGTTATGTTATGTTTTGTTTTTATTTTTATAAGATATTATATTATAGGTTTAGTTTTATTTAAAAACTTATATCATGTTATATAACTAATATTATATTTTGTTTTTCTTGTTTTGTAGGTGCAGCCCAAGCCATCAAGGCCCTACCCGAGCCCTCTTCTCCTTTGGTGCAGCCCAAGCCATCAAGATCATGCTACCCGAGCATTTGGTGAAGCCCAATCCATCATGGAGCAGCACCTAACAAGCTACCCGAGCCTACACCCCTCCTACCCGGCCCCCTCAATCCATTAAGGAGCAGCCCACCAATCAACTACAAGCAGCCCTTCCACTTGGAGCAGCCAACACAGGCAAACAAAGCCCATCAAGAGCAGCCTTTCCTCTCTACCCGAGCCCAAGAAAGCACCCCTCATGTGGCCGGCCACCTTTCACTCATGCATGCATTGAATTTCCCTTTCTCTTTCCTCCCATTTAATATCATTCATGCATTCAATTCCCCCTTGCAATTGGCCGGCCCCCTACTTTCATTCCCCCTCTTCCTCTCTCTCATGTTCATTTAATCCCATGCATTCCCCTTTATTTTATTTCTCTTTTTACATTTTTTTTTATTTTATTCATGCATGCATTTCTCTCCCCTCCATTTAATACCATGCATGAATTCCCCCTTGCAAGTGGCCGGCCACCCCTTGAAATTCCTCTTCTAGATGCTTCCCTCCATGCCTATAAAAGGAACCCACATCCCATGCTTTGGAGGAGTTGATTTTTGGCTTGAAGCAAGAGAGTGCTTTGTGAGAGAGTTTCTATTATTGTAATTCTCATTTCTTAGTCTTTTCTTCTAGTTGTAATTTTTAATTGTTGTCTTAAAATTTCGTTCAAGTTTGTTTTGTTTTAGCATTGTACACCTTCCTTCTTAATAATAATGCAATTGTTCTTCTCTTTTCATTTTGTTATTTCTCTTTCAATTATGCATAACTAATTCCTTATAGCATTGGATCGTGAGGATCCATGAAGTGAGATGAGAGATTATTATCTTTCTTAGTTTTATTTTTGTCATTTCATGCTCGATCCTTCTTTGATTTATTTTTGCGTCGACTCCGTATTTCCGGTATACGGTAGTAGGCCTTGTTCTCATTTCATAATAGCCGAGAGGCTCATGATTTGAAAGATCACTCAAAGAAGGAAGGAGTTGAACGCAATCCTAGAGATAGGACGACGTAAATCCTCCGGATTGAAGTCAAATCCAATAGTGCGGATCACCCCGATAATGCAACTTTAGGCTTCTTCGGTTTGTAAAGAGATTTCGATCGAAGAGTCTATAAGTTAGGAGACCTAATACTCTAGCGAGATTTTGTCTTATTTTCGGATCCGTCACGGTCGAGTATGGTTTGCAAAAATTAAAACTATCTTTTATCTCTCTCATCTAATTTCATGGTGAATCATTGATCGAATGCTAGTTTTTTTTATATAAGTTTTTCGTCCCGCAATTTGTCTTCGTTTTATTTTAAAAAAAAAATCTAAAAATCCGACTATTTTCCGGTAGGATAATATTTCAAGCGTGAGTAAGAGTACTTGACAGCCCCGAGTTTAAATACGACCTTGGTACTACAATTCGACAGGTACGCTTGCCTGTTCGGGTTTTGGCCCACTAAGTTTTTGGCGCCGTTGCCGGGGATTTTTCTTCGTCAATATTTTGAAAACGCTTGCGCTATTACTTCTACAAAAATCAAAAAAAAATTTTATATATATTTAAATATTTCTAATCAACCCACTTCACTTTATTTCTACCCCACCTAAAATCTCTCGAAAAGGGTAAGGGGCTTTAAGCGCCACCATTTTACCTAGTACCGGGCGAACCCTTCACCGGGTAGTCCTCGGGAAGTTCGAGAGCCAAGCCGTAAAAAAATCTATTCAAAAAAAAATTCCTTTCTTTTCTTCTTTTTCTTTCTTTTCCAAGCTTTCATTTTCATCTTCCCTCGCTTTCTTTTGCTAGTGCATGACCCGAGCGAATCCGTCGCTACTTGTTGATTTGGACCCGGAAATCGAACGCTCCTTTCGGAGACAACTACGATTCGGGGCTTCCACTTCTCAAACAGCGGTTGAGGATTCCTTTGGGGATTGTAATTTTAATTCTGAAATGGGAGACCCTAACCCAGGAGTGGCTCAGCAAAGGACCATGTCCGATTATGCTCGACCCAATCTGGAGGGGACTGAAACAAGTATTGTTCGACCTGCAATTGCGAACAATAACTTCGAGCTTAAGCCTAGCATCATACAAATGGTGCAGCAATATGTACAGTTCGACGGATTACAAGATGAAGATCCGAACTTGCATATTGCCAATTTTCTTGAAATCTGTGACACCTTCAAAATCAATGGTGTCTCAGACGATGCAATAAGGCTAAGACTCTTCCCTTTCTCCATAAGGACTAAAGCCAAACAGTGGTTGAGTTCTCTTCCAAGAGGATCAATCACTACTTGGAATATTTTAACTGAAAAATTTCTTTCTCGTTATTTCCCCCCTGCTAAAACTGCTAAGCTGCGTAATGATATAACTTCATATTCTCAAATTGATTCTGAGACCCTCTATGACACTTGGGAGAGGTTCAAAGAACTTTTGAGAAGATGCCCACATCATGCTCTGCCTGTATGGTTGCAGGTCCAGACATTTTATAATGGGCTAAACCAAGAGACTAAGCAAATGATAGATGCCGCTTCCGCTGGTTCTTTAGACCGCAAAACTCCGGAAGCCGCTCTTGAGCTTATCGATGACATGGCGATGAACACTTATCAGTGGAATTCGTCCAGGTCTCGCCCATCTAAACCTGCAGGTATCTTCGAGGTGGATTCGGTGACGCAACTAGCAATGCAAGTGGAAATGCTCAACAAGAAGATTTCGGAGATGACTGCTCCCTCCGCTGCTAAGGTATATGAAAATGCTGCTGCCGCCGAGCAGGTGGATTATCTGGGGAACATACCCAGGCCTGCTCAAAATATTTCTGCGAATAATTTTTCTGCTTTTCCGAATTTTTCTTCTCCTCCTGGTTTTTCTGCTTCTTCGAACTCTTATCATCCTGGATGGCGTAACCATCCCAATTTTTCTTGGAGTAATACTGCTAACGTAGCACGCCCACCGCACGATTTTACACCTCCACCACCACCACAACAAAGTTTTCAAAAACCCTCCTCTTTGGAAGAGATCTTTGCTAAATATATAAGCTCAAACGATGCCACTATTCGAAATTTAACGGGAACCATAAAAAATTTAGAAAATCAAGTCGGCCAACTCGCCAAGGCCTTTTCCGAGAGACCACCTGGAACTCTTCCCTCGAACACCGAGCCTAACCCAAGGGAGCACGCAAATGCGATTTCCCTTCGGAGCGGTAAGGTTGTTAACGAGCCCACCCCAAGGGAAGAGCCAAGGGTTACCCCCACGGAAAATGGCAACATAGATCTTGAAAAAGAAACACCTATTTTTGAAAAAGAAAAGGATAGCTCCATTTTTTCTGAAAAAGTAAATGCTGATTTTCAAAATGATGCTCCGGTTATTATAAAGGAATTCCCGCCACCCCCGTATCCGGCTAGACTTAGGAAAGACAAACTAGATGATCAGTACCAACGCTTTCTTGAAATGTTCAAACAAATTCACATCAATCTACCATTTCATGAAGCAATTAGTCAAATGCCGAAATACGCCAAATATCTTAAGGACTTATTAACGAATAAGACAAAATTGGAGAACTTATCACATGTAACATTGAATGAGGAATGCTCGGCAGTCATTAAAAATTCTAATTTACCTAAAAAGATAAATGATCCGGGTAGTTTTTCCATTCCTTGTGTCTTTGGTGATCTATTTGTTAAACATGCGTTAGCAGATCTAGGAGCGAGCATCAACTTGATGCCTTTTTCCTTATTTAAAAAGCTAGGTTTGGGCACTCTCAGCCCGACGCGCATGAGTATTCAGTTAGCCGATAGGTCAATAAAGTATCCGTTAGGAGTCGTTGAGGATGTGTTAGTGAAGGTCGACAAATTCATCTTCCCGGTGGATTTTGTCATTCTCAATATTGAAGAGGACATCGAGGTCCCTCTTATCCTTGGTCGTCCCTTCCTAGCCACCGCTCGCGCAATCATAAATGTGAGTGACGGAAAACTTTTTCTGCATGTAGGAGATGAGGAAGTAGCATTTGATATTAATAAATCGATGAAAAACTCTTTACAAAATGATGACTCTTGTTTTTTCATTGATGATTTAAAAGAAGACTCCTATTTTTCTCCAAACGATTTTTCTTCTCCTTTTTTTGGACCCTCATCAACTATTTTTGAAAATACAGTTATGTTCGTACAAACTATTTTTGAAAATGAAACTGACTTTAAACAAAAGAATCTTGAAAATTTTACTTTTGAAAAAGACAAAAATTTGAACAACTCTTTTGATAAACCACCCGATCTTGAAACGAAAATATATCACGATAAGAACTGTCGCCATCATAAAAATTTTAAACCAGGCGATCATGTTCTTCTCTTAAATTCACGATTACGCATTTTCTTTGGAAAATCTAAATCTCGTTGGTCTGGACCGTTTGCGGTCAAGGATGTTTTCTCTGATGGAACTGTGTTACTTTCGCACCCGGAGAGGGGTGAATTCAAAGTGCATGAACGCAAGCTTAAGCTCTATTTCTCTAATGATTCTGTGACTCCTGCAAAGGAGAATCTTCTTTTTGATTCTTAGTTTATTATTACTGATGGACATTTTTATTTTGTTATGGACATTTTTATTTTTCACTTGTTGGACTTATTATTATGAAACTCTCTTATTTGAAATGTTGTAATAATAAAAAAAAAACATTATCGGGCAATCTGCCCATGGACTCTATTTCTTTTTGCTTTTATTTTTGCTCTTCCTACCGGAGGCACATCAAGTCCATGATCGTGGTCGTCGCTCCACCGTTGCTGATATCAGATGGATCAAGTCATACCTGCTGACGATCAAGTACTCCAAAAAGCAAGCATGGGGGAGCGACATCCGCCTTCATCTCACGAACCCGGGGAAGTCCTGTTCCTTTTCCTTATTTATTTTCCTGCATTTTTCTTTTTCTCTTCTTCTCAGTCCCCTTCTTTTTCTTTATGTTTTCTTCATTGAGGGCAATGAAGAATTTAAGCATGGGGGGGTCTAGTTTCTTTTTGCCTTTCTTTCTGTTTCTTATTTGAAAAAAAGAAAAAAAATGTATGTTTTAAATTAGTATAATATTTTATGTCGTCTAAATCTAAAAATCAAAAAAAATTATAAAATATAAAACCCAAAAAAATTAGAAAAACAAAAAGATCAAAAAAAAAAATTCTGTGCTTAAAATCGATTTGAAAAACAAAACCTAAAATTATTTTCTATCTTTATTTTCATGTTGCTTCTAGTGAAGTGTAGGCCCATGCGGTTTTTGTAGTTCTATATAGATTACTTTGAAAATGGTTTTCTAAACCTATCATTTTAACATAGTTTAGTTCTACTAGTTTCTTTTTCTTAAATATAGGCATCCGGTTTTTAAGTTATAAGCTAGCAATACGTAGTTATGTCTTTTTATTCGGTTAGTTACTTACGAATGGTTGCTAGGTATCATTAGTTCTTTTTCATTTGCGGGGTAGTCTTTCTTGGTGTCTAGAACTTGTACCAAGCTACTCTCGAAGCATTTGCGCCGTTTTTATGTTCTTTAGAAATGATTTAGGCCACCATTTGAATAGTTTGAGCTTTTCTTGCCCACCGAAAACATAACCCTTGCAAAACAATTTTGGGCCTTTTCCTTATTTTCATTGTTTTTAGCTCCACCTTTCATTTCATCTTGTTCACCAAAGCCAAATGCCCGTCCTAATTTTTGCACTATAACCTTGAGCTTAAAAATTATTTTTGTGGGAGGGGTATTATATTATTTTGGAAATGAAAAGGACAATTATAAAGCTTATTTTTGGAGTTTCCTTATCGATTGTTATTCAAAAAGTGAGAAAGAAAAAAAATATCATTACAAAATCAAAAAGAAAAAAATGAATGCAAAAAGTTTAGGGTTGGCCAAGTTTAGAAAAGAAAAATTTTCATGGCCTTGTTTTTGTAGTTTCATATTGGAGAAATGACATACTTGTTATTTCTCAATTTTTATGTTTTGTTTATTTTTAAGCTCACCCTTGGTTTAGTGTTTAAGCCATTATGTTTATCTTTGTTTTCATTTCCTAATCATTCACCTAAACCAAGTCTTAACGCCTTAGAAGTCCTAATGATCTTAGAATGTAAATTCGCGTAGTGGAGAAAGTGTGAACGTACAAGCCTATGGCCACCATCATTGATGGATTTCTTTGGAGGTTATCTTGGAGTGTTTTAGGGTTAATGATTATCTAGCAACCTAGTAGTTTGTTAATGCGCCGTTTATTTAGAACTTCTACTTTTGTTTTCCTTATTTTCGTTTATTTTGGATGCCTTGTTTTAAGATTTAGAAATGTGTAGACTTTTATTATGTTTTAATGAGATTTTTAGGATTGCACTTTCAATGTTTCTATTGCGCACTTCTCACCCCACTAGTTGATAACATGAATATTAGGATAGTTTAATTTTTCATGTTTTGTTTTTCTTAAATATGAAACCTAAATTAGCTTTGTTTATTTTCTAGTTCCTTCCCTAGTTTTCATTTTTATTTGCTTGAGGGCAAGCAAATGTTCAAGCATGGGGGAGTTTGATGACTACTTTTTAGTCATCATTTTTGGTATAATTTAGTTTAAGAAATCCCTTATTATTATTATAATTTTATGATTTTGTATGCTTGTTTTAATGTTATTATTATTATTATTATTATCTATAGTTCCATTATATGTGTTTTTATGTTTTATGTTTAGGATATTTTCTTTATTATAATTATATGTAATATTATATCATAATGTTTTATGTTATGTTATGTTTTGTTTTTATTTTTATAAGATATTATATTATAGGTTTAGTTTTATTTAAAAACTTATATCATGTTATATAACTAATATTATATTTTGTTTTTCTTGTTTTGTAGGTGCAGCCCAAGCCATCAAGGCCCTACCCGAGCCCTCTTCTCCTTTGGTGCAGCCCAAGCCATCAAGATCATGCTACCCGAGCATTTGGTGAAGCCCAATCCATCATGGAGCAGCACCTAACAAGCTACCCGAGCCTACACCCCTCCTACCCGGCCCCCTCAATCCATTAAGGAGCAGCCCACCAATCAACTACAAGCAGCCCTTCCACTTGGAGCAGCCAACACAAGCAAACAAAGCCCATCAAGAGCAGCCTTTCCTCTCTACCCGAGCCCAAGAAAGCACCCCTCATGTGGCCGGCCACCTTTCACTCATGCATGCATTGAATCTCCCTTTCTCTTTCCTCCCATTTAATATCATTCATGCATTCAATTCCCCCTTGCAATTGGCCGGCCCCCTACTTTCATTCCCCCTCTTCCTCTCTCTCATGTTCATTTAATCCCATGCATTCCCCTTTATTTTATTTCTCTTTTTACATTTTTTTTTATTTTATTCATGCATGCATTTCTCTCCCCTCCATTTAATACCATGCATGAATTCCCCCTTGCAAGTGGCCGGCCACCCCTTGAAATTCCTCTTCTAGATGCTTCCCTCCATGCCTATAAAAGGAACCCACATCCCATGCTTTGGAGGAGTTGATTTTTGGCTTGAAGCAAGAGAGTGCTTTGTGAGAGAGTTTCTATTATTGTAATTCTCATTTCTTAGTCTTTTCTTCTAGTTGTAATTTTTAATTGTTGTCTTAAAATTTCGTTCAAGTTTGTTTTGTTTTAGCATTGTACACCTTCCTTCTTAATAATAATGCAATTGTTCTTCTCTTTTCATTTTGTTATTTCTCTTTCAATTATGCATAACTAATTCCTTATAGCATTGGATCGTGAGGATCCATGAAGTGAGATGAGAGATTATTATCTTTCTTGGTTTTATTTTTGTCATTTCATGCTCGATCCTTCTTTGATTTATTTTTGCGTCGACTCCGTATTTCCGGTATACGGTAGTAAGCCTTGTTCTCATTTCATAATAGCCGAGAGGCTCATGATTTGAAAGATCACTCAAAGAAGGAAGGAGTTGAACGCAATCCTAGAGATAGGACGACGTAAATCCTCCGGATTGAAGTCAAATCCAATAGTGCGGATCACCCCGATAATGCAACTTTAGGCTTCTTCGGTTTGTAAAGAGATTTCGATCGAAGAGTCTATAAGTTAGGAGACCTAATACTCTAGCGAGATTTTGTCTTATTTTCGGATCCGTCACGGTCGAGTATGGTTTGCAAAAATTAAAACTATCTTTTATCTCTCTCATCTAATTTCATGGTGAATCATTGATCGAATGCTAGTTTTTTTTATATAAGTTTTTCGTCCCGCAATTTGTCTTCGTTTTAATTTAAAAAAAATCTAAAAATCCGACTATTTTCCGGTAGGATAATATTTCAAGCGTGAGTAAGAGTACTTGACAGCCCCGAGTTTAAATACGACCTTGGTACTACAATTCGACAGGTACGCTTGCCTGTTCGGGTTTTGGCCCACCACGCTAAAGCGAACCTCTAGGGTAACGATTCTTTCTTGGACATGTGAAGTCCTCTTCCCTTTTGTATAGGAAACTCTTTACCGCGAGTGAGCGATGAGTGTTAGGTATTCCTTCTGGTAGATATGGTTTATCCCTGTTGTTTTGCATTTTGAGTCTGTAATCGAAGTACGGATGTAGGCATGGTGTGTGAAGCCTATCCGGACAAGTTGATCTGGATCAGTGATGTTTTCATTATGCTTGTATTGTCGGAGAAGACTCTGTGCCATCTATTTTGCGGGTTTTATACGTGGTAGATTGCAACTGGGAGCCTTGGGGACAAACTCCATGGTGCACCCAGAAAACTGGGCAGAAGTGCATTGCTGCCATCTTGGTGGCCTGGGAGCAACCTTGTGCATAACCGGGTTATGTACTATTGTATGATCGATACTTCAGGATTCGGGGAAGCTTGACTCGCGCCGATGACTTAAATTGTTGTGGCGATGTGAGCAACGGGTTGAGTGGAACCGTACCCGCTCTATGTGGTTAGGTTAAAGAGGCCTACTGATGGCATAGAGGGAGGGTCTTAGGTTTCGGCTGAAAAAGACTATTAGCTCATGATATTGTTGTCCTAGGGGCGGTGGTGGACCGAGTTCACCGAGAATGTGCCCTTAGAGCATGGGGTGTATGGCCGTGTGTGGATATTCCTGTGGTGAAGTGTGCTTAAATTTTACTTTCACTATCTTGTTTGGTTATACTAACAAAATGTAGGGAAGGAGCACCGCCTCCCCGAGTAAGGGGTGGGGTTGTTATAATTTGGTCAGCTTTATCCTACCATTGCCTTATTTTGCGACCGTGCGGTGGATTGTTCTTATGCATGAACAGGTGAACCTAGTGGCAAATAGCTGGCTGACGCCCTTATTGCTGTGCTGGCCCTCAAAGGCCAAAGCGATGTGTTTTCTTTATTATACTCATGTGTGGCCGACCTGCGTGCCGATGTATGGAAAACATGTATTGATTAAGTAAACTATTGTAAGGCCCTAAGGTCGAGAATTTTGTGTATTTTGTTGTCATTCCTACTCTGGTTGTTGTGGGCATTCATGCTATTGCATTTGGGTTTTTATAACTATTTTAAAATCTTCTGCTAGAATGCTCTTAGTTAGGATGTGTGTTCCTATTGCAGTTATTTTGGTATTAATACGTAACTCCACTAACTGTCTATGGTATATGGCATGGGGCCCCGACCGGACCTTCTATTATATTCCATGTGACGGATGGGGGTGTTATACTTCTTCTCTCTTTCCTCTTCAATGGGCTATCAACAACAATATGCCTAGGTTTGCTGTAGCAGAAACAAATGACTTTAGAAAAAGTTTGTTTGCTTGAGGTAGGAGCATACCTGACCTCCTAGAGGATCTCCTTCTGTGATGTGAAGAAGAGGAAGGTCTGCTGTTCTTCTTATATGCCTTCCACATGAATTTCTGAAACTTCCTGGAGAAGGTAGCAATGTCCTCATCAGACATATTGTTGTCTGAGGAGTTGGTCTTTGAGCTCTCAGAATCTGACTCAGTAATTCTCCTGGGTGAAGAGTTCTTCATTCTGCTCCTGGTTGGGGAGTCAGCTTTGAAGGTCACAGACTTCTCCTTGTCCTGTGACATACTGCACTTTTCTTCTTCCTTTCTTACAGCAAACTGCATCTCATATGACAGTAACTTTCCAAATAGGGTTGGAGGAGGTGTGTCAGCTAACTTGGCCATTTCTCTAATGGAACAAATATTTGTATCCCAATCCTTGTGAGGGACCTGAGAAATTTATCATTCAGCTCATAGGTGTTGAAGACCCTTCCATATGTTCTCAGTTCATTTACTATTCAAAAGAATCTCTCAAAGCACTCAGCAATGCCATCAAACTTTCCTTGTCTGAAGGCCTCATACTCCAGGTTGAGCATGGATTTTCTGTCATCCCTCACCTCCTCTGAACCCTCCATGAACACAACTAGGGTGTCCCAAATCTCCTTGGAGGTCCTGCAGTGTACCATATTTTTGAATGTTAAATCATCTATTTCACTGATAATAATGTTTTGAGCTCTCTTGTCCATAGAGGCAAATGGGAGCTCATCTTTGTTCATTTCATCATAAAATTTAGGTGTCTGGATGTTGGCATTTAGAACTGAGATCTTCAAGGGTATGAAGGGTCCTTCTTTGACTGTGATGTAGATCCTAGGGTCAACAGCTTCCATGAATAGTCTGACCCTTTCCTTCTAGAGGCCAAACCCTCCTTTTTGCACATTGGCAATTTCATGGTCCCCAGTTCCTTGTAGTTTACACCAGACCCCATTTTTGTATCTTACAGCTAACCTTGGAGGTGTACTCAGTTTGTTAAATCCTTTTTGAGTAACCTCCATCTGATACTACTTGAAAGTTATTAAGGTTAGCTAGTCACCTAGAGGGAGAGGGGGTGAATAGGTCATTTAAAATTCCCTAAGACTTTTTGTGTTATTTATAATTTGGTGATTTAGAGATTATCATAATTACCTGTAATGCAATAAATAAACAAGCAATACAGCAATCACACAAGTATTTATAGTGGTTCCCATATTAGGTACATCCACCTCCCTCCCACCTATCTAACTGATTTGTTGGACTAGGCACAAACTCCACCAATATGTTCCTCAGAGCTTACACCTCAGGCCATCAGCCTTACACATAGATTATTTTAAGAATCCTAACTCAGAACCAAAAGGGTTCCTACCTTAGAGCCTTGCATTGCTCCTGCACCTCAGTAGTCCACAAACCATCTACCTCAGCCTTAGTTCTAAGGCCTACAGCTCGGGAACAATGTGCCCAACAACTTCATGCACAAGGCCTTATTCTCAGAGTGCTACAACACTCCTATAACTCAGTACCTATCCAGGTACCTACCTCAGTGCCCTTCCAGGCACCTACAACTTAGCCTCCTCCAAGGCCTACAACTCAGTGATAGACTTCTAACCTATAGCTCAGAGACTCACCAGTCACCTACCTCAGGCACTAGGCCCTATACTAAGGCTGGGAAGACAGCCCTACCTCAGATCCACACTTGGATCCTACCTCAGAGAGAAGCACTCTCCTATCTAAGGCAATTAAGCCCTACAGCTCAGATCCACACATGGATCCTACCTCAGTACCCAAGCAAGGCACCTACCTCAGTGGCAAATTTATCACCTACCACTCAGGCACAAAGTGCCCTACACTCAGATTCAGATAGACTTAATCCTACAGGAAAGTAATCAAGAAAATTGAACAACTAACTTAGAGATAAACCTATGAATCCAACTTGCTGGGCTTAGCAGATATCAGTCTAGCCCACTTGTTGTAGAAGTGATGATTCTTTGTCTACATTTACCAGCTGATGAAGGCTTACAGTCCTTCACACGGCTCTCTCCTTTTGTTGATTGTATGAATCATCTAACTTATTCTTAAGGAAACAACCTTGCAGAAGTTTCAGCTATCTTCCTCCCTTATAGTTCTGGCTTATCTGCTGGACTTTTGTTTTCAAGCTTGTCGAAGAAGATTGAAGTCTAGCCATCTCTATTTTGCTTTGTCCATCCGTTCTGGTTCATGATTTCGTTCTCGTGTTTTGTTAACCCTAATCGTCTTTTCTTCTCTTTCTTTTATACCAGTTGATTTGAATCAACAACACAATTTGAATGTGGGTCAAGTCATGTACGGTGAGTGCCACCTCCTTCAAAAGAAAACAAATCAGTAGCTTCCGGCGCTACTGTAGCTTTCTCGCAACGGCATGAAGTACTTTGGCTGGGCTCAACGATCATCGATCTGAGTTGGACGAACTCTGTGCTGAGCTCGACAAACTTTCAGAATCTTTAACTTTAACTTGAGCGGTTCGAAAGGCGGGCTCAGGTCGATGAACTCTTAATATTCATTCTTTAACCTGAGCTTGATGATCTGTGAGTTGAGCTCGACGAACGCTGAATCTTCAACCTTCAACCTCAGCTCGACTATCTATGAGCTGAGCTCGACGATTGCTGAATCTTTAACCTTCAACTTGAGCTCGATGAAAGGAGGGCTAATTCTTCAACCTTGAAATTTTCTTGAGCTCGACGATCTGTGAGCTTAGCTCGACGAATTCCACTTTCTGGACTTAGAAGATTTCTGTTGTCTTTGTCCCAACGGTTCCTTCTCAACTATCTCAGCGGTTTCTTCTTCACAGCTGAGACACTTCTATCTCAGCGGTTCCTTATCAACTGTCTCAGTAGTTTCATTTTCCCAGCTGAGACTGTCTTTTGTCTCAGCGGTTTAGCTGAAACCAACACTTCTCTCAATGATTTGTGTAGAGCTTCTCAGTTGTCTCAGTGGTTCTGTTGAGACATTCTTCTCAGTTGACTCAGCTATCTCAATGGTTATGCCATAGTCACATTTTCTGACTTCTAGCTTCCTCTTCCTGTTCACCTGTCTATTCAAGGACAATCTGCATACAATAACTCAAGCACACATCAAATACATTATATGTGTATGTCATTGAAAGTTTTGACTTCTTTCAAATCTGGAACATTGGGGTCAATGGACCCAACAATTCAGTGAAACTTCTCTCCCAAAATACTTTTGGGCTAAGGCAGTAAACACTGCTTGTCATGTCCTAAATAGAGCATTTATCAACAAGTATCAAAATAAGACACCCTATGTGATTATGAAAGGCAGAAAATCAAATCTTGCCTATCTCAAAATCATTGGAAGAAAATGATTTGTACTCAAAAATGGGAAGTCATACTTCTCTAAGTTTGCTGCCAAATCCTATAAGGGAATTTTTTTTGGTCATAATAACCATAGCAAAGCTTATAGAGACTATAACTTCAAGAACTAAGTTGTAAAAGAGTCTGTCAATGTAGTGTTTTATGAATATTCTATGATTAACAGTGAGCTGCTTAGCTCCTATAGATCTGGAGGTATAGAATTATAGATGGACAAGCTTACCATCTATGACACTCCTTCCTCCATCTAAGAGGAAGATAATGGTGTGTTCATTACCGAAGAAGGTCAAAATACACAGGACATAAGTGAACACCAGCAAGATCCAGCAATTAAAGTTCAAGTTGCTGAAGATAGAATGCCAACAGCTGTTAGGATCTTGAGAGATCATCCAGAGATCAAATCATAGAAGATGCAAGATAAGGTGTTACAACATGGAGCATAAGCCTCAACATTGCAATGTATTCAACATTTTTGTCTCAATATGAAACAAATAAGTTTTAATATGTCAACATATATCCATTTTATATTATGGCTATGCAAGAAGAACTGAACAAGTTCAAGAGATGTAATGTCTGGAAGTTTGTTCCAAGAACACATGGATGTAACATCATTGGAATCAAAAGGATTTATAGAAACAAGCTTGATAAGAATGGTGTTATCATCAAAAATAAAGCTGGAGTGGTTATCAAAGGATACAAAAAAGAGGAAGGTATTGTCTTTTATCAAACCTTTGCACCAGTTGCTAGAATAGAAGCCATTAAACTATTCCTTACATGTGCATCACATAAAGGCTTTAAGGCTACCAAATGGATGTTAAGTCAGCTTTCCTAAATGGTAAACTAAAAGAGGAGGTCTATGTTGAGCAACCCATAGGTTTTGTTAATTCTAACTTTCATGATTATGTGTTTAAGCAAAGAAAAGCTTTGTATGGTGTTGGGTATTATATCCACAATAACTTTGATTTTAAGAAGTGTCCCTTTAACTAAGATGAATTGAGTTTGTATTTGATGTTGTTTGTTTGTTATGTGCTTGCAGGATTATATTGCTAAGTACAAACCAATGTCATTGTTGAAACCAAAAACTCGGTCTCTATGGAGTTCAACATTGGGGAAGGGTGATCGCACACTTACTTCTCTCTCGCGAGCCAATCAACTAAGGAAAAAAGAACAGGGAACTGGCCCAAGGGCTCGGTGTGGAGGACCCACCACACATGCGGAAGATCTCAGAGTGCTTCCCCTTTTTAACCAAATGCCGAGCTAAAGGTACCTCAGAGAGCACTAGAAGACCAGGGCACAAGTAAGCATGACTTCTGAGGTACCCCCTTCGGTCTATTTATAGCTTTCTGAAAATGGCCAACAAATAGCCAACCTCCGCTGTTTTGAATAACTATCTGCAGTCTGAAAGAGAAGGGATAAATCACACTAACTCTAGTGGGTGGGGGGGGGGGGGGTGAATGGAGTTTTAAAAACTTATGATTTATATTTATTGCAGGTTAAAATAAGTGATAACTATATATAGAAGGGCATAAAAAAACACAAAAATCAAAGCACAGAGAAACTAAAAAATAAAGCAACTAGATGACATAAAGATTTTATAGTGGTTCCCCGAAACTGGGGCACATCCACTCTTTTACCACCCTGGTAGGAATCCACTACAGGTTTTTGATCAGGTGCCCTGCCACCACAAGATCTATTTTCTAAGGGCGACCTTGCAACCCTTTAAGCTTTTGACCAGGTGCCCAAAAACAAAACCAGGTCTTTTGATCAGGAGACTTAATAACTAAATGATAACTTTTGAAGGGAGTTAAAAACCCTTTTATAGTGGTGAAAGAAAATAAAGATGATGTTCTTCTCTGTCAACAATCCGAGAAAAGACTAGTGGATTGTGCTGTTGTCAAATCTCCCCCTGAGATGTAGAATGGTTCAGGAGAAAGAGAGCTTTGCTCAGGGTATAGGCCTTCAGACTGCTTGAAGATCTTCAGGAAACTTTCAGACAGATGTTGATGATTTTTTCTCTTGAAAATTCCTGAATTGAGAATGTATTCCTGACTGCCTTTTTATGAGTGTTCTTATTTTTTGTATGTATTACTTCTTGCTTATTCTCTATATTGTTATCTATATTGAAGAAAAAGAGAACCTTATAAATTCCTTGCAGATTATAGCTTTTGAATTTCGAATTCAATTTCGTTGATTGACCGTAGAAAATCTGGGAGTAGAACGGCTAGAATTTGTATTAAATGAATTTCCTCAACTATCCCAGTAAATATGTCTAGTAATAACTATGTGTAAACCATAATTAATGCTACCATGGAACGGCTATATTCATAAGAATATTGAGCATTAACTACCAGAGCATTACAGACATAATATAATATAATTTGAAAAACGTCTGCCTTAGTCAAACTGAAACTGAGAGAAAATAGTCGAACTGAATCTGGGAGAATATAGTTGAACTCATCAAATTTCGTCAACATGAGATCCAATATCGTCGAACTGAAGATAACAGACAAGAGGTAGAAAATCGTCGAACAGAGCTCCAAATTCGTCAAGCTTAGATAACACTTCGTCGAGCTACGTTTCTGGTATAAGCTGACAAATCGTCGATCTCAACTAATCTTTCGTCGAGATCAACTCAAATAAGAAACTCTGAGTTCGTCGATCTCAGAATGACGATCATCGAGCTGAGTTCAGCTATCGTTGAACGCATTTTATGACTATTAGAAAATTGTTTTCTCTGGGGGTCTTCTGTCTCTTAGTCTTCTGAAGGTGAAAACGAATCACTCTAGGTTTGTTGACTTGACCTAGACCCTGATAAAGACTTATGACCCTAGACTATACAATGTGGCTCATCTGAGAGTCCTAATAGTGAACCTAGCCCAAATTAACTCAAAAAAGGTGGGGTTCAAACAATCTCCCCGTATTTTGGTGAGGTTCCTATGAACAACAATAATAGAAAAATCACAAAGCAGAAAAATAATATCTGGCAGAATTATAAAGTTTCATCAGATATAAACAAGATTTCTTTGTGACATATTTACAACAAATAAAAGTTAAGTCCAGAAACAGAAAAGGAAAATTGTCAAACTCTTTTGGATTTATCTTGAGAAGTCCATGTTCAAGGTTTGGTGATGATGATTTCCCTGTTGGGATCAATAGCTTACTGCTTTGACATCTTCATATATTCAGCTCCAAGAATTTTCACTGATATTTTTCCAGCTCTTTCTTCCTGCAAGAAGACATTATAGTATATTTAGAAATATCTTGTCCTTCTTCTTTAGCTTTCCTTATTTGAGAGAGTCCTATGATTTCTTTGAACCTGGCCATCATAGAATTACGATCCATCTCTGGATCACACACTGGAAATAAAGGCCTTTCAGGACTGGATTTATGAATATCTTTAACTTTTTGCTGGCTACTTAGACTGTCAGATTGCTGTCGTTGCTGTTGTTTTTTGCTAGACTAAGTGTGAGATCTAGAGGTTCTATCTCTACTTCTTTTAGTTGATCTGGATTGTTAGGAGTGAGAAGTAGATCTTTGACCTTGAGAAACATTTCCTGAGGATCCAGCTGCATAAGGAGGAATAGGAGGAGGAGGACCTCTCCGGAATTTAGGTGGAGGAGAGTATCTCCTACTCTTCTTCCTTGCTTTCATTTCACTCTTAGAATATCTCATCTAGTTGGGGATTCCGAAGTGAAAGTTATGTTATGTAGAATGTAATAAGGAGTATCAACAGATGGATTTGGCTTTGGAGCAGACTTTGGAGGAGCCTTCTTCTTTGCTTTTCTCTTCTTGGAATTGGTGTCCTCAGAGTCATCAAAATCTTCAACATCATCATCATAATATGTATTTGCAGGATTATCATAGAGAGCATGAATTTTCCTAAGTATATCTTCAGAAAGAATTAGATGAGACTGAGGCTGAACTTGAATTTCTATCTCTACAAATTTTGTGACAACCTGAGTCTGAACATGATCACTTTCCTCTTCTATGTCTTGAAACTTGATCTCATTAAGATCTGGCATGGGAGACTCAGCCTAGCCAAAGGTTTGAGGAGAAAAAGCATTTGGATCTGAATCAGGTATTGGCTCTAAAACAACATCAGAAACTGAAAAACTTTTCCTAAGTTGTTACAAAACTTCAGGACTGATAGAAGTTGAGTAACATACTATAGCTTTAAAAAAAATTGGAACTTAATCAACAAAAGCCGGAAGATTGTTGTTGTGAATTGAATCAAAAGAAAGTAATAAAGAAACTATATCAACTGTGAGATTTATAATAAAATCACCAACAATGTTTATTTCTGTATCTACTAAATGATCTTCAAAACAAATCATCTCTATATCTTCATCATGAATCTCAATGATCTCTACTGGAATATCTATTTCTGGAATTGCTGCTGCTGGAGGAGCTGCTGCTGCTGCTGGAGCTTCTTCCAAGAACATCTCCACCTGCCTGGTTTCAAAAAGTCCTGAACACAGGCCCCCAGAAGAAGGGACAGAGAAGGAGGCAGTAAACTGAGTAGAGAGAAGGGAGATTGAAGCAGCAAGAGGGGAAACAACCTCATCTATTAGCTTATTAAGAGAGGGAGTGATGAATTGAAGAAGGTCTTTAATAATGTCAGAGAAATCGAGATAGAGGGGTTCATGAGAAGATGGGGTATAGGTGGATTAGCGACCATAATTGGAACATACAGAGAATCCTTGAGGGAAGTATGTTTGTTAGAATTCTTGAAATGTGGATGGAATGCTGGATGGGGGGATGGCATCAAGTAATTGATCGTGAATAGGTGAATGTTTTGGAGATGGTTGAGGAGATGGAGATGACAACATAATTAAATTTGGTTGGGTTGAGGTGGATATAATGTCATCAAGGTCAGATTGAATTGGAGATTGAGGAGGAGGAGATGGTGGTGTATCCTCAGAAATATGAATTGGAGATTGAGGTTGTGATTGAGAGACTGGAGGAGTGGAGGTAGATTATTGTTGAAGTGGAGTTGATGAAGGAAATATTGAATAAGTTATAGAAGGAGGATGAACAGGAGAGAGAGAGGAGCAGGGGCTTCTTCATGAGTTGGGGGAGTGGCTAAATCAGCCTTGGTGTTCTCAGAAGCTAACCTAGAAGAGGAGGCCCTAGAGGGCTTGGTGATTACCCTCTCCAATCTGCCAAAGAGGGCAGAAGTAAGCCTCTTTGAGGCATTAATAAAAATGGTCTGGGAGACCAACAACACTAGAACCTTGGCTTGCAGAAAGATTCCCAGAATCCTTCCAAAACACACATTCTTCTTACTGATTTTCCTTTTTATCAAATCAAACAAAATTACTCCCCAGTTTAATGATTTATTATTAACCAATGCACATATCATATGGAACTGGTGCCTGGTAATATGATCATGTGCATAATGTTTTCCTAACAATACTTTGCCAACTACATCAGCTAAAAATCTATATTCTATAGATAAATTTTTCTTGAGGAGGTGGTTAGGGTTTCCTGCAGAATGACCTAACCTTTGTAGCATCTCATCAAATTAACTACTAAATAAGTCTATTTCATCTTCTCCGTTAACAAAAACAAAAACTTTTGTTAAAATTTCTGGAGAAAGAGGAATCTGGTTACTAGAAATTGAACCGATAAGAACCGGAGTATCTTTAATCTTTGTCGTAATAACCCATTCCTTAATCTCTGTTACTGGTAGATTAAACCTGGTTGTCATGAGAAATTGTAGATTTGAACCTTCAAATAGTTTTAGAATGTCTTGGAATATCTGATCAAAATGAGAGAATGATTCCAAGTCGATATCAAATCCAACATCGAACTTCATGGTTGCGAGAAGTGCTGGAGAAATCATCATTGCTCTGCAAAAACAATAAAAGATCAAATTCAAGAGAACTGGAAAGCACGGGATGGAGTTCGATGAAAACCCTATTATCAGTTTTAAGATGATGAAACGGCGAACTCCGTCCAACGCAAAATAACAACTTTGAACTCAGGTCGATGAAAAAAATTCCATGAGGAAATAATAGCGTCGATCTCAGTTTGAAGAGGGGGAAAATAGTTCGTCATTCTCAGGTCGACAAAATATTATCTAAAGCAAGGTCGTCGATCTCCGTTCGATGATAATGACTTCACAAAAAGATTTCGTCGATCTCAGGTCGACGAAAATTCTCAAGAAGAGTTCACAGATCGTCGATCTCCATTCGACGAAAAGTGATCAATTCTTCGACCTTAGACAGAAATCAAATTAAACTTCTCCATTTATCATACCTAGCTGATTCAAGAAGAACTGATGTTTCTTTTCATCCAAAGGTGTGGTGAATATGTCTGCTCTTTGTAAATCAGTAGAGATAAAGATAAGATTAATTTTCTTTTTGTCCACACAATCTCTAATGAAATGATGTCTAATTTCTATATGCTTGGTCCTACTATGATACACTGAATTTTGTGCAATGTAAATTGCACTGGTCCTATCACAAAATATAGTTGAATTATTTAGATTGAGACCATAATCCAAGAGTTGATTTTGAATCCACAAAATTTGTGAACAATAACTTCCAGCTGCTATATATTCAGCTTCAGTAGTTGAAGTTGACACAGATGTCTGTTTCTTGCAAAACCAAGACACAAGCCTATCATCAAGGAACTGGCTTGTTATTGATGTGCTTTTCATGTCAAATCTACATCTAGCAAAGTTAGTATTTGAGAATCCAGTTAATTCAAATCTTAACTCAGTTGGATACTAGAGTCCTAGATTTGGGCAACCATTTATATATCTCAAAATTCTTTTTAGGAAAATAAGGTGAGATTATCTAGGGTTCACTAGGAACCTAGCACAAAGACATTTAGAAAACAATATATCTGGCCTACTAGCTGTGAGATATAACAAGAACCCAATAATATCCCTATATGTTTTCTAATAAACTGGCTTGCCCTGTTTATCAGAATCAATCACAACATTAAAAGACAGAGGTGTTTTCATAGCTGAGGCATCAGACATCCCAAATCTCTTAACTAGCCCCTTAGAATATTTAGATTGGGAGATGAAAATGCCATCAGGGGAGTGCGTCACTTGAAGACCAAGGAATTATGAAAGCTCACCCATGCTACTCATTTCAAAGATGGAATGCATCAGGTCTGAAAACCTTTTGCATAGTTTGGAATCAGTAGAGCCAAAAATATTGTCATTTACATATATTTGTACTAATAATATTTTATCTTTATGATGCCTAAAAAATAAAGTCCTATCTATAATGCCCCTAGAGAACTTATGCTATAAAAGAAAGCTAGCTAAGGTATTATACCAAGCTCTTGAAGCTTGCTTTAAACCATAAAGAGCTTTATGCAATTTCAAAGCAAAAGTGTGATGAGTTGGAGAGATAAAACCTGGTGGTTGCTCCATATATACTTCCTCTTTTAGTTCACAATCTAGAAAGGCACTCTTGACATCCATTTGATAGTCTTTGAACTTCTTGTATGCTGCATAGGTAAGAAATATCTAGATAGCTTCTAGCATTGCAATAGGGGAAAATGTCTGATCATAATCAATTCCTTCCTCCTGAGAATAGCCTCGATCTAACAATCTTGCTTTGTTCCTTACTATAGCTCCTTGTGCATCCAATTTGTTCTTGAAAACCCATTTAGTTCCAATGACTGGGTAGTCTTTTGGTCTTGGAACTAAATCCCAAACTCGCCATCTCTCAAATTGATTGAGCTCCTCTTGCATTGCAATAATCCAGTGGGGATCTTGCTCTGTATCTTTTATTGATTGAGGTTCAATCTGAGATATAAATCAAGAATGCATCAAATCTTGGTTGAGTTGATGCCTTATTTGCAACCAACTTATATGTCTCCAATCACTTGAGATATGGGATGATCTCTAAGTGTGACAAGATCAGTAGGAGGAGTTGGTTCATCAACAGCTTGGCGAATTAATTGCTCTTGTGGAATTATGTTGGTTGTTGTTGTTTCAACTGTTGGAATTATTTCCTATTCACTCACTTCATCAACCTATGGAGAGGGATGCAATGTAACCTCTTGGGCGAGGTTTAGGTCATCCAATATCTCACACAGAAGGGGTACCTGCAAAATATCTCTGGTAGAAGAATCCTTCTCCTTATAACACATATTAGCCTCATCAAAAGTTTTGTGTACATATTCTTCCATTTTTAAAGTTGATTTATTAAATGCCATATAGGCCTTGTGACTTGGGAATGTCCACAAAAAATTCCCACTACAGCTTTGGCTTAAAACTTTCTAAGATGATTCTTGTTATTTTTGTGAATGTAACATTTACAACCAAAAACTATAAAATAATATATTTTAGGTTGCTTCCCTTTGAGAAATTCATAGGGAGTCTTGCCCTTAAGTTTATGTATTAAAATTCTATTTAGAACATAATTTGTTATGCTTACAGCCTCTGTCCAAAAGGATAGGGGCAAGTAAGCATCTGCAAGCAATGTCCCTGAATATTCAATAAGGGTTCTATTTTTTCCTTTCTATTACCCCATTTTGTTGAAGAGTTTTAGGAGCAGAGAAGCAATGCCCCATACCTTCCTTATCACAGAATTCTTGCATAGGAAGAGATTCAAACTCAGTGCTATGATAACTTTTGATCAATGTAACTTGAGTAGAGTACTCATTCTTTATGCTCCTAAGAAAATCTATAAGAACTTTAAAGTTATCTGGCTTGTTTCTCAGAAAAAACACCCAAGTGAATCTAAAGAAGTCATCAACAATAACTAAAGTATAAGATTTACCTCCCAGACTTTGTATAGCATGGGTCCAAAAAGATCCATATGTAGCAAATACAAGATTCTTGGTGAATCACTCTTATTAATTGATTTAAAACTATTTTTAGTTTGCTTGCCTAATTGACAAGCCCTACATAGACTTTCCTTCTTGTAGTGTCCAGAAAGCAATCCTCTAACAAGGTTGTCCCTAGATAGTTTAGCAATATTTTTTAAGTTTATATGTCCTAGTCTTTTATGGCATAAGTCATTTGTATTACTAATCTGATTAAATAAGCAAATCTCTGAACTAGCTGACTTAAAATTTACTACATATATGTTTCCTTCCCTAAGTCTAGTTAAAACAACTTTGTTAATGTCAGAAGTAATAATACAATAAGATTTACTAAATGATACCTAATAACCTTCATCATATAATTGGCTTATGGATATCATGTTATGCTTGAGACCACTCACATAGGCTACCTTCTTGAAAGTAACAGCTCCAACTTTAACATTTATATAACCTTTTGTTTGGCCACAGTTGGAGTCACAAAATATCACCTTTGGTCCAAGCTTTGATTTGAAATATGTTAGATTTCCCTTGCTGCCTGTCATTTGCTTTGAGCATCAACTATCTAAGTACCACTGTGTCCGTGTGGTAGGATAGTCCATCACCTGCAAGAAAATAAATTAGATGCTCTTAACCTAGGTAACCTTGGGTCCTTGATTCTTCTCAAAATTATAATTAGAAATGTAAGAATAATCAGGTTGGTCTTTATATCCTAAGGGGAGAAATCTTTTAGGTGGTATTATCCATTGAGTAATAGGGTTTACAAATTTTGGAATCTGATATTTAGTTTGATGGAAATTAAATTTCTGTTTTAAAATTTTGAGGTCGACAAATTTAGTTGAGTTCGTCGAGCTGAGGTCGATAAAAAGTATTTATATCGTCGATCTCGGTTCACAAAATGATAATGCTCATGTTCTGGGTTCCACGATCGTCGATCACTATTCGATGAAACATGTTGATTTCGTCGAGCACCATATCTTGAGTTATCATACCCAAATTCTGGGTTTAGAGTTTATCGATCACCGTTCGATGCAAAATACTGATTTCATCGATCTGAGTTCGACGAGTTTTGTTGAACATTATTTTTGTAAGATTTTTTATGTTTCTTTGATTTGTTCTTAGGTAAGATTTCTGTATTTTTATCTGTAAATTGTAAAACTTTTTTTCCTTTTTCTTTAGTAGAGATGAATTTTATTGGGGTTAATAAAATATTTTTCTGAAGAATAGGTGGCTGACTAGATGAAGCTCCTAAGCCTAATTTACCATTTAGCCTAGCATTTACTCTGCTGAATATATCCATTAATTTTATACTTCTCCCATTTAGGGATTCTACAAATTGTTTTGCTTCATTTAGTTTAGTTTTTAAAGAAATAACTTGTTATGAAGTTGATTCTAATTCAGCTTTTAGTTTGATGTTTTCTGAAAACAAATTATCATATTCTTTTTGTTTTTCTCTGAGAAGTTTGATTTCCTTCTCAGATTGAATTAGATCATTATACAAAAGTTTGAATTCAATTTTAAAATGTTCTGAAGTATAAATAAAAAGAAGCTATTATATGATCCTTTTCTGATTCTGATTCTGATGCTGATTCTTCAGCTGTTGAGAGGCTGCATGAAGCATAAATTTCCATTAGGCAGATTTCTCTTAATTTTTCCTCTTCTTCATCCTCACTGGAACTTGATGAAGTCTCTTCTTCTGACTCACTCCAAGTCTCAACTACAAAGCCTTTTTCCTTCTTCATCTTGTATTTGTTGGAGGGGGGCTTGCTGGAGTGTTTCTTGTATTCTTTTTCTTTTCTCTTATCCTTCTTCTGAGCCTCTAGACATTCAGGAAGAATGTGTTCAAGCTTCCTGCATCCATAATAGACAATTTCCTTGGTAGGAGTCTTGACATACCTTAGTTTATCCTCCTTTCTTGTTGATCTTCTTTTGAAGACCTTCTTTGCCATTTTATATAATCTTTTAGCTAATAGGCTAATTAGCTCTTCATTGGTTGGTAGAGTGTCAGGTTCTTCAGATGCCTTAAAGGCAATGCTTTGCTCCTTATTCCCTGAGGTAGAAGACTCTTGTTCAGCATCTTCCTTGGTCTAGATCAGCTGCGGATAGGACTTGAGCTTGCCTAACAAAGTCTCAGTAGAAATCTCATTTATGCTTCTTGCCTCCTTGATTGGCCACATCCTAGAACCCCTTGTGTTGGGGAAGCACATAAGGATTTTATCATTAATCGCTATTAATGAGATATTCTTATCCAAGTTCTTCAGCTCACTAACAATTAGGCTGAGTCTGTTGTACATATCTGCAACTGATTACTTTTTGAAATTTTCATACTTTGAGATGAGAAGAGATCTTCTATCATTCCTCTCATCAGTAGATCCTGCTACCATTTGGTTGAGGGAATCCCAAATTGCCTTTGTTGATGTGCATTCAGCTACCTTTTGAAATATATAATCAAACATGGTTTGAGCTAAGATGTTCATAGCTTTAGCATCTGCAGCCTTTGCTTTCTTCTGTGCGTCAATCCACTCAGGTGGTTGAACTATACTGGTGCTTGTACTGGTTGTTGCAAAAGGTGTAGGGGGACCTGTCAAAATAGAATTGTAGATGTCTTCATCAATGGAATTCATATACAACCTAATCCTTGTCTTTCAAAGTGCAAACTTATAAAGGCTGCACACTAAAGGTATGGTGCTTGAATATTCTTTATTCTATGACATGATGTAAAAAGACAATAGAGAGAATGGGATCTACCAAAGATCTTTTAGTTCAGGTGTTAGCCTGTGAAACCAAACAACTTTCCTCTGATACCAATTGAAAGAGAAGGGATAGATCACAGTAACTCTAGAGGGGGGGTGAATAGAGTTTTAAAAACTTTTGATTATTTTTTATTGCAGATTAAAATAAGTGATAACTATATATAGAAGGGCAGAAAACAAAACACAAAAATCACAGCACGGAGAAAATAAAAAATAGAGCAACCAGATGACACAAAGATTTTATAGTGGTTAGCCTAAACTTGGGTACATCCACTCTTTTACAACCCTGGTAGGATACACTACAGCTGTGGAAGTGCGTACGACATAACTTAAAATGAAATACTAATGTTCTAAATACATGTGGAGAAAATCCATATGCTACATGACTTGACCCAAAAGCGGAGAATAATGGGGTTTAGTCAGGTGGCATTGGAGCCCTGTAATCAGAGATAATTTTTATGGGCTCCGACACCTCAGTCTTAATTTCAATTTTAATATTTTCATGCTTGGCATGAAGATATGCCAAGGTGAACCTTTCATCAAAAACAATTGAATTGGATGCTCCCGAATGTGAAAAGATGTGCGAGCGAAACAACTCAAGGGATCCAACTATAGTCACTAATGTGGGGAAATTAGGGTCATTAAATGGCAGTGGATAAATGTGTGCGACCGGGTGTGGTATAGAAGTATATCTAAGGGACACCACATCTAGTGGCACAATTGCCAAGGAAATAAAGTCAATCGTAATAGGGGACGGAACCTTAGACGGACACGTAGAAAAATGAGCTGTCAAAAGTAACGTGTAGTCATATTTATGAGGTGCGGTGAATAGTCCAAAAACTAGTGCGCTAAACATAGTAATATCTACACGCTGAGTCAACGTCAATGTAGGAACTAATAAAGTGGGCATGACACAACAACTCAGACTAGGAATACGGGTTCCATGTCCTAAAAAGTCAACGAATGTGGGCAAATAAACAGGGGGAAAGGTCGATAAAATCAAACCCGAGATAAAATCCAAATCGGTAAAAATTTCACCCAACGATGACGACATCAAAGAACTCTCATCCGGGTGTACAACCAATGAATCCTCCAAAAATACCCTTCCCTCAGATGGTAAATCATCCACAATAATAATAGGGACATCCTCATATTTAGACTCCTCAGATAACTCAGTTACAATCTCAGTGGGTGTAATCGTAGGCTCTAACATGATTGAGATCGTATCCTGGAGAGGGCACTCAATACTAGGGTGAATAGACAAAAAGCTAGTAGGGCAAGTAATAGGAAGTGGAATACTCTCACAGATTAGAATGTAATCATCCCATACATTGTCTTCTAAATCACTAGGGATTCCCTCTCTGTCAGAATCTTCAGACTCGTCAGACACTATCGTATGTGAACGTATACTCTCACCTAGCTGGTCAAATTCCAAATCCAGAGATACTATATCCACATCAGAATCCTCAGAGGTATCAGTCACAATCTCAAGGGGATTAGACGTTGAGGCTAAAGGTGAAAAAGCTCTAGTAGTAACATCTTTCAAGTACAAGACACGTGATCTATTAGGAATGGTTTCCCTAAAGGTGTTAGTAGGTACACTATGGGCAGGCCGACCTTTGGGGAAAAATCATCTAGCGTTAGGTATATAATCATTCCTATAATCAGGTATGGGACTAGCGACATAACGATTCTCACTCACATGCTTGGTGTTAGTAGTGCGGAGACAGGTGAGATCAAATTGATTCGAGAGTAGGCTACGCATTGCCAGCCAAGCATGTTTATATCTTCCAACATGACGGTCTTTCTTTAGCCAAAACACGCGGGCTTGACCTACTAATCGATCTCAAGCAATGTTAACCTTCTGGTGGTCATATCATAAGTGTCAATTAAAATAATTTTCTAATCCCTTAAGCCAGTCTATTAAAATTTGGGGACACCCTAAACCGTCATAAGTAGGTGCCTCAATTCTAGTTGGAGGATAAGCGTGGGGATGGTTGGTATTACTATGGTATGAAGGCAAGGCTGGGGTTTGTTTAGCCATGGGATTAACATACCAATAATCTAAACCGGAAGCATAAACATCATAGGCCATAATAATGAGAACCAGAGAGAAAAACTCACACGGAATTGGTGCACATGCAATGAATAATGAACCTAACCCTATATAAAATGCAACAGATGGATTTGTTCCCGCTTAATAACCAAGGCAATAAAATATTTTTTTTGTTTTCCTTACTGAAAATAAAAAAGAGATTTTTTAAAAAAAAATGAATTTTTTTGCTAAAAAAATAAAAATATTGGCCGCTATTTACATACCAAAATTAAAATTTTATAATGATTTAATAAAAATAAAATATTTTTTGGATTTTTTACTAATAAAATGATGGAGAATTTCCAGAATTTTAATTTTTTGAATTTTGAGAAAAAATGAGAACTTTAGGTTGCTATTGGCAGACCAAAACTAGAAATTTTGTTTTACTATTTTGACATTGAAACATGCAAGTGCATGACAGCGAAATAATAAAAGGGGGAGGGTGCCAATTAGGAAATTGACGTGAACCTCTCTCTGATACCAAATTGATGCAGGCCGAGGGTTTCGACGGATTAAACTACGCGTTCTTAGGTTTAATAATTTAATTAGATTCATAGCGAGTAATATTTTCTCTAAATTAAAATTGATGCTAACGATGATTCCTATAATATAGAAACGCACAACGCAAAGGGATGCTACCCCTTTAATAGATTTAACAAATGTCTATATACCAATGTTCTCTCAAGCGAAAAAGATCCACCTGATCCGGACTATTAAGAATTTCAAATAAAGTTATTCGCTAGAAAATCAAAACCCAACAAGAGATATTCCAGACTAATATAGCGATTTAAAAATGAAGTCCAAACAGTCCCAAAAAAATTAATTAATATAAGGGATTACAAAATTACTTGAACTCAAGGGAAAATTAAGGGTGATGACCCAATTTTTTCTGGTGTTCATGAAATCTACCCGCTCCAAATTATATGAGAATATTTGGAATAACAATGCTTAAAAATCAGATTTTAATTACGCATAAAATTCAATACAAATCAGGACCTATTACTTTCCTTCTAATTCCACCAAAACCTCACAAAATAATTTAGAAGAATTCACACAAGAGGTGTAGGAACTGTTACCCAATCCCAACAAAGTCCGTCCACAATATTGAGTGGAGGAAAACGCTCACGATGGTGGATGATTTCTATTCTCCACGTGAACCCATGGATCCGCACCGGTTGATGAAGACGCAAGCCATTCTTCCTTTTCCAAGAAACCTAGGAGAGGAAGTAACCATGAAGAAACCAATATATATATGGGGAGGAGAGAGAAAAGGTGGTAGGGAATATTTTTCTCAAGTGATAGAGGGTGGCAGCTACGGCAAACCCTTGGTAGGCCGAAATTTCAAGAGGGGTGTAAGAGGGCTCGGGTTTGAGGTAAGGTGAAGGTGGTGGCCGGTTTATTATGTGCAGTGGGTGGAGGCTCGGGTTGGTGGAAGAGTTCGTGGCTCGGGTTTGGTGATGGAGTTGGTGGCCAGGTTTGGTAGTGGAGTTTGGGTGGCCGAGAGAGGGAAGAGGAGGAGGAGAGGTAACCGAGAAAAGAGAGGGAGAGAGGGAGGTGGCCAGCGGCCAAGGAGGAGGGAGACAAAGAGAGGGCCAAATTTTTAGAGGAGGAGAGTAGAGGAGGAAGGAAATCTTTATCAAGATTAGGTTTTTTCTTATTTCATCAATTCTACCAAAATCCTTCATAGAATGGTTGTTTATAGTGTATACCACTCAATCAATCCTTCATTCAAAATTCAAAATTCAAAAAGAAACTATGATGGTTATAGGCACCCATCATAATATATGAAATGAAAATACAATAATACAATGCTTGGAAATTATAATTCTTAAAGTAAAATTTCATTGAATAGAAATGGCTAGAAATAATAATTGATAAAATACTATTATATAAAATATATAATTATAATTATTTATTTTATAATTATATATTTTATTTAATGGCGGACGTTGAACAAAACATGTAGCGGCGGCAGTGTTGGCGACGTGGTAGAATCTCATCCTCGAGCTTGCGGCAACGACCGTCCCAATCCACGAACTCGCTATGATGGGGATCGACGACTATATCAGCATCGTGGTCATCACTACGTGCTTGTGCCACCGAGCTGGAGGCTCGTGGCGCCGAGCTGGAGGCAGACAACACAAGGATGAAGGAGGAGAATAAGGGGCTTCATGGCAAGGTCATCCGCCAAGCGGAGGCCCTCCTCCCTCCAGGCGGAAGCAAGCCCTCCTTCCCATTCAAGTGGACGAGAGTCTTCGGCAAGACTGAGGTTGCTGAGCAGCTGCGGGTCAACTCTATTGAATCCTCTGAATGCACCCCTCAAATTATGAAGGACTTGGGGGTGCTGGTGGAGGGCTGCGAGGAGATCACGGCCCGGGACCTCATGCCGAGCCTGTTCCCGTCCAGTCCGCCTAACGATAAGGAGGATAGCTTTGACTTTCTTTTTGGTAAGCATTACAAGGATGATCCTCTATCTGGAGGAGAAGCCAAGGACCGCAAGTCTGGAGGGGGAGGCGAGAGCTGACTCGCACACTCCTCTTTCTCTTTCTCTCTCTTCTGTAATTCTCTCCCCCCCCCCCCGTTGTAACCTCGCTAAGGCGAGCTTACTATTTGTAATAACATTTTAAATAATGGAAAATAATTTTAACATGGGTTCTACTATCATTTTTCATTTTTTATCTTCTTTTTCCTGAACTTACTTACTGCGATGTACTCGCCCTCGAGCTCTCCTCCTTAGGCGACCTCGCTAGGATAGGACTTGCTGTTAGAATGCATGAGTTAGGATTCGTAACCATGAGTAGAACTTGGGAGCTCGCCAGTTCTAGCCAGCCCGGAAGTGGACTACTCGCAGCACTAGGCTCGCCACTACACTGACCACCTGCGAGCTGCATTCTTTCTTGCCAATGTTAAACTGAAATTGTTAAAAATTCACAAGTAAAATTTTTAGGGGGTGGAATGCACCGTCGAGGCCCACCTCATTTTGCCTTCCTCAGTAGATGTTGAGTAATCTGCTCACCTTCTCTCTTACCCTGCCTTGCTTTGATGACATAATTCCATGATGATAGGTCCTGGCTACTTGCCGAGCTCAGCCCGCGTGTCCTAACTCGCTTAAGATAATTCTCCTCCCCTTTCTAGAAAAAAGACAAAACTTCCTAAGTAACATCTGCCGAGGGTAGGATGTAGTTGTCGAGATTGGACTCAGCTCGCCCCGTTTAACTGACCAGCTCGCATACTGTTTTTTTTTCTGGGGTCTACTTCTTGGTTCTTCCACTGGCCCAATCAGCTAAGTGAAAGTCTGACGGCGGGTGTTGAACATCCTTCGATCTCAGCACTCTAGGGTCATAATGACGTCACTCGAGGCTTGGGCCCTGCCAGCTAGGTGATAGCCAGATAACGGGAGCATCTCGGGACCTAACCCCAAAGCGAGAATACTTTCCTTTACCCAACCCCCGGGCGCTACAACCGGCCCAATCAGCTAAGTGAAAGTTTGATGGCACATGTTGAACATCCTCCGCGCACATCCCTCAAGGGTCATAATGACGTCACTTGAGTCCCGAGCCCTGCCAGCTAGGTGAGAGCCTGATAGCGGGAGCGTCTCAGGACCAAACCCTAGAGTGAGAATACTTTCTTTTACCCAACCCCCAAGTGCTTCAACGAGTCTAATCAGCTAAGTAAAAGCCTGACAGTGGTTGCTGAACAATCTCCCGGCTCAGACCTCCAGGGTCATTATGACGTCACTCGAGGCCTGGGCCCTGCCAACTAGGAGAGAGCCTGACAGCGGGAGCGTCTCGGGACCTAACCCCAAAGCGTGAATACTTTCCTTTTCCCAACCCCCGAGTGCTACCACCGGCCCAATTAGCTAAGTGAAAACCTGATGGCGGGTGTTGAACATCCATTGGGCTCAGCCCTACAGGGTCATAATGACGTCACTCGAGGCTCGGGCCCTGCCAGCTAGGTGGAAGCCTGACAGCGTGAGCGTATCGGGACCTAACCCTAGAGCGAGAATACTTTCCATCACTCCCCAACCCTACCAGCTAGGTGGAAGCCTGGCAGCGGGGGCATCTCAGGACTTAGCTATACAAATAACAAACTTGATTAGCAAAATAGTTCGAGCATCAAAAGTTTTCATATTTATTAGAGATGCGTACGTCCATATTCTCACGGATAGAAACACTTCAAGTCATCACCACTCAAGCTGTGACTTAGGGTCTCGCCCTCCACTTTTTAGAGACGGTACCCCCCTGACCTTAGAGCATCCTATACAATATAAGGACTTTACCAGCTGGGGTTGAGCTTCCACACTACCGCCGACCTTCCTGATGAATCTACCTTCTTCAGGACCAAGTCAACTTCCGTGAACTATTTGACCGTGACGTGCTTGTCTTAGTACTTAGCCATTCACCGCTTGACCACTTCTTGCCGGATGGCGGATAGGTCATACAGCTCCTCTATCATGTCTAGGGAGAGTCGCAGCTCCTCCTCATTCTCGGCTCTCCATTCCTCCCTGCCTTCCCGGGCATCTGCCACCCGAGGTGTCTTGACTTCAAATTCTATGGGAAGTACTACCTCGCATCCATGCAAGAGCTTGAAGGGGGTCTCCCTCATGGATGTTTTGGGAGTGGTTCTGAGAGCCCAAAGAACTGAAAGAAGATTCTCCACCCAGCTACCCTTTAAATTCTCCACCTTATTTTTCAAAAGGTTCACAATGATCTTGTTTACCGTCTCAACCTGCCCGTTGCTCCTGAGGTCACCTTGGTCAGCACCTTCACTTCTAACCACTTAGAAACATAGTCGATCATCACTAAAAGGAACCTCCTCTACCAGTTGGCCTGGGGTAAGTGTCCTACCAAATCCATTCCCTAGATGGAAATGGGCCAGGGGTCTGTGATGCTTCTGAGGCGTTAGGCGGGTTATAGTTGGAGGGGGGCAAATAACTGTCACTTGTTGCACTTCTTCGTGAATTCTGCAGCATCACGGCCCAAGGTAGGCCAGAAGTACCCTTGCTCTACAATCCTTCCTACCAGGGTCTAACTCCCGGAGGGACTGCCACACTCGCTGGAGTGGACCTCTTTCGAGATTCTCTGGACCTCCTTTTCGGCCACACAACGAGCCAACATCCCTGAGAGAGTCTTCCGATAGAACTGCCTGTCATAGATGAGATAGTATGCTGACTTGTACTTGAACTTCTTTTTGTCCATCCCCTCCAAATACTCTCCTTTGGAAAAGAACGTCGTGAAAGGGTCCATCCATGAGGGGTGTTGATCCACCTCCATCAACTCCCCCTCTTCGATGGATGGGAGGAATAGGTCCATGAGGGTCCCCCCCCACCCAGGTCAGGCTTTGGAAGCTGATCGACCTATTCATTTTCCTCCCTGGGTATGTGTCGGATGGAGAAGGTCTGGAACATGTGGATGACCCCCTTCACCTTTGCTAAGTATAAATGAAGGGTAGGCTCCCTTGCCACAAACTCCTCATTGATCGGGGAAGCTACTACTATGGAGTCATTGAAGACCTCCACATCAAGCACTCCCATTTCCCTGGCCAGACGCTGTCCTATAATCACCGCCTCGTACCTAGCCTGATTGTTAGTAATAGGAAAATGGACAACTATTTTTTGCTTTATCTTAATTCCTTGGGGGCTTTCCAAGATCACCACTACCACCAAGGAATGCTTACCTGAGGCACCATCCAACTAAACTTCAAAGGAACTGGTCGGGTGAGTTTCGCCTCTGTCTCCTCGACCACAAAATTAGCAAGGAAGTCGGCCATTGCCTGGGCCTTGATCGAGAGGTGCGGGACGAAAGAGATATCGAACTTACTCAGCTCCACCAACAACTTAGCCAATCTGCCTGAATGATCCACCCACTCAAAGATGTTGCGGAGGGGATGGTTAGTCACCACTCGGATGGAGTGTGCCTGGAAGTAGGGCTGAAGCCTCCTGGCTGAGATGACCAGAGCGAAGGCCAGCTTTTCCAAGGATGGAAATCGGAGCTCCGCCTCCTCTAGACTCGACTCACATAATAGACATGCAACTGCTTCTTCTCCTCTTTACGAACCAGGATGGAGCTCAGGGCCTTGGCTCCCACTCCAAGGTAAAGGGACAGGTCTTCCCCATCCTTTGGACCATGGAGGATCGGAGCCTAAGTCAACTGCATCTTCTTGGCTTGGAAGGCCTCCTCGCACTTCTTGGTCAACTCAAACTTATCCCCCCCCCCTCAATGTATTAAAGAAGGGGAGAAATTTTCCCCAGCCCGAGAAAGGAACCTGATCAACCCTGCTAGCTTGCCCATCTATCGTTGCACCTCCTTTGCATTCCGAGGTGATCTCAACTCCATGATTGCTTTAACCTTGTCAGGATTTGGTTCCACCCCTGCGTGAGTGAGGATATGGACCAAGAACTTCCACCTGCTAACACCAAAAATGCACTTCAAGGGGTTCAGCCTCATCTTGTACTCGCGCAAGGCGGTGAAGGTTTCCTCCAGGTCCTGGAGGTGAGAGTACATGTCTCGACTCTTGACCACAAGATCATCTACATACACCTCCAGGTACCTTCCCTTTTGTTCTCGGAAGACCCTGTACATTATCTTTTGGTACGTCTCCCTTGCATTCTTTAGAGCAATGGGCATCATTTTGTAGAAGTAGCATCCATCCCCCGTGATGAAGGAGACATCTTTTATGTCGGGAGGGTGCATCCTGATTTGGTGGTAACCTGAAAACGCATTGAAAAAACTCATTATAGGAAAACCGACGGATACGCCACCGGCCGTCTTCTTTTTTAACCATCACTGTATTCGAGACCCATTCGAGGTTTTGAATTTCCGATACAAAGCCGGCCTTGAGGAATTTTGCCACCACCTCCCTTATGGGCTAGGCCAGCTTGTCCGCAACGTACCTCTTCCTCTGCTGGATGGGGCAGGCTTCTGGATCCAAATTGATGTGGTGGCAGGCAACATCCACATTGATCCATGGCATCTCTGTTGTGCTCTACGCAAAGATGTCCACATTTTTTGGATGCACTCCAGCATCCAGCACTGGTCCTCCGGGGTCAGCCCCCGCTGATGCGAACCTTCTCCACCCTGCCTCCCTAGGTGAGAACTTCCATCTCCACCACTTCTTTTGAAGCCTCCAGCCTGGACTACTCTCCTCATTCACCATTGTACCCCTCTCCTTGGACAAGGGCCTCCGCTTCTTCTACGGCCATTGCCTCAATCGGCTCTTCTAGAACAGCTTCCTCTGCCATTACCTGGGCACGAACTTCTTCCTCCTCTTCCATCTCCACCTCTTCTCCGGCTTTTTGCTCGAAAAACTCCTCCATGCTCCTCTCCAAATCCTCGGCCCCCTCCTGCCAAGAGATGAAATTTATCATCATGGCGTAGCACTCTCTTGCCACCTTGGAGTCTCCCCGGACCCGGACCTGATCCCCTCAACATTGAACTTAAGCACTAATGGAAGGATGAGGGGCCACAGCAGAAGGTGCTGATGAGGGGCTGCCCGAAGTTGGCATTGTAGCTGCTGGGGGCATCCACGATGAAGAACCGGCAAGTACGTGACTCCCCCCTAGAGTAACATGGAGTCCCACTCCTCCTTCCACTTCCTTCCTCTCCCCGGAAAATCCAAACAGAGGCCCAACCGAGGCCATCACCCTTTTTTCCTCTACTTTCATCGCATTGAACACCTTCTTGAAAGTGACGTTGATCGAGCTCCCGTTATAAATGAGAATCCAGGAGATAGTGAAATTTTCAATGGCTGTCTGGATGACCAGCGCGTCGCAAAAGGGATCCTCATGATCCAGCATGTCCTTCTCTGAGAAGGTAATCTTCTCATCGGTAGGCATAGTTTGGTATGTGGAGCTAATGCTCCGGCGATACATGGTGTGGAGGCTCGCCTTTTAGTAAGCCTCGATCCCCCCCCCATGGATCTCTCTGATCCCCCTGGGATCCAACATCAGCCCTGTCCTCACACTTGTCCTCCTTTGACCTAGGCAGGACCTATTCAATTCGCACTTCCCGGTGGCCTTATTTCTGCTGCTGCCCCCTGGCTCCCATCATCTTGAGGAACTTAGGGCACGTTGTTGTTGCGTGCCCCTCTTCTATGTGGAACTCATAGTAGTGGAGCTCCACCCAGGCCTCCTGCCATCTCCTCCATCCAGCTCTCATCCTCTCCCCTATGGCTATTGCCAAAGCCTAATTTTGATCGAGGAGAGGGGGTCTATGGCCTTGCCTCCCGCTTGGAGGGTGAAATTGACCCTAGCTCCCCTAGTAGTAGTCTACTCTAAGGAAACCACTTTGTTTCCCCTGGTCCTACCATTTAGGCGACCAACCTAGCCGATGGTTCGGCTCTTGGTGCCCCCACCTGGGCTATTGCTGCTATTGTTGTTCCCTATGCTGGGGTTCAGCTCTCCTCTCCTCCTGGCCTTTGACACCTTTTTGCTCATTCTCCTCCTCCGTGGCCCACCTGGCCAGCTTCCTGGCAAACTCTGAGTTCGAAGCCTCCATGTAGACCTACCATGCTGCTTTTTCCATCAGCTCCTCAAAGGACACTAGAGGCACCCTCTTCAGCTCCATTTTGAAGAACCCTGGCTGAAGCCTAAAGGTAAAGGATACCATCATGGTATGCCCTGGTATCTACTATACCTGGAGAACGTCCTCCTAAAACCTATCCAAGTAGCTCCCAAAGGTCTCGTTCACGCCCTGCTTGACAATGAAGAGAGACTCAGACTCCTTCTTCCTATTCCTCGAGGTGGTGAATCTCAGCATGAACCCCTGGCGCAGGTTATCAAAATAGTAGACGGAGCCGATCGGAAGTTTGTGGAACAAATCTCTTGCCTTCTCCTTGAGGGTGATGGCAAAGAGTCTGCACTTGAACCAATCTTACATCTGTTGAATCGAGACTACGTCCTCAAACCATTGGATTTCCTGGACTTGATCGCCCTTTCTGGTGTATTAGGACATCTCCAGCTCCCGAAACACCTCTAGAACTAGGGCTGATGAAAAAAACTCGCTGAAGGGGCTGCCTTGCTCTACTGGGCGAGTAGGGGGATCTCACGCCTCCATCTCGCTGACACGTCCCTCAGATGCTGAGATGGGGAAGAGAACGCACCCCTGCAACTCGCGCTCTCCTCCACCATCTCCTACCTCCTTCCCGGCTCGCATGCCAGGTGTGTCCTCGCACAGGGCTGGGGCACTAACTATTGGAACCACTGGTGTCGAGCACTCAGTGCAAGTGCCGTGTGCGAACATGATGAGAATCCGAATCTCCTTCCTGAACTCGCCCAATATGCCGATAGTGGCGAGAGGGGCAGTTGGGGGTGGCGAGTTGGCCCTGCCTTAACCTTGCCCTTCTCCTCTAGTCATCGAGCTTGCTGAAGATTTTCGATGCAAACCATGATCAAGACTCACCGTACAAAAATGTTGAAACCAAAATCTCGATCTCTGTGGATTTCACCCTTGGGGAAGGGGTGATCACACACTTACTTCTCTCCCATGAGCCAAACAACTACGGAAAAAGAACATGGAATATACCCAATTGCTCGATGTGGAGGACCCACTACACACCCGAAAGATCTCAGAGTGCTTCCCCTTCTTAGTCAAATGTCGAGCTAAAGGTACCTCAGAATGCGCTAGAAGACCAGGGCATAAGTAAGCATGCCTTCTGAGGTACCCCCTTGGGTCTATTTATAGATTTCTGAAAATGTCATGCAAATAGCCAACCTCCGATGTTTTGAATAGCTATGTGCAGTCCAGGTTGGCCTGCCAATAGCGTAACTCCGCTGTTCTGGAAGGCTATGGGGAGGCAAGTGGGGGCAAAATGGTAAAAAATATCATATAACTGGGCGAGTAACCCTCTTAAGCCTCCACTCGCCTGGGGATGTGAGTGTTCGATTGATCTGACACTCGCTGCATACCTTTGGTCCTAGTCGAGTGCGGGCTTGGCCTTCCCAACTCGCCCTTTGCATTGTTGAGGTCCTTAGGGAGAGTGCGAGCCCTCCAACTCCAATTGCCCCCCGATGGTTCCACCCCGCCTAGGCGAGTCAAGGGGTTGCCGAGCTCCTGCCCCATTGGGTGCTCTCCCGGGACTTAGACTGCTCAATCTGGCCAACCTGGGCCATTTTAACCCCACTCGCCGGATACGTGGTTGTACAGTCAGGTTATAGTGGGTCATGAAACATAGGACTATACAATGTAATCTTTCTTTGTATAGGCCAAAGTGTTGACTCTTGTGTAATCTCTCTATTGGATTGTACTTTATTTACAAGTGCATTAATAGACTCAAGGAAAGACAAGTTGCGGTATACAGAAGAATCAAAATTTTTCCTAAGTAAAATTTGTCGAGTATAGTAGTGGATAATTGTCGAATTCGTCGAGTATACCTATGAAAACTCGTCGAATTCGTCATGCATACCTATTGATACTCGTCGAATTTATCGTACTTACTCTGAGAATTTCTTCTATGATCTTGGAAATCGGTTAAGTAAGATTCATTGAGTATCTTCAAGTATACTCATCAAATTTGTTGTGTGTACCAGTTAACACTCGTCGAATTCATCAAATATGCTAGTTGATACTTGTCGAATTCGACGAGTCTCTCTGGAAAAGCTTCTGAATTCTCGAACTTTCTTTTCTTGATTTTTTAAGTTAAATTCGTCAGATATCGAAGCGATTCGTCGGGTATTTTCATGGATATATGATGGCGATGATGACCCACTACATTTTGAAGATGGTGACGGCATGCTTGCAGATGATCCTCTCCGTCTCTAATAAAAGACTTGCAGCATCGTGGTGACCTTGTGGAGTGATGCTACGACCTCCTCCCTCGATGCAAGACGGCTAATTTATATTTATTGAATCTTTTTGTTATTTTATTTGCACATTTATTTTATTTTCATGATGTTAAAATTTATGTTGGGTTGTTGTATTTTATTTTTTGGTTGCATATAGCAAAACTTGATTGTAAGTCTACATAAGTCCTTCACTATAACATTTTTAGTCTCTAGCAACATTTGAAAACTATTGCCTAAAACTGCAAAGTGTTGCCAAAACATTGAAAACTGTTGACATAAGGGTGTATGACCATACCCGTGTTACCAAAGACCTAAGGCAACGGTTTTCATTTTTTTAGGCAACATTACTTGAAACTATTGCCTATATCCCTAGTAAAGGCAACAGTTTTTACATGGACCTATTACAAAATTTTCAAAATGTTTAGAGTTACATTCAATAAATGTTGTAAAAACTATTTAATTAATAAAAAAGATAAAATTTAAAAAAACATTAAAATAAATTAAAACTTCAAAAATAAACATGTTATATAATGAGACATTTTTTATACCCTATAAATATATAATAATTTAACAAGACAAATATTTTCATTTAGAATATTGTTGCACATGCTTTATCATTAAATTAACAACTCATCATTAGCATCAAAATTTACCAAAATACATCAAAATATTTAAATATTACAGTACACAAACAAAATTATCTAAATCAGCTTAAACATCAAATGATTTTCATGATATGGGGTCATCATATTACAACTCCTCATTTGTCGATCTTCCCAACATCAAGAACTTTCTACACAAAGTAAAATAATATATATATATATAATGACATCAAGATCAATATATAATTAAAAGGTTGTAAACATATAAAAGTATTTTAATATATTCTATGAAAATCTATAACATTATACCTCTCCATAGTTTGGAACATGTGTTGATGTAGAAGAATGTGCATGCGGTAGCCCGTCTCTCTTCTGTCCAATATTTCGATCCCCTAGAGATGAACCTAATAGATTCTCTAATGATTCTACATCAATTCCAATGGGTTTGCTTTGTTGTAAAAAAAATCTTAAGTACAGTTTTTAGAGTATTAAGTGTATCTTTCACATTTTTAACTTTTTCATTCAATAAAGCCACCTCTTCATTATGTGCTTTCTTCAAAGCCACATTGTCTTCCTTTCGTTTCAAAGCAGTTTGGGTAATACCTTTCCCAAAGCAACGCATTGATCCACGATGTTCTTTCCCAAATATAGTTTTAAATGCTTGTACATTACTTTCCTCATTATTCATAGTATCTTGAAGTTGTGACTGATAACAAATTGAATAGTTGATTTCTAAATAAAACGAAATAAGCAAATTATATCTGATCTTAATAAAAAAAATAACTCATAATAACATTGTTGGTTTCTAAATCCAGCTCCTTTCCATTAATGCTTTTTTGAGTTTTAATAAAAACTTCTGCTTGAGTGGGGTCTCTCTTCGTTTTTGAACGCTACAAATGCATAAAAAACATTATTGAAAATTAAACACAATTAGTGAACTACACATAATTAGCGAAGTACACGTAATCAACGAGCTGCACCTGCAACTCGCTTAAATTCAGCATTTTAGAGATTTGGACGTATAGCTCGCTGAATTCCAGCGAGCTGCACCTGAAGCACGTTGAATTTCAGCGTGCTGCACCAGTAGCATGTGCAGCACATTGAATTTCAACGTGTTACACCTGTAGCTCAATGAATTTCAGAGTGAGCAAGCAACGCATGCAGATCACTGAAATTTAGTGTGAATTTCAGCGAGCTGCAGGTGTAGCACGCTGAATTTCAGTGAGCTGCACCAGCAACACGCTGAATTTCAGCGAGCTGCACCTACAGCTCGCTTAAATTCAGTGTACTGCACTTGAATTTCAACATGCTGAAATGCAGGTGCAGCTCGTTGAAATTTCGCTGAGTTTCTACAAGCTGCAGGTGCAGCTCGCTTAAATCTCGCTGAATTTCAGTGAGTTGTAGGTGCAGTACGCTGAATTTCTGCGTGCTGTACCTGCAGCTCGTGAAAATTCGGCGAGTTGCACCTACAGCTCGCCGAAATTCAGTGAGATTTTAGAAATTTTATAGATATGGAGACATTAGATTGGGAGAAGAACATCTGAAATGTTTGAAAGTTTCTTTTCAAAACTCCCTTCCAACAGAGCAACATATCCAAGTAAAACCATAATAAAACAGACCCACAACTGAAATTGCAAAGTATAAAAACTACAATGTACAAATATAAATCCAAAATATACTCACTATCCGTGTGAAACACTAATGAAATTCAGCGTGAGCGAGCTGTACATGGAGCTCGCAGATATTCAGTGAGATTTCAGCGAGCTACAGGTGCAACACGCTGAATTTTAACGAGCTCGCTGAATTTCAGCAAGCTGCAGGTGCAACACGCTAAATTTCAACGAGATGCACCTGCAGCACGCTAAATTTCTGCAAGCTGCACCTGCAACGCGCTGATATTCAGCGAGCTGCACCTGTAGCACGTTGAAATTTAGCGAGCCCCACCTACAGCGCACTGAAATTAAGCGTGTTGTACCTGCAGCACGCTGAAATTCAGCTTGATTTCAACGAGGTCCAATGAGGAGCTTGATGCTCACTGCAGTATTCATGGTAAATATACATAATATAATTGGCAATGGCATTCAAAACTTGATAGAATAAATACCAGATTTGATTGGAGACGTAAAGGATGTGAGTGAAATATACACAATATAATTGTCTATGCGTATAAACTTCATTCAAAAATTAAAATTGAGAGCAAGAGATGCAAAGGATGTGAGTGAAATATAATGTATTACCATTCTTACACGAATTATAACAAAGGTTTTGGTGCCCATTTGATGCCTCCACTTTTGTGTAGCCCTACTTTGAGTATTCCTTTTGTAGATTGTTTGCACATTAAGTTAAAAATGAGAAATGATACATACAAAAATATAATCTACTATAATTTATAAAATAATTATTACACTTACTTATATAGTTTCCGAACTCAAAAAAATGCAAAGCTTTTAAATTGAGACTCTGACATTTTTATGGGGCGATTTTTGATCCTATCAATCATGTTGTAATACTTCCAAAAATGATTCTTCTTAATTATGTGTTTGTAATGTCTCCAAGCATCTCTAACAGTGATCTTTACCCAATTTTTTGCATCATCTTGTAAAATAAACTTTTACTTCAAAATGTAAAATGAAAAAAAGTTTATTTGATCAATATTAGTAAATAATAATACAAATTATATTAGGAAATCAAAATATATATTTGTTTACCTTGGTATAATTCCATACACGCTCTAAGTTCTCATCTGGCATGGAAGCCCAACTTGTGTAAATTAATGGACAAAATGTTGAATTTCTAGCCAATATGCCCAAAAAGAGACTTAAGTCTGACACGATACGGTAAGTAGGTCATATTGCTTGACCGTGTTCATTTAAGGTAACTTCTTGTCGCTAATCTAAAGTTCTTGCATGAATGTTTTTGCATATTGTTTCTCCACGAGATATTTTGATCCTTGATCCTATTTTCAGCGTATAGTGGAGCGCATAAACAAATTAAAATATGACAATCTAACGTAAATACACACAATATAAGAAAAAGAATAATCAACCTACCAATTTCTTTGTTTCGTTCTGTAACTTCAACATCTTTTTGATTGAGAGATCCATCAACCCGAAGTAATGACTCATTTCTCCCACTATTCTCAAAATTTATTTCTTTAGATGGTGGTAGTTTTTGATTCACCTTTATAGGAGGCGGACTTTGATCATGTTTATTTCTTCCTTCATGAGAAATATCATAAACTCCAACAAAGTCATCAATAACCATTGAGGGACATACCATGTTCGTTTTAACCTATTGAGCTTGATGTTGATTGGAATATTGTATAATGGATGTAGGTTCTTCAGGTTAAAGCTTCTTTGGATGTGGTTCTTTAGCTATTAAAAAAATAATTAAAATAAGACAATTTAAAGTAAATACATACAATATAAGAAAAAGAATAAGCTACACACAAATTTCTTTGTTTGGTTATAAGACTTCAACATCTTCTTGATTGAGAGCTCCATCAACCCGAAGTAACGACTCATTTCTCCCACTATGCTCAAAATCTAGTTTTCTAGATGGTGGTAGCTTTTTGTTCACTTTTACTGAAGGTTGATTTTGATTCACCTTTATAGGAGGCTGATATTGACCATGTTGATTTCTTCCTTTATGAGAAATCTCATAAACTCCAACAAAGTCATCAATCAACCTAGCCAAATCATCGAGCTCCTTGTGTTGAATGTGAATTCTCAGATAAAGACATTTAGATAATATCATCTGGCAAAACTTCCCTAGCCAAATAGCCTTCAACATCATATGCTGATAGAACAATATTTATTGGAAGCTCAGGTGCTTCTTGAATATTTAAATTTGTATTATCTCTTATATCAAATGAGTCCCTTGGAAGTATTTTCAAAACATACTACTTATTTTTATTAAAAGGATCTTTGACATAGAGGCAATGTTGCACTTGAGATGCTAGGACAAATGGATCATTCTTGTAACATTCTTTATAAAAATAAACGCAAGTCATTCAATATTTGTCTTCTTCAGCTTCAAAACAAACACATTCGAATAATACTTGATTTAAATGTCCATAATAATCTACCTCAATGATATTACTTATTGCTCCATAATATGTCATACATATCTTTTCAGGATTTTCATCCTTAACACTTTTAAATATTTGGGTTACCGCTTCCAAAGTGACCCCACTATTTTAGGTTTTCCTCCTTGCATCACACTGTCTTTTATGAAATCTATATCCATTTATAAGATATCCAGAATACATTTTGTAAATATTATTTGGCCCCCGAGACAACTCTTTTATGAAATCAAAAACATCATCATTTATGGAAGGTGTGCAAACCATTGAATGAAATCATCTCTTTGACTTTTACCTTTGCTCCACGTACTTCTTTTTTTGCAAATTTGAAGATAAACCTTATGTTCCCTATAAAATAAATAAGTCAAGATTTTTTACAAATGTTAAATTAATTTTTTAAAATATTATAATAAGTATATGATGATAGTACCTGATGTAATCTTGAACTTCATCATAATTAAACAAAATATAACCAGGAGCTTTGTTTAGTAACTTATGATCATGAGAAATGAGATCCCCCCCCAATATGATGTTCGTTAATAGAAAATTCATTATTTCGTGCCACTCTATTGATGCGTGTATCAACCTCTTTGGATAAATATTGAGAACAAAATGTCAAAGACTCCTTCGCCAAATATTCTTCTTGAATAGAGCCTTCTGGGCGACTCTTATTTCGAACATATGATTTTAATTCACCCAAATATCTTTCCATATAATACATCCATCGAAATTGAACTGGCCCACCTAATCTTACCTCATTTGCTAGGTGAATAGGTAAATGAACAATTATGTCAAAAAAAACTAGGAGGAAAGATTCTCTCAAACTGGAAAAGTATTTCAATCATCTCCATTTCTAAATGATCTAAACTTCTCAAATCAATGACCTTTTGACATAAGCAACGAAATAAGGAACAAAGAGCCTAATTAGTGGAATTGCAACTTGATTATGAGTTATACCTCTTATTGCTATTTGTAGAAAGTAATGCAATATAATATGAGCATTGTGACTCATATACCCGGATATTTTTCCTTCATCACATGAACACATCGAGAAATATTAGAGGCTATCCTATAAGGATATTTAATATTCTTTAGAACACCACAAAAGATTGATTTCTCATTTTTTGTTAGGGAGAAACAAGCTTTTGGGAGTTGAGTTTTCTTGTCATCACATGTTGGCTTCAAATGAAGCTTCTTTCTTATCCCCATATCTTGTAGGTCCAAATGAGGCTTTGCATAATCTTTTCTCTTTCCTTCAATCTCGAAAAGTGTCCCAATAATATTATCAAATATGTTTTTATCAATGTGCATGACATCAAAATTATGGCATAAAGTAATACTATTCCAATATGGCAACTGCCAAAAGATAGATTTTTTCTTCCACGAATCAAACTTTTTCTTCTTATCATTCTCCTTGAATATGTCAGAAAAGTATTGGAAATATTTTAATTTTTTTTGGAATCTAACAAGGAAGGTGCATACCTATATTCTGTCATCCCATTAAAAGAAACTTTATCAGAACGCCACTTATGATTCACATCAAAAAATACTCGATGACCCATATAGCACATCTTTCGACTATGTTTCAAATAATGAGAAGATGTTTCTTAATGACAAGAAGGGCATGCCAACCTTCCATTAGTGCTCAAACATGATAATATTGCATATGCAGGGTAGTCTGTAATTGTCCACAAAATTACAGCACACATCTTAAATGTTTGATTATTGTAAACATCATATGTTTCTACTCCGACATCCCACAATATCTTTAGCTCCTCAATTAATGGTTGTGGGAATACATCAATAGCATTCTCAGGTGATCGCAGTCTAGGAATAAGCAAAGACATCATAGGATTCTCGGGCTTCAAGCATAAATTTGGAGGATAGTTAAACATTATTAATACTATAGGCCATATGCTATGTGAAAGACTCATATTGCCAAATGGATTAAACCCATCACTAGCAAATCCAAGTCTAACATTACGAGTATCATTTGCAAAACCTGGGTGATTCACATCAAAGTCTTTCCATGAATGTCCATCAGCAGGATGCCTTACCTTATCATCTTTTGAACACTCTTCTGCATGCCACCTCATTGAATAACCAGTTTTTGAACACATATAGAGTCGTTTTAGTTTTGGAATTAAAGGAAAATATCTCAACACTTTTGCAAAAATTTTGTGAGCATTCTTGGACTTCTCGGACTCACAATTCACTTCAAGATGTAGAATCCAACGAGATTCGCCGCAAGTATGACATTTTTCATCTTTCTCATGTTCTTTCCAAAATAACATGCAATTATTAGGACATGCATCAATCTTTTTATAGTCTAATCTCAGGTATCTAATCATAGACTTTGTTTTATTAAAAGGGATAGAGATGTTCAAATCAGGTATAGCCTCTTTCAATAACTCTAAGAGAGATGTGAATGATGCATTGATCCATCCATTCAGGCATTTCAGTAAATACATATGAATAGTAAAAGATAATTTAGAGATTTTTTTACAACAAGGATATAGTTCTTTATTTTCTTCCTCAACAAACTTATAAAACTTCTTTGCATCTTCATTTAGTCCTTCGTATAATCCATTTTCTTCAAACACATCTTTAAATGTGTCAAATAATAATCCATTGATATCATTAGAAGAGACATCATCATTAGTTTCTTGATCAAGATCTATACGTTTAATATCCTCTCCATGATAAATCCAATCACTGTAGCCTTTTACAAATCCCTTACTTACCAAATGGTCAAACACCATATTTCTTTTCCCCCAAATACCATTGCAACAAACAACACTGATGGAGAAAATCCCGGGGGTGTTTTATGAAAAAGAGAAGATGAAGATGAAGATAATGTTCTCCGAATCTATATTCGATAAAGGCAAGTGTACCTTATCGCTTATAGCATAGGATATAATATCAAGGTCATATTAGAACCAAGGCGCATCGATTACTTCTACTTCAAAGTGATTTCTGTTATTTTATCAATTAGATAATTTGATTTGGTTTGCAAATGAGAGAACGGTTATACAATAAAAGAGGATGATTAAGCAATAATTTAAAAGGTTATTACTTGATCTTGAATCACCTTGGAATGAAAATGACCAAAAAAATAGATAAATCTCTAATTCTTTTTAATGAAGATGCTTGGACCGTGGAGGTTCCCAAAATATGAACGCACCTCTTTCAAGGCTACGCCCAACTGAGTTTAGGTTGATCAACCGAACTTTCGTTCTATAATTGAAACCCCTAAAACTCGCTTTATGTAGTGAACCCCTCTATTGGATTTGACTCCAATCCGGGAAATTTATGTCATCCTCTTTCAAGGATTGCATTCAACTCCCTTTACCCATGAGCGATCAATCCATACGCATGATCCTTTCGGCTACTAGAGTATGGAAACAGAAGAGAAAATCATATATCGATGATATGACCTCTCTATAAATTAATCAAGGGTAAATCCTAAACATTTGTTCAAAGAGAAAGAGAAGATATGGATTAAGAAAAAGAGATCATTTCATTCCTCGGATCATTTCGATCAAGCACTAAACAAAGTTTAGTTACTCATAATATAGGAAATGAAAATCATGTTAAGAATATGCATAAAAAGAAAGAGAAAGAGGGAAAGGGAATAACAAACTAATTTATTTCTTATTGAAAAGAAGTTACAAAAGATTTCAAAAAAAACATTATAAAGAGAGTTTGCAAGAAGATTACAAGTACGATAAAAGAAATTGTAAGAACATTAAAGCATGAAAATATTAAACTAAATTACTCTAAAAACAAACTCCAATGGCTCTCTACAATGCTCAAAATGAAGTAGGAAGGATGATCCTTTCCCCCTTTCTTCATGCCTATTTATAGGGCCAAAACCAAAGGGGTAGAGTTGGAATTTGGCATGAGGATGAAGTTTCCATGAAGCATCCCTTGGTCAAAAAGCACATGTTGGTTTAAAATTCAAAGGTGGCTAGCCTCTTTCACACTTGTCATGAAAAGCATAATAAAAGTTGGCTAGCTTTCTCTCTTTCCATGAAGCTTCCTTTAAGGACACATGTTGAATATAAAGTCAAAGGTGGCTAGCTTATTTCACATTTGTCATGAAAAAATCACATAGGACCATTGTGGCTTCATTCCATTCTTGAATATTGTTCAACAACACAATGACATGAGTGCACTTGACATTTATTTTGGCACACCATAACTGAAGGCATGTTATTTTTGAATTGATAATGCAATTTGTCCCGGGATCCTCGGTTCTTGCTCAAAGACGAGAATCATTCATGCAGGAAATCTGCTGGACAGCAACTTCGACGGATGATTCCCGAAGCTACATAAATCCGATGAAGGCGTGTAACCATGAGTTGGAAAGGTATTTCCGAGGGCTACAACTTTCATGTTCAGCCCAAGATCTGATTCTGGCCGCAACATGTCCAAAGGTGGCCCCGAAGTTTGCTGCGCGCAGAAAATATAGTAAAATAGGCATGGTTAGGATAGAATTATAAAAAGATACGATTTAGCGAATAAAATTAACATTATAAAAATATTTATATTAGATTATTTAGATTTTTATATTAATAATTTAGGTCAAATTATGCATCATCAAATTCCCCCATACTTATTATTTTGCTTGTCCTCAAGCAAAGACATACGAGCTAGAAAAAATAAAAAAAACAAACCAAACAAATTGGCTATGCCAAACACAAGCACGATGCGAAATTAAGGTAGAGGAATTATGAAAAGAAAACAAAATATTTTTACTTAGTCTTGGCATAGAATTTTACAATTTTCACTAGCATAAAAAAATAAATCATCCCATGTTTTTAAGCAAAACTAAAAATTGAGTAATGTGATAAATGAAAGGATATTGAGTTGCTACTAAAATCTAAGTGACATTTTATATTCATACCAATCTAAATCAAAGATCAATACTGCTACCTAAGAATTTACTCAATTTACTTTCTCGCTACCGTACTAAAAATAAACCTCAGAAGCATGAATCAAAAGGACTTTCATTAGGTGTAAATTTTTGGGTTAGGTTTTAAGGGTGTGGAGTTCAAAAGATAAACATGATGGGTAAAGCACACTTAAAACAAAAAGAAGAGCTTTGCAAATAACTTGTTGCTAGAAAATAAAATTTTGACACCCCAAGTCATTTTGCAATATAAAGTTGGGGTTAAAAGGTCATTCATAATTTTTTTTTTTTTGCATATATATATAAATATATATCATATCTTCTTCCTTTTTTTGAAACAATTGAGTTTTCCCCCTTTTTTTTCTTTTTCCTCTTTTGTAGCAATTGAGATATAATACAAATCTCCACCATTTTCATAAAATATAGTACACACAAGTGATATAAAGCTCAAAAAGTTTTAAGTGTGCGACATGGGTAAGCTATATGGCTTTGGTGAAAAATAAGTGGGACTTATAAAAAGAAAATGGAAAAGGCACAATGTGGCTAGCAATGGTTAGGAATTTAAGGTTCGGGATGCAAAAGCTCAAACTAATCAAAAAGTTGCCTAGATCATCCTCATGCTCTTAAGTCTACTTAAAGCATGGTATTAAAAAATTCAAGAGACGCAAATTCCAGATAGAAAATAGAGATAATTGACTTTTCATGAAAAATGAAGATAATAAGCATCTTAGATTAGTTCGCATCTACTATACTTAACACTAATCAATCATTTCAAATATTTTTAAAAGAGAAAACAAGGGATGGTAGATTTTATAAAAGTGAAAAACATAAAAAAATGGCTATGAAAAAGTGCAAATATTTAAGAATGTTTTTCAAAAATAACATGCTACCTTAATTAGGAACACTACATGAGTCAACATATTACTCATGAAACATAGACAAAATGAAATTTAATTTAATTTATTTCAACTAAACAAGTACATAAATGATTAAAAACAAGAAAATGCAAAGTCATGGGGTACTAAAAGATTTAGCAAAGCTTAACTCAAATTATTAATTATTTTATATAAGTTTTATCTTCTCTTTTTTTTGTATATATATTAAAGACAAAAGAAAGAATATATTTTTTTTTTAAATTTTTGGAATTTATATATTTTTAAAATTTTATTATTTAAGGACTTATACCTACATACTTAAAGTTAAACATTGTCCCCAATGTTTAAAAATAAGTATGAAGTAATAAAAATGCTATAAAAGAAGAAGTGAGGAAAGAGGACATCCCTGATGGTGAAATCAAGGAGGCTAGAAGGAAACCTGCAAATACATGTTAAAACAAAGAAAATAATAATAAGAAGATAAAGTTTGGGGTGCCTCCCAAAAGCGCTTTGTTTACCGTCGCGTAGCTTGACTAATTGGCATGGATGATTATATGGTGAGGGTCTCAATATTGGTGGCCGAAGTATCATTAGAGAAATAAAATTTTAATCGGTGGCCATTCACTTTAAAGGAGCCGAGTTCCGGTTGGGAAATAAGAACGGTCCCATATGGCCAGACCTCTTTGACGACAAAGGGGCCGGACCATCGAGATTTTAACTTTCCTGGAAAAAGACGAAGGCGTGAGTTGTAAAGAAGGACTAGATCCCCCGGTGAAAAACTTTTAGGAATTTTAATATTTTTATTATGGTAGAACTTTGAGCGCTCCTTATAAAACTTATTATTTTCATATGCGTTAGCACGCCATTCATCTAGTTCGTTCAGTTGGAATTTTCTTTGCTCGGAGGACAAAGTGTAATCAAGATTGAGGAATTTTAGCGCCCAATAGGCACGGTGCTCTAACTCAACTAGAAGGTGGCAAGCTTTGCCGTAGACTAATCGGTATGGTGTACAACCAATGGCGGTCTTGTATGCCGTCCGATAAGCCCATAGAGCATCATCGAGCTTCAAAGACCAGTCCTTCCTATTAAAAGAGACAGTCTTCTCCAAAATCCTCTTGAGCTCGCGGTTCACTACCTCCACTTGGCCACTAGTTTATGGGTGATAGGCGGTGGAGAGTTTGTGTGTAACGCCATATTTTGCTAAAATTTTAGCAAACTGGCTATTGCAGAAGTGTGTGCCCCTATCACTAACTATAGCACGAGGCGTGCCAAAACGAGAGAATAATTTCTTCAAAAATTTAATGACCACTCTTGCATCGTTGGATGGGAGAGCTTGTGCTTCCGCCCACCTCGACACGAAGTCGACTGCGACGAGAATATATTTATTATTAAATGAGGGAGGGAGAGGACCTACGAAATCGATACCCCATAGATCGAAAATTTCACACTCCATAAAGGAGTTTTGGGGCATTTCGTCTCGGCGAGATATGTTACCTGACCTTTGGCAGCTGTCGCATCCACTTACAAAAGAGTGAGCATCCTTAAAGATCGAGGGCCAGTAGAAACCGACCTCCAGCACTTTCCTTGCGGTCCGGCTTGCTTGATAATGTCCGCCGGTTGGTCCTTCATGGCAGTGCCGCAATATTTGCAAGCCTTCCTCGCTCGATACACATCTTCTTACCACTTGATCTGCGCAGATACGAAATAAGAAGGGGTCCTCCCAAAAGTAGTTCTTCGCGTCGGAAAAGAATTTCTTCTTTTGTTGACTTGAACAACCTTTTGGCAGGACCCGAGCCACTAGATAGTTGGCCAAATCCGCAAACCAAGGTGTAGAAGAATTCGTTAATTTTTCGATGGCAAGGAGGCGCTCTTCAGGGAATTTATCATCAATATCAGCTTCCACCAGCGTATCCACAGCAGGGTTTTCTAAGCGGGAGAGATGATCGGCCGCCAAGTTCTCCGCTCGTTTCTTGTCCCGGATCTCCAAGTCAAATTCTTGCAGTAGGAGGATCCATCTTAATAATCAGGGCTTGGCGTCTGCCTTGTTTAGTAGGTACCTAAGGGCAGAATGATCAGTAAACACAATGACTTTAGAGAGTGTAATATAAGACCTAAACTTATCAAACGCAAAAACAATTGCCAGAAGTTCTTTCTCTGTAGTTGTGTAATTGGCCTGTGCGGATGTGAGTGTCTTGCTTGCATAATAAATTGGGTGAAAATACTTGTTCACCCGTTGGCCTAACACTGCGCCTACAACAATGTCACTTGCATCGCACATTATCTCGAAAGGAAAGGACCAATCTGGTGCTACTAGAATTGGCGAGTTGATAAGCTTATCTTTGATAATATTAAAAGCTGCTAAAAATTCATTATCAAAAATGAAATAAGACTCTTTTTCTAGCAAGTGTGTTAACGGCTTTGTAATTTTGGAAAAATTTTGTATAAACCGCCGATAAAAACCTGCGTGACCAAGGAAACTTCTAATAGATTTTACATTTGTGGGAGGGGGAAGTTTCTCAATCACCTCGATCTTGGCCTTATCAACCTCGATTCCTTTACCCGATATTTTATGACCGTGTACCAACCCCTCTCGGACCATGAAATGACATTTTTCCCAATTTAGGGCTAGATTCGTATCTTCACAACGTTGAAGAACACGTTCAAGATTAGCTAAGCATGATTTAAAAGAATTTCCAAATACGGAAAAGTCATCCATGAAGACTTCCATCACATCCTCAACCAACTCATCAAAGATGGCCAACATACATCTTTGGAATGTAGCTGGTGCATTGCAAAGGCCAAATGGCATCCTTCTATAAGCAAAGGTGCCGAAGGGACAAGTAAAGGTTGTTTTCTCCTGGTCCTCGGGTGAGATTGGTATTTGGAAATATCCCGATAAACCATCAAGAAAGCAATAGTAGGAGTGACCGGAAAGGCGTTCTAAAATTTGATCAATGAATGGCAAGGGAAAGTGGTCTTTTCGGGTGGCGTCATTTAATTTTCTATAGTCGATGCACATCCGCCAACCCGTAACAGTACGAGTTGGAATTAGTTCATTGTTCTCATTAACCACTACTGTCATGCCGCCTTTCTTTGGTACTACTTGCACGGGGCTAACCCACGGGCTATCCGAAATCGGGTAGATAATTCCTGCATCTAATAGTTTAATTACTTCAGCCTTAACGACGTCTTTCATGTTGGGATTAAGTCGTCGCTGAGGCTGTACACTATTGCGAGAATTATCTTCAAGTAATATTTTGTGTGTGCAGAAGGAGGGGCTTATCCCTTTAATATCAGATAATTGCCAAGCTATAGCTCGGCGATGCCTATTTAAGATTTGAATTAATTCGAAAATTTCCGAATCACACAAAGTAGAAGAAATGATGACCGGCAATTTAGAGTCTTTTTCTAAAAAGACATATTTTAGGTGCTCTGGAAGTTGCTTAAGCTCAAGAGTAGGTGGTACTTCGTAAGAGGTCGTGATTTTAATACTCTCTAAGCCAATTGGCTTAGGAGGCGAAGAACGAGATAATTCCTTAAAACAAAATAATTCATCATGTTCTGCATCATCACAAGATATGGGACACAAATTAGAAAATGATGAAAAATCTTCTTCAAATGATGCATCTAGATGGTAACAAGAATCATCATTTGAAAGAGAATTGCGCATTGAGGGGTTTATACTGAAAGTAACTTCATCACCTCCAACACGAAGGAGAAGTTTTCCGTTACTAACATCTATTATTGCGCGGGAGGTGGCAAGGAAGGGGCGACCGAGTATGAGTGGTACTTCAGCATCCTCTTCGATGTCAAGAATGACAAAGTCCACCGGAAAGATGAACTTGTCAACCTTGACTAACACGTCTTCCACTACCCCTACTGGATACTTAACAGAACGATCCGCTAGTTGTATACTTATTTTTGTTGGGATTGGATCTCCTAACCCCAATTTCTTAAACAAAGAGTAAGGCATTAGATTGATGCTAGCACCTAAGTCGGCGAGGGCATGCTTTACTAATAAATTGCCAAAGAGGCACGGGATAGAAAACCGTCCCGGATCATTCAATTTTTGAGGCAATTTATTTAATAAAGCTGCTGAGCATTCTGCATTGAGGGAAACACGTGAGATATCTTCAAGTTTCTTTTTATTGGAGAGTAACTCCTTGAGATATTTCGCGTATTTAGGCATTTGAGAGATTGCCTCACAGAAGGGAACATTTATATGAATTTGTTTTAAAATTTCTAAAAATTTTTTGTATTGCTCCTCTACTCGCTCATTTTTAATTTTAGATGGATAAGGGGGGTGCAGAAGTAGAAACAAGAGGAGATTTTGAAGCATTCGGAGAATTAGAAAATAAAACTGGAGGGGGTAAAATAGAAACAGTTACCTCGGGTTCAATCCTACTTGGAGAGGTTACCTCCTTTCCACTGCGAAGGTTGATGGCATTTGCATTCTCCCTTGGATTCGTCTCAGTGTTGCCCGACAAAGCTCCATGCGGGCGCTCGGCAATCATTTTAGCAAGCTGGCCAATTTGATTCTCTAAGTTCTTTACAGATCCGGTGAGATTCCGGATGTTGGATTCGTTCGAGGCAACATATTTAGAAAATACCTCTTCAATCGAAGAGGGCCTTTGTGGTGGTGGAAGAAAACCAGGTGGGTTCATATTAGGAGGGCGCTGGGCATTACTTTGGTTTCTCCATGAGAAATTCGGGTGGTTCTTATAACCTGGATTATAAGCATTGTTATACGGAGCGTTGTTCGGGTTAAAGGAAGGACGAGTAAGATTCCCCATGAAATCAACTTGTTCTTCAATAAAAGTATTATTAGTATTATTTGCCCAAGAAGGAGTGGCAGAGGAAGCAGACATCTCTGCCACTTGCTTGCTTAAACGTTCAAGTTGTAAAGCTAAATTAGCTGTCATATCAACTTCATAAAGTCCTACCGGCTTGCTAGGGCGTGCTCGGGGCACATTCCACTGATAGGCATTCATGGCCATTTCCTCAAAAAGCTCTTGAGCTTCCTCTGGGGTTTTATTATTGAGAGTACCCCCAGCGGCTGCATCAATCATCTGCCTTGTTTGGAAATTTATGCCATTATAAAAAATTTGTACTTATTGCCAAGTAGGAAGTGCATGGTGAGGACATCTACGCAAAAGCTCCTTGAAGCGCTCCCATGTATCGTAGAGAGTCTCTGAGTCGATTTGGATAAATGAAGAGATATCAGTACGTAATTTGGCGGTCTTTGCAGGAGGAAAATATTTAGTCATGAATTTTTCCGCCATTTCGGCCCATGTAGTGATAGATCCTCTAGGAAGAGAGCCTAACCACTACTTGGCCTTTGACCGCAAAGAAAAGGGAAATAGTCGTAATCGAATGGCGTCATCAGTAACGCCATTTATTTTGAAGGTATCACAGATTTCAAGAAAATTTGAAAGATGTTGATTTGGATCTTCATCTGGTAAACCATCAAAAGTAACCGTTTGTTGCACCATTTGGATGATGCTAGACTTGATCTCAAAATTATTATTAGCTATAATAGGGCGAACAATACTAGATTGTGTCCCTTCCAAGTTCGGCCGTGCATAGTAGGACATGGTCCGTTGCTGGGCTTCATTAGGATTGGGGTCACCCATAGTTGCTATATTAGTATCTCCGATAGATTCTTCAAAAATAATTGGTAAATCCTGTCCACGAGATTGAAGGCGTCGCCTAAAGGTGCGCTCAATTTCTGGATCAAAATGGGATTCAGGATTATTCGAAGAACTTGCTCGGGTCATATACTAGAAGGAAAAAAAAAAAAAGACAAATGATTAAAGATGAGTTTAAAAATTATTTATGGAATTTTTTTTTGTTCTTTTTAGGCGGTTTTAGGTATATTATTAAGATATATATATTTTAGAAAAAAAAGGAAAAATGATCAAATTAACAGTTATCTTTTTTTTTTGAAATATCGACGCAAGTCCCCGGCAACGGCGCCAAAAACATGATGGAGAAAATCCCGGAGGTGTTTTATGAAAAAGAGAAGATGAAGATGAAGATAATGTTCTCCGAATCTATATTCGATAAAGGCAAGTGTACCTTATCGCTTATAGCATAGGATATAATATCAAGGTCGTATTAGAACCAAGGCGCATCGATTACTTCTTTCAAAGAGATTTCTGTTATTTTATCAATTAGATACTTTGATTTGGTTTGCAAATGAGAGAACGGTTATACAATAAAAGAGGATGATTAAGCAATAATTTAAAAGGTTAGTACTTGATCTTGAATCACCTTGGAATGAAAATGACCAAAAAAATAGATAAATCTCTAATTCTTTTTAATGAAGATGCTTGGACCGTGGAGGTTCCCAAAATATGAACGCACCTCTTTCAAGGCTACGCCCAACTGAGTTTAGGTTGATCAACCTAACTTTCGTTCTATAATTGAAACCCCTAAAACTCGCTTTATGTAGTGAACCCCTCTATTGGATTTGACTCCAATCCGGGAAATTTATGTCGTCCTCTTTCAAGGATTGCATTCAACTCCCTTTACCCATGAGCGATCAATCCATACGCATGATCCTTTCGGCTACTAGAGTATGGAAACAGAAGAGAAAATCATATATCGATGATATGACCTCTCTAAAAATTAATCAAGGGTAAATCCTAAACATTTGTTCAAAGAGAAATAGAAGATATGGATTAAGAAAAAGAGATCATTTCATTCCTCGGATCATTTCGATCAAGCACTAAACAAAGTTTAGTTACTCATAATATAGGAAATGAAAATCATGTTAAGAATATGCATAAAAAGAAAGAGAAAGAGGGAAAGGGAATAAAAAAACTTATTATTTCTTATTGAAAAGAAGTTACAAAAGATTTCAAAAAAAACATTATAAAGAGAGTTTGCAAGAAGATTACAAGTACGATAAAAGAAATTGTAAGAACATTAAAGCATGAAAATATTAAACTAAATTACTCTAAAAACAAACTCCAATGGCTCTCTACAATGCTCAAAATGAAGTAGGAAGGATGATCCTTTCCCCCTTTCTTCATGCCTATTTATAGGGCCAAAACCAAAGGGGTAGAGTTGGAATTTGGCATGAGGATGAAGTTTCCATGAAGCATCCCTTGGTCAAAAAGCACATGTTGGTTTAAAATTCAAAGGTGGCTAGCCTCTTTCACACTTGTCATGAAAAGCATGATAAAAGTTGGCTAGCTTTCTCTCTTTTCATGAAACTTCCTTTAAGGACACATGTTGAATATAAAGTCAAAGGTGGCTAGCTTATTTCACATTTGTCATAAAAAAATCACATAGGACCATTGTGGCTTCATTCCATTCTTGAATATTGTTCAACAACACAATGACATGAGTGCACTTGACATTTATTTTGGCACAGCATAACTGAAGGCATGTTATTTTTGAATTGATAATGCAATTTGTCCCGGGATCCTCGGTTCTTGCTCAAAGACGAGAATCATTCATGCAGGAAATCTGCTGGACAGCAACTTCGACGGAGGATTCCCAAAGCTACATAAATCCGATGAAGGCGTGTAACCATGCGTTGGAAAGGTATTTCCGAGGGCTACAACTTTCATGTTCAGCCCAAGATCTGATTCTGGCCGCAACATGTCCAAAAGTGGCCCCGAAGTTTGCTGCGCGCAGAAAATATAGTAAAATAGGCATGGTTAGGATAGAATTATAAAAAGATATGATTTAGCGAATAAAATTAACATTATAAAAATATTTATATTAGATTATTTAGATTTTTATATTAATAATTTAGGTCAAATTATGCATCATCAAATTCCCCCATACTTATTATCTTGCTTGTCCTCAAGCAAAGTAATAAAAACTAGCTAACATAAAATTAAATAATCAAAAAGAATTAATCATGCTACACACGAGTACACTGCGAAATTCTAAGTAGGGAAGAATGAAAAATAGATCTAAAGCTTTTACTTAATTATGAAAGATCATTTTTAAAAACTTTACTAACCAAAATTAATCATCCAAAATTTTGACCTAAAAGTCTTTAAACGAATTAAAGCAGAGTAACAAAAGAGTAGCGCATTGAGTTGTTACTATACCCTAAGAGACAAATTATAATCATATCAATCTAAAACCAAGAATCTAAATTCGTACCCAAAAACTTAGCTAATCTATTATTTTTCTCTACTTAACCGCTCAGAGAGGCGGAAATGGTGGACTGGTCCCTACTCCAGTCAACTCCTGAACTTAAATATAAGAAGGTCAAAAAAATGGTCATATATAGTTTGGCGCACGACCGTGCGTTAACCTTACAATATTAATTTACAAAACAAAGCTGCGGAGGAAGATGTGTTGACCCGTGCGTTTTACTCGCGCACAAACGCTACCGCCCGTGCATGAAGGAAAACACACGGGTAACCACAGAGCACTGGAATTCCTGTCAAGAAGGTGGAACCGTGCGTTTTACTCCCGTACGGGCACTTCTGCCCGTGCGTTAACAAACCGCACGATTAACCACAGAGCGCTATAAACTAAACAACTACAGGAAAATCATGCGTTTCCTTAGCCCATGAAGAAACTGTGCGTGAAGATCGTCGAGCTCAGCTCGATGATATTTATCGAGCTCCACTCGACGATTTTCCTGTTAGAAAACGGATGATTATGCAAAAAGCGTGCGCTCAGGAAACGCATGACCGTACGTTTTCCACAAGTCAGAATTCAAGATTTTGGGAAAACCGACCACCTGCACAGTAAAAACCAAAGCTGGAGAACAGGCTCCCAACACTAATAAACAGCATAAAACAACCAAATTTGCACAGTTAGTATCCCAGTACTTACCCCCGACATCCCGATGCAATTTTCAAACAAAAATGGGTCGAAACAGTGCAATAATGGCTAAGTGATGCCCTAATCAAATATATGACTTTTCATACTTAAATAGTAGTGCACATACAAGATAATAATCCCAGATGAGTCTTGAAACCCCTATATAAATCAGACTCATCACACCACCAGACTTAAACATTTGCTCGTCCTGATCAAATCATCCCTAACGCGGACGAGAAAAATAGAATAGCTGGCCTAAAACTGTACAGCGGAGTACCATGCGAAATCGCATGCTCATGCTCAAACGAATACCGTAGAAGTAATTTCTGATTATGCACTAATATCCTATATGTTTCTAAAGCCATATCAAAATATTATTACTAATCTACTATAGAATCAAGGGGAATCATTCGGTCACGTGCAAGGAGAAAGCAGAAAAACACTGAGTTGAGCATTGCCAAAGCAAGGGCTCGGGATAACCTCCAAAGGAATCCACCAATGTCGACGACCATAAGCTCACCCGTTCACACTCTCTCTACGGCACTAGTTTGACTCAAGCGCGAATCCGTAGGACTTGCAGTATAATGGAGGCTTAGGTGAAGGCAGGGTATACAAATATAAACACGACGGATACGCACACCAAAAATGAGACTGCTCGAAAACACTCACAGCTATATGCAACGACAAACATGTGCACCGCACCACCAGACTTGGAGTTTTAACGGTGTGTGCACGCACATAACGATCACAATATAACAAAATTTCACAACTCTACAACAAAAGATGTTTTTTCCTTTTTTCTCTTTTTTCTTTTACTCCATATTAGGAAATTTTATTTTCATTCCATTTAATTTTTTTTCCTTTAACCAAATAACCAAAACAAGCCGAAAAAATGGCAACACCACATGCGGCACAAAGCTCTCGCATTACAGCCACACATAATGAAAAAAAAACTACAATAAAACAAACCAATCGATCGACCACATTCGGGTGTGCGAGTAGGAAATGCCATATGGCTTTGGTTGCAAGGCATAGGGATGCCAAAGGAAGGGACAAGCTCAACGGGGATAACAACGGATAGGCGTCGGGAATGGTACAAGGCTTAAACTAAAACAAAGTGACGGCCTACATCACGCGTGCACTTTACTAACCATATACCCATGCTTCGAGAGTAGCTAGGGGCATGTTCTTAGCCACCGAGAAAGACAATCCTTCCTCCCGACTCAAGCAATACGAGGCTAGCGATGTTGACACACATCCCTACGCTACCATTTGATTCACACTGGATTAAAAGTAGGCGAGTAGAATAAACAAGATTTACGCCAATAGAAATAAACTATGTTATAAGCATACAAATATCTAATTCTACACGTATTCCTAAATGAGACATGAGCACTCGATTAGGAGCCCTCGTGGAGGCAACATTTTACTCTGCCTCGCAATCCTAGGCCAGCGCCAAAATTTTCCAAATCGCACACTAGTGACGATAAAACTCACGACGTGCTCTTGTTCAAGCACGCGCTCAAGTGTGGTGTAGTGGTATGCAATGCCAAACAACATAGACAGCAAATGAATATATTCTTCTAGTATGGCAATAGTAAAATGCATGCGCATGAGTACCCCGAATAACTCTCCCCACCAGACTTAGCCTAAACATCCTAACACAATAATGTGATCATGAAATTAAAAACCAGGTAAGGAGAAGGGGTTACCCAATGCTCAGAAATGAGCATACCAGAAGATTTGCGTTAATTTCTATCGAAAGTCCAAAGCCTGAATGATCTCCACCTGCAAACGAAAATACCACAAAGCACAACAATCCACACTAAAAAATATGCACATAAAAAAACAAAAACAAAATAATCGGTTGTATCCCAGGAGCCACTTTTCTTTACGGTCCTTAAGGTGGACCAAATACCTGTATTAGCAGTTTTATATATAGTTCAAAAGCATAAGCGCAGTACGCAATGATTAGGTCCAAAACATCACACACAACATTAAGAAAAAATTATACTATAAAAGAAGAGGAGGGGAAGGGCCCAAAGATCCTTCACATCTCAGCTAACTGCTGACTTGTGATAGATCCCACCTGACACCCGAGACGAGGGAGAACCGTAAGCTTTAGGGCCCAGGGAAGACAAATCTCCCCTGCCCCTCGCCTCTTCCTTCTCGCGCCGGCTGGCAAAATCCAGCACCTTGCGCATTCACAGTTCTTTTATTCGCAATTCCACGGATGGAGATCGCCATGGTGTTATAACCACTCCATCAAATTCAGAAGCAGCTCTATCTTTTCTGTCTGGAGGCATCCTTTCCTCAACTGCAGCGGGTGATAGATCAACCCAAGTAATCTATTTTATTGATTTACATAAACCATTTGGCTTAGTATAAGTTTTTGATTCTAATTTTTGCACGCTTTCAACAGTCGTGCTCCGCTCCTCAGTCTCAGCAACATGACTCTCACTCTAATCACTACTACCCATCTCATCTGCAACTCCGCTTTTGTTTCCCCTTTCAGCAGCACACCTATCTCAACAACACTAGGAAAACTATCAAATAACACAACATTCAAATCCTGCAGTTTTTCAGGTTCATTAAGAGTTATAGACGTAAGGGACGACGGTAAAGGCTCATCTATCTTGGAAGCCAAGGTGATGCCGCTTGTGTTAAACTACAACATCGCCACACTAGCAATCAGGAAGGGGATCCCTAAGATGGGTTTTGAATCATTCCCCATTGGCCCCAACACCTGGATATCAGTGACTACCACAGCCCCTTTCAATATCACTTCCACCTCCTTTATCTTACCGTCAGTCTTCACTACCGACCCATCGGCTAGCACGAGAGATTTCCGAACATTTGACTCGATATTTAAATTAAATTTTTCAACATCTTGCAAAGCAAGAATGTTGCAAGAAGATACAAAATCACATAGGGCCACAGTCTCTACCTCATTTATCTCACACTTCACAGCCACTTCATTTTTAATACACTCATCCATCTCCCCAACACACTTCCCTTGCTCACAGGGATTTTTTTCGTGCCGCTCATGAGGGGGCCGCGAGTACGCTCAGAGAACACATGGGCATGTTGCCCCAGCTACATATCAAGTTTCTCATAGAGGCAGTCTGAGTGGCCATGTTGGATTGAGCCATATCCACGAATTTCTTCATCATCTCTTCTAACGCACTCTTTCATGTCCCCTGCGCTTTCAGATAATAACCCGATTGCGGAGGTCACAGATGGCTATGAGAAGCTTGAGCATCAAACTGATAATGGCCTCCCTGCCACCTTTGACCAGGAGCATTTTTGTTATAGGAGAAATTCTGATGATTTCTCGCATACGGGTTATAAGTATTATTATAAGGAGCAGCGCGGTTCTGATTATTTTTAAAGTTTACACTCTCGTCAGCAAATATACCTGAGGGATCAGCAAAAGCCTCTCTAGCTGGGCACTTATATATATGATGTCCAGGGTTTCCACAACCCTAGCACAAAATATCCATCACTTGAGCTGGAGGTGGAGTCGATCTTGTCACCCACATCATTCCATCCATAGTAGGGTGGCTCGCCTCAACTAACAGCTGCACCGCATTTACCTCGAACAAATTTCTCGCACCCCTAGGTGCGTTTCTTCCAACATTCCAATACATACTATGACAAGCGGTGTCACAAAGGAGACGCAAAGCCTCGTCGGAAGTCAGGTTCATGATAGTGCCTCCAGCCGCCGCGTTGATCATTGCCCTATAATTAGGCTCAATAGCAAAATAAAATATTTCAACCATATTCCATGGCACACAGCCGTGCTAGGGGCATTGACGCTGTAGATCAGCAAATCACTCCCCGGCCTCAGATAATGTTTCCTGGTCTAGTTGCCAGAAGGTGGCTATCTCCCTTCGTGCATTCACTATTTGTCCACCGGGTGGAATTTGGCTAAGAATTTCGAAGAAAGAGCTCCCAAGTACTTGCAGTCCCGGGAGCAGTAGTGTGGACCCAGGTTTTCGCCTTGTCCCTTAGCGAAAATGGGAAAAACCTTAGCTTCACCACGTCATCAGTAATGCCGGCATAGCGGAAGGTGCCATAGATCTCTGAGAATCCCGCCAGATGGAGCTGCGGATCCTCACTTGGAAGGCCAAAAAAATGCGTCTTATTATAAATCATGTTGAGGATGGCGGGCTTTATCTCGAAGTGGTGGTTCACGATAGTCGGGCCGAAACCAGGGTAAACACTTCCCGCTGTAGGGGTCGTGAAGTCGCACATTTTCCTAATGCGTGGTTGGACCTCCTCCGGGTCCTTAACAACCCGTTCACCTAGGCCATTTCCTTCAAGACCTAAATCTTCCATTCTTTCTCTTCCTTCAGGAGTAGTAGCATGCCGGCGGGATCGCTTCGTTCGTGCGGTTTCAAGATCAACTCCAAGATCTTCACCTTTATCCCTGGTGTTTAGATCTGTCATACAACACACAAAAACCGATCAAAATGCCAAAAGCACTTGCAACAACTTTTCCAATAGAAAAATACACAAAACTGTTGTGCTCCCCGGCAAAGGCGCCAATAACTTGATGCAATCTCGGCAAGTGCACCGATCGTCGTCAAGTAATAAATTGGGGGAGTTATCCTCCGAGTATCGAATCTCTCGAGGAGTGCAGATTGGGAGTATAATCTCCCTTTTTGGAAAGTAATTGCAAACATAACAAATGTTTGGGGGATGAGTTTTTGTTCTATAACGACTAAAATTAATTACGCGGGTCGCCTTCAATGCTTTGCAAGGGTGGAATACTCTGATGAGTATTAGGGTGTATGGTCGTAACCGTTGAGGGTCGAAAGCACCTCTTCCCCAAGCAAGCGCCTCACAAACATTAGTTCGGCGTATCACCAAGCAACAACCCAAAGCAAGCAAAGGAAGTAAAGCTACACTAAGAACTACAACAACATTTGCAATAGAAAACCATCATAAACAATGTTAATATCTCCTAGCAAGTTTAACAAACATCCAATGCAAAGAAACAACATACAAATGAGTGTGAAGAGGAGATTTACAATCCAACGCATGAAGGCTAGCCACGATCCTTGACAAAAGTCGAAGTTTGTCGGTCTTTGTTCGGGCTCGGTCGGTGGTTGACGTCCGAGGATGCTTGAAGTGTTGTCACCTACTTCAAAGGTGTTTTCCCCATCTTCTTCACGAACTGTGAAGGTGGGTAGTCACCAGAAAACTCTCCAATGGAAGCAAGAAGGAGCTCCAAATGCTCCTCTTTAGATGGAGATAAAGGAAACATCGGAAGATCTTCGCTTGCGATGAAGTTTGGAAGAAGAATGGTGGCCGGACGAGCTCTCCAAGGAGGATAGAGGAAAAAGCGGCTGGAGGGAAATTTTTCCGCTCAGAGAGGCGGAAATGGCGGACTGGTCCCTGCTCCAGTCAACTCCTAAACTTAAATACGAGAAGGTCAGAAACATGGTCATGCACGGTTTGGTGCACGACCGTTCGTTAACCGTGCGATATAAATTTACACAACAAAGTTGTGGAGGAAGATGAGTTAACCCGTGCATTTTAATCGCGCACGGACTCTACCACCCGTGCGTGAATGAAAATGCATGGGTAACCACAAAGCCCTGGAATTCCCGGCAAGAAGGTGGAACCGTGCATTTTACTCGCGCACGGGGACTTCTGCCCGTGCGTGAACAAATCGTACGATTAAACACAGAGCGCTATAAACTAAACATCTATCGGAAAACCGTGTGTTTCCTTCGTGCACGGTTCAGAAGAAACCGTGCGTGAAGATCATCGAGCACAGCTCGACAATATTTGTCGAGCTCCACTCGACGATTTTCTTGATAAAAAACACATGATTAGGTAGAAAGCGTGCGATAAGGAAACGCATGAGCGTGCATTTTCCACAAGTCAAAATTCCTGATTTGGGGAAATCGACCACCTGCAAAGCAAAAAACCAAAGCTTGATCACAAGCTCCCAGCAGCAATACACAGCATAAAATAACCAAATCTGCAAGGGGAGTACCCCAGTACTTACCCCCGACATCTCGGTGCAATTTGCTAACCAAAATGGGAAAAAACAGTGCAACAATGGCTAAGTGAAGCCCTAATCAAATATATGACTAATCCTACTGAAATAGTAGTTCGGAGTTTCCACAGCCTAGCTACTTTTTACCACTAATTTATCCAGGATTTTAGTAGTATCATGCCACCGATCACGGAGTGCATGAAGAAAGGAGATTTCACGTGGACCAAATCGGCCGCTAAAGCATTTGTGACAATTAAATGCCGAATGTCGGAAACTCCTCTTTTACGATTACCGGATTTTAATAAGGTTTTTGAATTGTCCTGTGATACGTCTGGAGTCGATATTGGAGGTGTATTTAGTCAAGAGTATCATACTATTGGGCACTTTAGTGAGAAGCTCGTGGGGCCGAAATTAAAATATTCTATTTATGATTGGGAGTTTTGTCCGTAAAATCTGTGTCCGCATACAAGCCTGCATCAATATACAACGACACATGACAAATGGACTTAGCGTAATTTTTCCAATTTTTTGTCTGGCGGGTTTCTGTTTCAAGACGTCAATCGTGTACAATATACGTGGACTGTTTGTTTAGGAAGGATTTTTCTAGCCGTTAGAATAAGGAATCCTATAAGTACATAGGGTTAATTGGTTAAACCCTAATGGCTCTTCCGCATTTTATATCGTGAAAAGGCCACCTGTTCTCTATCAAACGTAAAGCTTTCGAAAATAAATTTCACGATCTAACATCGCACGATCGGTGATTCCTTCAAGTATAGATTCGACAGATCTCTTCTCAAGTTTTCTCGAAGCATTCAGATCTCATCGGATCAAAGTTCTTAGATCAAGCTCTCAAGTTTAATTTCAAGCCTTCTCCTTCTATTAGGACCTCAAGTTTTAATTCGAAGAAAGAAGAAGATTGAACTTCTTAAGATCTGAAGAAATAGATATGTTTCAATCTAAAATGCTATATATAATTTCTTTTGTACAATTGTAGGAAGTTTTCACTTCCAAGGTATAGAGCCTTGTGCAAGGATTGAGTTGTAGAAGAGTTTGTTCTCCGAGTGTAGGAGAGGTTGTTCCCTGAGAAGTAGGAGTGTTGAATCCGAGATGTAAGATTTGATTAAATTTGATTAAGTTGAAGTAACCAAATCTAGCCCTTTGTGGTAGTTAGGCAAGGCGGGATAGTGAGCATTCTCAAATAGGGGAACAACTATAAATTCTTGTGTTGTGATGTGTTGTTCTGTGTGCTTGCTTATCATATTTTAAATCCAGTTTTAGAAGCAGAACTCACCTATTCACACCCCTCTAAGTGTTTTAGGTTTGCAGGTAGATACTTTTAATTGGGATCAGATCTAGGTTATTCAGTATAAGGCTAACACCTTTAAAAAGATCCCAGTTTAGTTATCAGAGCATAAGATTTCTTCAATGGATCGGATAGAGGACATGTCCTCAATGAAGATTCTAGTGTGCACAAAAGGAGAACTTTCCTATGTATAAGGAAAGAGTCAGATTATTTATGGAAGAAACTAATCCAAGAATCTTTCAGATTGTAGAAGAAGGACCTCATGTTCCAACTCAACCATCTGCTATGAATCCAAACGTGATTATTCCTAAAAATATCAAGGACTTGAAAAAAGATGAGATTTCTCTCGCCTCCTTGGACAAGAAGGCCAAAAATATAATTGCAAGTGCATTGGATGACTCAATGTTGCAAAAACTTTTCCACTACAAGTCTGCCAAGGAGATTTGAAATTCTCTGGTTTTCCTAATGGAAGGTACTGAAGAAGTGTGAGATGATTAAAGATCTCTTCTCAAACAAGAGTATGAGGCATTCAAATAAGACCCGAAGGATACCATTGTTGATAGCTTTGAAATGTTCTTCAAGATTATCAATGGTCTGAGAAACTGTGGTCAGGCATTCACTAATGGTGAACTGAATGATAGATTCTTATGATCCCTAATGAAAGAATGGGACACTAAGGTTGTGGCCATTAGAGAATTTGGAAAGTTACCCGACACTGATCCTCAAAATCTATTCGGGAAGCTCTTATCATATGAACTACAAATGAATACAAGGAAGAAAGAAGGGCAAAAAAGTAAGATTTAAATTAAACAGAATTCTATAGTACTGAAGGCCGAAGGGTCAAAAAAATTTAAATTTGTGTCACCAGTAAGGACACAAGCTTCTGATGCTCAAGAAGACTTTGAGCCAAGCACCTTAGGCTCTAAATTGTCTGATGGAGAGTTCTCACTGATCTCAAAGCAATTTAAAAGAATGCTTAGCAAAAGGAGGAAAGGAAAAGCCAGTCCTCCTCTTCTGACTACAGAAGATCATATTGTGATGTTGATAGTTCTAAGAAAAGCTATAACAGAGATGACATATACAAATCTAAACCTAACAAACATTCTTCTTCTTACATTTTTTGTTATTGTTGCAATAAGCCAGGACACGTGATTGCGGAGTGTCCTTTCAAAAATAAGGATCCATGAAAGAAGAGAATAGGTCAAAAAGAAATCAAAAGAGATTGCTTCTCTCAAGGATGTGGAATTAAGTCTGAGGTAGCAAATTAAAGAATTATCTCCTCTTAGAGATGAAGTTCGCTCCTTGAAAGAGGAATTAAAATGCTCGACTGAGCTACTTAGTCAGAAGGAGAAGTTCTGAGTTGAACTAGAAGAAAAGCTTTTGGTTGAGAGAAACTTGTTGAAAGCTACTCCAATCCAAATACTGTTCTTCGACTCATTGATGAATTTTTGGCCCCTAAGAAGGGTGGTTTTCTATGCCATGTAGCTGAAAAATATATGGCTGCTAAGAGAGCCGCTACCAAAGTCAAAGGGAAGGCATGTCAAAGGCAGTCATCTTTCAAGAAGGTAATATTTCCCACAAATCAATATGACTTTGAGACATCCTATGGTAACTTTCTTAGGCCTACTTATATGGAGCCTAAAAAGAACTACTAAGGATGGAACCGTCCCCGAGACTTCTGTACAAGTGCTTTCAAGGCACCTTATGAAGATATAACTCTTAAAGAGTATGGTCCCTACGTTCATGGACCAAGTATCTAAAAAGTACCCAAAGCCAAAACTGTGGTTCCTAAGGCTACTAAGGCAGTGAAGTTTTGTATTTACTGCAATCATAAGGCTTCAACTTCCAAGTATGTAGCACCTTCTAGAACTCCCATTTAGAAGATTAAGTAGGATTATAAAAGAAGGTACAACAGATCTGACTGCTAGTATTGGGATAAGATTGGTCATTTTGCCGTAGATTGTTGGTTTTATCCAATCAATTATGAAACTCCACGAGTTAACATTGCAAGACCAACCACTAAAAATGTTTATATTCCAAGTGGTGTTATATTAACTAGGAACTAAGGACCTAAATCTGTTTGGGTTCCTAAGGGTAAATGACTTATGAATGTAGGTATGTCCAAAGGCGAACAAAACTCTTATTTGGTATTTAGATAGTGGATGCTCTCATCATATGATCGGGACAAGAAGTCTACTTCTAGAATATACCCAATTGAGGACAACCCAAAAGTCTGTTGGTATTACCATTGTGATCTAGAAGTGATCAAGTATGTAGCCTCACTGCCAACGAAGTATGAGCCTATCTGGGTCACACATAAGAATGTTTAGAGAAATTGGGAGATTGTCTTAGTATGATCTGCTCATATGATGAGTGGAAAAATACTAAGCACAACTAGGCCTTGGAAAGCGTCGAGTGCATTCAGACCACTCAACACTTTCATCGAGTCAAGTGTTGACTCGTCGAATGATGGCATTGAGTGTGTTGTGTTTACTCAACGATTCGCCAAGTCAAAGAGTTGATTCATCGAGTATGGCATTTAAGCATTGAGTGTATTGAGTATACTCAATGATTCGTTGAGTCAAAGAGTTGACTCAACGAATCTGAGTCTCAGGCAATGAGTGCGTTGAATCCACTCAATGCCTTCGTCGAGTTAAAGGTTGATTCGACAAATCTGGCACATAGGCATTGAGTGTATTAAGTCCATTCAACGCCTTCGTAGAGTCAAGTGTTGATTCGATGGGTTTGGAACTGAGAGTGTTGAGAGCATTGAGTTCACTCAACTCCATTTGTCAAATATAATATTTGAAAGTTATTACTTCAAGGTTAGCTACTCACCTAGAGGGGGGTGAATAGGTCTTTGAAATTTCTTAAGTCTTTTTGTTGTTTTCTTTCTAAGTGATCTAAAGCTTGTCCTTAGAACATGTAATATAAATAAGAACAAGCAATAAAATATAGCACACAAATATTTATAGTGGTTCCCCAATTGGGTTCACCCACTTTCCCTCCCACCATTCTAACTTATGTTAGATAAGGAAAAAACTCCTCCAAATGCTCCTCAGAGATTACACCTCAGGCCCTCAGCCTTACACTCAGGTTCTCTTAAGAACACTACCTCAGAACCATAAAGGTTCCTACCTCAGAGCCCTGCAGTACTCCTACAGCTCAGTGGTCCTCAAACCACCTACCTCAGCCTTATCTCTAAGGACTTCATCTCAGTCTTATCAGCCCTACAACTTTATGCACAAGGACCTACTCTGAGTGTACTGCAGCACTCCTATAGCTCAGTACCTTTCCAGGTACCTACCTCAGTGCCCTTCCAGGCACCTAGAGCACAACCTCTTCCAAGGCCTAAAACTCAATGACACACTATCACCTACAGCTCAGTGACTCAACAGTCACCTACCTCAGGCACTAGGCCCTACACTCCTGCTAGGAGGACAGCCCTACCTTAGATCCACACTTGGATCCTACCTCTGTACCCCAGCAGGGCACCTAACTCAGTGACTAATTAGTTACCTACAACTCAGGCACAAAGTTCCCTACAGCTAAGATTCAGACAAGCTGAAACCCACATGAAATTAATCAAGAAGTTGAAATAAAATAAAACCTGACTCTGAGAAAAATCTCAGAGTCTATCTTGCTAGACTGAGCAGATATCAGTATAGCTCTCTTGCTGTAGAAGGAATTCGACTTTTTCTAAAGCTAGCTCATTTTCTGTTATACTGAAGAACAGATATCTGCTGTTGAAGACTGACGGCCCTTCATACAGCTATATCTCCTTGCTGATTAGATGAATCAGCTACCTTATTTTGGAAAGAACAAACTTGTTGAACTGGAAAAAGCTTCAGGTATCTTTCTCTACCTTTTTTTCTAGCTCTGTTGGACTTGGCTTTCAAGCTCGTCGGAGAAGATGAAGTCCAACCGCCTCTCTTTTGTTTTCTTTTTCATTTCTGAGTTTGTTAACCCTAATCCACTTTTCTTCTTTTTTTATATCTGTTTATTTGAATCAACGACATAATTGAATGTAGGCCCTACCAAGGATGGTGAGCACCACCTCCCTCAAAAGAGGATAAACAGTACTTTCCAGCGTTGCTGTAGCTTTCTCACAATGGCATGAAATAATCTGACTATGCTCGACGAATAGTGAGTTGGGTTCGATGAATTTTGAAATCAGTTCGATGAAGTCTGAACTGAGCTCGACTAACTTAGAATATTCAAACATTAACTTGAGCTCGACAAAAGCTGAGCTGGGTTCGACGAATTTTGAAATCAGTTCAACGAATTCTGAACTGAGCTCGATGAACTCAGAATCTTCAAACTTTAACTTAAGTTCAACGAAAGGTGAGCTGGGTTCGACGAATTCTGAAATCAGTTCGACAAATTATGAAATCAGTTTGACGAATTCTGAACTGAGCTCGACGAACTCAGAATCTTCAAACTTTAACTTGAGCTCGACAAAAGGTGAGCTCATCTCGACGAACTCAGAATTCAGTTCGATGAATTCTGAATTGAGCTATTCTTTAGAAGCATTAAGTGAGCCTTCCTCACTCAACGCTTCTGGACATAGAGAAATTATTCTGGCTTTGTGTCAGTGATTCCTTCTCAACTGTCTCAGCGGTTTCTTCTTCACAGTTGTGACTATCTTCTATCTCAACAGTTTCTTCTCAACTGTCTCAGCGGTTTCTTCTTCATAGTTGAGACTATCTACTTTCTCAGCGATTTTGCTGGGACCAACATTTCTCTCAACGTTTTGTGTTGAGCTTGTCAACTGTCTCAGCGGTTATGCTGAGACATTCTTCTCAGCTGTCTCGACTCGTTTGCCTTAGTCAACTTGTCTGACTTCCACCATACTCTTTTTGTTCACCTGCCCAATCTAGGACAACCTGCATGCATGTATTCAAGCAGACATCAAATACATTATGCCCCTTAGAATGATTGGTGATGCCTCATCAAATCCTGAGGAACATTGTAGGGAACAATTCCCATCAATCTCCCCCAATTTTAAGAAGGCGGAATACCCATCCATGCTAAGGTGCATTAACAAAAAAAGTATCATGATAGGCCTGAAGAAACATTATCATGACAACTAGCCATCCCAGTTTAGGAAAGCCCCACCTAGAATAGATGGCTTAACACTATGATTGAATTACCATTAGTGTTGGTGAATTATCAATCATTAACAATATAACAGTATGATTAACAACAAAAGCTCTATTAATCATTGACAAGGTATACATTATGATTAAGATATGCCTAATTATTAACTGATTTAGTGAGCCTTATCCAAACAATAGTAGGCAAAACTTGTGATTATAAGATGTCAATGAAGGAACAATATTTCATTAATCACAGATATATAAATGAGAATTGCAAGAACATTTATCACAATAATATATTCACGGACAACTCATATTAATTTAATTGATAGAGATTTGATATTGCTACATTGTTGATATTCATTAAGGGCATTGATCAAATATTTAAAGAACCGTAAGTTTTACAGCCTCATATCAGCTCTTCTTTGTTGAACTTGAATCATCATCCTTGGTAGCAGCAGTCTTCTTCAAGTTTTAAGCTTTGTTCTCTTTCCACTTGAAGAAAAAGAATGGCTTTGGAATATATCTGGGAGGCATTTTCTTAGGGTTTCTCTTCCTTACCAGATTTTCTTTGAATACTCTTTCCCTTATAGAATTTCTTTCCAAATGCTTTATCCATTCCTCAGAAGAATATACACTATCAATATTCTTTAAGATTTGTCTATGGCTTACCCAAGCATTGATAATGATGGATTCAGAGGCATCATTTAGCTGTTCATGATCTGGATCATCTCTATTCTCAGCTCTCCTCTTTGTCATGAACTCTTCAGCCATCTGAGTATCTTCCCTCTTTCTTCCGGCAGTAAGTTGTGCATCCTGTGCAACTCTAGCTTGTGTTGGGAAGTCTACGTCCTCTGTCCTCTTTTTATCCAGGAGGGGCAGGTGTAATGCTACCCCGGTGCCTTGAATTACATTGAAGACTTGATATTTAATGAGTGTTGTTGTCTTAGTATGGCTGCTCTCCCCATTTCTGCCTTCTTCAAGGATGATCAATTGCAGTAGGGTGTTGTATGCTTCATTTTTTTATTGATATAGATTGGAATATTCTCTCATTGTCAGCAAGAAGTTCATTCTTAAGAAGTACTGTCACCTGCATATAGTGAAAACAATATTGGGGACATACTGATTTACATGATCTATTGTACCCCTGATCACCTCATCAATTGCACTCACATAATTCTTGGCATATCCAATGTCATCTGCAGCGAGTTTTTGGCCTGTATCCAAGGATTTCATGAGGGTGGTCAGCTTTAAGATAGTTTTTCTAGCCCTATCAAACCAGGTGGTGACCTGTGTGTTTAAGTGAGAGATTTCTTCTTTATTTTCCTTGACTTTAGTTAATAATTTATCCCTCAGCTTGGCAACTAATAGGTCAACATATTCCTTGAGGGTTGTTATCTGAGCATCCAGGAGTGCTTTGATATGATTTAGAAGTAATTCATTAGAGAGTTGGGTAGTGGTTGGTTGGCTTACTAGAGGAGGGACATATTCCTTAGCAGGGACCTGTGAAGTCTCCCCCTAACCTTGACAACCTATAGAAGGAAATATTTCCTTAGCTAAAGATGTATTAACACTACTAATTAAGAGGGTATAAGTATTACCTGTAGTGGGTGCACACTCAACTATTCTGGTGACAACTTGGTCCAAGGTTTTCAAATCCATTTGATTATGCTCCCCCTCAAACTGAGCATCCTTTTCTGGGCTTGACCCATTTAGATAGGTATTTAATTCCTCAGGAGGCTCTTGGTTATCTTCTATAGCAGTTATATCTTCAACTGCTGCTACATCATCAGTAACAGCCATATCTGTCTCATTTTCTGCTGCAACCTCTTCTTCAGTAGTATTCTTTTAAACTTGTCCTGACCTTGGACTGGCATGGATTTTATCAACATGCACATCACTGACTTGAAGTTGGAAGTTTGCAGAGGATTGACTGAGTGATAAGTCAACCTACAGACTAACATCAGCTAGAGTGGAGGTTCCAAACTCTAATTCAGAGCTGGCAGTTCTTTCTTCCTCAGCCGGTTTCTTCCTTGTGACCCTAGAGGAGTCCTTTATTGCAAAAGGTTGGCTCATTCATAGGTACCTAGTGAATATGTCCAAAGTTTTTTTTATCAATTCTTTTTAGGTAATGAATCTTCACTCCTTGCTCCTAGTTTAGTGAATCATGGTAGGTGTTCACTAGGTATAAGGAAAAGAATTTGGCCATATTTGGAGTGTGTAGACAGTCTACTATTCTTTGGTAGATGAGAGAAGACCAGGAGGTCTTCCTATTGAAGATTATCCTAGTCATGACATCAAACATTAACTTGGAGATTGTGTCATGTGATCTAGGTTTGCAGATGAGTGCTTTCCCTACATTATCTGCTAGAATTTTACCTATTTGATTGAAGAATTTCATTTAAAGAGACCTAGGTTTGGCATCATTGTATCCACACCATCTGAGAGCACTGTCTCTAACCATGATGGTGGGTTCTTCTTCCTCGCTAGGGTTGATGGAGGGTAGATGAAGGGCTTTGCCTAGTCCCTTAGGGTTTACCTTAATCTTGATGTCCTCAATCTTAGAATTAAGTGAGTTTTGATAGGATGACACCTTGATGTTGGAGAAGAATTCTACTACCTCTTCTCTAAGAATGGTGTAGGGTTGAGAAAGGGTGTACTCCAAACATGTGGTCTCAATCATCCTTAACACTTCCTTAATTTATGGCGAGGCATGACTGAATCTATTCCTCACAATTTCATAACCCTCCTTGAGCTCCTTTGAGATCTTCAGCTCCATTGAATCAGTGCAGCAAGACGCTGAGAATGTTTCGGTCTCGACGGCTAGGGTTAAAGATTTCAAGAGTGGTGTGGCTTTTCGTTTCTTGTCGCCTTTATATATATAGTGAAAAAGTTTATTTACTTTATCATTAGAATAACCAATTAATCATTTTTAGACTTAAGTTTGTACTTTTAGGCTTTACGGCTTGCTTTACGCTTTATGTTATAATATAGGGCACTTAGTGCTTCTATTATACCTCTCAGCTTTTCTTTTATTCACTTAATGACTGATTAATTTGTAGCTTACCTCACTGTCTGGATGTACATACTATTTGTCTCACCATTATACAAATATTTTATCTATTCTAAGTATAATGGAGACCTATCATGCTAATAAGACAATTTTATTATCAACATTATTATGCACTGATTTGCATGTTGTTTGGACTTGAGAGAAAAGGCTACATACGTTAACAATACAGATAATTATGGAGGATAATTGAATCATTGTTATCTAACAGGTGTGCTTGATTAGGTTCATCCTAAGCACATCTAACTTTCCTCATGAATTTTAAAACTTAGTCCCTCTCAAGAGAGAGAGAGAGACTTACCTTGAGGCTTGCTTCCTTTTCTTTTGAGGATTACACACTTAACAACCTCAAGCTTTGAATATTGCTTTACATGGACCATATTCCTTGGGCAATCATCCTGTCCCAGACATTTTCCTGTAAAATCCATTTTCCAAATACCAAGTCTTATTTAGACAGGTATTTGGACTAACATGCAAAGAGAAATTCATTTACCCTTAGGCAACCAACAATAGTTGGGTCCTAGGTTCTTATTAGGATTATAAAACTTTTGCCCAACTCTCTATCTGGGCAGAGCACCTTTCCATCCACTAGCCACCTTCAGGTTGTGCCAACAATCAATGGCAAAGTGGCCCACCTTCCCACAACACCAACATTTATGAATGTTGAACCTTCTCTTCAAGACAGCACAAAATTGCTGTCCATAAGAGATATGAGCAGCTCTAGATTTTGCTAGATAAGCATTGCATGATGTTGTTTCTCTCTTCCTGAATGAAGGTGCTGAAGAAATAAATATAGCTAGTCTAAGATGGGCCAATTGTATTTTTGCAGCCTTCCATCTAGTGGTCTCTCTCATCCCTTTAGATACAGGATATTTGGATCCAAATCTAAAGAACTTATCTTGAGCTTTATGGCTAGAGTGGAGAGAATCACTCCTTTTGAGATCATGTGTCTTTACCCCACTAGTACAGCACACATTTGATTAATCCTCATGGGGATGTGCAAACTTGACAGTTGTAGAAGGTAAATTTTCCTTTTTGAAACACTGTCTTCTTATTAGGGAATTCAAATTTTAATTGATGATTAATATGATTAATACCCAGCTTCTTAGGGACTTGGCAGGTTGTAGTTTTTGGAAACTAACCTTGTGACTGAGAAGAGCTAATCACAATCCCCAATTTCTCTGTGAACTTTTATTACAGATATCAAATATGCTTATTTTTCTATTTTAGAATCTTTGTCTAACACTCAGGACTTTTCTTGAGTTAAGACACCTCATGACTTTTCTTATAAAACTCAATAGATTTATTGTTATAAAGAGTTTTATAAGGCTTCGGGACTTCAATCTCCTTTATTTGCCTTTTGGCAAGAATTATGCTCTACTTTTGAGCATCTAGGAGCAGTCCATATTTGTCAATCAATTGATTGACATTAGTCTCAGATTCTGAGCACTCTTCATTACAGTATGAAGAAGTACTAGAACGTGGAATGGTTTAATAGTTAGAGGAAGATGTAGAAATGGAGAGAGATTGTACCATGCTTTATTTTGAATCTTCTTGACTTCTTTCTTCTTCAGTCATTTCCATCAAGCCATGGACTCCATTGTCTTCTTCATCCTCCTCATAGTCACTGTCAGAGTGTGACAAAGGGGACCTGATTCCAATCCTAGCAGCAAGATATTCCTCTTCTTCTAGACCAACAACAACAGACATCAGCCCTATATAGGCTTCTTCCTCTTCATCTTCAGATTCTGAGGAGGAAGAATCTGTCCAGCTTCTCTCCTTCTTATCCATAAAGTACTTCTCCTTCTTCTTATCCTTGTGGTGATGGTGATTCTTTATCTTCTTCTTCTCATCTTCTTCCTTTCTTTTGACTGGGTAGTCAGCAATGACATGCCCATCCTTGCTGCAATAATAACATATTATTTTAGAAGAAATCTATTTACTGGTTTTAGGGACATACATGTCATCCTTGGATGACTTCTGTGATAAGAAGATGAAGATGGTCTGCTCCTCCAGTCCTTCTTCTTCATGAACATCTGAAATTATCTGGAGAAGGTAGCTAGATCTTTATCAGACAAGTGGTTGTCTATTAAGCTTGACTCAGATATTTCTGAACTCTATTCAGCTTCCCTCCTTAGTGGTGAGGGAGTCATTCTTTTTATCCTTCTTGGGGCCTCTTCCTTGAATGCTACAGACTTATACTTGGACTTGGATTGGCTGCTCTTCTCCTCTTCTAGGCTAGCAGCCAGTTGCATTTCATAGGATAGCAGCTTTCCAAAGAGAGTTGGTGGAGGAGTGTATGCCATCTTAACCATTTCCCTAATAGCACATATCTTTGTGTCCCAATATCTGGTGAAAGATCTAAGGAACTTGTCATTCAGCTCATATTTGTTGAAAACCCTACCTTAGGTTCTTAGTTCATTGACGATTTTGAAGAACCTCTCAAAGCAGTCAGTTACTTTTTCAGATTTCCTTTATCTGGAAGACTCATACTCTTCATTGAGCATGGACTTCCTATGATCTCTAACTTCCTCATAGCCTTCCATATAGACCACAAGAGTGTCCCACATTTCTTTGGAGGTCTTGCAGTGTACAAGATTTTGGAAGGTTGAGTCATCAATGGCACTGGCTATAATGTTTTGTGCCCTTTTGTCCATGGTGGTCAGAATTACTTCATCTCTGTCCATCTCTGTATATGCCTTGGGAACTCTCAGAGTTAGATCTATGGTGGAAGCCTTTATGGGGATAAAAGGACCTTCCACTACTGTTACATAGATCCTAGGTTAAGATGCTTCCATGAATAGTCTGACACTTTGCTTCTAGAGGCCAAATCCTTCCTTCCTGCAGTTTGGTAGCTTCATGGCCCGTAGCTCGTTATAGTTCCTTCCTGACCCCATAATTATATCATATAGCTAACCTTGGAGGTATGCTCAGATTATTAGATCCTTTTTGAGTAACCTCCCTCTAATACCACTTAAAAGTTATTATTTCAAGGTTAGCTAGTCACCTAGAGGGGGGTGAATAGGTCTTTGAAATTTCTTAAGACTTTTTGTTGTTTTTTCTCTAAGTGATATAGAGCTTGTCCTTTGAAGCTGCAATATAAATAAGAACAAGAAACAAAGAACATCACACAGATATTTATAGTGGTTCCCCAATTGGGTACATCCACTTTCACTCCCACCTTTTTAACTTATGTTAGACAAGGCACAAACTCCTCCAAATGCTCCTTAGAACCTACACCTCAGGCCCTCAAAATTACACTAAGGTTCTCTTTAGAAACCTACCTCAGAACCATAAAGGTTCCTACCTTAGAGCCCTGCAGTGCTCCTGCAACTCAGTTATCATCAAAACACCTACCTCAGCCTTATCTCTAAGGCCTATAGATCAGGCTTCTCAGCCCTACAACTTTAGGCACAAGGCTCTTCTCTTAGAGTACTGCATCACACCTACAGCTCAGTACCTTTCTAAGTACCTACCTCAGTGCCCTTCCAGTCACCTACAGCTCAGCCTCCTCCAAGGCTTATAACTCAGTGACACACTTGTGACCTACAGCTTAGTGCCTCAATAGTCACCTACCTCAGGCACTAGGCCCTACACTCAGGCTGGGAGGACAGACCTACCTCAGATCTACACTTGGATCCTACCTCAGTACCCTAGTAGGGCACATACCTCAGTGATTAATTAGTCACCTACAACTCAGGCACAAAGTGCCCAACAACTCAGATTCAGACAAGCTGAATCCTACAGGAAATTAATCAAGAAGTTGAAATAAAATAAAACCTTGACTCTGAGAAAAATCTCAGAGTCTACTTTGCTGGACTTATCTGAAATCTGTCCAGCTTTCTTGCTGTATAAGGAATTAGACTTCGTCTACATCTAGCTCCTTTTCTGCTGCAATGAAGAACAACTATCTGTTGCTGAAGGATGACAACCCTAGACACAGCTATCTCTCCTTGCTGATTAGATAAATCAGCTACCTTGTTCTAGAAAGAACAAACTTGCTGAACTGGAAAAACTTTCAGGTATCTTTCACTGCCTTTCTGGCTAGCTCTGATGGACTTGGCTTTCAAGCCCGTTGAAGAAGATGAAGTATAGCCATCTCTATTTTTGTTTTCTTTTTTATTTCTGAGTTTGCTAACCCTAATCCCCTTTTCTTCTTTTTTTAATATCTGTTTATTTGAATCAACGACACATTTGAATGTGGGCCCCGCCAAGGATGGTGAGCGCCACCTCCCTCAGAAGAGGACAAACAAGACTTTTCAGCGCTGTTATAGCTTTCCCGCAACGACATTAAATACTCTGACTATGCTCGACGAATGGTGAGCTGGGTTCGATGAATTTTGAATTCAGTTCGACGAATTTTGAACTGAGCTCGACTAGCTCAGAATCTTCAAACTTTAACTTGAGCTCTACGAAAGGTGAGCTTGGTTCGACAAATTCTTAAATCAGTTCGATGAATTCTGAACTGAGCTCGACGCACTCAGAATCTTTATGCTTTAACTTGAGCTCGATGAAAGATGAGCTGGGATCGACGAATTTTGAAATCAGCTCGACGAATTCTGAACTGAGATTGACGAACTCAGAATCTTAAAACTTTAACTTGAGCTCGACGAAAGTTGAGCTAAGCTCGATGAACCCAGAATTCAGTTCGATGAATTCTTAACTAAGCTCTTATTTAGAAGGGTTGAGTGAGCCTTCCTCACTCAATGTTTCTGGACTTAGAGAAATTCTGTTGGCTTTGTCTCAGCGATTCCTTCTCAACTGTCTCAGCGGTTTATTCTTCACAGCTATGATAATCTTCTTCCTTAGTGATTTCTTCTCAACTTCCTCAGTGGTTTCTTCTTCATAGCTGAGACTATCTCCTGTCTCAACGGTTTTGTTGGGAACAACATTTCTCTCAACATTTTGTGTTGAGCATCTCAACTATCTCAGCAGTTATGCTGAGACATTCTTCTCAGCTGTCTCAACTGTCTCGATGTTTTTGCCTTAGTCAACTTGTCTGACTTCCAGCATACTCTTTTTGTTCACCTGTCCAATCGAGGAAAACCTGCATGCATGAATTCAATCACACATCAAGTACATTATGCCCCTTAGCATGATTGCGAACATTGTAAGGCATAATTCCCAACAATTTGGATACTCGATGATTTGTCGAGTATAGTTTGTATACTCGATGATTCATCGTATACAACATTGATATTCGACGATTCATCGAGACAAGGGTTGTCTGGTCAAAAAAACTGAATTCTAAGTCATGGGTCTGTGAATAGCGATGGGAGTAGTTCTATTTATTCCTTGTGTATAAATAGAAGGTTTAGGGTTTCAATGTAACTGTTCATTCTATCTAAGCAGACGAGCCGCATTGTGCAAAAGACCCGAGACCTAAAGGTCGACGGAAGTAATTGCACTCGTAGGCGATCCCGTCACCTCCATTTAGCCTGATTCTGGCGAGTGTCGTCGCCGCCTCTTCTGCAATGGACCTAGAAGTATGTGAAGACACATAGCTTTATCTCCTGGCCTAGATCTTATGCGACAAGATTCTACGAGTTCTCTCTTTCGTGTGAACTTCCTGTAGAAGTGCAGACAATATTTTGCACTAGGAACTGTTGTTGCATAGTGATCGGCTGATCTCTTGGAGAATCTTGGCTGAGTATATACTCAATCCCACTGAGGTAAAATTTTATTTACTGCTCTTTACTTCTTGATTAATTTTCATCGATATATCTAAACTCTTTTTGGTTATCTTGTTCTTAAATTCTGCTGTATTCAAAAGTATTGTGTCATCCTAGCAAAACCCAACCAAGTCATCTTTGGCGGTTTAGTCATGGGAATCACTAAAGGCTACGATATGATCTCCAACAACATCGTCTTTTTCACAAACATGGATTATGTTTAAGGATTTCAACACAATCTAATAATCATAAGGTAACTATGTGATAAAGGTTATATCGATGAGTTCTACAAGGACAAGTGTATGATAAAATCCTCGGCCAATTTGGAGACAGTCTTAACATGCACTCGAATTAGAAATATTTTATGTTTAAATTTTCTTTGTTTAGACAATTCTACACTAGTGTGTCTTTTAGCAAAATATAGTGCGTCTCTCTATGACCAATGACACAAGAGATTAACAAATATTAATTTTAGAATTATAAGTATGCTATTTTATCAAAACTTAGTATGTGATGCTCCCAACATTAAGTCACGCATGCCAAATGGGCAAGTAGACAAGGAATACCTTTAAGGGTATTGTTGAAAATGTTTCTTCTAGATGTTTATATGTACTTCATATGGACTTATTCAATCCTATGCCAATTAATAGTTTATGAGATAAAGTCTATACGTTAGTTATTGTTGATGATGAATTACTCTCATTTTACTTGGGTGTTCTTTCTGAAACACAAGTCAGAGACCTTTAAAGCTTTCACAAATTTTGTCAAGCATGTTCGGAACAAATTGAACTACTCAGTGGTCAAAATAAGAAGTGACCATTGAACAAAATTTGAGTATGGGGCTATGACAAAAATTTGAGCAAGTCAAGGTATCTTTCATGAGTTTTCCTCCCCGCGTACTCCACAAAAAAATAGAGTTTTCGTGAGAAGAAATAGAACACTCATTGAAGCAGTCACAACTATGTTGAATAACTCTTCACTCCAGAATACTTCTAGGCGGAAGCAGTCAACACAACTTTAAACATGCAAAATATATCATTAATTAACAAAAGCAATCATAAGACACCTTATGAACTATTAAAGGGGAAAAACTGATTGTGTCCTACTTTAGGATCTTTTACAGCAAATGCTTCATACTTAACAATGAGAAGTATTATTGTATGAAGTTTGGTGAAAAATGTTTTAAAGGTATTTTTGTAGTCTATAGTACTCATAGTAAGGAATATATGATTTTCAATAAGGAAACCCTAGTTGTAGAAGAGTCTATTAATGTTGTATTTGATGAGACAAGTATGCTTCATAGCAACTCGTCTAGTGTTGTTGGTGAAGATGCAGGTGCCAGGATAAAAGAGCTAAACTTGGAAGAAGAAATTAAGGAATATGCTCCAAATTCTATTAAAGTTGTTAATCCCAACATGGTTGAAGATGAATTTCAGGATGAAGATCTCCCTCCACCTGTTAAAGGTACACCAGGTGTGGTAGAACCTTCTGGAGGGATGAGAAGGAATCTAGTGATCAGACACTAAAGAGATCACCTTATAGATATGATCATTGAAGATCCAAGTGACAGAATAAGAACCAGAAGAGGTACAACTAACGAGGTTTTGCATCTTAGCTTTCTTTTTCACATTGAGCTAAAGAAATTTGAAGAAGCAAACAAGGATGCTTCTTGGATAATGGCTATACAAGAGGAGCTTAACCAGTTTGAAAGGTGTAAAGTTTGGGTGTTGGTGCCTCAAAGGACAGAATGTAATTGGAATGAAGTGGATATCCAGAAACAACCTTGATGAAAATGGAGTGATTATACAGAATAAAGCCAGGCTTATTGCACAAGGATACATACAATAAGAAGGGATCAACTTCGATCAAACTTTTTCTCCAGTGGTAAGACTCGAAGTGATTAGGTTGTTTTCATTTTTATGCTGCTCAAAAAGGTTTCAAAGTTTATAAAATGGACGTGATGTCAGTATTCCTCAATGGTAATTTAAAAGAGGAAGTATACATAGCTCCACCTCCAGGTTTTGTCAACTCAACTCTCCCTGAACATGTTTATTTCTGAATAAAGCTTTATATGGTTTAAAACAAGCACTCTGAGCTTGGTATTAGAAGCTATCAAACTTTCTTCTTGAGAACAAATTCGCAATGGGAAAGATTGATAAAACATTATTTCTTAGGGAAGTTAACAGCAAGATTTTGCTAGTGCAAATCTATGTCGATGATATTATCTTTGGATCAACGAATGACCTCCATTTAAAGAAGTTTTCTAAACTTATATAGGGAAATTTTGAAATGAGTAGTATAGGTGAGCTAAAGTATTTCTTAGGACTTCAGGTGAAACAATCTGATGATGGAATTTTCATCTCTCAGGCGAAGTTCACCAACAAGTTAATTAAGAAATTTGGAATGGAGAGTGCATCCTCTATGCGTACTCTAATGGATTTAACTTTGTCTCTGGACAAGGATGAGAAAAGGAAACTTTTTTATGAAACCAAGTACAAAAGCATAATTGAATCCTTGTTCTATCTTACTGTTAGTAGGCAAGACATAATATTTTCAACATGTGTATGTGCTAGATTTCTGGTGAAATCTAAGGAATCTCATTACGCTGCTGCAAACAGGATTTTGAGATACCTTAAGGGTGCACCAAATCTTGGTTTATGGTACCCAAGAAGTAATGACTACGAGCTAATAGGCTTTTTAATATTGATTTTTTAGGTATCAAGGATGAAAGAAAAAGTACTTTTGGAACCTGTCATTTGCTAGGAAGAAGGTTAATATCTTGGAGCAACAAGAAACATAATTGTGTGGCATTCTCAACAGCTGAGTCAGAGTACATCTTTGTAGGTAATTGTTGCGCACAAATTCTCTGGATAATGAATCAGCTCGAGGATTACAACTTTAAGCTAAAGGAGATTCCAATGTTTTGCGACTCCTCCAATGCGATTGTGATTGCTAATAATCCAGTCTCTAACAGTTGGACAAAACATATTGAGATAAGATACCATTTCATCCTAGAGCATGTGGAGAATGGGGACATCAACCTCAGTTATGTCCTGAAGGATAAGTAAGTCACAGATATTTTCATGAAGCCGCTGGATGAGGCCAAGTTCTTTTTCTTCAAAATTGAACTTGGTATGCTCAACAAGGACTCATGAAGATGGTTAAGGTATCAGACTTAAGTCAGATTGGTCAAGGAATTCATTAAGAACGCCAGAATTATTCATCTCGGAAAGTTCTGCAAATTCATCGAGATTGGTTGAGTTATTTTGATGATATTCGACGAATGATCACCCATTGTATTTCGATGAATCTGCAGGGTTTACTCAAGGAATTTCGACGAATATAATTTCAATTCTTTTTATTTCTCTTTATTGGATCCAAAGAGTCAATTCAGGCAAAGGTACACGCTTCTCTGTCACTCTTTTAAAATATTAATTTTATATATAAATAGACAAGTATCTGGAAAATAAACTTCACATTCGTTGAAATCATTCAAGAAATCTGTCGAAATCTGTCGGCGCACTGTTCATCTTCTACAACTGCTCCTTTCGAAGATTCATCTTATCGAATTTTCGATCATTCTCCATGGATCCAAGAGGTATAGGAAACCTTCTAATTGGTGGAGAACTTGTTCGGACGAGGTTTTCTACCTCCACTAACAAATTTTGCAATGTGACCATGATGCTTGAGGTCGCCGGGTTGTCATTCATTCTGGAACACCTGTGCAAGCTCTTTGATAAAGATGTCTTGGAAGTTTTTCATCATGCCAAACTCCGATTTGAGGATACAATCATCAAGAGCAAGGTCAAGAATCTATCAATCAAAGTGAAGGCCACCCTCCTTACCCGATATGTAAAGCTTCCAGAAGTTGAAGAAGCCGACCTCATTAAAGATTGAGATTTTACAAGCGATTTATTGTTCTGTGGTTTGACTAGAGGTACTTAAGCCATCAAAAAAAGTATTGAAAGACAAAGGGAAACTACTATCTAGTTGGACCCTTCCCCTAGTCCTATGGCTAGAGGAATTTTATGATGTTCATGATCGATTACTTTTCAAAATGGTTAGAGGTGAAGGCGCTGGTCAAGATAACCTCCCAAGTTATAAGGAACTTTGTATTGGGAGAGATAGTCTATCGACATGGGCTCCCTCTAATAATAGTTACAAACATTGGGCAATAGTTTGTTAGCAAGGAGTTTGTCAGCTTCTGCGTTCAGTTTGGCATAGATCTTAATTTTGCGTTAGTCCACCACCCTAGGAGTAATGGGCAGGTGGATGCGGCCAACAATATAATTGTGAACTTGCTGAAAAAGAAGGTTATGAACTTGAGGGGTAACTGGGTGGAGAAGCTCCCCTCAGTCCTTTGGGCTTTGAGAACCACACCAAATACAGTCATAGATGAGACCCCTTACAAACTTTCTCATGGGTTTGAGGAAATGTTGTCTGTCAAATTCGTGGTAAGGTCACCAAAGGTGGTAGCGACAGGGGAAGGAGACTAGGAATGGCGAGTGGAGAATGGGGTAGAACAAAACCTCTTGCTTGACCTTGTAGAAGAGCTTTGGGATCTAGCGGCCGTCTGACAAGAAAAGGTCAAGCGACGAATGGCTAGGTATTTCGACAAGAACATTCGAATCAAGTAATTCCAGAAGGGGGGTGTAGTCCTTAAGAAGGTCGATATGCCCGAAGGGGGCAAAAGTCAGGAAGATCAATCCTAATTGGGAAGGCTATAATATTATAAAAGAAGCCTTAAGATCGGGTGGATATCACCTTTCGGATGTGGAAGGGATACCCCTGAGCGGCGCATGGATCAGTGATGACATGAAATGTTTCTACCCATACAACAATTTTAAATTTATTGATTATTTCATTAATAACCTTGTCTAGCTGTAGGTGTATGTGATGAATAGGGCATGCAAACATGCCCAATTTGATCCCGCTGACAAGGCTATCATTAGCTGGCAGGGCCAAAAAGTCGTGCGGGTTGTGGGTGGTTGTGAAGGAAAATTTGGCTAAGCCCTCGATTGGATATCTCTTACTAGGATCCCTCTAAATGGCATGACAGGCAGGTTCCTCGAATGGAAACACCCCCGATTGGATCTCACTGACCAGGTTCTCATTAGCTGGTAGGGTCGACAGGTTGCTCGAGTGGTTCGTGGTTGTGAAAGAAAATTTGGCTAAGCCCTCGATATGATCCGGCTGACAACGCTCCCCTAGCTGGCAGGGACGATGGGTCGCTTGAGTGGCTACACACCAGATTGGATCTCGCTGACAAGGCTCTAATTGCTGGAAAGGTCGGTAGGCCGCTCGGGTGGTGGGTGGTTGTGAAAGAAAATATGTTAAGCCGTCGATTGGATCCCACTGACCAGTCTCCCACAAGTTCGCAGGGTCGACAGGTTGCTCGAGTTGCTACACCCCCGATTGGTTTCCACTGACCAAGATCTCATTAGCTGGCAGGGAGGGTAGGTCGCTCGGGTGGTGGGTTGTTGTGAAATAAAATTTGGCTAAGCTCTAGATTGGATCCCGCAAACCAGGCTCCCACTAGCTGGCAGGGCCAAAAGGTTACTCGAGTGGCTAAACCCAAAATTGGATCCTGCTGACACGGCTCTCATTAGCTTGCAGGGCCGGCAGGTCGCTCAGGTGGTGGGTGGTTAGGAGAGAAAATTTAGCTAATCCCTCGATTGGATCCCGCTAATCCGGCTTCCACTAACTAGTAGGGTTGGCAGGTCGCTCGAGTGGCTTCACCCCCGATTGGATTCCGCTAACCAGGCTCTTTCTAGCTGGCAGGGCCAGCAAGTCGCTCAGGTGGTGGGTGGATGTGAAAGATAAATTTTTTTATAAGCCCTCAATTTGACCCCGCTGATCAGGTTCTCACTGGCAGGCAGGGTCAGGAGGTCAGTTGTTTCGGTATACCTCCGATTGGGTCCCCGTTGACCAGGCTCCCACTAGCTGGTAGGGCCGACAGATCGCTCAGCTGGTGGGATGTTGTGAAATAAAGAAAGATGGAGGTTTTTCCTGGCACTCTCGGAATAATTAAATTAAAAGCAAGGCCTCTTGCAGGATAAGGTCTAATTCGCACGATCTAGGTGGCCATAATTCGACAATAAGCCAGAATACGCGGGCTCGGGGTCCCGTGAGAGCAAAGACAAGGAAAGTTAGGTCGGACCTTGGGTACAACGGGAAAAGTTAAAAGGTTAGTCTCGATTGGACCCCGCCAACCGGGCTCTCACAAGATGGCAGGATAGTCGGATTACTCAAATAGTTGGTGCTTATGAAAGAAAATTAAGGCAAAGGGTTCGGCGAGCACATATCCACACTCGCCATAGGCACGAGCCGAGTGGGTGGGGGTGCTCTTTCCACTAAATACTCCCATGGAGAGGAAGTAAACGAGATATACCCATGGCATGAGGGAAAAGAAGAAGGTAGTATTGAGATCCCAGAGAATGCTCTCATATATCTAGCGCTCGCAACTCGACAACGGACCTAGGGACAAAGCCCGGAATCCCACTAGCGCAAGCATGTGAAGAGTTGAAACAAACATAATTTGCGTAAGTCCTAGCGGTGGCTCATAGTAATATAAACGCGATACACTACTTGCAAAATGATCTACATAGAGTCGTGCAATCGTCCCGACTAAGCGCTAAAAACTCGCGGCATGAGAATGTGTCGCGGGTGCGAGTACAGAACAAAGTGGCTATGCAAAGGCAAAAAAGAGAACTGAAAAGATCAAAAATTTTGTTACCACAAGGGACTCGCCCACAAGAAAACAAAGATGTATATATATAAAGGGTCTCGCCCGTAAATGCAAAATGAGTACAAAAGAGCCCATAAAGGCAAAAGAGGTCTCGCCTCGAATATACAACAAAAACAATGAAAATCACAAAATTCACTGCGAGGATACTGACTTCTCATTCTCATGGAGTACCAGATCTGCCTCGTCCTCAGAGTCTTGGAGAGGGAGGAACATCTCGGGGACCACCTCCTCCACTATAAGCCTCTCACCCTCGCTCGTCATACGGCCACCCTACTGAATCACTTGGAGTGTTTCCCACGCCGCCTTAGTTACGTTGGCCTGCAATATCTCGCTAAGCTCACGGTGGGAGTATTGCTTGATCTTTCTCCCACCAAGAGTCGGTCGGAAGACAGCCTCTAGCAGCTGGTTGACCTAGGATTTCAGCCCCTTATTCTCCTTTTCCAGGATGGCGATCTGAGAATGGAGTCGCTTGGCCTCTGTGGCATCCTAAAATATCATGAGGAGATAGGAGTTAGTATTGAAAGGGGGAATATGTAAGAGGGAGGAGAAAAGGATTAATACTTACCACTCCATCCAGCTGCTCCGCATGCAGCTTCTCTGAGGTATCCAACCTCTTCTTCGGGCTTGTGGCCTATTTTAGCGCAACATCGAGAACTCGCTCGCTATCCACGACATTTTAATCAAGGTTTTAGCTACAGCGCTACATCATGTGAGCTAGTTCTAGGGCACAAAGCTAAGCACATGGGTTCTCATGAGCCATTGTTCGGGTGGACTCCTTGTTAAAAACCACAACATCCTCCTACTCATAAAGGCCGAAGATGAATGCATAGGCCTACCTGCTGGTGGTGTTTTGCTCTATCTAGGAAGGGAAAAGGGTGGAGATGGAAGCCTAGTTTACTTCGGGTGGACTCCTTGTTAAAAACCACAACAACCTCATCGTGGTGCTTCTTGCCCGCGCCAAAATTCCAGTGCCCTTTTGACACGGGCTTCTTGGTGGCCTTTTCGCCTTATGACTCGCTCAGAGCCAGGATCCTCTCTACTAGGGTTCTCATGATCTCTTTCCCTTTTGTGGAACCTTGGGATTTCGATCTCTTGGACGCTGGGAATGAAGAGGGTATCTTGCGATCCGTGGGGGCAACCTGCTCTTTAATAATATGTCTAATAGAGGTCCCCAAGAGCTCGCGGCAGACAGCTTCAGGCGCCTCAATGTGGGAAAGGTCGGTGGATGTGACTCTAGCACTCGCATAAGGGGTGTGCAGGGGAATATCTCCCTCTCATGCGGATGACATCAGGATCAGTTGAATAAGGCTAATGGAAATAAAAATTTGGTGGCAAATGCGAGAGGTAGTACCTGCTCTAGAGGGTACTGGACTAAGCAAGTCGATATTCCTTCTCAGATAGCTGACCTCCAAGTTCTTCCTAATTTAAAAGGCGATGAGTTTGGCCTCATGACCTCATATGGTGGGAGGGAGATAGGTGGCCTCATCTTGCTGGATGGGCGAGAAGGGGATGTTGCCAAAATCCCCCTTGATGAAGGCGAACTTCCTCAACTAGTTTTGGTTCTTGTTGACTGTCTCCCAAACTTTAGCGTATTTTCTAGAGAAGAATGTGGTTCCGTCCCTTTCAGTCTGAAAGGCGAAGAGTTTGCGGAAGACGATGAGGTTGAACTCGATCCGCTTTTCGTGTAGGAAGCAGGTAAATGCCACTAGAATTATAACGGAGTCCGAGTTGAGCTGGGCCTAGACCACTCCTAGGTACTTGAGAACCAGGCTCACCTCTGATAAGAGCGGCAATTGAAACCCCACTTAAAAGTGCGAGATGGGGTTGGTGAGTTCATCAAGATGGATGTCGGTGATTGACTCGAACTCGCCCGGGAGGCGAGCAGCAAACCCAGGAAAAATGTAGTTAGCCACCACTGGGAGATATTCACTCTGGGTAAGGTTGTAGTGCAAGGTTGTGTAATCGTAGAAAGCTCACTCTCTCTTCAACCTACCCACGCCATCACCACCAGAACCGTCCATCATTGAGTTCTTACGAGTGCTCGTGAGGGCTTGCAAGTGCTCTAGAGTGCTTGAGAGAGCTTATGGAAGAAGGCGGCACAAGAAGGGATGATATTAAATACAGTTGGTGAGGGATGAAAGGATGGACTATTTATAAGAGAAGTAATGGGTAGGAAGAGGTCGAGGTGGTGGTGGTACGGATAGCAAAAGTTTCAACACACCTCGATTCCGAGTCATCCAAATTTCCCTCTCATTTTCCATCAAATCAAGGCCCATCCTCCGAGGGAGAGGCTAGGAGGGAGAAAGAGGCGTGAGAAGCAAATCACCATACTACACGAGCAGAGTAAAAGCTACAAATATTACTAATCATGAATACTCAAACGAGTTTAATCTTTAATATTACATAATTTGGAAACTAAAGTATAAGGTGCGGCACAAGATGAATGGTGGGGGATGCGAGTGTCGGTAGGCTCAATGCAGGAGCCATTTCCATCTATCCCGACCTCGCATTCTAGAATTCAGCTGTGCACAAGGATAATGATACTCACGCACATTGCAGAGCTCTTATTGAACCAAAATCATCTAGTCCTTGGCCTGCGAAATATGCACCCAAGGGGTGGCCACTTCTCTTCTAGCTCCTTGTTACATCTGGCCGAGGAGTTGCGCATAATATTTATTGAGGTTCGAGAATCTCTGCTCTGCGGCATCCCTATCCTCTTGGACTTAGCTATAGATCTCACACAGCATCAGGCCGTTTTTTTCAATACAACTCGGTGATCCACCTCTTCAACACCACGACATCTGTTGGGTCGCCCAAGAAGTCCGCAATCTTATACAGGGAGGAGCATAGCGGGTTTTTTTGTTAACTAGGTGAAGGTATAATCCCCTTATCGGGGCATTGGCTGGTGGTACTGTGCTGCCCCTGAAATGGTTTGACGGAGGTGAATGTGAGAGGTTTCCCCAGGTCGGGGTGGGCCAGAGCGGGATCTATGAGGTGGTGGGAAGCAGGAGTAGAGTCATCGAAGTTCTCTTCGGCCAGGAGGTTAGAGTCTGGGAAGACAGCAAGTGCGGCCTATAGAGGTGGTGGCTTCTATGGTGGAGCGTGCAAACTAGTGGTTCTAAATATGGTAACTGCGAAAGGTAACGAGTAATCAAAGCCCAAAGTCCCTGAAGTATCAAAGCGAGAAAGGATGAGTTGCTCACTAGGCGAAGGAAAAATATTTGCGGTTAAGAGGAGGTTAGCCCCCATGACCGTAGGACTGGTCCTCAAATCCGACGAGTGCAGTTAGTTGAGTGTCTAGTCCTCGCCCACGGTTTCCTAGGGAAAAGTTAACTGTGAGCAATCCGGACATATTAGATCTCTATAAACATCTAACGAAGTAATCAACTCACGTACCTGGCAGCGAGTTCAGAGACGAGAAAAGGGTTTTGAAGGGAGGATCCACCCTCCTCCAAGTTGCTACTGACCATTTCAGCTTTCTTCGGCCTGATGGGCGGGCCCGAGTCCGTCAGGCAAGCCAAGGCGTGAACTCAGTGATGGAAGACCAGTTATTCCCCCGCGTAGCGTCGAGGAGAGCATGGACTTCTTCTGAAAGTGGAATTGTGTGGCTACAGTAAGTTTTCCTGGCAGATAAAAGGGAAGGGGTAATGATGCCCCTTACTCCATTGGTTAGAGGTATTTATAGTATGGACGAGGGATCCACCAAAAGATTCCATCCAAGTAATCAGGAACTCTCCGAACATGGGGGTTTGCACTTTTAATTCTGAGCTTGGGAAGATCTCACAAGGAGCGGGGATTGTGTACAACCCCATGTTTGCCGACTGGGAGAACCAGAGCGACTCCGCAGCTCCAAGAGAGCTGGAGAGGCGGGCTGATGCTCTCCTAAACTGCCGAGCCCAAGTTAGCGGGATGAGTCGGGATGCAGGACAGCACTCGCCCCAGAGGGCGAGTGTTCAGGAACTCACCAAAGTGGCGGGTGAGTGTTGATTTCATCAGGCAATCGCCAATGTGGCGGGCGAGTGATGGTTTCATCAAGCACTCGCCAAAGTTGAAGGCTAGTGCTGGTTTCATCAGGCACTCGCAAAAGTGGAGAGCGAAGGCTAGTTATATCAGACACTCACTATAAGACCCTGATTTTCCAGAACTTTATCTCTGGAAGCTACCGCGTGGCGATAGTAGCTATTGCTCGGCGGTAGCCTTGTTTCGTCGGGTGTAGATGGATCAACAAAATCCCGTTCGTCGAGTGCTGAGAGGGTTATCGCTCGGCGGTAGTTAGTTACCGCGCGGCGGTAACTCCAGGGTTTGCATCGAGATCATTGAGTTCTCGAGAAAGGAGTTATCATGTCGCGTTAGCTGTACCAACGGCATTAGCGTGACTTTATTTTCTGTCCTGCGGCTTGGGAAGCTAAAGCTAGGCATTAGCTAGCTACCACTCGGTGGTAGCTTGGTGTTGAGTGCGTTGAGTAGTAGGTGGTTGATGAGTCCTCTTTATATACCTATTTTCGGACTCATCTAGGCTTATTTTCTTGTCTTTGCACACTGTTTAGCGTCATTTGCACTTCTTTTGGTTCGCTACGGTTTTTCACGTCTTGTGCATTTTTTTAGCTTATATCCGTGTGTGTGTGTATTTCCCTTTTTGCTTGCATATTATTTATGTCTGTGACTGCCATGATCGACATCCCGTCCAGTTTTCCTGCAGGTTCTGGGATCGTGTGGGCATCCGGCATCGGACTTTCACCATTTTTGGCAAAGGAGTCAATGGTCGTGTGTTTTTACCCACGCACGACCATCGACCTCTTTGGCGCACGATCATCGGTCGTGTGCAGTCATGACCTCTCCTGTGAAAGTTCTGTCCCGGCATATCGCACGATCACCATCCATACCGCGCACGATCACTGCTCGTGCGCTGTCGTTCGTGCGCAGTCATGACACCTTTTTCCACTTTTCTGCCTCCATATCGCACGATCACTGACCATATCGCGCACGACCACTGGTCGTGCGCCTGTGATCGTGCGCGCTGTTTAATTCTGTCTTCTATAAATAGCGCAGGTTTCGCCCTATTTCGGGATCGCTCGACACTTTCCGCCGTATTTCATCCCCGACGAGGGTTTCCTCCGTCCCCCTTCATCCTCCACCTTAGGGAGGGTCTCCGGGCAAGCTTTCAACGCCAAATCAATGACGGAGCATCCTCTCGGCCTCCTCCTTCATCCTAGAGCTTCAAGAGGAGTTTTGACCTAGCTTTCTCCATCAAGTTAGGAGGAGCTGGAGCCGTAATCTACGGGTCATTTCAACGAAGAAGACGGGTCCATTGGGAGTGAGTGACAGCCTCCTCTACCCCGGACGCAGTTGAGGACCGAGCTTGAACTCGGATTGACAACCCGGGATTCCAACCGTGAACCCTCAATAAGGCTTCGGATTCGGTCGATTCGCACACCTCTTCCTCTTGTATTTGATAGCTTAGTTTAACTCTTTATATTGATGAAGTACGCTTATTGTAATTAACGCTTGTGCTAAATCATGTCTATGTGATTTGTATTTTCGTTATTTATTGCTTGAGGTGCGCCTTATTACTCCACCATCCATCCACCCTTGCCGCACTAGCAATTGCTAGTGGCGTGCGTTGCGAAGAGGTGCTCACGACCCTCATTCCGCCATTCTCACCACCTCATCCGCTAGCCTACTCTTCCATCCGCCAAGCGATTCGGTGCATAGCGGCCCGTGTAGTTTCCATCCCGCCTAGCGAAGCAGTGCATAGCGGCCTGCATAGTAGGATTTCCGCCGTTCTCTCCACCTCATACGCTTGCCTACTCGCCCATCTGCCTAGCGATTCGGTGCATTGCGGCCCGACTAGTCTTCCATCCCGCCTGGCGAAGCATCGCATAGCGGCGTTGCATAGCAGTAGTTGTTAGATTTTTACTTTATTTTCCACAACCATCAAAACCCCCATCGTTACCTTCGCCCCGAGGACTTCAATCTCAAGTCCTCCTCGACATTAACTCATCCCTTACTGTGTTCCTCAAGAGACCGACACTCGGGGATTTATTCCCAAACTTTATTACTTGTGCGACCGGTGCGCTTGCCGTAATCCACGCATCAAGTTTTTGGCGCCGTTGCCGGGGAACATAGTCGTTTGAGTTTTTGGAGAGGAAGATTTGAGATAGTTGCCCTTTCCATTTGTATATTTCATGTTTTATTTTTGTTTTGGTTTTTAGTTGTTGTTTTCATTTATTTATTATATTTTATTCCCTTTCTAGTTTTTATTTTGCTATAGCAGGCTGTTCCACTCTTTATTTGCTTGCGAGTATTTAATTTCTGCTTAGAAAATCTCTCGTGGTGAATTCTTTCTTGCTGCACCATGTATTCTTATGCGAATATCCGTTGCCGTTGGTGCGGGGATTATGGGCATAGCAGTGATGAGTGCTCCACTGAAGAATGGGAGCATAATTCTCGTGGTTCAGTGTATGGAGCACCGTTGTCTTATGGTACTTCATACACCGTACCCCAGTCTTATGGTCACTACTCTTCTCCGCCTACACCTTTTTCATATTCCTCTCCGGTCCCACCTGGACCGAGGTGTAATGGAAAACGGTGTTTGTGTTGTCATAGCACCGACCATGTGTTGAAAGATTGCGCAGAATTTCAGCGCCAGTTGGAGGCGGATGATGAACCGGATATCCGGACTGTCTCATCCACCTCTCAAAGGGCTGCTCCTTCTGATTCTGATGATGTATCCGCAGTACCACCTTGTCTATGGGGGACTGCTGTGGATACACCCATCAGACTTTCTACTGATCGATGTGACGACATTGTGGTACCGTCGCCCTCTATACCTTCTTCCCCTCTCCTTGATTCACCCCCGGAGGAACCTGCGCATATTATCTCTGATGATGTTGCTCCTCCGCTTTCTTTGCATGAATTACCTACTCCCATTTCTAGTGAGTTGGTTGATGATGTTGTGCCCTTTGGAAATTGGGAACATGAGGATGCGCCGTGGTGTGACGAGGACATTATTCTCATCAATGGTGAGTACTATGTCTTGGAACACCGTGACGTACCGAGGTGTGATGAGGAAATCCTTGCCGGCGAGGAGGTTTCTACTTCCTTGTTGGATGAGGGGGTCCAAACCACCACCGAGGACCTCGTGGTCTCAGTTTCCCCTCGCCATGACTCATATGACACCGACAGTGATCTATGTTTGGATCCTGCTGAGAGTGATTCTGGGATCACTCTCCCTATTTCTGCTTCTTTTAGTTTTTCTTCTCCTTTATTCCTTGACCCCCCTTCTCCTTCTGCGCCTGTGCGGGTTGACTCCCTGCAGGTGAGTTGGGTTGACATTGAGCCTTGCGCTCAGGTTGTCGGCGAGTGCCTCAGCTTGCATGAGGAGTTTCCTACTCCTTTTGCAGTTGAAGCCTCTACCTACACCTTCGCCCCCAACGAGCTTGTGGTGGACGATACCTTGCTAGGCAAGGATTTGTTTTGTGGTGAGATGAGTGAAGACCAGTGCTCCTCCTCATCTTACTTCCTATTTCCTCTACCTGTGCGTCGCAGGTATTATTACTCAGGTAGAGGGGTAACTGTTCTATCACCGTATCGGTACCCATTACCGACACGGATATTAGGACAGTTACCTGTGCATTTTCTATTTCATAGGCCCATTAGCTAGAACTGTTTAGAATTTAATAAGTCGTGCTGGGATGACAATAACCCCAGTGCTTATCTTTCATTTTCTGCATTTTTTTTATGTCTAGCTTAGTTTAGTATTTCTTTTTGTATATTTTTCTTTTGTTTTTGCGGAGCTCACCCCTGCAGGTATTCATGGAAACTACGCATTGGCGGGGTTGTGATTCTTCGTTCGGCGGGCCTGCTGCTACTTTTCACGCGTCTTCTGGTATGCTCACTAGCTGAGCATTGGGTAACCTCTTCCCTTAGCTCTTTTTGATTTAAATTTCTCTATCATTTGATGTGTTGTTTAGTTTAAGTCTGGGGGAGAGCATGTTTACCTTTTGCACGTGCACATTTCTTTTGCATACTTGAAGCTTTTCGTATTTTATTTTGTTTATGTTCATTGCATCGCACACCACTACACCCACATGAGCGCGTGCTTAGCTGTTACCGTGCCGCGAGTTGAACTTGTATCTTTGTTAGATTTGGAAAATTTCTATGCTAGTTTAGGATTGTGCGACGGAGTAAAATGTTGGCCTTGCTGTGTTTCTAGTCAACTGCTCTCGTTTTGTATAGAAATTTGTGTAGATTTAATTTTTCTGTATGCTTATAGTTCTATATTTTTCTATTTGCGTACATATTTCTTATTCTACTCAAAAGTTGGTGAATCCGGTGTGAATCAAACGGTAGCGTAGGAATGTGTGTAGCCGCCACTAGACTCGTATTGCTTGAGTCGGGAGGAAGGATTATCTTTCTCGGTTGCTAAGAACTTGCCCCAAGCTATTATTGAAGCATTGGTACACGGTTAGTCTAGCGTGAGAGTGATGTAGGCCACCTTTGGCCCGGTTGAGCTTTGTACCCATTCCTAACATCGCCCTTGCTAGCCCCTTTGTGCCTACCCTTCCTTTTGATTCAGCTCCACTATATTCGCCAAAGCCTCATAGCTGATCCTAGTCGCACACCCAAGTCGAGCTTAGTGTTTTATATTTTCATGTTGGGTTGTGATGTGGTATTTTTTATTCGTGAAAATGTGGAAGCGCGCCCAAGTTTTATTTGCTGAAATTGTATGTTGTGAAAAGAAAAAGTTGACAAAGAAAAATATTTGAAAAAGAAAAAAAAAAGAGAAAAGAAAAAGAGAAAGAAAAAGTTTGATTGAAAATCTTTATTTGAAATGATTTGGATTTGGAGTAGGCGGTGCACACACCCATTTAGTAAAAGTTAAGTCTGGGGGTGTGGTGCACCCGTGTTTATTTTGTGGGCAGCGGGTACTAGTTTTGTACGTTAGCTCATTTGGGTTAGGTGCATACCTTTCATGTTTATCCTTGTTTTCCTCACCGTAACCCAAGCCCCATTATTACCCGAAGTCCTACGGACTTGCGCTTGAGTTGGCTAGTGCCGTGGAGACAGTGCGATCGGGCAAGCTTATGGTTTCCGACATTGGTGGATTCCTTTGGGGGTAATCTTGAGCCCCGGTCTTCGGCAATGCTCACCTTAGTGGCCTGTCTACTTTCTTCCTGCATAGGACCGGATGATTCACCGTGATTCCACTTTTGAGTAATAATAAATTTTTGATACGCATTGTGAAAAATATAAAATATTTTGTATACTTAAAAATTTCCTCTACTTTATTTTTATGCACGCGAGCATGCGACTTCGCATGGTACTCCGTTTTGCAATTTCTTTGTTAGCTAGTTCATTTTCCCCGTCTGCTTAGGTTTTGTTTGCTCGGGACGCGCAAATGGTTAAGTCTGGGGGTGTGATGAGTCCTCTTTATATACCTATTTTCGGACTCATCTAGGCTTATTTTCTTGTCTTTGCACACTGTTTAGCGTCATTTGCACTTCTTTTGGTTCGCTATGGTTTTTCACGTCTTGTGCATTTTTTTAGCTTATTTCCGTGTGTGTGTGTATTTCCCTTTTTGCTTGCGTATTATTTATGTCTGTGACTGCCATGATCGACATCCCGTCCAGTTTTCCTGCAGGTTCTGGGATCGTGTGGGCGTCCGGCATCGGACTTTCACCATTTTTGGCAAAGGAGTCAATGGTCGTGCGTTTTTACCCACGCACGACCATCGACCTCTTTGGCGCACGATCATCGGTCGTGCGCAGTCATGACCTCTCCTGTGAAAGTTCTGTCCCGGCATATCGCACGATCACCAGCCATACCGCGCACGATCACTGCTCGTGCGCTGTCGTTCGTGCGCAGTCATGACACCTTTTTCCACTTTTCTGCCTCCATATCGCACGATCACTGACCATATCGCGCACGACCACTGGTCGTGCGCCTGTGATCGTGCGCGCTGTTTAATTCTGTCTTCTATAAATAGCGCAGGTTTCGCCCTATTTCGGGATCGCTCGACACTTTCCGCCGTATTTCGTCCCCGACGAGGGTTTCCTCCGTCCCCCTTCATCCTCCACCTTAGGGAGGGTCTCCGGGCTAGCTTTCAACGCCAAATCAACGCCGGAGCATCCTCTCGGCCTCCTCCTTCATCCTAGAGCTTCAAGCGGAGTTTTGACCTAGCTTTCTCCATCAAGTTAGGAGGAGCTGGAGCCGTAATCTACGGGTCATTTCAACGAAGAAGACGGGTCCATTGGGAGTGAGTGACAACCTCCTCTACCCCGGACGCAGTTGAGGACCGAGCTTGAACTCGGATTGACAACCCGGGATTCCAACCGTGAACCCTCAATAAGGCTTCGGATTCGGTCGATTCGCACACCTCTTCCTCTTGTATTTGATAGCTTAGTTTAACTCTTTATATTGATGAAGTATGCTTATTGTAATTAACGCTTGTGCTAAATCATGTCTATGTGATTTGTATTTTCGTTATTTATTGCTTGAGGTGCGCCTTATTACTCCACCATCCATCCACCCTTGCCGCACTAGCAATTGCTAGTGGCGTACGTTGCGAAGAGGTGCTCACGACCCTTATTCCGCCATTCTCACCACCTCATCCGCTAGCCTACTCTTCCATCCGCCAAGCGATTCGGTGCATAGTGGCCCGTGTAGTTTCCATCCCTCCTGGCGAAGCAGTGCATAGCGGCCTGCATAGTAGGATTTCCGCCGTTCTCTCCACCTAATACGCTTGCCTACTCGCCCATCCGCCTAGCGATTCGGTGCATTGCGGCCCGACTAGTCTTCCATCCCGCCTGGCGAAGCATCGCATAGCGGCGTTGCATAGCAGTAGTTGTTAGATTTTTACTTTATTTTCCACAACCATCAAAACCCCCATCGTTACCTTCGCCCCGAGGACTTCAATCTCAAGTCCTCCTCGACATTAACTCATCCCTTACTGTGTTCCTCAAGAGACCGACACTCGGGGATTTATTCCCAAACTTTATTACTTGTGCGACCGGTGCGCTTCCCGTAATCCACGCATCAGTGGTGAGTTAGCAACCGCACAACGTTAGTACTACCATTGGCGTTAGCTTTGCCTTATTTTTCTTGTCCGACTTCTTGGGAAGCTACTGCCCGGCAGTAGGTAGTTACTGCCCGACGATAGCACGCGGAAGCAGTTGCGTCATTTGTCTTTTTATCTGTCCGATTTCACTTAGGAAATGATCATAAGGCCTAAGAATTTCCCTCCATAGTGCATATATAGGGATGAGAGGGATTTATCCCTCATTCCTAATCTTTTTAGAGTTGACTTAGGGTTTGAAAGAGAGAGTGGGAGGAGGAAGAAGAGAGCTTTCTTCTGCCATTGACGGAGTTTCAGAGCCCCGATCATTGATCTGAGTCCATATCCGTGGGGAGGACTTGGAGGCACTCGTTTTCATCTGTATATGGCAAGGATTCCATGGAGTGGAAGACAGGTCGTACGGTAACGACATTTCTCCTCTCGATTCTAGGATGCATGCATGGCATCCATTCTTTTCTTGCTTTCTTTCAAGCATTCTAGGCACTAGATCTCTCAAATGAGAGGGGTTCGGGTTTCCATGGTTCAAGAGGACCACTGAGTCGATTGTGTCCGTCCCCGACATGTTATTGCACTAGAAATCCACTTCGTTAGTGGATTAAGTATTGTGGGTGAAGCCTTAGTTGCGAACGTTAGTCTGACTTGGTGATGTAGCATAGCTGAAAGATCTTATTTTTAAAGGTAGCTAGTAACCTAGAGGAAGGGTGAATAGGTTTGCTTAGGTATTTTTGATAGTCTTTTAAATCCCTTGTTTATTTCTTTTATCTTTCAACTTTGAGTGATCTATAGCTTGTCCTTAGAACCTACAATTAAGAAAAATAAAAGCCAACACAGAAAAACACAAAAGTATTTTATTGTGGTTCCCCAAAATTATGGGTACATCTACTCTCCTCCCACCATGCTAACTTCCTGTTAGTTAAGGCATATCTCCAAACTAATGCTCAAAGCATCTTACCTCACAGATGTAACGACCCGATTCGCGTTAGACCCCATGTGCGCGCTTTTGAAGTCAGGAGAGCTAATTTAGGCTCAGGATGTGCAGGAGATCAGGCGCGCACTCGTGGGGAAAAAGGAAATAAGTTGAGTACCTGTGTTGAGTATGACACGGGTAGGGACACGGGCGTGTCCCTACCCGTGTTCCGTAGCGTTAAGTGACCGTGGCATTGAGTGATTTTGGTACGATATTGAGTGGACTGTCCAGAGGAGGACACGGGTAGAGACACGGGCGTGTCCCTACCCGTGTGTCGTGGCATTGAGTGTCATTGCTTTGAGTGGCAAGGCATTGAGTGGACTGTCATGAGGAGGACACGGGTAGATACACGGGCGTGTACATACCCGTGTGTCATGGCATTGTGTGCCATGGCTTTGAGTGGCATGGATTTGAGTGGCAGACCTGGCTGACCAGAGAAGGATATGGGTAGAGACATGGGCGTGTCCCTACCCGTTTTCTCCAAAGAAAGCAAGACGAGAAGTGTCCTTAGCAGGACCACGGGTATCGACACGGCCAGAACCATGGCCGTGTCAACTGGACACGGGTACAGACACAGGCATGTCAGTACCCATGTATGAGCACGAAAAGGCAATCAAACCGTTGATGACGTTTTGTCAGAGCAGAATACGCGTAAGGACACGTACGTGTCACTACCCGTGTGACTTCTGTATAAAAGAGAAAAATGAAACCCTAGCCGTCTTATTCTCTTCCAAACCCTATTTTCCAGAGAGGAATTTCTGAAGGAGATAGATCTTGCTGGAGCCAACCAAACCCGTGAGGAAACGCCACCACCGTCAAGGGAAAAACGATGCCAACGAGAAGGATGACAAGATCCATGGCCGAAAATGGCGAAACCACTGTAAATAAGGTGAGCTCCCCCCCCCCCCCCCCCCGCTCCCTTGGTGCTAGATACATAGTTATTCTTAGGCGAGACATCGACTCAAATGAGTCTGATGTGTGAGATGAAGGTTTCTAGGAGGGCCTTTCTAGAACTTGTGTTCTAATGTTTAGTCATCTTCAACCTCCCCTTCTTCAAAGTGATGATGGGGGTGGATTTGTGAAGAGGAATGGCCTTAAGAGGTTGAATAAGGGTGGAGGAACTTATGGTTGTGATTTGGGAGGATTGGCATGAGGAAAAAGATGAACCGATGTCGTTCATTTCGCCTCAAGATGCGTGTAGAAATCTGTGTTCTACACGCATCGACCTTTTTGGCTATCTTCAGGCAAGATATGGTCAAATCTAGGCTTTCTACTAAACACTAGAGTCGTAGCCCTTGTAATTACCTTTCCGATGAGTGGTTACATGCCTTCGGGTGAAGTCTGTAGCCACGGGATGTCTGATCGAAGTAGAGGGTTGTCGGACTAAGCGTGTAGAAATTGTATTCTGTACGCAGTAGGCTTTGGAGCCAATTTCATGTGGGATGTAGTCCGATATGGGTTATGGACTGAACATGAAAGTTGTAGCCCATGTAAAGACCTTTCCATCGAGGTGTTACACGCACTCACTGGATTCATGTAGCCACTGATACATTTGGTTGAAGTTGTTGTCTAGCAGGGTTCTGCACCTGAATTCCTGGGTTAGTTATATAAATGAATTGGGACTTGGAGGAGGTCTTGTAATAATCTGACATTAAGCTGTAGGAAAATCATTATATGTACACTATGATAATTTAATGCATGATGGTAGTATTGGAATATACCCCACGTAAACAAAGTGTGAATGATATGTGGTTGAGCGAAACAACTTGGTTGGGATTAGTGAACGAATACTATTTAGTCATTTAATAACAATGATTACTAGAGCTAGGGTAATTGCTCAATGTTTATTGATATGAACTTGTGTTTTGATTATCGAATGAGTAACTCATGTGCTCACGAGTGATTAGGTTGGTATAATAAATGTTGTTGGTGTCGTAAGAAGAGTCATGAATTGTACGGTTGGGCTTGGTCCTCAGTGTTCATGTCCCGAGGCTCCTTCCGTGCCAAGTGAATGGTTGGGCTTAGTCATCGTGCTAGTTTTCGAGGCTCCTTCCATATCACGATGTGGATATAATTCATGTGGTGCGAGTCGACACGCGGTGTCGTAATCCCGAGTTAGGGATAGTGTTGCAGGTCTACGGGCTCGCCAATCGTCACAACAATGGGAGTTGACAGCTAGACCTTGGGCAGTTGGGATTGGTCCTCAGTGTTCACGTCTCGAGGCTCCTTATATGCCAAGTGAATGGTTGGGCTTGGTCCTCGTGCTCATTTCCCAGAATCCTTCCGTATCACACCTTAGGCTAGTTCAGGGCTAGGATCTCGGTGCACACCTACCCGAGACACCCGTTGAGTCGTAGTACGCATGTGAGCTCCACTGTTGTGTTCTTAACATTGAGGCATACAAAGGCCTAGGCCAGGTAGTGTGGAGGCCAGCCTAGTATTAGAGATGCCCGCTCTACTGTCACCGTCCGGCCACGACGGTTGACGCCTGAGAGGTTAACTACCTGCTCGAAAAGTGGGAACTGGAAGTCTGTGTCGACATAGCGATTACATGTGCGTGATCATGGGTGAGTCATTGCATTGCATATATACCATTACACCTCATTACATACACAAGATCCTCATCGTATAAGTTTGTATGGGAACTCTAATACGTTGAGTTACTTATTGCTGAACGATCCTCAACTTATAAGTTTGTATGGGCATTCATATAAGCTGAGTTACCTTCTATTATATCTTTATTCATATGTTGTGGAAGATGGTAGAAATGATAGAACTACTTGTTACTTGTTTATATACTGCTTTACATACATAGTGATATACCACCTTCTTGTACTTATGATTTATATATATTTTACCCTGTTCCTTTCTCCGCCCGGTGCCGAGGAGATGCCCGGTCTACTTTCACCGTCGGGCCACGACGGTTGACGCCTGAGAGGTTAGCACCTGCTCGAAAAGTGGGAACTGCGAGTCTGTGTCGACATAGCGATTGCCTGTGTGTGATCATGGGTGAGTCATTGCATTGCATACATACCATTACACCTCATTACATACACAGGATCCTCATCATATAAGTTTGTATGGGCACTCCTATACGATGAGTTACTTATTGTTGAACGATCCTTAACTTATAAGTTTGTATGGGCATTTATATAAGTTGAGTTACCTTCTGTTATATCTTTATTCATATGCTGTGGTAGATGGTAGAAATGCTAGAACTACATGTTACTTGTTTATATACATCTTTACATACATAGTGATATACCACATGCTTGTACTTATGTTATATATATTGTTCCCTGTTCCTTTCTCCGCCCGGTGCCGAGGAGTCGTCGGGGGGAGCGGATGTGAAGCCACTTAGTCTTTATGACTAACGGTTGTTACGTCTTCCTTTTTAGGAGAAAACCCTGTTGGTGGAGCAGTAGGATATGTAGCTTGACAGCCAGGTCAGGACGGCAAGGCCTGAGGGGACGGTACCGTCGCTACCGTTGGTTACTGATGTGAGTGTGAGAGCCTTTTATTGTACCTTTTTTGGGAAAACTATTTACGTACTCTGATATTAGAAGCTTGATGTAGCTTCTCTACTGTTGTTATATTATGGACTATATGCTTGGTGTGGATTTGAATTCTATTCTATAGTCTGGTTAGGTTGGCAATGTATGATATCGGTTATAGCCGGCAGAATAGGCATCTTGTGGTACAGACTAGCCCGAGTGTTAGTGCTATCACAAGTCGGCTGTTCTGGGCATAATAGCCCTCTCGTCTCGTGTTCTGTGTTCCATGAAGGGGGGCTTAAAAATGATATCAGCTTGCTCTGATCCTTAACTGAAGAAGTCATTTAACAATGGTGCCACCCTCAGTAGATTAGTCAGTTTGGGGACAAACTGACTTAGCAGAAGAAGTGGTGTGCCCATATGTAATTCACACTAAGTTTATCCATCTTTGATCTTAGATTAGCCCACCTAACCTTAAGTTTTTACCTTACGTGTAGATCCCAGTACATGTTGTGCCGGTGAGGGGCATCCCCACCCCGTCCGTACCTACACAATTCCAACAATCCGAGCTGGGGCAAACGCTCACAGCTATCCTGGACGCCTTCGGGTCCCAATCCCAGCAAGCCCTTGTACAACAGCAGGGTCCGGGATCCACTTGGTTAAGCACTTTATGATTTCTCTCCCCTCCTGCTTACCTTGGGATGGAGTCGGAAATGCGTACGAAAGAATGGCTCGACACTATACATGAACTATTGGCAGGAATAAGGTGCCCAAACAACATGGCGGTGACCCTTGTAGTGACACTCTTAGAGCTGCACGCCAAAAGGTTGGAGCGAATTCTCTGAAGCCTTTTTAGAGCATTTCATCCCCTCGACCGCTCGGGATAATCTTGAAGAGAGATTTTTTCAACTGAAGCAAGGGTCCAAGTCGATGACAGAATACCAACGAATGTTTCAGCACTTGGCTTTATTTGCTGACTCATATGAGTTGGATGATAAAGGATATGCAAAACGATTCTACAAAGGCTTCTGAGACCCCCTGAGGCAAGCCCTTTTGTTTATAACGGACTCTAGTCTAGCCAAGATAATTGACATGGCGAAGAGGTTGGAAGCAGACCACTTGGAAATTGGTAAGAGGCCAGCTGAAGGCGTGATGGAAGCCGGCCCCAGCAATAGAAGGAGATTTGATAATAGAGGATTAAGAGGATATGAAAGAGGTGGCCGACCTTCCTTCCAGAATTTTAGAATGGAGCGCCCAGTTCCGCAACTGCCAGCATTGCCTCCACCTCAACAATTTCAACAACCCAGTGGGCGGCAGGAGCGAGTGTGCCTCGAATGCAACCAACCGGGCCACATTCGACTCTACTGCCCGCAACTATTTTGAAATGAGCCTCTCGCTTTTTCTCCAGCATCTCCTCGAGGGCGGGGGCACATGCAAGGTCGAGGACGAGGACCACGAAGAGGAAACCCCGAGCCCGCTCGGGATCAGATATATGCATTGGACATGACGCAAGAGCGGAACCCTCAGGAGCTGATTGCAGGTATCGTTACAGTTAGTCATTTTATTTTCATTAATACCCTCAAGTTGCTTAAGATATACTAGACGCCTAGCTTGAGAATTATTATTGACATTTAGGCACCGTAATGGTCGGCAGGAAACCGGCCTATACATTATTCGACACCGGTGCCTCGCACTCTTTTGTGTCTGAAGACTTCATCAAAGATATAGAAGGAGTGCAATACTTCACTTGTATTGCTCGAAGGGTGCGCCTCTTAGACGGATAGGAGATGACGACAACCGCGAAGTGCGAGTTTGAGGTTCTCCTTGAAGGAAAGCTCTTCGACAACCCTGCCATAGTCTTGGGAATGCTAGAGTTCGACCTTATTTTGGGCATGGTATTGCTAGATCAGCACTATGCGAAGATTGACTGCGCGCAGAAGAGGATCTCGTTGAGACATGGAGATTCGGAGGTCATCATTCAAGGTATTAACTTCGCGCCCCGTATGATGTTAACTTCACTCCAGGCTTTAAAAGCCCACATGAAGGGGGATGAAGTTTTCATGATTTACTTCAAGCTGAAGGAGTTGGCGTTGGATATCAAGGATGTGCGGGTGGTGCACGATTTCTTTGAAGTTTATCCGGAGAAATTGCAAGGATTACCCCCACACAGAGAAGTAGATTTTCAAATCAAGTTAGTAACGGGTGCCAAGCCTGTCTCCAGGACTCCTTACCAAATGGCCCCGAAGGAACTCGCCGAGTTTAGAGTTCAGTTGCAAGAGTTGGTAGAATCAGGGTTTGTTCGCCCCAGCTCATCACCTTGGGGAGCCCCTGTTCTATTCGTTAAGAAGAAAGATGGAACCTTGCGATTGTGCATAGACTATCGGGAGCTCAACCGACGGACGGTACGGAACACCTATCCGTTACCTTGGATCGATGAGTTGTTCGATCAATAGGTGGGAGCGCATTGGTTTTCCAAGCTAGATTTGCACTCGGGGTATTATCAATTGAGAATATAAGAGGATGATATTCAGAAAACGGCTTTCAGCTCAAGGTACGGCTTGTATGAGTTCACAGTGATGTCGTTTGGGCACACAAATGCCCTGTCAGCTTTCATAAGCTTGATGAACAAAGTGTTCGAGCCCTATCTAGATGTCTTCATCATTGTTTTCATCGACAACATCTTGGTCTACTCCAAGATGGAGGAAGAACATGTCGGGAATCTGGCCTTAGTACTGAAGAAGTTAAAAGAGCTCGCCCTTTTCGCCAAGTTCAGTAAGTGCGGATTCTGGCTTAAGGAGGTTGCATTCTTGGGTCATATGATCAGTGGGGCTGGGTTAGCTATGGATCCGGCCAAAGTGCGTGTCATTAAGGAGTGGTTGCCTTTGAAGTCAGAGGCCGACGTGTGGAGCTTCCTTGGACTTGCCAGGTACTACCGCAAGTTCGTAAAGGGATTATCAAAGATTGCTCTTCCTATTACTTACCTAACAAAGAAAGGTGTGTCGTATGAGTGGACACCCCAATGTGAAGTTGCATTCTAAGAACTAAGGGATAGACTTACATCCGCACCCATCCTAGCCCTTCCATCCGGGAGTGAAGGATTTCAAGTTTACACGGACGCATCATATCAAGGAATGGGAGCGGTATTGATGCAGCACGGGCATGTGATCGCCTATGCTTCAAGACCACTGAAGAAGCATGAAATCAACTATCCAGTACATGATTTGGAGATGGGAGCAGTAGTGTTTGCCTTGATGATTTGGAGGCACTATCTATACGACATACACTGCGAAATCTTCTCGGATCACAAGAACTTAAAGTACGTCCATACCCAGAAGGAATTGAATATAAGACAACGACGGTGGTTGGAGTTTTTGTGCGATTATGAATACACCCTGAACTACCACCCCGGAAAAGTAAATTCCATAGCCGATGCTTTATGCAGGAAGGTACCAGAAACAAGCCCTGAGTCCCGGTTGATGCATATGGAGTTAGCTCGGATGCTTGCGGATATGGAGATCACTTTGGTGTATAAGGATCAACCGGATGGGTATACAGAGTACTTGACCACGATAAGCATAGTGTGCGATGTTCGAGACTGGATCCGGGCGGAGCAAGGAAGGGATGAGGCTCTGGCCCCATCAATAAAGTCAATTAAAGATGGGATAACCAACGAGTACTCTCTAAAGGACGACCTTGTTCATTTCCGTGGCCGGCTTTACATTCCCAAGGGCAGTAAAATTCGGGAAGATATCCTGAGAGAGGCACACTACTCTCAATATTCTGTGCACCCGAGGATTGCTAAGATGTATGCCGACTTGCGAAAGACCATGTGTTAGCCGGGGATAAAGAACGACGTCAGGTATTTTGTTATGCATTGTGAGGCCTGTCAAAGAGTGAAGGAAGAATGCAGGAGCCCCGGTGGATTATTGCAGTCATTTCCCATCCCCGAGTGGAAGTTCGAGGATGTCTCCATGGACTTCATCCACGGTTTGCCTCGCTCCCGCTTAGGGAATGATTCGATATGGGTAATCGTTGATCGCTTGACGAAGGTAGCCCGGTTCATACCTATGAAGAAAAAAGCACACCTGGACGTTTGGTATGCCTTTTTGTGGAACAATTCGTACGGTATCATGACATGCCAAAGGCGATCATTTCTGACTGGGATGGTCGGTTTACCTCTACAGAATGGAAGGCTGTGCATGCATATTTGGGTTTGCGCCTCACCTTTCGCATAGCATTCCACCCTCAGACCGACGGGCAATCTTAAAGTACAATCCAGACATTTGAAGACTTATTGAGGTTATGTGTGTTAAATAGAGGAGAGTTGTGGGAAAGGCTCCTACCCTTGGTAGAATTCTCATATAACAACAACCATCAAGCTAGCATCGGGATGGCACCCCACGAAGCCCTTTATAGAAGAAGGTGTAGAACACCCTTTTCTTGGGTGCAGGATGAAGATCCGAAGGCTTTGGGAGTTGAATACATAGATGATACCGATGCGGCTGTGAGACTAATATGAGACCACATGCTCGAGGCTCAAAGTCTCCAGGCAAAGTATTTTGATGCAAAGCACCGAATGGTGGAATTTTTAGTGGGTGACAAGGTATTTCTGAAGATCAGGCTGATGCATGGAGTATCTCGGGTACGCAGGGTGAAGAAGCTCTGCCCAAGGTATGTTGGGCCCTATGCCATATTGGAAAGGATTGGCGCTTTGGCCTATAAGTTGGAGTTATCGCTGGAGCTAGAGAACCTTCATGGCGTATTCCATGTGTCGTCACTCTAAAAGGCATTGTTGTGGCCCGAACAATATGTCCCAACTACTAACGGAGAAGTTGCGACTGATAGGACGGTACGACTAGAGCCGGTGCGGATAGTAGACAGCGAGATGAGGATTTTGTGCCGCAAAAGTGTTCCTATAGTAAAAGTGTTGTGGTCTAATCATGGGAAAGAGGAGTTTACGTGGTAGCCAGTGGACTTGATGCAAAAGCGCTACCCAGAGCTATTTCATCAAGGTAACCTTTAAAAGCATGTTTTAATTCATGTATATTTTATGTTTTTCTCTCCCCGTATCCTTAACCTGATATCAGGGACTGATGATGCATAATTTGACCTAAATTATTAATATAAAAATCTAAATAATCTAATATAAATATATTTATAATGTTTATTTTATTCGCTAAATCGTATCTTTTTATAATTTTATCCTAACCATGCCTATTTTACTATATTTTCTGCGTGCAGCAAACTTCGGGGCAACTTTTGGGCATGTTACGGCAAGAATCAAATCTTGGGCTGAACACGAAAGTTGTAGCCCTCGGAAATACCTTTCCAACGCATGGTTACATGCCTTCATCGGATTTATGTAGCTTCAGGAATCCTCCGTCGAAGTTGCTGTCCAGCAGATTTCCTGCATGAATGATTCTCGTCTTTGAGCAAGAACCAAGGATCCCGGGACAAATTGCATTATCAATTCTAAAAGAACATGCCTTTAGTTATGGTGTGCCAAAATAAATGTCGAGTGCACTCATGCCATGGTGTTGTTGAACTATATTCAAGAATGGAATGAAGCCACAATGGTCCGATGTGATTTTTTCTCATAAGTATGAAATAGGCTAGCCACCTTTGACTTTATATTCAACATGTGTCCTTAAAGGAAGCTTCATGGAAAGAGAGAAAACTAGCCAACTTTTATCATGCTTTTCATGACAAGTGTGAAAGAGGCTAGCCACCTTTGAATTTTAAACCAACATGTGCTTTTTGACCAAGGGATGCTTCATGGAAACTTCATCCTCATGCCAAATTCCAACTCTACCCCTTTGGTTTTGGCCCTATAAATAGGCATGAAGAAAGAGGGGAAATGATCATCCTTCCTACTTCATTTTGAGCATTGTAGAGAGCCATTGGAGTTTGTTTTTTAGAGTAGTTTAGTTTAATATTTTCATGCTTTAATGTTCTTACAATTTCTTTTATCGTACTTGTAATCTTCTTGCAAACTCTCTTTATAATGTCTTTTTTGAAATCTTTTGTAACTTCTTTTCAATAAGAAATAAATTAGTTTGTTATTCCCTTTCCCTCTTTATCTTTCTTTTTATGCATATTCTTAACATGATTTTCATTTCCTATATTATGAGTAACTAAACTTTGTTTAGTACTTGATCGAAATGATCCGAGTATTGAAATGATCTTTTTTTCTTAAACCATATCTTCTCTTTCTCTTTGAACAAATGTTTAGGATTTACTCTTGATTATTTTATAGAGAGGTGATATCATCGATATATGATTTTCTCTTCTGTTTCCATACTCTAGTAGCTGAAAGGATCATGCGTTTGGATTGATCACTCACGGGTAAAGGGAGTTCAATGCAATCCTTGAAAGAGGACGATGTAAATTTCCCGGATTGGAGTCAAATCCAATAGAGGGGTTCACCACATAAAGCGAGTTTTAGGGGTTCCAATTATAGAACGAAAGTTTGGTTGATCAACCTAAACTCAGTTGGGCGTAGCCTTGAAAGAGGTGCGTTCATATTCTAGGAACCTCCACGGTCCAAGCACCTTCGTTAAAGAGAATTAGGGATTTATTTTTTTTTGGTCATTTTCATTCTAAGGTGATTCAAGATCAAGTACTAACCTTTTAAATTATTGCTTAATCATCATCTTTTATTGTATAACCATTCTCTTATTTGCAAACCAAATCAAAATATCTAATTGATAAAATAACAGGAATCTCTTTGAAGTAGAAGTAATCGACGCGCCTTGGTTTTAATACGACCTTGATATTATATCCTATGCTATAAGCGATAAGGTACACTTGCCTTTATCGAATATAGATTCGGAGAACATCATCTTCATCTTCATCTTCTCTCTTTCATAAAACACCTCCGGGATTTTCTCCATCAAGTTTTTGGCGCCGTTGCCGGGGACTTGCGTCGATATTTCAAAAAAAAGATAACTGTTAATTTTATCATTTTTCCTTTTTTTCTAAAATATATATATCTTAATAATATACCTAAAACCGCCTAAAAAGAACAAAAAGAAAAAAAATTCCATAATTAATTTTTAAACTCATCTTTAATCATTTGTCTTTTTTTTCCTTCTAGTATATGACCCGAGCAAGTTCTTCGAATAATCCTGAATCCCATTTTGATCCAGAAATTGAGCGCACCTTTAGGCGACGCCTTCAATCTCGTGGACAGGATTTACCAATTATTTTTGAAGAATCTATCGGAGATACTAATATAGCAACTATGGGTGACCCCAATCCTAATGAAGCCCAGCAACGGACCAAGTCCTACTATGCACGGCCGAACTTGGAAGGGACACAATCTAGTATTGTTCGCCCTACTATAGCTAATAATAATTTTGAGATCAAGTCTAGCATCATCCAAATGGTGCAACAATCGGTTACTTTTGATGGTTTACCAGATGAAGATCCAAATCAACATCTTTCAAATTTTCTTGAAATCTGTGATACCTTCAAAATAAATGGCGTTACTGATGACGCCATTCGATTACGACTATTTCCCTTTTCTTTGCGGTCAAAGGCCAAGCAGTGGTTAGGCTCTCTTCCTAGAGTATCTATCACTACATGGGCCGAAATGGCGGAAAAATTCATGACTAAATATTTTCCTCCTGCAAAAACCGCCAAATTACGTACTGATATCTCTTCATTTATGCAAATCGACTCAGAGACTCTCTACGATACATGGGAGCGCTTCAAGGAGCTTTTGCGTAGATGTCCTCACCATGCACTTCCTACTTGGCAACAAGTATAAATTTTTTATAATGGCATAAATTTCCAAACAAGGCAGATGATTGATGCAGCCGCTGGGGGTACTCTCAATAATAAAACCCCAGAGGCCGCTCAAGAGCTTTTTGAGGAAATGGCCATGAATGCCTATCAGTGGAATGTGCCCCGAGCGCGCCCTTGCAAGCCGGTAGGACTTTATGAAGTTGATTTGACAGCTAATTTAGCTTTACAACTTGAACGTTTAAGCAAGCAAGTGGCAGAGATGTCTGCTTCCTCTGCCACTCCTTCTTGGGCAAATAATACTAATAATACGTTTATTGAAGAACAGGTTGATTTCATGGGGAATCTTACTCGTCCTTCCTTTAACCCGAACAACGCTCCGTATAACAATGCTTATAATCCAGGTTATAGGAACCACCCGAATTTCTCATGGAGCAACCAAAGTAATGCCTAGCGCCCTCCTAATATGAACCCACCTGGTTTTCTTCAACCACCACCAAAGCCCTCTTCGATTGAAGAGGTATTTTCTAAATATGTTGCCTCGAACGAATCCAACATCCGAAATCTCACCGGTATCTGTAAAGAACTTAGAGAATCAAATTGGCCAGCTTGCCAAAATGATTGCCGAGCGCCCGCATGGAGCTTTGTCGGGCAACACTGAGACGAATCCAAGGGAGAATGCAAATGCCATCAACCTTCGTAGTGGAAAGGAGGTAACCTCTCCAAGTAGGATTGAAACCGAGGTAACTGTTTCTATTTTACCCCCTCCAGTTTTATTTTCTAATTCTCCGAATGCTTCAAAATCTCCTCTTGTTCCTACTTCTGCACCCCCTTATCCATCTAAAATTAAAAATGAGCGAGTAGAGGAGCAATACAAAAAAATTTTAGAAATTTTAAAACAAATACATATAAATGTTCCCTTCTGCGAGGCAATCTCTCAAATGCCTAAATACGCGAAATATCTTAAGGAGTTACTCTCCAATAAAAAGAAACTTGAAGATATCTCACGTGTTTCCCTCAATGCAGAATGCTCAGCAGCTTTATTAAATAAATTGCCTCAAAAATTGAATGATCCGGGACGGTTTTCTATCATGTGCCTCTTTGGCAATTTTATTAGTAAAGCATGCCCTCGCCGACCTAGGTGCTAGCATAAATCTAATGCCTTACTCTTTGTTTAAGAAATTGGGGTTAGGAGATCCAATCCCAACAAAAATAAGTATACAACTAGCAGATCGTTCTGTTAAGTATCCAGTAGGGGTAGTGGAAGACGTGTTAGTCAAGGTTGACAAGTTCATCTTTCCGGTGGACTTTGTCATTCTTGACATCGAAGAGGATGCTGAAGTACCACTCATACTCGGCCGCCCCTTCCTTGCCACCTCCCGCGCAATAATAGATGTGAGTAACGGAAAACTCCTCCTTCGTGTTGGAGTTGATGAAGTTACTTTCAGTATAAACCCCTCAATGCGCAATTCTCTTTCAAATGATGATTCTTGTTACCATCTAGATGCATCATTTGAAGAAGATTTTTCATCATTTTCTAATTTGTGTCCCACATCTTGTGATGATGCAGAACATGATGAATTATTTTGTTTTAAGGAATTATCTCGTTCTTCGCCTCCTGAGCCAATTGGCTTAGAGAGTATTAAAATCACGACCTCTTACGAAGTACCACCTACTCTTGAGCTTAAGCAACTTCCAGAGCACCTAAAATATGTCTTTTTAGAAAAAGACTCTAAATTTGTCGGTCATCATTATTTCTTCTACTTTGTGTGATTTGGAAATTTTCGAATTAATTCAAATCTTAAATAGGCATCGCCGAGCTATAGCTTGGCAATTATCTGATATTAAAGGGATAAGCCCCTCCTTCTACACACACAAAATATTACTTGAAGATAATTCTCGCAATAGTGTACAACCTCAGCGACGACTTAATCCCAACATGAAAGACGTCGTTAAGGCTGAAGTAATTAAACTATTAGATGCAGGAATTATCTACCCGATTTCGGATAGCCCGTGGGTTAGCCCCGTACAAGTAGTACCAAAGAAAGGCGGCATGATAGTAGTGGTTAATGAGAACAATGAACTAATTCCAACTCGTACTGTTACGGGTTGGCGGATGTGCATCGACTATAGAAAATTAAATGATGCCACCTGAAAAGACCACTTTCCCTTGCCATTCATTGATCAAATTTTAGAACGCCTTTCCGGTCACTCCTACTATTGCTTTCTTGATGGTTTATCGGGATATTTCCAAATACCAATCTCACCCGAGGACCAGGAGAAAACAACCTTTACTTGTCCCTTCGGCACCTTTGCTTATAGAAGGATGCCATTTGGCCTTTGCAATGCACCATCTACATACCAAAGATGTATGTTGGCCATCTTTGATGAGTTGGTTAAGGATGTGATGGAAGTCTTCATGGATGACTTTTCCGTATTTGGAAATTCTTTTAAATCATGCTTAGCTAATCTTGAACGTTTTCTTCAACGTTGTGAAGATACGAATCTAGCCCTAAAATGGGAAAAATGTCATTTCATGGTCCGAGAGGGGTTGGTGCTCGGTCATAAAATATCGGGTAAAGGAATCGAGGTTGATAAGGCCAAGATCAAGGTGATTGAGAAACTTCCCCCTCCCACAAATGTAAAATCTATTAGAAGTTTCCTTGGTCACGCAGGTTTTTATCGGCGGTTTATACAAAATTTTTCCAAAATTACAAAGCCGTTAACACACTTGCTAGAAAAAGTGTCTTCTTTCATTTTTGATAATGAATGTTTCGCAGCTTTTAATATTATCAAAGATAAGCTTATCAACTCGCCAATTCTAGTAGCACCAGATTGGTCCTTTCCTTTCGAGATAATGTGCGATGCAAGTGACATTGTTGTAGGCGCAGTGTTAGGCCAACGGGTGAACAAGTATTTTCACCCAATTTATTATGCAAGCAAGACACTCACATCCGCACAGGCCAATTACACAACTACAGAGAAAGAACTTCTGGCAATTGTTTTTGCGTTTAATAAGTTTAGGTCTTATATTACACTCTCTAAATTCATTGTGTTTACTGATCATTCTGCCCTTAGGTACCTACTAAACAAGGCAGATGCCAAGCCCCGATTATTAAGATGGATCCTCCTACTGCAAGAATTTGACTTGGAGATCCGGGACAAGAAAGGAGCGGAGAACTTTGCGGCCGATCATCTCTCCCGTTTAGAAAACCCTGCTGCGGATACGCTGGTGGAAGCTGATATTGATGATAAATTCCCTGAAGAGCGCCTCCTCGCCATCGAAAAATTAATGAATTCTTCTACCCCTTGGTTTGCGGATTTGGCCAACTATCTAGTGGCTCGGGTCCTGCCAAAAGGTTTTTCAAGTCAACAAAAGAAGAAATTCTTTTCCGACGCGAAGAACTACTTTTGGGAGGACCCCTTCTTATTTCGTATCTGCGCAGATCAAGTGGTAAGAAGATGTGTATCGAGCGAGGAAGGCTTGCAAATATTGCGGCACAGCCATGAAGGACCAACCGGCGGACATTATCAAGCAAGCCGGACCGCAAGGAAAGTGCTGGAGGTCGGTTTCTACTGGCCCTCGATCTTTAAGGATGCTCACTCTTTTGTAAGTGGATGCGACAGGTGCCAAAGGTCAGGTAACATATCTCGCCGAGACGAAATGCCCCAAAACTCCTTTATGGAGTGTGAAATTTTCGATCTATGGGGTATCGATTTCGTAGGTCCTCTCCCTCCCTCATTTAATAATAAATATATTCTCGTCGCAGTCGACTACATGTCGAGGTGGGCGGAAGCACAAGCTCTCCCATCCAACGATGCAAGAGTGGTCATTAAATTTTTGAAGAAATTATTCTCTCGTTTTGGCACGCCTCGTGCTATAGTTAGTGATAGGGGCACACACTTCTGCAATAGCCAGTTTGCTTAAATTTTAGCAAAATATGGCGTTACACACAAACTCTCCACCGCCTATCACCCACAAACTAGTGGCCAAATGCAGGTAGTGAACCGCGAGCTCAAGAGGATTTTGGAGAAGACTGTCTCTTTTAATAAGAAAGACTGGTCTTTGAAGCTCGATGATGCTCTATTGGCTTATCAGACGGCATACAAGACCGCCATTGGTTGTACACCATACCGATTAGTCTACGGCAAAGCTTGCCACCTTCCAGTTGAGTTAGAGCACCGTGCCTATTGGGCGCTAAAATTCCTCAATCTTGATTATACTTTATCCTCCGAGCAAAGAAAATTCCAACTGAACGAACTAGATGAATGGCTTGCTAACGCATATGAAAATAATAAGTTTTATAAGGAGCGCTCAAAGTTCTACTATGATAAAAATATTAAAATTCCTAAAAGTTTTTCACCGGGGGATCTAGTCCTTCTTTACAACTCATGCCTTCGTCTTTTTCTAGGAAAGTTAAAATCTCGATGGTCCGGCCCCTTTGTCGTCAAAGAGGCTTGGCCATATGGGACCGTTCTTATTTCCCACCCGGAACTCGGCTCCTTTAAAGTGAACGGCCACCGATTAAAATTTTATTTCTCTAATGATACTTCGGCCACCAATATTGAGACCCTCACCATATAATCTTCCATGCCAATTAGTCAAGCTACGCGACGGTAAACAAAGCGCTTTTGGGAGGCACCCAAACTTTATCTTCTTATTATTATTTTCTTTGTTTTAACATGTATTTGCAGGTTTCATTCTAGCCTCCTCGATTTCACCATCAGGGATGTCTTCTTTCCGCACTTCTTCTTTTATAGCATTTTTATTACTTCATACTTAGTTTTAAACATTGGGGACAATGTTTAACTTTAAGTATGGGGGTATAAATCCTTAAATAATAAAATTTTAAAAATATATAAATTCCAAAAATTCAAATAAATATATATATTCTTTCTTTTGTCTTTAATATATATACAAAAAAAAGAGAGGATAAAACTTATATAAAATAATTAAAAATTTGAGTTAATCTTTGCTAAGTCTTTTAGTACCCCATGACTTTGCATTTTCTTGTTTTTAATCATTTATGTACTTGTTTAGTTGAAATAAATTAAATTAAATTTCATTTTGTCTATGTTTCATGAGTAATATGTTGACTCATGTAGTGTTCTAAATTAAGGTAACATGTTATTTTTGAAAAACATTCTTAAATATTTGCACTTTTTCATAGCCATTTTTTTATGTTTTTCACTTTTATAAAATCTACCATCCCTTGTTTTCTCTTTTAAAAATATTTGAAATGATTGATTAGTGTTAAGTATAGTAGATGCGAACTAATCTAAGATGCTTATTATCTTCATTTTTCATGAAAAGTCAATCATCTCTATTTTCTATTTGGAATTTGCGTCTCTTGAATTTTTTAATACCTTGCTTTGAGTAGACTTAAGAGCATGAGGATGATCTAGGCAACTTTTTGATTAGTTTGAGCTTTTACATCCTGAACCTTAAATTCCTAACCATTGCTAGCCACGTTGTGCCTTTTCCATTATCTTTTTATAAGACCCACTTATTTTTCACCAAAGCCATATAGCTTACCCATGTCGCACACTTAAAACTTTTTGAGCTTTATGTCACTTGTGTGTACTATATTTTGTGAAAATGGTGGAGATTTGTATTATATCTCAATTGCTACAAAAGAGGAAAAAGAAAAAAAAAGGGGAAAAACTCAATTGTTTCAAAAGAAGGAAGAAGATATGATATATATTTATATATATATGCAAAAAAAAATATTTATGAATGACCTTTTAACCCCAACTTTATATTGCAAAATGACTTGGGGTGTCAAAATTTTATTTTCTAGCAACAAGTTATTTGCAAAGCTCTTCTTTTTGTTTTAAGTGTGCTTTACCCATCATGTTTATCTTTTGAACTCCACACCCTTAAAACCTAACCCAAAAATTTACACCTAATGAAAGTCCTTTTGATTCATGCTTCTGAGGTTTATTTTTAGTACGGTAGCGAGAAAGTAAATTGAGTAAATTCTTAGGTAGCAGTATTGATCTTTGATTTAGATTGGTATGAATATAAAATGTCTCTTAGATTTTAGTAGCAACTCAATATCCTTTTCATTTATCACATTACTCAATTTTTAGTTTTGCTTAAAAACATGGGATGATTTATTTTTTTATGCTAGTGAAAATTGTAAAATTCTATGCCAAGACTAAGTAAAAATATTTTGTTTTCTTTTCATAATTCCTCTACCTTAATTTCGCATCGTACTTGTGTTTGGCATAGCCAATTTGTTTGGTTTGTTTTTTTTATTTTTTCTAGCTCGTATGTCTTTGCTTGAGGACAAGCAAAATAATAAGTCTGGGGGAATTTGATGATGCATAATTTAACCTAAATTATTAATATAAAAATCTAAATAATCTAATATAAATATAATTATAATGTTAATTTTATTCGCTAAATCGTATCTTTTTATAATTTTATCATAACCATGCCTATTTTACTATATTTTCTGCGTGCAGCAAACTTCGGGGCCACTTTTGGGCATGTTACGGCAAGAATCAGATCTTGGTCTGAACACGAAAGTTTTAGCCCTCGGAAATACCTTTCCAACGCATGGTTACATGCCTTCATCGGATTTATGTACCTTCAGGAATCATCCGTCGAAGTTGCTGTCCAGCAGATTTCCTGCATGAATGATTCTCGTCTTTGAGCAAGAACCAAGGATCCCGGGACAAATTGCATTATCAATTCTAAAAGAACATGCCTTCAGTTATGGTGTGCCAAAATAAATGCCGAGTGCACTCATGTCATGGTGTTGTTGAACTATATTCAAGAATGGAATGAAGCCACAATGGTCCGATGTGATTTTTTCTCATAAGTATGAAATAGGCTAGCCACCTTTGACTTTATATTCAACATGTGTCCTTAAAGGAAGCTTCATGGAAAGAGAGAAAACTAGCCAAATTTCTTCATGCTTTTCATGACAAGTGTGAAAGAGGCTAGCCACCTTTGAATTTTAAACCAACATATGCTTTTTGACCAAGGGATGCTTCATGGAAACTTCATCCTCATGCCAAATTCCAACTCTACCCCTTTGGTTTTGGCCATATAAATAGGCATGAAGAAAGAGGGGAAATGATCATCCTTCCTACTTCATTTTGAGCATTGTAGAGAGCCATTGGAGTTTGTTTTTTAGAGTAGTTTAGTTTAATATTTTCATGCTTTAATGTTCTTACAATTTCTTTTATCGTACTTGTAATCTTCTTGCAAACTCTCTTTATAATGTCTTTTTTGAAATCTTTTGTAACTTCTTTTCAATAAGAAATAAATTAGTTTGTTATTCCCTTTCCCTCTTTATCTTTCTTTTTATGCATATTCTCAACATGATTTTCATTTCCTATATTATGAGTAACTAAACTTTGTTTAGTACTTGATCGAAATGATCCGAGGATTGAAATGATCTCTTTTTCTTAAGCCATATCTTCTCTTTCTCTTTGAACAAATGTTTAGGATTTACCCTTGATTATTTTATAGAGAGGTCATATCATCGATATATGATTTTCTCTTCTGTTTCCATACTCTAGTAGCTGAAAGGATCATGCGTATGGATTGATCACTCATGGGTAAAGGGAGTTGAATGCAATTCTTGAAAGAGGACGACGTAAATTTCCCGGATTGGAGTCAAATCCAATAGAGGGGTTCACCATATAAAGCGAGTTTTAGGGGTTTCAATTATAGAACGAAAGTTTGGTTGATCAACCTAAACTTAGTTGGGCGTAGCCTTGAAAGAGGAGCGTTCATATTCTGGGAACCTCCACGGTCCAAGCACCTTCGTTAAAGAGAATTAGGGATTTATTTATTTTTGGTCATTTTCATTCTAAGGTGATTCAAGATCAAGTACTAACCTTTTAAATTATTGCTTAATCATCATCTTTTATTGTATAACCATTCTCTTATTTGCAAACCAAATCAAAGTATCTAATTGATAAAATAACAGGAATCTCTTTGAAGTAGAAGTAATCGACGCGCCTTGGTTCTAATATGACCTTGATATTATATCCTATGCTATAAGCGATAAGGTACACTTGCCTTTATCGAATATAGATTCGGAGAACATTATCTTCATCTTCATCTTCCCTCTTTCATAAAACACCTCCGTGATTTTCTCCATCAGGGACGAAATCTTTTATTTTATTTATAGGATTTGTAATGACCCGATTCCCGCTAGACCCCTTATCTGCGCTTTTAAAGTCAGGAGAGCTGATTTAGGCTCAGGAGGTGCAGTAGATCAGACGCGCACTCGTGGGGAAAAAGGAAATAAGTTGAGTACCTATGTTGAGTATGACACTGGTAGGGACACGGGCGTGTCCCTACCCGTGTTCTGTGGCATTGAGTGATCGTGGCATTGAGTGATTTTAGCACAGTGTTGAGTGGACTGTCCTGAAGAGGACACGGGTAGAGACACGGGTGTGTCCCTACCCGTGTGTCGTTGCGTTGAGTGCCATGGATTTGAGTGGCATGGCGTTGAGTGGACTGTCACGAGGAGGACATGGGTAGAGAAACGAGCGTGTCCCTACCCATGTGTCGTGGCGTTGAGTGCCATTGCTTTGAATGGCATGGCTTTGAGTGGCAGACATGGCTGACCAGAGAAGAACACGGGTAGAGACACGGGCGTGTCCCTACCCGTGTGCTCAAAGGAAAGCAAGATGAGAAGTGTCATGAGCAGGACACGGGTATCGACACGTCCAGAACCACAGCCATGTCATCTGGACACGGGTACATACACGAGCGTATCAGTACCCGTGTATGAGAACGGAACGGCAGCTAAACCGTTGATGACATTTCGAAAGAGCAGAACACGACTAAGTACACGGTCGTGTCCCTACCCGTGTAACTTCTGTATAAAAGAGAAAAATGAAACCCTAGCCGTCTTATTCTCTTCCAAACCCTATTTTCTGGAGAGGGACTTCTAAAGGAGATAGATCTTATTGGAGCCAACTAACCCCGTGAGGAAATACCACCACCGTCAAGGAAAAATGATGCCAACGAAAAGGATGACAAGATCCATGGCTGGAAATGGCGGAACCGCTGGAAATGAGGTGAGCTTCCCCCCCCCCTCTCCATTGGTCCTAGATCCATAGTTATTCTTAGGCGAGACATCGACTCAAATGAGTCTTGATGTGTGAGATGAAGGTTTCCAGAAGGGCATTTCTAGAACTTGTGTTCTAATGTTTAGTCATCTTCAACCTCACCTTCTTCAAAGTGATGATGGGGGCGGATTCATGAAGAGGAATGGCCTTAAGAGGGTGAATAAGAGTGGAGGAACTTCTGGTTGTGATTTGGGAGGATTGGCTTGAGGAGGAAGATGAACCGATATCGTTCATTTCGCCTCAAGATGCGTGCTGAAATCGGTGTTCTGCACGCAACGACCTTCTTGGCTATCTTAAGGCAAGATATGTTCAGATATGGGCTTTCAACTAAAAACAAGAGTCATAGCCCTTGGAATTACCTTTCCTACGAGTGGTTACACGCCTTTGGGTGAAGTATATAGCCACAGGAATGTCTTATCGAAGTAGAGGGCTGTCGGACTAAGCGTGCAGAAATTGTATTTTGTATGCAGTAGGCTTTGGAGCCAATTTCATGTGGGTTACTCTCCAATCTGGGTTGCGGACTGAACATGAAAGTCTTAGCCCATGGAAAGACCTTTCCATCAAGGTGTTACACGCACTCACAAGATTCCTGTAGCCACGGGAACCTTCGGTTGAATTTGCTGTCCAGCAGGGTTCTGCACCTGAATTCCTGGGTTAGTTATATAAATGAATTGGGACTTGGAGGAGGTCTTGTAATAATCCGACATTAAGTTGTAGGTGAATCATTATATGTACACTGTGATAATTCAATGCATTATGATAGTATTGGAATATACCCCACGTTAACAAAGGGTGAATGATATGCGGTTGAGAAAAACAACTTGGTGGGGATTAGTGAACGAATGCTATTTAGCAATTTAATAACAATGATTACAAGAGCTTGGGTAATTGCTCAGTGTTGATTGATATGAACTTGTGTGCTGATTATCGAATGAGTAACTCATGTGCTCACAAGTGATTAGGTTGGTAGAATAAATGTTGATGGTGTCGTGAGAAGAGTCATGAATTGCACGGTTGGGCTTGGTCCTCAGTGTTCATGTCTCGAGGCTCCTTCCGTGCCAAGTGAACGGTTGGTCTTGGTCATTGTGCTTGTTTTCGAGGCTCCTTCCGTATCATGATGTGGATATAATGCATGTGCTGCGAGTCGACACACGGTGTCGTAATTCCAGGTTAGGGATAGTATGGCAGGTCTACAGGCTCGCCAATCGTCACACTGATGGGAGTTGACAGCAAGATCTTGGGCGTTTGGGCTTGGTACTCAGTGTTCATGTCCCGAGGCTCATTCCGTACTAAGTGAACAGTTGGCTTGGTCCTTATGCTCATTTCCGAGGCTCCTTCCGCATAACACCTTAGGCCAGTTCGGGGCTAGTATCTCGGTGCACATCAACCCGATACATCCGTTGAGCCATAGTACGCATGTGATCTTCGTTGTTGTGTTCTTAGCATTGAGGCATACAAAGGCCTAGGCCAGGTAGTGTGGAGGCCAGCCTAGTATTAGAGATGCCCGCTCTACTGTCACCGTCCGGCCACGACGGTTGACGCCTGAGAGGTTAACTACCTGCTCGAAAAGTGGGAACTGGAAGTCTGTGTCGACATAGCGATTACATGTGCGTGATCATGGGTGAGTCATTGCATTGCATATATACCATTACACCTCATTACATACACAAGATCCTCATCGTATAAGTTTGTATGGGAACTCTAATACGTTGAGTTACTTATTGCTGAACGATCCTCAACTTATAAGTTTGTATGGGCATTCATATAAGCTGAGTTACCTTCTATTATATCTTTATTCATATGCTGTGGAAGATGGTAGAAATGATAGAACTACTTGTTACTTGTTTATATACTGCTTTACATATATAGTGATATACCACCTTCTTGTACTTATGATTTATATATATTTTACCCTGTTCCTTTCTCCGCCCGGTGCCGAGGAGTCGCCGGGGGAGCGGATGTGAAGCCACTTAGTCTTTAGGACTAACGGTTTCTACGTCTTCCTTTTTAGGAGGAAACCCCGCAAGTGGAGCAGCAGGATATGTAGCCGGATAGCCAGGCCAGAACGGCAGGGCCTGAGGGGACGGTATCGTCGCTACTGTCGGTTACTGATGTGAGTGTGAGAGCCTTTTGTTGTACCCTTTTTGGGAAAACTATTTACGTACTCTTATATTAGAAGCTTGATATAGCTTCTCTACTGTTGTTATATTATGGACTATATGCTTGGTATAGATTTGACTTCTATTCTATATTCTGGTTAGGTTGGCAATGTATGAAATTGGTTATAACCGGCAGAATAGGCGTCTTGTGGTACAGACTAGCCCGAGTGTTAGTGCTACCGCAAGGCGGCTGTTCTGGGCATAAGACCCCTCTCGTACCGTATTTTGTATTCTTGGAGGGGGGTCTTACAACAGATCCCTCAGGATCTCTCAGTCTCTTCCAAGACTTACACCACAGCCACAAAGGCCTACACTCAGAGATACAAGTATCACGTACCTCGGGCACTTAATCCCTACCACTCAGGCTTTGGAGGATAGCCTACCTCAGAGCAAGCTTGGTCCTACAACTCAGAGAGATGCACTCTCATACAGTTCTGGAAAAACTGCCCTACTACTCAGTGAGTAAAACTCACCTACCTCAAAGAGTAGCACTCTCCTACAGCTCAGGAAAATTTTCCCAACCTAAGACCCAAAGGTCCTACAGCTTAGATCCAGAAGTATCCTACAAAAAGAAATAGTTTAATTAACTTTGACACAGAGAAATTTCTCGGTGTCAACCACTTGAGCAAAAAAGTTTTTGCTCCAACTCTACTCATAAAAGGGAAAGGATTTACTGAAGGAACTCAGAAGATAACTTCTGAACTTACTGTTGAAGGCTAAAGATCTTTTGATCTTGAGTCTTCACACAGCTTACTGAACCTGCTAAAGGATGAAGGTTCTTCTTTCTTAAGAACTTATTTTGAATCTGCTGTGGCAGATGGAGACTTGCACAGCTAACTGAACTTTTCTTGTTGGGGAACTTCAAGCTTTTCAGATGCAGTAATGGCGAAGAAGAAGAAGATGGTTTATCTCCTTTTGAATATTGTATGGCCTAAAAGTTGTCTTTGTCCTGGCCCTATCTTTTTCTTTTGTAGTTCATCGATCAATGGCTCTTAGAGATCGGTGGGCCCCACCTGCAGCTTCCAGCTGCACCTTGCTTTAACGGAAGAAGACATACAGTAGCTTCACGAAAAGTTTTATCGTGTAGTGTAGCTTCCCCGTGTCTGAATTGACTTTAGTTTACAATATCGATTTTGCTGATGTCAGCATCTGTGGGCTTTGCCAAAATCGAGCATCAGAGAATAGGCATTGTGTGAGTAAGCATCACTCAACGCCAAACCACTTAGAAAGTTTTAATGTTTCTTGGCGTTGAGTGAGTAACCTTCACTCAACGCCAAACTACTTAAATATAAAGTATTTTTCTAGGCGTTGAGAGATTCATCTTCACTCAATGCCAACTTGCTTTATCAGCATTCTGTTGTTTGGCATTGAGTGAGTAAGCATCACTTAACGCCAAACCCCTTAGACAAAATTTTGTCTTCACTAGGCATTGACAGCGTTGAGACAGTAACCTCCACTAACCTATTTTTGCCTTAACCAAATTTCTGCTTCTTCAGCAACTTAAGCATTTAGAGCATTGAGTGAGCATGCCTCACTCAACAATTTATGCCTTAGCCAATTTTATGTGTTTAATAAGCACTGGGCTTAGACTATCTTTCTTGAGTTCGGCGAATGGTGAACTTACCTTGACAAACTTTGAACTCAGTTCGACGAAATCTCAACTGAGCTCGACGAACTCAAAACTCAAGCTCTGAACTTTGCTCGACAAAATGTGAGCTGAGCTCGACGAACACAGAACTCAAGCTCTGAACTTAGCTCGACGAACTCTGAACTCGGTTCGATGAAATCTCAACTAAGCTCAAAGAACTCAGAACTCAAGCTCTGAACTTAGCTTGACGGAATATGAGCTGAGCTCGACGAACTCTAAACTTAGTTCGATGAACTATGAACTCAGTTCGACGAATTTGAACATGGTTCAACTAGTTTAACTTACAGCCTTTTTGTTGTATGGAGTTGAGTGTGTAGTCATCACTCAATGCCAAAACACTTAGCCAAATTTCTCTTTAGTAGCATGGCGTTGAGTGAGTTGACTTCACTCAATGCCTGTGGACTTAACCACATTTCAGCTCATTCCAACTTAGGCTATGACAGTTTAGGCTACACTCAACGCTTTATGATATATGGCGTTGAGTGATGTTCCTTCACTCAATGCCTGTGGACTTAGATTGATTTCTGTCACCCCACACCTTAGGTAAGTGTTTATCTGACTTAGACACTTAGGCTACCTGACCTATCATAGTCATCCACTAATATGTGTATATCATTGATAAGATTCAATTCACTCAAATATAGGACATTCTGGGAAATGGACCCAACAATCTCCCCCTATTTGAGGAAGTCAAAACTCTTAAGCAAAGTTAATGAAATACACAGAACCATGCAGCATAAGGCATAATGAAAGAAAACTAAATAATTGAGAGGTGATCTATAGTTACCATAAATCCCTGCTTGCCAAAGGGAACATTACTGCATCTTCCATCTGCTTCCCATTAATTGCAGCTGCCTTTCTGCTTCCTTGCTTATCTTATCATTTGATCATCTTATCCTCTTCCCCTTTTTGACTGCAGTAAAAACCTAGTAGGATGCACCTGATCAACTGATCATCTTATCACCTTCTCCCCATCAATTAGGCAACAGTGAAATGTTGTAATTATGCTGGACTTACTCCTCCTCCAATGGAGAATCTTCATTTCTTTAAAGGACCATCTGAAAGAAAAGAGGGGAGATAATATCTGAATAAATCTAGAGGGGTGTGAATAGAGTTTATAAAAAAAACCTTTTATCTTTTTACAAATATTATGTTAAGTGACAAAGTAGGTGATTATATATATATATAGCTAAGCAATGATATCAGAGATAAAGTAGAAACTATACTAAGCTAACCATAGTACAAGCACAAAGGAAACAGCAAGCACAACCCAGACAACATGAGAACATTATAGTGGTTCCCAAACTGGGTACATCCACTCTTCTACCACCCTTGGTAGGAATCCACTACAGGTTTTGATCAGGTGACTGCGACAAATATATCTATTTTTCGAGAGATATAGCAACCCTTTGAGCTTTTGACCAGCTGCCCAAAAACCAACCTCAAGTCTTTTGGAAGGAGACTTGTAAACCAGTCTAACTTTTGAAGGGAGTTAAAACCCTGTACAGAGGTGGAAGAAAAAGTTGATGAGAATCTTCTTTTTCTCAATTAGCAAACTGAGTAGACTTTATGGATTCAGAATATTGTCAAAGCTCCCCCTGAGATGTTGATGGTTCAAGATGAGAAGCTTTGCTAAGGGTGAGGTAGGCCTTCAGCTTTGTAAGACCAGATCTAAGAACTCTAGACAGATGGAGATTTGTTGTCTCTGCAAGATCCTCGAAAAGAAGAATAAGAAGACTCTGGATATATTATTGTTGTTCTTCTTCCTTCTTCTTCTTCATAGCACTATAAGAATAGAGATTGAGAGCAGCTCTGAAACAATGAACCCGAGAACACTCTTCTTCTTCCTGCACTGTACTGTTAGAAAACTATGTTGTGCTTTTTTCTATAAAAACTCTTGTGTCTCATATATCTCTTTTTGTGTAGCTGAATGATTTTTTCTAACAGAGTATATCAAAAATGAACAACAAAAAACTCCTTTGCGAATTCAAATCATGCAATAAATGCGCAGCTAGAGAATTGGGAAGGAAAACGGCAAGCATGCCTTTTCAATATTCATTTCCTCTTCTGTCCCGAGAAATATGTCAAGTAAATTATCTGATGAATACCATAATCAATACTGCCATAAACGGCTATATTCATAGGGAATATAAGCATTGATTACTCAGCGAAATTACGACTTAATATAATAAATGAATGGATATGGAAAGAATAAGGAACAAAACATCTTATAGTTTTCGTCGACCAGGGAACAGATTTCGTCGAGCTGCAATCGGAGATCGGCGAACTGAGATATATTGGTCTTCAACCTTAGCTCTACGAACTGAATAATGAATAAACTAAACTGAAACTGTGCTCCAAGTTCGTCGAACTAAGAATCTGCTCTGTACTGAAAGATCGTCGACAATAGAACTTGAATCACAAGAATTAGTCGAGCTGAGAAATAGACTGAGAGAAAACATCAACCACAGAATAACTTCTTCTTAAGGATATCGTCGACCTGAGTTATACTATCATCTTGTTCAACTTAGAAAAGGATCTCCAAGTTCATCGAGCTGAGTTTGACGAGCGTCGAACTAATTTCCCAGACTACATAGAATCTTCTAAGGCTTCAATCTGAGGCACTCTTCAGGCAGGTCCATGGAGATAAACTTTGGAAGAGTGTCCTAAGACCTAGAAAGCAAAACACTGACCCTAACTATACAACATGGATCAATAAGCCTATGATGTTAATCTAGCCCAAATCAAAATAGGGATTCCAACAATCTCCCCCTATTTGGATGAGGTTACTTCAGAAAACAAATAACAACAGAAAATCATAGCAAAAGATATAGAGCTGATAGAATAAATAAGGTATCATCAATAATAAAAGCTATGGATAGATATTGTTCAAAACATAATAAAAACAAACAGCAAAAAAAAAATCAAGGGTCCTTTGGAAGAGCAGAAGATTTTGCAAATAATATGGTTTTTTTTGGATCGGTTGCTTCTTTAAGAGTCAACTTTATATCAACATCAACAGGGGTCTCTTGGGAAGCAGCCCTTGGAAGTACAGCTTCTGGATGGAGATTCATGTATTCATTAGCATTGAATAACATTCCAACCTGATATCTCTCTAATTCCTTCTTCCTGTAGGAAGACATTGTTGAGAACTGAGAGGCATCCTTGCCTTCTTCTCTGGCTTTCCTTATCTGAGAGAGAGCTACCAGCTAATTGAATCTTGTCATTCTAGTATTGGGGTCCAATTCTGGATCATATGTTATAATGGGAGGACTCTTTGGGCTTTTGCTTTTTCTGGGAGAGAAAGAGGCTCTAGGAGGGCTGAATTGCATAGTTGGAGGAGGAGCAGAACTTGTAGAAGAGGAAAAGTGTTTCTGAGGAGGATACCTGCTTCCATAAGACTGAGAAGCTCTTCCTTGCCTGGAATAAGTTTGAGTGACATTAGAAGATCTCTGGCTAGCAAGTCCAGTTGCACCTGCAGCTGGAGGAGGAGGAGGACCTCTCCCATCCCTTTTTTGAGGAGGATGGGGAGAGTATATCCTTAATTTCTTCCTAGCTATCTGCTCATTCTTTGAAAGCTTCATCCAGTGAAGCATACCTATTTAAGGCTTGATCTTATTGAAAATATAGAAGGGGATATCATTTTTGGGATTAGGCTTGGGAACTGGTACTGAAATTTTTTTCTTAAGCTTCCTTTTCTTTGAACTTGAATCTTATTATGAATCATCATCATCATCTTCAACATTAGAATCTTGGAAATCATAAAATCATCTATTGCCTTGAGTTGTTCTGCTATAATCTGGGGAGGAGGAGCCTGAGGAGAAGGAGCTTGAACTGGGACTAGAGAAACAAATTCTGCTGGAGGAGGCACAGCTGGGACTAGATCAGTCATAAATTTATCTTCTGAATCCTCTGATAGAAAGGAGTCCAGATCAGGCAAAGGAGAGTCATCCATCACATAAGTGGGAGAAGACATAACCTTGGGCTCAGCCTCAAATATTTTCTAAAGTACAATTATATCTAGCTTAAGGATTACATCAAAACTGGCCTTAATAGTAGTTATCATCTCTGAGCTAACAGGAGCTGTATAACAAACAATATATATACAATACTGATTGGAAACAAATGAAATAACATTTATGTACATGAGGTCAAAAGAACTCAAAATTGAAAGCACGTCAACATCTGGAGAGATGAAACAATCTCCAGAGTAAATGTCCAAATCTATATCAGATGTCTCAGAGTCTGTATCCAAAAATTCAGGAAGTTCTGCATACAATTCTGCATCAGGTAATTCTGTATCAATAGTAGCTTCACCTGCTGCTGTTATTTCTGCTGCTAGAGATACTGGAGCTGCTTCTTTATTGAGTATCTCCCTCTGCCTGGTTTCAGTAGGCACTGGAGCCAGGACCCTGACAGAAGGAGGAACAGGGAGGGCATATAGCTGAGCAGCAATAGTATAGATGGAGGAAGCAAGAGGTGAAATGGCCTCTGCTATGAGTTATTGAAGGAGTGGTGTGATGGATTGTAGAATGGATAAAACAGAGGGTGAAGTTAATTCCATGAATTCTGGTGAGGTCTGAGTAGAGATAGATGGATTGATAGTAGAAGATGAGGGATGAGAATCGAGCATTTTCTCATCTAGAGGAGATGGAGAATGACATGGAGATTAAAGAAGATTGAATGAGGGTAGGGATGATAGATTATGAAGAGGGGAAATATCAGAAAGATGAGAAGGAAGAGAAGACAGAGGAGGAGTAATAGATTATAGTGAGAGATCTTTATCTAGATGTTGTTATACCGGAGAATAAATTGGGGTTTGTGGAGGTGTAGATTGATGAACTGGTGAAGAAGGGTGGATGGGGGAAGCAGGAGGTGTGAGTGTAAGTTGATGTGCTGGGGCTGAGGAGATTTGTTGGAGGGATGTTGAAGAAGTTTGGACAGGAGGAGGAGGAGGAATAGAATTTTCCTCTGCAGGGTGGGGAGTGGCTGTAACTGCCCTAGTACTCTCAAAAGTCTTTGAGGAGGAAGCCCGTGAGGGCTTTGGGATGTTCATATCCCACCTGCCAAATAGGGCACAGGATAGCCTCTTGGAGGCATTGATGAATACTGTCGGGGTGATAAGTAAATCATCAGCCTTGGAGTTCAGAAACAGGACTAGAATCCTGGCAAAACAAACTTCTTTCTTTGAATTCTTTCTCTTGATCAAATCGAACAACACTTACACCCAGTTAACTTCCTTTTTGTTAACCAAGGCGCACATTACAAGGAATTGGTACCTTGTAATGTAGTCGTGGACAGTGTGTTTCCCAAACAATACCTTACCCACAACATCGACCAGAAACTTGTACGCCGCCGACAAGTTCTTCTTTAGCAATTCGTTAGGGTTTCCTTCTGAGTGACCAATCACAACCAGCATGTTCTCAAAATCACCATGCTCAAACTCGATATCATCTGAGCCATTAAAAAAACAAAAAACTTCAGAAAGAACTGTAGGGGTTAGAGTAACCTGAGTTCCAGCAATAGATCCAATCATTTCTTCATCAGAGGAGGAGGAAGAGTAGACCCACTCGCGAATTTCTGCAGCCAGCAACTTTATCCTTTCAGACATCAAACGCTTGAGATTTTGGTCCTCAAACAACTAGAGGATGTCGAGGAAGATTTTTTCTGAATGCTTGAATGAATCAAAGTCTATATCAAAGCTGGTGTCGAACTTCATTCCAGCTATAGTTGATCCTGACAAGGCAATCATTCTAAAAGAATCACCTGCACAAGAAAAAGCGATCAAGAGCAAAGGGAACTTAAAGCACGAGATAAAGCTCGAAGAAGAAAGCCTAATAAAGGTTTCCAGAATATGAATCGACAAGCTCAGCCCGGCGAAGAAGAAAATTCTTCAATCTCCGATCAACGAAAATTTCCTAAAGAGGTAAATTTATCGATCTCAAAAATAAAGAAATGGAACAATTTCGTCGTCCTCAGAAATGTTTCCTTAAACAGAATCGTCGATCTCTTGTCGATGAACCTGACTTCACACAGAGATTTCTTCGATCTCCATTCAACGAACACCCAACGAAATGATTTCAAATCGTCGATAACAGGTCGATGAATTATTATCAAATCAATTACCACAAGGACAGATTCAAAATTAAGCTTTGTCATTTATCATTCCAAGCTGATTCATAAAGAACAGATTTTTAGTTTCATCCAAGGGTTTGGTGAAGATATTTTCCCTTTGCAAATCATTAGAGACAAACTCAAGTTAAATTTTCTGCTTGTCCACTCAGTCTCTTATGAAATGATGTCTTATATATATATGCTTTATTCTATAATGATGCACTGGATTATGTGCTATAGATATAGCACTAGTACTATCATAGAATATGGTTGAATTATTCAGATTGAAACCATAATCAAGGAGTTAGTTTTGTATCCACAAAATCTGTGAACATCAACTACCAGTTGTCATATACTCAGCCTCAGTAGTTAATGTAGATACAGCAGTTTGCTTTTTGCAAAACCAGGACACAAGTCTATCACCCAGGAACTGGCATGTTCCTGAAGTACTCTTTCTGTCCACTCTACATCCAGCATAGTAAGCATTAGAAAATCTAGTAAGCTCAAATGCTGACTCTGTTGGATACCAGAGTCCTAGATTAGGACAACCCTTTATATATCTTAAAATTCTTTTAATAAAAATAAGATGAGATTCTTTAGGTCTCACCTGGAACCTAGCACATAAACATGTAGCAAACATGATATCTGGTCTGCTTGCTGTGAGATATAGTAGGGATCCAACAATGGCCCTATACTTGGTCTGATCAACAGGTTTTTCTTGTTCATCAGAATCTATTACAGCATTAGCAGCCATGGGAGTCTTCATAGAAGAGGCATCAACCATCCTAAATTTCTTAATAAGCTCATTTGCATATTTAGACTGGGAAATAAAAATGCCATCAGGAGATTGCTTCACTTGAAAACCTAGGAAATAAGATAGCTCTCCAATGCTACTAATCTCAATCTTTGAATGCATTAGATAAGAAAATCTTTTGTACAGTTTGGCATCATTTGAACCAAATATTATATCATCTACATAAATTTGTACTACTAGGATTTTATCATGATGCGATTTAGTAAAAAGAGTCCTATCCACCATGCCTCTAGAGAACTTGTATTCGAAGAGAAAGCTGGCTAAGGTTTCATACCACGCTCTTGGATCTTGATTTAGACCATAGAGAGCCTTATGCAATTTGAAAACAAATAAAGGATGAGTTGGAGAAATAAAACTTTGAGGTTGTTCAACATAAACCTCTTCCTTTAGCTCTCCACTCAAGAATGCACACTTGACATCCATCTGGTAGACCTTGAACTTTTTAAATGCTGCATAAGCAAGAAAAATTCTGATAACTTCTAGCCTTACAACAGGAGCAAAGGTTTGATCATAATCAATGCCTTCCTCTTGCCTATATCCTTGAGTAATAAGCCTAGCCTTGTTCCTTACAATCACACCTTGAGCATCAAGCTTGTTCCTAAAAACCCACTTGGTCCCAATTATTGGATAGCCTTTAGGCCTTGTAACTAAGTCCTAAACTCTACATCTCTCAAACTGATTGAGCTCCTCTTGTATTGCAATAATCCAGTGGGGATCTTGCTCCGCATCAATTATGGATTGAGCTCAACTTGAGAGAGAAAACAGGAATGCATCACATCATGGTTGAGTTGATGCCTTGTCTGTACACCTACTGACATGTCTCCAATCACTTGAGATCTAGGGTGATCCCTTAGTATGACAAGATCAGGTAGTGGAGTTGGTTCAGCAACAGCAGTTTGAATGAATTCCTCTTGTGGAATTACATCTGCTATTGGAGGAAGTTCAACTGCTTCCACAGTTTATTATTCACTTTCTTCATCATATTGTGGAGTAGGATGTGATATAATGTTTTGTGTAAGGTTTAGTTCATCCACTTTCTCACACAAGTGAGGTACCTGCAATCGCTCATTGGTAAAAATATCTTTCTCCTTGGAAAACATATTAGCTTCATCAAAAGTTACATGCATAGATTCCTTAATTTTTAAAGTTGATTTATTAAACACCCTATAAGCTTTGCTGACATGAGAATATCCTAGAAAAATTCCCATTACAGCCTTTGCATTAAATTTTCTAATATATTTTTTGTCATTGTTATGAATATAGTATATACAACCAAATACTTTAAAATAGGTGACTTTAGGTTTCTTCCCTTTCAGTAGCTCATAAGGAGTCTTATTCTTAAGTTTGTGTATAAGACTTCTATTCTGCAGATAATTTGATTTGCTTACAGTCTCTGCCCAAAAGTATAGGGGCAATTAAGCATCTGCAAGTAATGTGCCTACAGATTAAATTAGTGTTCTATTCTTCCTTTCAGCAACCCCATTCTGTTGAGGTGTTCTAGGAGCTGAGAAGCAATGTCTGATACCTTCCTTCCTACAAAACTCTTGCATAAGAAGAGACTCAAACTCAGTACCATGATAACTTCTGATCAATGCAACTGGAGTAGAGTACTCAATTTGTATGTTCTTGAGAAAATATGTAAGAACCTTGAAAGTATCTGACTTAGATCTCAGTAAGAATACCCAAGTGAATTTAGAGAAGTCATCTATAATCACTAAAGTATAAGATTTCCCTCCTAGGCTTTGTACTGCTATAGGACTAAAAAGGCCCATATATAGTAAGTACAATATCCTAGGTGAGTCACTTTTGTTTAATTATTTAAAACTATATTTAGTTTGCTTGCCTAATTGACAAGCCCTGTAGAGGCCTTTCTTCTTGTAAGAACTAGAGAACAATCCTCTAACAAGGTTATCTTTAGAAAGCCTAGCAATGTTTCTCAAATTTACATGACTTAACTTTTTATGCCACAAATCATTTTGATTACTAACCAGATTAAATAAACAAATTTATGAACAAGCAGATTTAATGTTTACTAAGTATATGTTACCTTGTCTAATTCCAGTTAAAACAGTTTGATTATTTGCAGAAATGATACATTGAGATTTAGAAAAGCAAACCTGATAACCTGAATCACATAATTAACTTATGGATATGAGGTTATGCTTGAGACCATTAACATATGCCACCTTTTTGAAAGTGACATCTCCACTGTTGAAGTCTCCATAGCCTTTAGTTTGTCCAAAGCCTGAATCTCCAAAGATTACTCTTGGACCATGCTTGGACTTGAAGTTGATGAGGCTGTCCTTACATCCAGTCATGTGCTTAGAGCACCCACTATCCAGATACCACTTATTTTGAGTGATAGAATAGTCTTAACCTGCAATAAAACAAATTAAAAGTTCTTGACCCAGGTAACCTTGGTTACTTCTTTCTTCTCAAATGAAAAACTAGATATAAATGAACATTCAGGTTGTCTCTTATAACCTAAGGGGTGAAATCTTCTAGGAGGAATTATCCATTTGGTGAATGGGTCTATGTTCTCCCTGTATTTATTAGGTTTATTGTTACAGTTTCTGTTGGAATTTATGTTTTTGTAATTTTGATCTGGGATCGACGAATTCTTGTGAGTTCGTCGACCTAAGCTCGACGAATTGGAATGAGATCTACGATCTCTGCTCGAAGAATGAAAGAATTCATTCTCAAGGCACTAATGTCGTCGATCTCTGGTCGACAAACCATACTGGTTTCGTCGATTGTAGATAGAAGAATACTTATTATTATGTTTTGTGTTTAGAGTTCGTCGTTATGAGGTCGACGAACTCTTCACGTTTCGTCGATCTGAGTTCGATGAAAACTGCTGAACATTGTTATATCTATTATTTTTCTTATTCTTAGATTTTTGTTTTATTTCAATTTGCTTTAGAACTTCATTCACTTTATTAACATGTTCAATGCTCTTCTTTCCTTTATCAGAAATGAAATTTATAGGTTTTGATAGATTGTTCTTCTGGATTATAGGTGGTTCACTAGATGAGGCACCTAATCCTAGTTTACTGTTATTAGTCTTAGCATTTAAGGTACTTGTTATATCTAGCAATTTCATGCTCCTGCCATTTAGAGATTACTCTAGTTTCTAGGCCTTGCTTAGTTCAATTTTTAGAAAAACTATTTGTTTATTAGCTGAGTTGAGTTCAATTGACAATTTAGAATTTTTAGCAAGATATTTATCTTCAGCAGTTAATTTATCTCTAAGAAGTTTGATTTCCTTCTCAGAGCCTATTAAGTCTAAGCAAAGATTTTTAAATTCAGATTTAAATTCTTCTTATTTAAAATCATAAGAAGCAATTACCTAGTCTCCAGCAGACATTTATTCTTCATTATCTGAATCTTCAACATCTGATTTGCTACTGCAGGCATCAATTGTCATTAGGCAAACTTCCTTTGCCTTTTCCTCTTCTTCAACATCACTGGAGCTAGAAGAGGATGACTCTTCTTCTGTATCACTCCAGGTCTCAGCAACAAAACCCTTTTCCTTCCTCTTGTGCTTGCTTAAGGAGGGTTTGCTGTGATGAGTTCTTCTTGACTCTTTTTCTCTTCTCCTGTCTTTCTTTTGTGCTTCTTGACACTCAGAGATGTAGTGTCCTGGCTTCCTGCAACCAAAACAGACAATTTCTTTAGAATGTTTTTTTCATACCTTGGTTTGTCATCTTGCCTAGATGACTTCCTTCTGAAGTCCTTCTTTTCCATTTTGAAAAATCTCTTGGTAAATAGACTCATCAGTTCTTCATTAACTGGAGTCCCTTCAGAATCCTCGGCACCTTGAAAGCAATGTTGTGCTCCTTCCTAGTAGGTGTTGGAGCCTTTACTTCAGCTGCTGCTTCTCTGGTCTTCATCAGTTGCTCATATGATTTGAGCTTTCCAAGGAGAAACTCAGTTAAGATTTCACTCATGCTTCTGGCTTCTTTGATTGGCAAAATCCTTGAATTCCATGTGTTGGGGAAGCACATAAGGATCTTGTTATTTACTTCAGTCAGAGTAATTTCCTTATCTAAGGTCCTTATCTTATTGATAATTGAGCTTAGATTGTTGTAAATGTCACTAACTGACTCAACTTCTTCCTTCTTGAAGTTCTCATACTGAGAGATGAGATTTGATCTTCTGTCCTTTTTGTCATCAGCAGATAGAGCCACCATCTGGTTTAGGGAATCCCAGATGGCTTTGGCTGAAGTGCACTGAGCCACTTTCTGAAAAATGTTATCAGACACAGTCTGAGCTAAAATATTCCTGGCTCTTACATCTGCAATCTGGCTTTTCTTTGTGTATCAGTCCAATCAAGAGGTAGAACTGCACTCAAGTTTGTTAAAGAAGAAGGAGTAGAGACCACTGGAGCTTGTGGTCCTATCAAGATAGAGTTGAAAATATCATCATCAATAGAGTTCATATAAAGTTTGATTCTTGCCTTCCAGATGGGAATATTAAAAAGATTGCACACTAGAGGTCTGGTGTTGGCATAGTCCTTGTTTTGTGCCATGGTATCAAAAAATAAAAAAGAAAAAGATTTATTCAGAGATTATCTGAGGGTCTTCGTTAGTCTAGGTGTAAGCCTGTATAAAATTGACTAACCTTCCTCTGATACCAATTGAAATAAAAGGGGAGGAGATAATATCTGAATAACTTTAGAGGGGGGGGTGAATAGAGTTTATAAAAAAACCTTTTATCTTTTTACAAATATTATGTTAAGTGACAAAGTAGGTGATTATATATATATAGCTAAGCAATGATATCTGAGAAAAAGTAAAAAACTATACTAAGCTAACCATAGTACAAGCACAAAGAAAAAAGCAAGCACAACCCAGACAACACAAGAACTTAATAGTGGTTCCCCAACTGGGTACATCCACTCTTCTACCACCATTGGTAGGAATCCACTACAGGTTTTGATCAGGTGGCTGCCACCAATATATCTATTTTAGGGAGATATAACAACCCTTTGAGCTTTTGACCAGGTGCCCAAAAACCAACCTAAAGTCTTTTGGAAGGAGACTTGTAAACTAGTCTAACTTTTGAAGGGAGTTAAAACCCTATACAGAGGTGGAAGGAAAAGTTGATGAGAGTCTTCTCTTTTCTCGATTAGCAAACTGAGAAGACTTTGTGTAATTAGAATGTTGTCAAAGCTCCCCCTGAGATGTTGATGGTTCAGGATTAAAAGCTTTGCTGAGGGTGAGGTAGGCCTTCAGCTTTGTAAGACTAGATCTAGGAACTATAGACAGATGGAGATTTGTTGTCTCTGCAAGATCCTCGAAAAGAAGAATAAGAAGACTCTAGATATATTATTGTTGTTCTTCTTCCTTCTTCTTCTTCTTCAGAGCACTGAAAGAATAGAGATTGAGAGGAGCTCTGAAATAATGAACCCAAGAACACTCTTCTTCTTCCTGCATTGTACTGTTAGAAAACTATATTGTGCTTTTTTTCTGTAAAAACTCTTGTGTCTCGTATATCTTTTTTTGTGTAGCTGAATGATTCTTTCTAACAGAGTATATCAAAAATGAACTGCAAAAAACTCCTTTGCAAATTCAAATCATGCAATAAATGTCCTGCTAGATAATTGGGAAGGAAAACGGCAAGCATGCCTGATAAGAAAATGTCTGAATTAATAGAAGTGTTAAAACAACATCGCCATGCATTAGCATGGCAAATTTCTGATATACAAGGACTCAACCCATCTTTTTATACGCATAAAATATTTATTGAAGATAACCCTCGTAGATCTATCCAACCCCAATGACGATTAAATCCTAATATGAAGGATGTCGTAAAAGCTGAAGTAATGAAATTATCAGATGCAGGAATAATCTATCAGATCTAAGATAGCACATGGGTTTGTCCCTTACAAGTCTTCCCTAAAAAGGGCGGTATAACGGTAGTACCAAATGCTAATAATGAACTAATTCCAACACGTACTGTTACGGGTTGGAGGATGTGCATTGACTATCAATAATTAAATGATGTCACCCGTACAGATCACTTTCCACTACCGTTTATAGATCAAATATTAGAGCAACTCTCAGGTCACTCATATTATTGTTTTCTCGATGTTTATTCAGGGTATTTACAAATCCCTATAGCCCCTGAAGACTAAGAGAAAACTATGTTCACTTGCCCCTTTGGTACTTTCTCCTATAGGTGAATGTCGTTTGGACTTTGTAATGCGCCAGCTACATTTCAAAGATGTATGCTAGCTATTTTTGGCAAGTTAGTAGAGGACATTATGGAAGTGTTTATGGAAGATTTATCCATATTTGGAGACTCATTCCATACGTGTTTAGATAACCTTGCTCGTGTTCTTCAACGCTGTGAAGACATGAATTTAGTGTTGAACTGGGAGAAATGCCACTTTGTGGTCCGCGAAGGTTTAGTTCTCGGTATTAAAATTTCTTCCCAGGGAATTGAGGTCGATAAGGCCAAAATAGAAATAATTGAAAAACTTCCTCCTCCAACAAATGTAAAATCTATTCGAAGTTTCTTAAGCCATGCAGGTTTCTATAGACGGTTCATTCAAAATTTTTCTAAAATAACAAAACCGTTAACTCATTTATTAGAAAAAGAAGCCTCATTTATATTCAATAGCTAATTCTTAGTAGCATTCAACATTATTAAGGACAAACTTATTGACTCTCCTATTTTAGTAGCCCCAGACTGGTCCTTTCCTTTTGAGATCATGTTTGATGCGAGTGATTATGCGGTAGGAGCTGTCTTAGGATAGCGAGTAGACAAATATTTTCATCATATATATTATGCAAGTAAAACTCTCACATCCACACAAACCAATTACACGACCATGGAAAAGGAACTACTGGCGATTTTATTCGCATTTGATAAGTTTAGATCTTATATAACACTATCAAAAGTCATAGTTTTTACGGATCATTCTGCTTTAAAATATTTACTAACTAAGGCAGATGCAAAACCCCATTTATTTTGTTGGATTCTCTTATTACAAGAAGTTGATTTAGAGATCCGAGATAAGAAAGGCGCAGAGAATTTAGCAGCCGATCATCTTTCTCGATTAGAGAATGTTGTAATAGATACACTCGTGGAAGCCGACATCGAAGATAAATTCCCTGAAGAAAGTTTCCTCGCCCTCGAAAAGGCAACAAACTCTTCAACTCATTGGTTCGCAGAGTTGGCTAACTATTTAGTATCCCGAGTCCTTCCAAAAGCTTTTACAATTCAAGAAAAGAGGAAATTTTTTTCTGACTTGAAAAACTACTTTTGGGAAGACCCGTATTTATTCCGAGTCTGTGCCGACCAAGTAATTAGAAGATGTATTTCGAATGAGGAAAGACTAAAAGTACTACGGCACTTCCAAGAAGGACCAACCAGCGGATATTATCAAGCCAACCGGACTGCACGTAAAGCCCTTGAAGCAGGATTCTTTTGGCCTACTTTATTCAAGGATGCTCAACAATTGGTAAGCATTTTCAACCGCTGCCAACGGTCAAGTAATATTTCCCGTCGGGACGAAATGCCCCAAAATTTTTACTTAGAATGTGAAATTTTTTATCTGTGGGGCATAGATTTTGTAGGCCCTTTACCTCCTTCTTTTAAAAATCATTATATCTTAGTAGCGGTCGATTATGTTTCACGATGGGCTGAAGCGCAAGCTTTTCCCACCGCTGACGCGAGAGTCATCGCTAAATTTCTGAAATCCTTATTATCACGTTTTAGCACGCCAAGGGCTATAGTTAGCTATCGAGGTACTCATTTTTGTTACACCCAGATGGCTAAAGTGTTAGCCAAATATGGAGTTACTCATAAACTCGCTACCGATTATCACCCCCAAATAAGCGGCCAAGTGGAGGTAGTCAATAGAGAACTAAAGCGCATATTAGAAAATACTGTAGATACCACTCGAAAAGATTAATCCCTCAAATTAGATGATGCACTTTGGGCCTACAGTACAACATTCAAAACTGCGATCAGTTGTACACCTTATCGTTTAGTATATTGAAAGGCATGTCACCTACCTGTAGAATTAGAACATCGCGCATACTGGGCGCTAAAATTTCTTAACTTAGATACAAAATTAGCCGCCGAACAACGTAAATTTCAACTCAATGAACTTTAGGAATGACATGCAAACGCCTATGAAAATAATAAATTTTATAAATTGCGATCTAAGTTTTATCATGATAGGAAATTTAAATTTCCAAAATCATTTTCACTAGGTGATCTTGTCCTACTATATAACTCACGCCTTAAATTATTTCCAGGAAAATTAAAATCCCGCTGGACCAGGCTCTTTACTGTTAAACAAATTTGGCCATATGGGACCGTTCTTATTTCTAACCCTGAACTAGAAACTTTCAAAGTAAACGGGCACCGTTTAAAACTATATTTTACTAGGGACCCTTTTCAAAAAGAACCTGAAACCCTAACACTACTCCATAACCTCGAAATATAAATTCACTTGTATATTTCCATCTTTTATGCTTTTGTATATTCTGTACATATGTTTTTTTTGTCTTTATTTTATCACTTCATACCTATGCCTAACATATGTATGGGGCTTCTTTTAGCTTCAATTTTTTTTATCTCTTTTATGTTATGTTTTTTCCTTTTAAATAAAAACATTGTTTATTTTATTACTCATCCAAAACTAGTCAAAACTTTCAAAACCATACTATTTATATATATTCAAAAAATCTGCGTTGATAAAAATGAAAATTATTCAAATTTCAAATTTACTACTGCTTCTCAAAACTAGATAGATATAAATATTCAGAATAAATTTGTAAACCCTACCTTGTAAATTTCATTACAATCGGAGTTATTATTTTAGCAAGCCTGCTTTAATATATCAAAAATACATATATATATATATATATACAATAGAAGCAAAACATATTATGTTCACCAAACAATCTTTGACTTTAATTATCCTTACTCCATTCTTAACGAAATATAAGAAATACAAACTATTATAGTTGCTCTCAAAAATTTTTATCCCAGTCTTGAATTTTTTTTTTACTAGGCATGTTTTCTTATGCAAGCAAGTATTTATGAGTATGTGCTCCTAGTAAAAGAAAAGATCTTATGTTAATGGGAATAAGATTTCATTTCGTACACATAGGCATCTAATAAAAGAAAAGATTATATGGAAAGGAGTATGTTCTCCTCTAATTATACATTGGATTCAAATAAAAACTCAAGTATGCATTATAATTTTTTGCCACTTTGGAATTACATTCCATAGTAGTTATAAGAACGCATAACTTAGATAAAAAGATGATAGAATACAAAAATCTATCACTTTTACAAAAGCCCATTTTATAGGTAAATTCCACCCTTCCAAAGTTAATATTCTATTTTGGTTTAAAATTTTGAGAGAGCATAAATAATAAGATGAATATTTTCAAATATATCTCGTATAAGATATAGTAATCATAAAGCCAATCTATCCTTGTCATATCTGATTTTAATATATCCTTACTATTTGTTTTAAAAAACTTTTTATGGCTATAAATTCTAACTCTGGTATCAATGATATATATATACGATAGCATTTAACTCTTTCTTCACCAGATTTTTTATACCTGTTTTATCTTGAAGAATTAAATTGATAGTAAATAGAAAATTTCATAACTTGTAAATATACTCAACTCTATATTTTCTCTGGAATAGCAAAATCTAAGTATGGGGGTATTTGATGAGTATAAAAATATATAATTTTGTATAGTATTAATTGTGAATATTTATAAATAAAACCTTAGTTTATATATATATAACTAATTATTTTTGTTATATTTTATTTTTTTTATGTTTTATATTTATTTTCTAAGTTTTTCTGAATTTTTGTATTTTTTACTTAGGTCACGCCCCTAGGTCATGCCCGTGACTTAGGGCGTGACAGCCCTGTTTAATTCTTTTTATTTTCTGTTTTTGTTATTTAGGAAAATCGGGAAAACTGATGGACACGTCCACGATACGCCCGTGACCCAATAAGACATGCCCGTGACCGATGTTAGCCTGTTTCCAGCAAGATGCCACGCTGTCGCCACACCCCATGCCGCCTGATGACCCGACTGCCAGACAGACCCGTGACACAATTCGACACGCCCGTGACCTGATGAAATTCTATCCAAAGTTCAGCCCACCTCGACACATGTCCAGACACGCTGCCTGACACGCCCGTGAACTTTTCACGCCCACCCGACACGCCCGTGTCCAGGGGAGTGTCGTTTCAAATTTTTTTCTATAAATTGAGGGGAAGAGCTTTGTAAAATTATTGGAACACCAGCAGCTTCCTTAAGAACTGTTAGGCACCCCCAGCTCTCTGACAAAGAACTGGTAGTAGCTTTCAAGTATTCCAAGTTCTGTAAGTTGTAATTTTTTCATCTTTCTTTTCAGCTTTGTAGGAAGTTGTAATAACTTTTTGAATTTATAAAATATAATGTTTTAATTTATATTCTGAGTACTTTAAGATTATATTTTTTGTTTTAGTTTACTTTATTTTCTCATACTATCCCGAATGAAAGGCGAAGCTCTGCTTATGTCTTGGATTAAGATAGCATGAAACTGCTTTCAAAACAATTTTTTCAAAACCTTATTATTTCATACTATCCCAAATTAAAGGTGAGGCGAAAGCCTATGACCTGGATTAAGATAGTGTGAAAGCTTTTCAATAGTTTAGATTTTACTACCCTATCCCGAATGAAAGATGAAGCGAAAGCTTAAGTCTTGAATTAAGATAGATAGGTAGATATTATTTTATGCACTTTATACCGCCCCCATCCTGATAAGAGGCTAAGAATCTTTAGCCCTTGGTCAAGATGAGCTCTGGGCTGGATATTATTTTTAACTATTTCAACTCTACTTTCTAGTTATTCTAACTAGGGTTTTTTTTAATTGATCATATACCAGGTGAAGAGACACTTCATTTTATGTTAACCCGTTTTAAATGCAAGCCTCCATGGTCGTACTTTCGATTCAGTGATGCTACCAAAGGGACCCTCTCGTTAAGTTAGGTAATCAATAAATAAAGTTGTTCTTTAATAGGTGAATTAATATTCTCTCATAGTAGTCCATCATTAGTCTGTCTTACTTGGAGGCCCAAGAAGAACTTAAGTTCACCCATACTGCTCATCTCAAACTTCCCCTGTATAAGTTTAGCAAACTTTTTACAGAGGTTGTCATCAGTAGATCCAAAGATGATTTCATCTACATAGATCTGGACTAGTATGATCTTACCCTTAGATTCCCTTAGGAATAGAGTATTGTCTATTTTCCCCCTTAAGAATTTGTTCTCAATGAGGAAACTAGACAATGTCTCATACCATGCTCTCGGGGCTTACTTCAGCCCATATAGAGCTTTCCTACATCTATAAACAAAATTAGGTGAGTTAGGAACTATAAAACCTGGAGGTTGCTCAACATAGACTTCTTCTTTTAAGTCAACATTTAGGAAGGCTGACTTCACATCCAATTGGTATACCTTGAATCCCTTATATCCTGCATATGCAAGGAAAAATCTGATGGTCTCCAATCTTGCTATAGGGGCAAAGGTTTGATCAAAATCAATCCCTTCTTCTTGTCTGTACCCCTGAGCTACTAGTCTGGCCTTGTTCTTAATTATAATGCCATTTTCATCAAGCGTGTTTCTGTACATCCACTTGACTCCAATGACATTATGACCATGAGTTATGGGAACCAGATTCCAGACCCTGCACCTCTTAGACTGGTTTAGTTCCTCCTACATAGCTCTAATCTAATGCTGTTCCATGTTGGCCTCTTCAAACTTCTTGGGCTCCACTTGGGATAGAAAGCTTGAATAAATGGTTGTGTTCTGACTTCTGCTCCTTATCACTACTCCATGACTCGCCTCATCAATTATTTGGTGTGTTGGATGATCTCTCATATGTATGATTGCAGGTGGCAGTCTTCTTTCAATAACAGGGGCATCTTCTTGTTGATCTTCATCCACTCCCAGTATGCCAGGTAGATCTTTTGGAGTATCCATATCATTTTTGATGAATGGTGATGCTTTCTTGATGGTCAGCTTATCCATCATCTATTCTGTACCAACAGTACTATAAGAGGAACTAAGCAGTCCATTGTTAATCATGGTAGACTCATGATAGACTACATGAACTGATTCATCTACAACTTGGCTTTTCGAGTTGTAGATTTTATAGGCTTTGCAATGATTGTTGTACCCAACAAATATTCCATCATAGGATATGGCAGCAAACATAGTCACATAGGACTTGCCATTATGAAGCATAAAGCATTTACTACCAAAGATTCTGGCATAGCCCAAATTTGGTTTTCTTCCCTTCAAGATCTCATATGGAGTCTTCTTTTGGCCTTTGGTGATAGAGGCTCTATTGAGGACATGATATTCTATATTTACTTCCTCAGCCCAGAAATATTCTGGGAGTGATGTGTCACTCAATAGTGTTCTACCAGCCTCTATGAGATTCCTATTTTTCCTCTCAACTATCCAATTTTGCTGTGGTGTTCTAGGAGAAGAGAATTCTTGATGAATCCCATGCTCTTCACAGAACTTTGTCATGCTATCAGACTGGAATTCTGTCTCATGGTCACTTCTGATTTTTACCAGAGAACAGCCAAGCTCATTCTGAATTTGCTTGACAAACCTTATGAAGACATCAAGAGTTTCATCCTTTTTCTTAAGAAATAACACCCAAGTCAACTTGGAATAGATATCAACTACCACAAGGGTGTAGACTTTCCTACCAAGACTGTGAATTGGCATTGGACCAAATAGGTCCAAGTGCAAAAGGTATAAGCATCTCACAGATTCTTTGGTCCCAATACCCTTGAAGGAGACTTTTATCGGCATACCCTTTTGGTAAGCTGAGCAAATGCCCTCCTTAGAGCACTTCATATTAGGGCCATTCCTAACTAACTCTTGACTGAAGAGCTTTTGAATAGTTTTGAAATTCAAATGGGCTCGTCTCTTGTGCCGCTGGACACAATCGGAGACTTTCTCATTTGCCACTAAACAGATTGGAGAATCTGTGTCTAGACATAGAAAGTTCAACCAATAAAAATTTACACTCCTAGTGCCTGTCAATATGACCTCTTGGTCACTTGACCTCCTAATTAGGCACTCATCCTTGTCAAAGACAATAACATTGCCAAGATCAGAAAGCTAGCTTATGCTTATAAGGTTGTGTTACAACCCTTCAACATTAGCCACCTTGGTGATGGTGACTATGTCATTGGTAATCTTACCATATCCTCTGGTTACACCTCTATCTGAACCTCCAAAGATGACTTTGGATCCATCTTTTACTAGAGTAAACTCCTTCAAGTTGCTCCTTGTTCCAGTCATGTTCCTGGAGCAACCACTGTCCAAGTACCATATAGGGGTATGACACCTTGAACTATCCTGTAATATACAAATTACTTAACTTTAGGACCCCAATATCTATTGGGTCCTAGGTGCATGTTTGCATGAAACTGAACATGTCCACCAGCAGAATTTCGGACTGGTGGACTGACCCTAGCTCTGGCCACATTGGGATTGTTCCAGCAGTCAATGGCAAAATGCCCTACCTTACCACATCACCAACAATCATGTATGTTATATCTTCTTTTCTGTGAAGGCCCTATAGCTTGAAGAGTAGCAACCTTGACAGGAGGAAGATGTGCTGCAACCTTTTTCTGATTTCTTTAAGCCAGAATTTGACTGTAGGTAGGTCTTATAGCTGGCTGATTTGGTTTGTCGTGAGTGCCAACAACAGTTAGCTTCTTTTTAGAAAGCATGCTTCTGATGGCTTCAGATATGCCCAGATCAGACTAATTCTTGGACTTGACCTTAGTCAGAACCTATGCTGTCAGATTCTGATCCTTGGTTGTAGCAACAATCTTGAGAGTTGGTGCAGAAGCACCAAAGCCAAATGGTCCAGATTATGCCATTTGAAATTTTTTATTGGCAACCTTGACTTCACATACCCTGCCAAAAATTTCACCATGGCAGTGAACATCTTTATTCACTCCAGATGAACAACCCCTCTCCCAGTGACCATAAGAGCTTTCTTGGTCATACCAGATAGAAGGTATCAAAACTTTTCTGAAAAGAATGGGAGGCTTAGAAGCAATAGGCTGAGGTAGAGCTGGATCTATGCCCTTCCTTTTAGAAGGAGCAACTCTTATGCTTCCCTTGAATCCCAACCCTGTCTTGCTCTTTTGAGAGGAGAAGGAGTCTATCAAGGGGGAGACAGTACTTGGCTTAGAATAGCTAGCCACTAATCTTTTCTACTTCTCAAGCTTATCTTCAAGCTCCATGATGAGACAATTCTTATGCTTGAGGGAGGAAACCTGAATGTCCAAGAGGGATTTTAGTTGGCTAATTTCCCTAGCTTTCTTGACCAGTAGATTTGTTATTACAGTCTGCTTGGTAACTGTAAGCTTAAGAGATGAGATCTCATTAGCTTGCTTCTTAGACAACTTCTTGACCTTCTTAAAGGCATTAAGAAGTTCTCCATACTTGTCAATAGGTTGATGACATCTCATTCAAATCAAGAATCTTCTTAACCACGGGGTGAAGAGGGTTCCGGGAAGGACTAGTTTCAAACTCGGACAAATAAGCAGAGTTAGGTGATAGATGCACCTTTCCCAGGATTGCTGTAATAGTAGAAAATTACTTTTGAGGAGTTGTATTTATTATGTTTAGAACAATACCTGTCAATCTTGGACTGGTTCTTGTTTTGATGAGATGAGTGGGAAGGCTTCTTCTTCCAATGCTTCTTCTTTATTAACCTCTGGAGTTGTCGGGAAAAGGCTGCAAAATCTTCATCAGACATGCTGCTGTCTGATGCCTCTGAGTCAGAGCTGTCTAACTTAGATGGTCTCCTTGGTGGAGAAGGAATCCTTTCCTTTCTTTTCCTTATGCTTTCTGCTTTAAAGGCCAAGTACTTTTCTTTGGCCAGTGATTTGTTGGAGGCATCCTCAACCTTCCTGGCAGCCAGCTGCTTCTCATAGGAGAGCAGCTTCACAAACAATATTTGGGGAGGAGTGTCAGCATGCTTGGCCATCTTTCTTATGGCACATATCTTAGTATCCCAGTCTCTAGTGAGAGATCTAAGAAACTTGTCATTTATTTCATAATTATTAAAGACTCTTCCATAGGTATTAAACTAATTTATGATCCTGAAGAATCTTTCATAACAGGTAGTTATGTTCTCCTTCAGGATCTGCCTGAAAGCCTCATACTCTTGGTTGAGCAGAGACTTCCTATCATCTCTTACCTCATCACTACCCTCCATGTAGACCACCAGGGTGTCCCACATCTCCTTGGAGGTCTGGCAGTGAACTAAGTTCAAGAAGGTTGAGTCATCTACAACACTGACAATGAAGTTTTGCGCTCTCTTGTCATGACTAGCTAATATGACCTCATCTTTGGTTATTTCAGAGAGTGTCTTCAGCGTCTGTATGTTGGCATCCAGAGCAGAGACCTTCATGGGAATAACAGGTCCCTCCCTAACAGTTGCAAAAATTCTTGGATCATAGGCTTCCATGAATAGCCTCGCCCTCTCCTTCCATATTCCAAACTGCTCCTTTCTGTAGATGGGGAGTTTCATAGAACTCAGCTCTCTCTGGCTCTCTCCTGAGACCATGACCACTTAGCAGTAGCTACCTTGGAGGATATCTCAGATTTTTAAATCCTTTTCGAGGAACCTCCCTCTGATACCACTTGAAAGATCTTATTTTACAAGGTAGCTAGCAACCTAGAGGGGGGGGGTGAATAGGTTTGCTTAGGTCTTTTTGATAGACTTTTATATAAATTGTTTATTTCTTTTAGATTTCAACTTAGAGTTATCTAGAGCTTGTCCTTAGCACCTGCAATTAAGAAAAATAAAATCAAACATAAAAAAGCACACAAGTATTTTATAGTAGTTCTCCAATATTATAGGTACATCCACTCTAATCCCACCTTGCTAACTTCCTATTAGTCAAGGCACTTCTCCAAACCAATGCTCCAAGGAGCTTACACCTCAGATCCCTCGGAATCTCTCAGTCTACTCAAAGACTTACACCTCAGCTACAAAGGGCTACACTCAGTGATACAAGTATCACCTACATTAGACACTTAAGCCCTACCACTCAGGCTATAGAGGATAGCCCTACCTTAGAGCAAGCTTGCTCCTACAACTCAGAGAGATCCACTCTCCTAAGTTAAGGCAAAACTGCCCTACTACTTAGCGAGTAAAACTCACCTACCTCAGAGAGAAGCACTCTCCTACAGCTCAGGCAAATTTTCCCAACCTCAGACCCAAAGGTCCTATAGCTTAGATCCAGAAGGATCCTATAAAAAGAAATAGTTTAATTAACTTTGACACATAGAAATTTATCTATGTCAACCACTTGAGCAAAAAATTTTCTGCTACAACTCTCCTCACAGTAGAGAAAGGATTTGCTGGAGGAACTTAGAAGATAACTTCTGAACTTGCTATTGAAGGCTAAAGATCTTTTGATCTTGAGTCTTCAAACAGCTTACTAAACATGTTAAAGGATGAAGGTTCTTCTTTCTTCAGAACTAATTCTAAATCTACTGTGGCAGATGGAGACTTGCACAGCTAATTGAACTTTTCTTACTGGAGAGCTTCAAGCTTTTCACATACAGTAATGGCGAAGAAGAAGATGATGGCTTCTCTCCTTTTGAATATTGTATGCCCTAAAAGTTATCTTTGTCTTGGCCCTATCTCTTCCTTTTATAGTTTGCCGATCAACGACTCTAAGAGATTGGTAGGCCCCACCTGCAGCATCCAGCTACCCCTTGCTTTAATGTAAGAAGACGTACATTAGCTTCACGACAAGTTTTGACGTGTAGTGTAGCTTCCCCGTGTCTAAATTGACCTTAGATGACCTTTTCGATTTTGCTGATGTCAGCACCTCTTGACTTAGCCAAAATTGAGCATCATAGAATAAGGATTGAGTAAGTAAGTATCACTCACTGCCAAAATACTTAGACAGTTTTACTATCTCTTGGCATTGAGTGAGTAACCTTCACTAAACGCCAAACTACTAAAATATTAAGTCTGTTTTTAGGCGTTGAGAGATTCAAATTCATTCAACGTCAACTTGCTTTATCAGCCTTCTGCTTCTTGGCACTGAGTGAGTAAGCATCACTCAATGCCAAACCCCTTAGATAAAATTATGTCTTCACTAGGCATTGACAGCGTTGAGTCAGTAACCTTCACTCAATGCTTTTTGCCTTAACAAAATTTCTGCTTCTTAGGCAACTTAAGCATTGAGAACGTTTAGTGTGCATGCCTCACTCAATGCTTTTTGGCTTAGCCAATTTTCTGTGTTTAATAAGCACTGGGCTTAGACTGTCTTTCTGAGTTCGACGAACTTTGAACTCAGTTCGACGAAATATCAATTGAGCTTGACAAACTCAGAACTCAAGCTCTGAACTTAACTCGACGAAATGTGAGCTGAGTTCGACGAACTCAGAACTCAAGCTCTGAACATAGATGGATGAAATGTGAGCTAAGCTCAACGAACTTTGAACTCAGTTTGATGAAATCTCAACTGATCTCGACATACTTAGAACTCAAACTCTGAACTTAGCTCGACGAAATTTGAGCTGAGCTCGACGATATCTTAACTCAGTTCGACGAACTCTGAACTCAGTACCATGAATTTGAATATGGTTCAACTAGTTCAACTTACAGCCTTTTTTTGTATGGCGTTGAGTGTGTATTCATCAGTCAATGCCAAAACACTTAGCAAAATTTCACTTTAGTAGCATGGCGTTGAGTGAATTGACTTCACTCAACACGTGTGGACTTAGCCACATTTCAGCTCATTCCAACTTAGGTTATGACAATATAGGCTACACTCTACGCTATAAGTCATCTTGCATTGAGTGATGTTCCTTCACTCAATGCCGGTGGACATAGACAGATTTCAGTCATCCCACACCTTAGGTAAGTGTTTACCTGACTTAACCACTTACGCTACCTGACCTATCATAGTCATCTTCTGATATGTGTATATCAATTATAATATTGACTTCACTCAAATCCAGGACATTGTGGGCAATGGACCCAATAATAGCGAGCCTTAAGGATTTTGCTATAAATCCGTTGCGGCAAGATGCCATTTGTGATGCATGTCCCCCTTATTTCGTGCGAGTATGTGTAATCGGAACTGAACAAGGTTAGCTATGTTGTGACGATAGATGGTATCCTTGGGGCGCGGTTTTAAGACCTCCCCCCCCCCCCCCGAACACAAGACATGGCACGAGGGGAGTCTTATGCCAAGAACCGTCGCCTTGCGGTAGCGCTAGTACTCGGGCTAACCTGTACCACAAGACGCCTATCCTGCCATCCATAACCAATATAAAACATTGCCAACCCAACCAAATATATTATAAAAAGCAAAATCCACACATAAGCATATAGTCCAAAAGTACAACATATAAAAGAAGCTACAACAAGCTTCTACACTATCATAGTACGAGTAAATCTTGCCCATAAGGGATGCAACAAGAGTCTCTCAAGGACTCACATCAGTCACTGACGATAGTGACAACACCGCCCCTTTAGGCCCTGTCGTCCTGGCCTGGCTGTCCTGCTGCAAAACCTGTTGTTGCTCCGCCTATGGGGTTTCCTCCAAAAAAAAGGAAGACGTAGCAACCGTCAGTCATAAAGACTAAGTTGCTATCACAACTGCTCCCCCGACGACTCCTCAGCACCGAAAGGAGAAAGGAACAGGGTACAATATATTCATATAAGCAGTAGTACAAGCAGGTGGAGTAAGTATACATATCATGAGTAGCAATAGAAGTAATGTATAACAATATTATCAGTATTCTATTCTAGCTATTCTACACAACCTATATCAATCCATCTAAGCATATAGATCTACAACAGGAAAGTAACTTAACTCATAAGAATTCCCATTCAAACTTATAAGTTAAGGTTCGGCTTAACAGTAAAGTAACTCATAATTTAAGAGTGCCCATACAAACTTATACGATGAGGATCTTGTGTATGCAACGTAATACAAAGCCATGAATGCTATGTTATGACTCACCCATGATCACGCACAAGCAATTACTATATCGACAAAGACTGTAGTTCCCACTTTTCGAGAAGGTAGCTAACCTCGCAGGCGTCATCCGACGTGGCCAGAAGGTGACAGTAGAGCGGGCATCTCCACTAATAGGCTGGCATCCACACTACCTAGCCTAGGCCTCCGTACGTCTCAATGCTAAGAACACAACATCATAGCTCACATGCGTACTACGGCTCCGCGGGAGTCTCGGGTAGATGTGCACCGAGAACCAAGCCCCAAACTGGCCTATGTTGTGACCTGGAAGGAGCCTCGGAAGAAGCACGAGGACCAAGCCCAACCATTTACTTGGCACAGAAGGAGCCCCGGGAATGAGCACCGAGGACCAAGCCCAACCGCCCAAGGTCTAACCGTCAACTCCCGTCGGTGTGACGACTAGCGAGCCCGTTGACCTGCCACACTATCCTTAACCCAGGATTACGATACAACGTGTCGACTCACACCGCATGCAATTTCACATCTCGATCTCAACAACACGCAAGGGCTCCTTACTGAGTCCCTTATCAACACAATCGATCAAGTGCGACAAACACTCACATTCTATCAACGCTTCCACATTTTATTACATCCAAGCATTCAAGGGTTCATTGTAAACCTTAGGTGGCAAGCCACCTAGTACAACATGTAATGACCCTGGCATGTATGTAACAGCGTTACGGCTCCGCTCTCCAGTCATCGCTACCGGGCTGCGGCCCAAGCACCCAAACCCCTCTCCCTCCACAGGCGGGTTGTTGGTGGCCACAGCCTACCTTTGATGAGGGAAACTCTCCAATTAAGCGCACACTACGGGTACTTACAAGGAGGTCACCCATCCCAGTACTACTCCAGCCCGAGCTCGCTTAACTATGAAGTTTTTACAACTCTCATCACCAATTGAGCTGCAGCTTAATTGGTGATGAGAAGTGAAAGAACTTCATAGTTAAGCGTGCTCGGGGTGGAGTAGTACTGGGATGGGTGACCTCCTAGGAAGTTCCTGTAGGACCCAACTTAACTGTCGAGTTCGCTCATCAAAGGGAGGTTGTGGCCACCAACAACCCGTTAGTGGGCTGGAGAGGGGTTGGGGTGCTTGGGCTGCAGCCCGCTAGTGATGCCTGGAGAGCGGAGCCGTAACACTGTTACGTACGTGTCAGGGTCGTTACAACAAAATGTGCACTTTTTATTGTAATGACCCTGGCAGAGCCGTAATGCTGTTACGTACGCGCCCGGGTTGTTACACAACATAACATCACTAACTACTACCCGTAGAGAGACACGACCCTACGCAGTGGACTATAATACATGTTTCATTGACCATATGTATCACGCGAGTATGCACTAACCTTTTTCAATCCTCTTCCACATAATAATCATCGCTTTGCTAGTGTCAAGCTCATCCTTACCGGTTCACAAAGCTTGTTCGTTTATACAGTCCAATTCATCAACCCACTAGTTCACATAAGGATCTATCAACCAAATCATTTCGTTCAAGTACGTTTCACTTCGGCATTTGATTACAAAGGATCTATCCAACAACTCACAACAATCCCTCTACCACCTCCTATCTTGGATTTACTAAAACCTGAGAACAAAACGTGCAAGAAATTAGTAAAGTACAAAATTTAAAACGAGGATTCTTGATTCTATATGAATCCGGTGAAAATGTTTAACCTCTTGTTGGAAAAGTATTTCCAAGGGCTACGACTTTTGTATTCGGTCCCTCACCCCGATCAAAGCGTAACACACTTTAAATCGGCTTCAAAGTCCGTTGCATACAGAATACAGTTTCTGCACACTTAGCTTGGCAGCCACTAAATTCGATCAGACTTTCGTCTGCCATTTGGACACATAAACATGGGTAAGGACATGCCCGTGTCTTTACCCATGTCCATGTGACACGACCGGGTTCATGCCCGTGTACTACCCGTGTCCTGCTCGGGAAACACGGCCGGCTTTCTCGATACATTCACATGGGTAAGGACACGCCTGTATCTCTACCCGTGTCTTGCTCCGGAAACACTTGGACACATGTACACGAGTAGGGACACGACCGTGTCTCTACCCGTGTCCTGCTCGAGAAACACGATCGACGATGTCAATTACAAACACGGGTAGGACACGCCTATGCCCCTACCCGTGTCCACATACACAAGGGTAGGGACACGCGTGTGTCACTACCCGTGTCCTTCTATGGAAATTCAACGAATTTTCAATCCTGACAAGAGTACCACACGAGTATGGACATGCCCGTGTCAGTACCCGTGTCCCACTCTGGATGTCATTTCACCTCCCTTACACAAGTGTAAGCCTAGTTGCCAACACTCCCTGAGCCCAAGACAGCTTCCCTGACTTAAAAATGCGCACGAGGGGCCTAATGCGAATTGGGACGTTATAAATCCTATAAACCAAATAAAAGATTTCATCCCCGAAATCAGGCTAAGGCTATGGGGAGAGAAAAGCATGAAATAAAATTGACATATGCTTTTTAAATATTACCTTGATGAAACAACTCCGGGTAACGCTTTTGCATCAGTCCACCGGCTCCCATGTATACTCATCTTTCCCATAGTTTGACCATAGCACCTTTACCAAAGGAACACACTTGCAGCGCAAAATTCTTGTCTCATTGACTACTATCCGCACTGGCTCCAGTCATACAGATCTATCGGTGGTTACGGCTCCATCGGCGGTAGGGAATGTTGATCGGGCCGTAACAGCGCCTTCCGGAGAGACAACACATGGAACACGTCATAAAGGTTCTTTAGCTCTGGTAGTAACTCAATTCGGTAGGCCAAAGAGCCAATCCTCTCCAATACGGTGTAAGGTCTAACGTACCTTGGGCTGAGCTTCTTCATACCACGTACCCGTGACACTCCATGCATCGGCCGGATATTTAGAAACGCTTTGTCACCCACCTGAAATTCCACCACCCGGTGCTTCACATTATAATATTTAGCCTACTGACTTTGAGCCTCAAGCATACGGTCTCGTATTACTCTAACCACCGCATCAGTGTCATCGATGTATTCAATACCCAAAACCTTCGGGTCTTCATCTTGTACCCATGACAAGGGAGTTCTACACCTTCATCCGTAAAGGGCTTCATGATGTGCCATCCCGATGCTGGAACGGTGACTGTTGTTATAGGAGAATTATACGAGCGGTAAGAGCCTTTCTCACAGCTCTCCTCTATCCAACACACACAGTCTCAATATGACCTCCAATGTTCTGATGGTCCTCTCAGACTGCCCGTCCGTCTGAGGATGGAATGTTGTGCTAAAGGTAAGACGTGAACCCAGGTATGCCTGTACGGCCCTCCATTCCTTAGAGGTAAACTGACCATCCCGGTTAGAAAAAATTATCTTTAGCACACCATGATATCGTATAAACTGTTCCATAAAGAGGCATATCAAAACATCCACATGAGCTTCTTTTTTCATAGGAATAAACCGAGCTACCTTCGTCAGACGGTCAACGATTACACATACTGAATCATTCCATGAGCGTAAGCGAGGCAAACCGTGGATGAATTCTAGGGATTCATCCTTGAACATCCACTCGGGGATGGGCAATGACTGTAATAATCCACCAGGGCTCCTGTATTCGGCCTTCACCCTTTGATAGGCCTCGTAGTGCGTAACAAAATATCAGACGTCCCTCTTCATTCCCGACCAACACATGGCCTTCCGCAAGTCGGCGTACATCTCGACAATCCCAGGATGCACAGAGTACTGAGTGCAATGTGCCTCTCTCAGGAAATCTCCCCGAATTTTACCGCCCTTGGGAATGTAAAGCATGCCGCAGAGATGGACGAGGTCGTCTTTTATGGAGTTCTCGTCAGTTTTCCCATCTTCAATTGACTAGATTGTCGGGGACAAAGCCGCATCCTTTCCTTGCTCCGCCCGGATTTAGTCTTGAATATCACAGACTATGCTCATCGCGATTAAGTACTTTATGTACACTTCCAGTTGGTATTTACATACCAGGGTAATATTCATCTCTTCGAGCATCCGAGCTAACTCCATACTCATCAATCGGAACTCAGTGTTCGATTCTGGTACCTTTCTTCTCAAAGCCGCAGCTATGGAATTTGCCTTTCTAGGGTGGTAGTTCAAGGTGAATTCATTATTTCATAAAAACTCTAACCATCGCCTCTGTCTAAAATTCAATTCCTTCTGGGTATGGACGTACTTAAGATTCTTGTGGTCATAAAAGATTTCGTAGTGGACGTCGTATAGATAGTGTCTCCAAATCTTCAGGGCGAACACCACCACTCCCAATTCTAGATCATGTACCGGGTAGTTGATGTCAAGCTTCTTCAGTAGTCTTGAAGCATATACAATCATATGCACGTACAGCATCAATACTTCTCCCATCCCTTGATACGACGTGTCAGTGTAAACTTGAAATCCCTCCCTCCCAGATGGAAGGGCTAGGATGGGTGTAGATGTAAGTCGGTCCTTCAGTTCCTGAAACGCAGCTTCACACTGAGGTATCCACTCATACTGCACACCTATCTTTATCAGCGTAGTAAGAGGAAGGGCAATCTTTGAGAACCCTTTTACAAACTTGTGATAGTACCCGACAAGTCCAAGGAATCTTCGCTCATCAGTCGCTGACTTTAGGGGAGACCACTCCTTCACGGCATGCACCTTGGCCGGATCCAAAGCTAACCCAGCCCCACTAATCACATGGCCCAAGATGGAAGCCTCTTGGAGCCAAAATTCGCACTTGCCAAACTTGGCAAACAAGGCGTGCTCTTTTAGCTTCTTCAGTACCAAGGTCAGATGTTCGGCATGTTCTTCCTCTATCTTAGAGTAGACCAAGATGTAGTCATTGAAAATGATGACGAAGATGTCTAGATAAGGCTCGAACACCTTGTTCATCAAGCTCATGAAAGCTGAAGGGGCATTTGTGAGCCCAAACAACATCATAGTGAACTCGTACAAGCCGTACCTTGAGCTAAAGGCAATTTTCTGAATGTCCTCCTCCTGTATTCTCAACTGATAATACCCCAAGCGCAAATAAAATTTGGAAAACCAATGCGCTTCTACCAATTGGTCGAACAACTCATCGATCCGAGGTAGCGGATAGGTGTTCCATACCGTCATTCGGTTGAGCTCCCGATAGTCTATACATAATCGCAAGGTTCCATCCTTCTTCTTAACGAATAGAACAGGGGGCCCCCAAGGTGATGAGCTGGGGCGAACAAACCCTGATTCCACCAGTTCTTGCAACTGAACTCTAAACTCTGCGAGTTCCTTCGGGGCCATTCGGTAAGGAGTCCTGGAGACGGGCTTGGAATCCGGTACTAACTTAATTTGGAAATCAACCTTTATATGCGGGGGTAATCCTGACAGTTTCTCAGGAAATACCTCGGGAAAATCTCGCACCACCCGCACCTCCTTGATATCCAATGTCATCTCTTTCAACTCAAAACAAATCATAAGCACTTCATCCCCCTCAATATGGGATTTTATGGCCTGAATCGAGGATAATAACAACCTGGGTGCGAATTTTATACCTTGGAAAATGACATCGGTATCCCAATGTCTCAAGTAAACTCGCTTCTCCGTGCAGTCAATTCTTACGTAGTGCCAATCTAGCCATGCCATTCCCAGAATGAGATCGAAATCCGGTATTCTCAAAACTGTGGCAGGGGTATCAAAGGTCTTTCCCCCAATGAGTATCTCCAATTCGCACTTGGCGGTTGCAGTCATCTCAGAGCCGTCTAGGAGGCGTACTCTTCGAGCAATACTAGTGAAGTATTGCACTCCTTCTAGATCTTTAATGAAGTCCGCAGACACAAACGAGTGTGAGGCAGCGGTATCGAATAACGTATAGGCCGGTTTCCCGCCGACCACAACGGTGCCTAAGTACCAATAGCAATACTCAAGTCTAGATATCTAGTATGTCTTAAGCAACTTAAGATTAATAATGAAAATGTGATAACTAACTACAACATACCTGCAATCACCTCCTGAAGGTTCCGCTCCTGTGTCATGTCCAGTGCGAACACCTTATTCTGAGTAGGACTGTGGTTTCCTCCTCGTGGTCCTCGTCCTCGACCACGCCTATGTCCCTGCCCTCGAGGAGCTACCGAAGGGAGAGAGCAAGAGGCACATTTCCAAACAGTTGCGGGCAGTAGCATCGAATGTGGCCTGGTTGGTTGCATTCGAAGCACACTCGCTCATGCCGCCCCTCGTGTTGCTGAAAGTATTGAGGCTGTGGTGGTGGAGGAAATGCTGCCGGCTGTGGAACCGGGTGCTCCACTCTAAAATTCCGGTGGAAACGCCTGCCACCTGTCTGGTGTCCTCTTCCTCCTCCGTAGTCTTGTCTCCTTCTATTACTAGGGCTAGCTTCCATCACTCCCTCAACTTGTCTCTTACCAATTCCCAATTGGTCTTCTTCTAGCCTCTTTGTCATGTCAATTATTTCCACCAAACTAGAGTTCGCTATAAATAAAAGGGTCTGCCTCAGCGGGTCCCATAGCCCTTTGTAGAAGCGCTTAGCATATCCTCTGTCATCCAAGTCATATGAGTCAGCAAATCTTGTGAGATGTTGGAACTCTCGTTGATATTCCGTGACCGACTTCGATCCTTGCTTTAGCTGTAAAAATCCCTCTTCGAGTTCATCTCGAGCAGACGAGGGAATGAAGTGCTCTAAAAAGACTCCCGAGAACTCGTTTCAGCCGATCTCCGTATACACTCGCCCTTGAAAGGTTGATCCCACGAGGGACTTCCACCAACTCTTGGCATGCAGTTCTAGGAGTGTCACTACTAGGGTCACAACCATATTGCTTGGACATCTAATTCCTACCAGCAATTCTTGCACGGTGTCGAGCCATTCCTCCGTATGTCACAACCCACATTTTCTCAGCAATAAAATTATATCAGAGTAAGAGAAAATACGTTTCGTGATGCCACGCCATGCAGGGGATAACTGCAGATGCTTAGGCAAGGAACCAACCTAAATAAGTTATACAGAATTCATAAGTTATAATGAAGAAAATCATTCAAATTAGATGGTTGTAACCCTCAGCACAGTGGATCAACTAGTACATGAGTAAAATATAGTTAAACGCAGTGGAAAAATACTTTAGTTAAGATGGTTTGACATCTTACATGAGCGTAAACGTCCATGAAGGACAACTCTTGGTATGCAAGACTCTAAGTTTAGTATAGTATGAAGATAGTCTTTACGTTAGTTTAGAAAATAGTTCTTTAGTTTTAGAAATATGACATGTATAAAGTAATATCGGTAGGGTTTTTATAAGTTAAAAATATCTAACATGCACCCTAGCATAAAACAATACCAGAGAGCAAGTAAACAACCTTCAAATAGGCAAAAACTAGCAGTTTATTTTCATACTTAGCATCACAAAGAAGGCCACCAGTGGGCGTCAACAACCTGACACGAACCCACTAGGGAGTATGTATGTCTATATAGAAAGGAAAGAAGAAATGACTACCCCACAAGCATGAGGAAAGAACCCCCTGCAACCCTGCAGATCACCAACAAGCTCCAAAAGAAAACTAGCCGCTCAATCGGCTACAACCTTGAACCTGAGGCATTCGAAGAAAGAACACCTCAGCACGAGAGAAAAACAAGTAGTAAAGGATAAATAGATCATAAGCAATGGAACCAAGGGGTTTTCCAAACCACTACAAAAGGATGCTAATACACTCAGCAAAAGGATTAAAATTCGACAGCAAAAGGTAATATACTCATCAAATAGAGTAAACAAAATTGCACCAAGTGCGAGAATGAAGCCAATCTTCTAGAATATCTACAAGTAAAATTAGCAAGATAAAAAAATCTAAACAGAGCTTTAGAATAAAAAGAAGCATTAACACTAGAAGAAAAGGGACTGAGCCGGTCATAACAATGTCCAACCAAGACCATCAGACCGAAATCTTTTCAGAGGTACTGTGGCGGCGGCATCTGTCTAACTCAACCAAATAGTCCAATTGTCTAGCAAGACAAGAAAAGAGGGGGTGGCGACATCAGTCTAACTCAACCCCAGGTACTGTGGTGGCGGCATCGGTCCAACTGAACACCTAAAGTATAAGAACTAGGTTCTATATCCACTAAAAAAAAGCTGAACCCCATTAAATCTAAAACAAACAGCTAAAACACTTAGTTGCACAAAGTGTTGACGGCATTGAGTGAGTTTAGCTGACTAAATGCCGTCAACGCTTTCTAGAAGACAGCATTGAGTGAGTTCAGCTCACTCAATGTTTTCAACGCTTTCTTGCTTAAATCAGCAAAGCAAGCAAAACGGCGTTGAGTGAGCTCACGACACTCAATGCTTTTGCCTTAACAACTTAGCAGAGAAAAGGAATTGAGTGAGCTTACCGCACTCAACTCTATTTGCCTTAACAACAAAACAAATAAATGGCGTTGAGTGAGCTTACCACACTCAAAACTATTTCATTTAATAGAAAAACAGAAGGAGGCGTTGAGTGAGCTCACCTCACTCAATGCTTTCTTACTTAGCCGCAAAACCAAACTAAGGCGTTGAGTGAGTTCACCACACTCAACGCTTTTGACTTAACAGCTAAAATAGACCAATGCATTGAGTGTTATCACCACACTCAACGCTGTCATCGCTAAACCGCCAAAGGCATTGAGTGAGATCCCCACACTCAACGCTTTGACTTAAACTACCAAGCTAAGTAGACGGGGTTGAGTGATCTCAACTCACTCAATGCCAAAAGACATAGAAAAGTCTGACTGGCTAGACGGCATTGAGTGAGCTAAACTCACTCAATGCTGTCAATGCTTTCTATTTAGACTATAGACCAGATCTGCTAGGCGTTCAGTGTGTCTACCACACTCAACACTTTTACACTTAGCCTAAAAACTGGACTTCTTTATTAAGATACACTCAACGCCAGGGGCAGAGACCTGGCAGAAAAATTGCTCTACTCAAACCAACAATGCTATACCTTAACAACTAGCCCAAAATAAAAAAAATTTCACTTATTTGCGTAGACTAGCTGGAATGAAAACCTGTTATAGCTAGCTATCCTTATACAGACCTAAACTATCCAGCCAGATCCATACCAAAACAAACCAAATCAGACATTTTCTCTCTAAAAAAACATGGACTAGCTGGAGCTTCTCTACACTAATAGCAATATAACCATAGCCAAAACCTATAGTACACTTAGGATCTAAGCAAAAAGAGGGATAAAACTAACAAGAAAATAGAGAATCAGTCTTGGCAAGGATGAAAGAGCATCACTTGCCTCAATCTTCGTGATCGGCCAGCTACACTCCTCCTCACTCGGATCTGGCAAAAAGAGCAGCTACCTAAGAAAATCCGGAGCTTTATAAAGAAAACAAAGTCAACTAGCAATCCCTAACCTCCAAAAATTCCACAAAACTCAAAAAGCTTACTTTAGGGAGGTAGATCTAGGCGAGAGTGGTAAAAATCTAGACTCAAACCAGAATTTCGAGTTCTAAACCTCAAGAAATCGGCGGCCGGAAGCTCCAGGTTTTCCGTCGCCCTCTTTCTTCCGCATGAAGCTAGCCACCGGGTTTTGGGGAAGATGAATAGGGATGACTAAAATAAGCTATATAAATAATCTCTCCACTCAGCTAAATATATTATATAATATTAATTAAGTATATTATACTCAGCCACTAGCATTAAATAATCTGCCACTCTCATTAAATAATCAGCCACTTAAATTAAAACAGTAAATATAATAATAGATATTATAATAATAGCTTATATACTAACTAATATAATAATATATTACATTAGTTACTTATTTTAAACCACACAGCCATACAGCACAAATAATTAACATGATATAATATTATATCAGTTAATTAAAATAAAACGTCAAAATGACGCGAAGACCGAACAACCTGAGAATTCGACGAAACTCACCCCGAAGCTAAATAACCATGCTACGAATCAAATGGCGAATTCAGAATCAACATCCGACAAACAAAACTCGATTTAACACCTCCCGAATACAAAACACAATCATTCCCGAAGAGACTCCACCGAGTCGCCAAAACAGACTCCAGCTTGCTAGGGATTCTTGCCAATAGGCTACAAACAAGCCACTAAGAAATCCTAAAGAGCTAAGACCATGCTCTAACAATGACACAAGCAGGAAACGTGTCAACGTAACGCCAAATAAAGATTAAATAATCTCAGAAAAACCAGGGGCTTTACAGTCTCTCCCCCTAAAAGAAAGTTTTTCCCCGAAACTTTACGCACAAAACTTCTACTATAGAAGGAAAAGAATAAATAACCAAGGGTTATAAAGAAGAATACATACCAAGCAAAACCAGGGGACTAGATGAGGGTGAGCCTCCCTCATAGCTGTCTCCAACTCCCAAGTCGTGCTTTCCACATCCTGGTTTCTCCACAAAACTTTAACCATCGGGATGGTCTTCCTCCGCAATACACGATCTTGAGTATCCAGAATGCGGACATGCACCTCAACATAAGAAAGATTTGGCTCTAACTGGGGCATAGAATTCAAAACTTTCCTGCCGCCTAGAATACACTTCCGCAATTGGCTTACGTGAAAAACATTGTGCATGAAAGGAAAACTTGTGGGCAAATCCAGCCTGCAAGCTGACACACCAATCCAAACAACAATTTATAAACGACCCTACATATCTTGGATCCAAATTCCAGTTCTTACTGAACCTCTTAACTCCAACCATCGGGGAAACTTTAAGAAAATACCAAGTCCCCTACTGCAAACTCTAAATCAGATCTACGTCGATTGGCATTCTTCTCATAACGCTCTTTAGCTATCTGAAGCTTCTCTCGAATAAGCTTTACAGAAACTTACACTTATTCGAGCGCATCTGGACCCAACAAAGATCTCTAACCAACCCCAATCCAAAATAGGGGAGTTCTGCAACGTCTCCCAAACAGAGCTTAAAAAGGAGCCATTCACAAGCTTTCTCGATAACTGTTATTATAAACAAACTTGATGGCGACGACGGCCCTCAACAAGGTGAAGACGATGATGGCGCGCTTACGGATTCCATTTCTCTGCCTCCAAATAAAGTCTGGCGGCGCTGTGACGATCATGTGGAACGGCGCCAGAATATCCGCCCGCGGCGCAAGCCCATTTTTAGTTTATTAATAATTATTATTAATAAATTAATATGGAGAATTAATATAGTTTATTATCTATTTTATCGCGAGATTAATATTTTTATTTCATGTATTAATTTCATGTAGATGGAGACGTATAACCATCATAGCTATTTTATTTCATGTACGGACTATAGTTATTTCATGTCATGATGGGTGTTATTAGCCATCATGAGTGTTTTCATTTGTATGGAGGAGATGGAGTGGTGTAGCCTATATAAAGGCATGTTTGTTCTCATTTTAGGCATTGAAGATGAAAAATTGAAACCAAAATTCAAGATTGAATTTCCCCCCTCTTTTCCTCTTCCCCTTAGGAAGTTTCGGCCCTCCCCCTCTTGCTCCCTCTCTTGGCCGCCGGCCACACCTCCTCCTTCCTCTTGCTCGGCTTCTCTTCATCCTCCTCCTCCTCTCCCTTTATCTCCAAGGAAATCCGACCCTCTTTCTTGCCTCCACAAATTCGGCCACCACCATAGCCGCCAACCTCCATATCCTCCTCTTCATTAGGCTCGGCCACCACTATAGCCGCCAACCTCCATACCCCAAACCCGTCCATCCCCTTTTCCCCAATCCAAAATCCGACTACCCTCAAAGGCCCCAACCCCGTGGTGTAAACATCGGCCAAGATCAAAGGTGTTTCCTCCTTTGTGGTTTGCCTCCACCGGCGTGAAGCGACGAAGGCGAGCAAGATTATCATTTCCTTCCGGCGCAACTCCAGCGGATCCGTTGAGAGGCGATCCAAGTAGAGTGTAATCGGAATCACCCATTCCGATTGGGGTAACGAAACCTATTCTATTTCTTTATGAGATTTCCTTTCTTGAATATTCAAGTGGTGTTGTTATCCGTCGCGTTAATTTTGAAATCATTGAAACCCATCGTGGTGGATTACTTTTGTATTGTTTTTCTTGCTTACGTTATTTGATTCAGCGG